>CM053786.1:216727343-217927343 GCA_028749045.1 Cupressus sempervirens
CAAAGAAGAGGATTACCCATTGAGGGTGTTAGTGAAGATGAAGTTGAGTAAGTGGAGAGCAAGCTCCTTATCTTGAGTAGTGTGATGAAATATTCTTGAAAGCCTTGACAAGAGTGAATGCCAAACCACATTTTAGTCCTCATTATTATGAAGGTAAGCTTTATGTCGATGAAATTTTTTTTAAAAATCTCTAAGATATAAAAATACCTTGATTATGAGAACAAACCAATTAATAAAAGATGAAGATTACAAGTACAAAGGTTAAAGATCATGCATCATTATGGTGGGGGAACATTTTCAAAATGATAAGTAGAGAAGATGGGAAGAGAATATTATGACTTGGGCTAAGATGGTTGTAAGTTAAGACATAAATACCTTCTTGATGATTATAAATTTAGTTTATTGAATAAATTGCAAAATTTGAAGTAGAAGGACATGATTGTGAAGTGTTAGACTGAGAAATTCTACAAGTCAGACATCAAATCTTAACACATTAAAGATGAATTAAAAAGGGTTGCTAGATACCTAAATGTATTAAGGATATATATATATATATATATATATATATATATATATATATATATATATATATATATATATATATATATATATATATATATATATATATATATATATATATATATATATATATATATATATATATCCTTAATACATTTATTATATATATATATATATATATATATATAAAAGTTGAAATTAGTTTGGCCAAGACAGATAGTTTTAAGGAAGCATATCAATTTGAATTGAAGATAGAAGAAATTTTGAACAAGAGGCATAAGCAAAGGTAAAGAGGTAGAGGTGGTAGCTTCCCTAGAGGAAGAGTTAAACCTTATGGTGAGAGTAAAAGATATTATTTAGATCAAGATAAGACTAACCAGGAAAAGGAAAAATCATAATGGAAGAAGATAGTTCATACAAAGTTAAAGGAAATTACTCAAGACTAAGTAATCACAAGAGATAAGATAGGAGTTTGTTTAAAGGAACTTTTTTTACATGTGGAAAAGGAGGTCACTCGACATTTAAATTTCCTAAGTCAAACAAGAAAATTGGTAGTAGTAACATAAATGAATTAGTGTAGGAAGATTGATCTGATTCATTGAATGAAAAAGAAGAAGAAGAAAACTTGATGGGTACAAGAATTTTGTGGCATGAAGGAGTTAGTAAGGATAATGTGTCAAGGAAAGGGCTATTTAGAACTAGATGTAATATAATAGGTAAATGTTGTAAAGTGATTATTGATAGTTTTTATGATAATTTTGCATTAGAGGAACTAATCACAAAGTTTTTGTTACCAAGGATGAATCACCCTTAATCCTTATTAGATTGTTTAAATCAAATATGAACATAAGTGGTTGGTAAGTAAACAATGCCTTGTGAAATTCAAGATTGGGTAATATTATGTTGAAGTCTTGTGTGATGTCGTTCCTATTGATTGTTGCCATATCATGTTGGGTAGACCTTAGCAATATGATAAAAAATCTTTGCATAATGGTAGATTGAACTAGTATGTTGTTGTGGCTAATGGGAAAAGACAGGTTTTATGGGAAAAGACAAGTTTCGATGCCTTTGATTGAGGATTCAAAGAGTGAGAATTTCACTACTATTAGAGTTTTTTTGGTCATAGGAAATTAGTTCATTAAGGATTTGAATGAGAGTATGTGTTTAACTTTGATACCTAGGAAAACTAAAAAGGGAATTGAGAATGAGCAACCATAGGAGATTAATGAATTATTGTTAGATTTTTACAATAACATTTTAGATAATGTACCTAATCGGTTACCTATACTTAGAAGTATTAGTCATTGCATGGATTGGATACCAAGAGATAATCCAATGTAAACAAAGATGGAAAATCCCCAAAAGATGTTAAACCAAGAAATAAGAGTAAACACACGGAAGCAATAGGGAAGGAAAGGAGAGAGACAATGGAAATTTTCCTATAAACATGTCAGGCAACAAGCCTACCTAGTTGCAACCTTCAATTATAGACTAAACCCAATGTGAAATTATACAATGCACAAGAGATAAACCTCTTTATCTTCCTATTATGTTCTACCTACTTGATACATCATGAACATTACATATATATTCAATATGAAAAGTAGGTCAATTTAGAAGAATCATAATTTCTAATTATTACAAATCATGTTATAAAAATAGGTCTAACGCATAAAGACAAGATGAGAAATCATAGAACTAAATATATAAGAATGTGCAAGCCAAGATATAGGTCTACACATGATCAATGATAACCACTAAGAGCCACAAATCATCACATGCAATAACAATCATCACAAAATTGAGATTCCACAAATCTCTCAAGGTGCCAATGAAGATCACACTACTTAAGGATATTTGACTTAGAAATTGAATGATACAAAATGATAAAATGTGTGATCATAGAAAAATGATCCATGGTATTTCCTCTTCAAGATGGCAAGATCACAAATGCTAAAAATCATGATCAAAGAATCGCACACATGAACAACGAGACAAGAAAACAAGAACACAAATAAAACATAACAAAATGAAACAAGATTTCCAAGTGTAATCACCAAATTTTGGTCTAGTAAACTATAAGACCCACTTATAAGTATTTAATTCTATATGTTAGACAATGTTATGCACTTAATAAATTTTGCACAATTATTTAATCATTAATCTTTGATCAAATCATATCACAATTATCTATTTAATTTAATTTTATGGCTTGACCACCTTATCCTAAGTTTTATTTAATTAGAAGAATATGTTCGACATAGATCCATTGTATCTTCACAGATGAAGGACCTTCAGAGGTCCAAGGTCAAGTCCTTTAATGGGCAGGGTTCTGGATATGTAGCTGAGCAGTGGCTTATTGCCCTTGACAGGATTTTTGCTATGCAGGACTTTGACAGTAATGTCAAAGCGAGGTTTGCTATCACCAACCTAGAGTTCTTTGGGGCCACCTGGTGGACTATCAAGAAAAAGAAGTTGGGCATTAGCATGGACAGTGTCACATGGGAGTTATTCTTATAGAGCTTCCGTGAGCGATTCCTACCAGAGGAATGGAAGCAGCATAGAGCAGATGAGTTCCATAACCTAAGATAGTACACTATGACTGTTATAGAGTATGAGCGCAAGTTCTTTGAGCTCATGCCCTTTTCAGGATTCAGTGACAACCCAGCGCAGTTGGCACAACATTTCATTAGAGGTTTGAACAACCGTTTAATTGGGGGTGTTAAGGTGTTTGAACCTAAAACCCTCAAGGATGTGGTACATCGATCCGTCCTTGTAGAGCAGAGTGTGAACTTAGGACATGAGGGTTTTGTAGGAGCACCTTCAGCATCAGGATCGAAGGGTGGTCAGGGAACAGGTGGCAATAGGAAACCTCCTACTAGGGGTAATCAGCGGCAGGAGGGTACTTATCCTCCAGCACAGAGTGGTGGCGGTGGTTCCAATACTAGGCACTATCACAACGCTCAGTGCAACAAGCACATCCAGTATGACCAACCATCTCAGAGTGTTCAGTCTTATCCTAGTGGAGGTAGTTTCCAACAATCTAGTGCACCTAGAGTTCAGAGGAGCTTCAATGGAGAGTGTTTCTCATGTGGACAACGCGGACACAAGTCCTCCTGTTGCCCTCAAGGGAAACCACAATTCTCAGGCCAGAGACCTGCAGCTTCAGAACCCACAGTTGGTGGCATGGATAGAGCCCAGAGAGTGTACTCAGTGGAGTCTTATCCTCCTACGGGGGGGAAAGGGTCCAATGGGACCCGCACAGTGAGTCCTTAGCTTTTCTATTCTTGTAGGCTTCCAGGAGTAAGCCTAAGTCTAGGGGGGGTGGATGTAGTGCCTGCCCCTAAGTCGCATTTCTGTTATCATTGCCAAACTCTTTTAGGCCAATTTATGTTTGATGATTAGTATTATTATTTTAGAGATTATCAGATATTGTTTTATACTCAGTTTATTATATGATGAGATTACTTGGTACTCTATATTTCATGCATGTATAATGATTACTCAATGGTTTCAGTTATTGATGATGATTAGTTAGATGGTTTATTATTCCATGTGCTTTCTTATGGATACTTACCCCATACTGCATGTGTATGGTGTGCGTGTTTATTTTATTTATGTATGGTGTTTCTGATGTGGTTAAGGAAGGGAGTCGTAGTCACCTGCTAGTCGGGATCTACACGATGCACCACTTCCTGCCATTGTCTGTTTAGTTTAGAATATTGTGTTTGTACATGCGTGGATTTTATGCAGGTTGCAGGTACCGGGTATCGACTTCCCTGAATTGCCAGGATGAGCGTACCCTATCGCATTGTCTCAATGGTAAGAGAGGGGAGATAAACTCTTAAGTCCAAATCCTAAACCCTTTAGCCAATTGTCCTAATTGATAATTAGGACAAGTATCTGAGTTAAGTACCCTCCGAATGCATCAAATGATGTTAATTCGTGATTATAACCCTTTTTGTTTGATTTAGTATGGTTCTTCTATGATGGGTTTTTTATATGTTGCTTTATGAGTCCTTGATGTATTTTCTATTAATTAAGTTTAATTAAAAAGATTAATTAATGATTTAATTTAATAGAAATTTATTATGATATTTTAATATTTAATTATATTTAATTAATTGAGAGATTAATTGAATAAAAAGTATTAAATTTGGAAATAAAAGTTTTAAGTATAATTTTAGAATGTGATAATATTAGTTTAATTTAATAATAATATATATTTAGAGTTCATTTTTAAATAAATGCTAAATATTATTATTAATTGAATTAATAAATATTTTATCAATTAAAGTTTCTTAAATAAATTAAAAGTGGAAAAGATATTAAATTATTAAAGGTTTCTAGATCGCATGATCTAAGCATGAGTTTAAATATAAAAGAAATTAATTAAAATGATTAATTAATGATTTAATTTAATAGAAGATTATTATGACATTTTAATATTTAATTATTATTATTTTTATTTAAATTGGGAAATTAATTAAATGAAAGGAATTAAATTTGGAGATAAAAGCTTTAAGTCTAAATTTAGAACGTGATAATATTTAGTTAATTTAATAATAATATATTTAGAGTTCATTTTTAAATAAATGCTAAATATTATTATTATTTGAGTTAATAAATATTTTTATCAATTTAGTTTCTAAAATAATTTAAAAAGTGAAAATATAATTATTTAATAAAAGATTCTAGTTCGCATGACTTATGCATAAGATTAAATAAAAGAAATTTATTAAAAGATAAAAAAATAAGTGAAAATAATAATGTTACTTTAATTTCATAAAGTGCGCATGAGATTAAAAGTAATAAAGATTAAAAATAGAAGTCAAGTGGAATATTAAATAAAGTTATTTAATAATTCAACTTAATGTGCATAAAAGATGAATGCAAATTAAAAGAAAAGATAAGAAAAGTTAATTTGGAGTTAACTCAGTTGTGCAAAGAGTCTTCTCGGGTAAACGCACAATTAGTGCCCCGATTTGAGGAGAAATTGCTTATCACAACTTTGGGGGGGTTCATTTTGGGGATAGACGTATTTGGACAGGAATTTTTGGGAGACAATTTTTTTGGAAGCGAATTTCAGAAGGCTGATACCAAGAAAGTTTTCGAGAAGAAGGTCATTGAGAGGAGCAAATTCTCTTACAGTTCCTGGAGATTGCATAATAGCATCAGGTTCAGGTAGGGTCTTGTGTTTTGATCACTGATTGAATTATGCAAATTGATATTCCTGTCTACTCCGTGATTGTAAGAACTTGCCTTCTCGAATGTGTCATTTCTTCGTTCTGAATCTTTTGCTACTCGTTTTCATTTGTAAATCTAGATTGAAAAACTGTTTACAAACCTCAGTCAACAATTGAAATAAATAAGAATTAAATCAAGATTTGAGTTTGAATTAAATGGAATTTGAGAAATTTAATAAGGTTAGGGTTGTGAAATTGGATGAAGAAAACTCTAAGTTGGAAAATAAATATGATTGATTTATTTTATTTAAATTTTATGATTGATAAAATTTAATAAAGTAAATTTACTTGAAATCGATATATATAATACATGACTTTATTTATAGAAAACGTTTTTAAAAAAAAAAATTGTTTTTATACAAAAAAATATATATATATAAAATTATTGTTTTAAGTGGGGGGGGGAGGGGATCACCCGTACCCACCCCCCACTGCCGTCAGCCGACAGTACCTGCGTCGCAGGTACTGCGACCGCAGGTACAACGTACCTGCCGCCGCAGGCCCTGCGACCGCAGGCCTGCGGCAAAGCCGACGGGCTTTAAACGTATGTATCAGAGTTGTATTTTTTTTAATATTTTTTTTTAATATAATTTTTATTAATTATAAAACAAATTGTAAAATTTTTAATTATAAATTTTTAATATATATATTTTTAAATTAATAAATATTTTAATTTTTATTCATATTTAATAATTAAATAATAATGCATTTAACATAGTTTGTAAATATTAATTTATTAATAATTTTGGTTTAATATTAATAAATTAACAAGTAATGAATAGATTAAGATAAGAACAAATGATTATTAAAATTAGTTTAATTAAAGTTAATTAATAATGAATATTAATTGATTAAATGGTAGATTTGGAATATTGACTTAATGGAAGTTATTATAGAATTGGGTTAATCGTAAGGGGTAGTTATGAAAACCTAGTTACTTGAATTCGACGTTAAACTGAAACATAAACCTTACCTTAACTCAATAATATACTTTCAAATCCAATCTCTGAGACTTTGATGTTGTCCTTGTGCTTTGAGTGTTTTGGGGTTGGTTTAGCATTGACCAGTTTAGGTTGTTACCAGAGGCTCGGGGTTGTGAATGTGATGTCATGATGATTTGGTCTCGATCTTTCTTAACCCGACCATGGTAGTGTGATGGAGTGCTCTATGACATGATTGTATTTACTATTTGTTATTGCTTTCAGTCTTCTTGTGTGAAGCTGAGGTGTAAGTTTATGAGATACCTGACTTAACCATTTTCGAGTCTCGATCAGTTATATTTGATAACCATTTTTGAGTCTCGATCAGTTATACTTGGATTTCTTTTCAGTCGCTTGAGAGGACTGAAGTGTTTGTTATGTTCTTGATGATGTCATGTTTTGACTTGACCATTTTGGAGTCTTCGATCAGTATTGTAATTTACTATTGGGTTACTTTCTAGTTGCTCATTGGAGAACCATTGGATTTTGTGATTTATCATTGATGCCTTCAGTTGCTGATAGAGAACTGTCGTGATCATATGATTATATTTGGATGCTTATCTGTTGCTCATGAAGAACTGATGTAATTTTGTGGCTTATCTTTTATGATGTTTTTCAGTGGCTTGTATAGGACTGAGGTGATTTTATTATGATTCTTGATTTTTGATTTCATGAGCCTAGGGTAGGTTATCTATGTGTAGAGTCGGGAAGTGGCTTGCAATGGGGATCGGGGCCCTAAGAGGCTGCCTGGAGTAACCCATTGTAAGTTGTTTTAATAAGTGAAAACATTTACACTAAATAAGGGAAAATGAACCTAATAAGATAATTGTATGTTCTCTCCCATGCCTTGAGTGCTAGTACAGACTAGGATGGGGTAGAGAGAACGCTTGGTTACGACCTTGCATTCCATAGTATGCCTCGTCAGTACGAGAGGATACTAATGGCCGCAGGGATCAGTAGGGACCTGAGATTCCTAAGGGATTGCTCGGGTAACTTCTACGTGACTTTTGCGATGACACTTTCCCGCTTGCATATTAGGTTTCCTACGTGTCTTGTGGTACCTCTGGGATTTAGATGTCGATCTTTTTAGGAACCCTTGAGTTAGCATACTTATAGGATTTCCTGGACTTAGAGAGTATTTATGATTATAGGTTTTGTTATCCTATTTGGGACTTGAGACTATCTCCTCAGCGCGGTGGGAGTGGACCATTTAGGTTCCACGCGGTCGGGTGGTAGTGCTTTTACTCTTACCATTGAGATCCGTTCCGTGGTCACCGTGGCTGGAGTTTTCGTGATTGGCATTTACCTTCACTATGTTCTTGGATTATTATGATGGATGGTTAGATTTTATGATAGATGTTTTATCATTATGGATGTATGGATGTATCATGTATGGTGAATAGTTTTGTATATATCTTTACTGTACTTTGTATCATGGATTCATGGAGGTTGATGTATTTCTATTATTACATATGTATATTCTTTTAAGCCTTTCATACCCTATGACTTGTACAGTGGATGATTGAGCATTCCGAATTAGTTTGTCGAGAGGCATTCGGATCAAATGTATATTATGGACATGGGACTTTCTGATTATTCTTTCATATGTATGTGATAGTTGTTAGACTTAGATTTAATTAAATTTAAACGTGACTCAACGTCTTGGGATCTTTAAGAAATGTAACTTGCAATGTGTTGTTGTCGATGATTACATGTTATTGCTTCCGCTACTATGTGTTTGATGTGTATGTTATACATTCTTACTTTAAAAAAAAAAAAAATGTTTAGCAAACTTAGTGAAACTTTAGGTTAATTCTTTTGGATCCCTTGGCGGGGCGTTACATATGGATAACTGTGTTGTCAACATGACAACTCAGTGAATGATGCAAACTCCTATGTTGTAGACACCATGTGCATAATTAGAGTTGTGTAACTCAATGAGAGCATACAAACTCCTAAGTGTCTCACCTAAATAAATAATAAAATAATGCAATAACCTAAGTAAACTTAAGTAAGTGTAATAAGTAAATACTTATTTACACCAACACCCCCCCCCCCCCCCCCCCCCTTAAGTGAAACTTAGGGGAATGCCCTTAAGCTTATGAAATCTAAGATGATATGCATAATAGGTCCCAGCTACTAGGCCATGTTAGGTACCCATGTACATAATGATATGCAATCTCTCATAAAGCTAAGAAAGAGGGAAAACCTCATGGGAAAAGCCCTCTCCCAAAAAGAGAGATAAATAGGGATGCATGGATGGATGGAGTAATCAAGACCCCCCCCCCCCCCATTATGAAATACATCTATTATATACATAAGAGAATGACAAGAAGAGGAAGAGAGACAGGATAGGCTCCCCCCCCTTCCCCCAAAGAAGAATGTCAAACAATGACTGCTCCAACGAAGAAGCTGATCCAAGACTGCAAAATGGTGTTCCTCCCCTTAGGAAGAAACAATGCCAAGGGTACAAAGGAGATGCTTCCGCTGTGTTGGAAAGAATCTCATGGATAAGTGTGTAGACACTTAAAATCACCCCTAAAGACTATATTAATTTATTAATATCATCCATGACATTGTGACTAATTATTATTAACTAATCATATTGTTCACATTCATCTACTTGTTTAATTAAATTATTTTAATTAAACGAGTTCATTTTTCCTAAGTATTTAAATATAATTTAAATACTTGTAGCCCTTATGTGTTAAATTAATTTAACACATAAGTATCCATATTCCATTTTTTAAATCAATTATATTTATTTAAATCCTCATAACCCATTAATTCTTCTAAACCATGATTAAATTAAATAATCAAACCTATACCTATCATTATCATCCCCTTAAGCCTACTCCCTCTTCTAATCCCACTTAATCAACCTAATCACCCTTCTAATCCCCCTCATTAGCCTAAGAGTGTGCTCACACATGTGTGAGATGGCACTCTTGTCTCCCACTCTTCTTCTCAAGTTTGCTCACACATGTGTGAGCAAACTTTTAATTCTTGACCATTTGCATGGCTTGCATGTCACCTTAGGTGGCACCTACATGGCTACCACCTCACCAAGCCCTCCCTCAAGCCTATAAATAGAGTCCTTGTCTCAAGCATTTTACACATTCCATTATTGCATTGTTAACATGCCATTTTGAATTTAGAATCTTCATGCAAAGGGTTTTGTATTTGTAGTTGTTTTTCATAGAGATTTTTAAGTTCATGCTAACTATTTGGTAGCTGATTTAGTTTGCATCATGCATTGTTAATCTAGTTTCTACATGCATTTGTAGCCTCATTTTAGCTTGCATTTTTATCATAGTTTGCATATCTAGTTAGTTCTTTCATTACATTGAATGCCTTCAAGAATGGCTCTCTCCATAGCCATTTCTTGAGGTATTCTTCATCTCATTTAGTCGAGATTCATATCTTACTTGCATACACACTTGCACTCACTCACACAAGAGATTTCATTATTGTTGTGTTTTGGAGAGCAAACAAAACATACCTCCCCATCCTAACACACCAACAAGGCCTCTCATGGGTGCCTTTGTTGAGTTGTAGAGGTGGCTGGAAGGTTGGATTTGTTGGTTGCTTAGGGTTGCAAAACCCAAGCAAGCATTAGTTGATATTTATTCCTTCATTTTGGTGAATGCTTGATGCATTTTGAAGGTTGTAAACTAGTGTTTGTTTGTTAACCCATGCTTCTTGCAGGTCTCATTTTCTAGCACACAAAGTGATGTTTCTAAAACCTGCTCAACTGGCTGAAGAACCTGTCCCAAAGAACTGTCTATCCCTGCAACTAATGAAGAACCCTGCTGCAACTATTGATCATAAGTATCCACAATCACTTCAACCTATGAGAATTGATTATGTAGAGAATGAACAAGAGGATTAGATGGAACCCTCATGACAACTAAAGAAGGAGCTTTTGCATCAAGAAGAAGAGGCAGATCATTAATACTGTCCCCCAAATCTGTCACTAACCTATATTTGGAAGACTAGATGTACCTTGCTATTCTGGACCTATCATTGTGGCTATGTATGCATGCGAACTAAACTAATGAAGTGACCTCTCATTGCAACTGTTGATAAAACCCCATGTGTCTAAATCTGTTGAAGCACTATCGCTAGTGTCACTATTAGTATCCACATTGTATGATGTGCGGAGAGGAGTAGAGGACAAACTTGGTGAACTTTCCTCAAAGTAGACATCCTTCTCCACAAAAATTTGATGTGTCTCAAGATCTAGAAGTCTGTATGCCTTCACACTGTCTTCATAACCAATGAAGGTACAAGGCTGTGATGACTATGCCTTGCATCCCTTGGAAGATTCGTTTTCCCATGCAGGAAAACTGAAGACTCTAAAGTGTGTCACAATAGGTTTTTTGTCGCACCATGCCTCAAAAGTAGTTTTACCATCTAAGGTTGGATGAGGAGAATGATTAAGAATGTGAATGGCACTATAGATTGCTTCAACTTCTATTGATGGATCTAGAGACTTGGCCTGTATCATGCAACTTGCCATAGACTTAAGAGTTTGGATCCTCAAAGCTATGACATCTATCTTATGTGGACTGAATGTTGGTGGAGTCTAAAGATCAATTCCCTCATGTCTACAAAAGTCCATAAGTCTTCTGTTCACATACATGCTTCCATTATCCATTCGGAGAACTTTGATGGCTTTCCTACATTTCCATTCTACATGAGTCTTGAAGGCTAGAAATTTGTCCATAACTTCATTCTTACTATGTAGAAAGTAGACCCAAGTGTACCTTGAAAATTCATCAACAAAGGTAAGCATGTAGTGACCCTAGCTGGATGCAAAAGGATCGGCTAATACCATGTGAACCATCTGTAGAACACCTGGTGCTCTTGAAGACTTCCCTCTCTGTAACTTCCCCTCTAGATGCATATCCACTAAATCTATTGAACATTCACCTTTAGAAAAGTTTATTTGAGGTAGATCTTTGACCATGTGGTATGTGCAAAGTTGCTGAAGATAGCAGAAGTCAAGATGACCATACCAATCATCCATAATTGTATGTTTGAATTTGATTGAGATGAAAAGGCCTTTGAAGGAGACTTGGGCACAAAATGAGAGAAAGAGTATAACCTTTTGTTATGATTCACTTTCCCCACTACAACCAATGAGTCATCTTAAAGACTGTGCACTTTTACTGAGTCTGGAAGGAACTCAACTCTATGTCCATCTCCAAGGTGAGTGATTTGGTAGATTGATAGGAGATTCAAACTTAGGTTTGGAACATAGAGAACATCTTGAAACTCTCCATTTTCCATCTCCACATTTCTTTTTCCTTCAACTTCCATTTTGCTATCATTTCCCATGAAGATGTGTGGTACCTTTGATTGTTTCATTGAAGAAAAATCCTCTTTTGAAGAACCCATGTGAAATGAGGCACCTGAGTCAAATATCCATTCCTTTGAAGAGTTTGCATTTGCCATGAATGCTTGCCCTTTTCCCTTTGAATCTGAAGAAGATCCTTTCTCCTTATAAGCATTAGTGTAGTGGGCACCCCTGGATGTCCCAAAAACTAAACCAAATTGCTGAAAGGAATTATGTCAAACAGTTTGCATTCAACCTCTTATTTCTCCGTTTAATGTTTTAAAGCCCTTATAACTCCAGAAATCAAATGTTTATTTGTTTGTTGTGCTTTGTGCATGGAATTGGTATCATATAACATAAACAAGAAAGAAACTACTATAATATGCAAAGTGGAAATGAACTGCTGCCAATAAAATATTATTTTCAGAATTTATAAAACCAAATACATGGCAGATTTATCAACTCACTAATTACTTCAGCATTATTGACATAATACTCCAGCCCATGCTTTCGAACTTGCTACTACAGTACTTGTCCTTCAATCAGTCCACTACCTTGGTAATATCATTCCCTCAAAGCAGCATAAGCATCGGACAAGTAGTGAAGAAGATATGAGCAAAATACCAAATCTGCCTGTAGCCGGAAATGCAACTAAACTGCCTGATAATGAAGCTGATAACATAGAATTTCAAAGGCCGAACCCCAAGGGAATGACGTCTAGAATATCACAAGAGAGGATAAACGTCCTCAAATGCCAAGAACGGAGCTGCAACTCACACACCAATTTCTTCTCATATTCAACCCTGTCTAATGAAGCCACAAATGCTTCCTTTTATTCTATTTCCAAGGGTCCGCTCAACTCATATGGGCAATGTGGGATAAAAGATGTGTAATATATAAAACATATATTAAAATACCCCTTATGTCTCCCTTGGGTACACATCACCATAAAATAAATATTAAAGTAACACTTTAATATTTTACAATTAAATTAGACGTTACTTTAATAAAACTTCAGGCATTAAAATGTATTAGCAATCGGACTCTGCATAATGCGAGTGATAGCTCATTGGAAAGCTCTCACCGAGGAGTATCGAATCCAATCACCAAAATTGACTTGCACTATGTCCTGCCAACTTACTAAAAATAGTAAGTATGCCTGAAATTGAGTAAATCAACTTCGTTTTGGCCCAAACTAGAAATGACTAGGCCAAAACACTCCAGGATCCCATTAAACCCTTTGTTAGCCCTCGGGACCATGTAGAACAAGGCGAACACACACACACTTGGTCAACTACTAAAATGGGGACATTACAATTAGGTAGTGGAACATTATGTTTCCACATGATGTTGGTCAACTCATCAATCTTCTTGAGATAACACTCATGCTCTTCATGACCTAATTTCTTGCAATAAGTGTACTTCTTCTTCTCCTTATATTGTCCCCCTTCTTGTTGGAATTTGAGGACTTGTCTTGTTGATTGGATGATGGTGTTGCCTTTTTTGCATCCTCTGATTTTCTCTTCCACTTCTTCTTACCCTTTCCTTTATTTGAAGACTGTCCAGTTGAATTTTGAGAACCCTAATTGTTGGCCACAAATGCTTTAGACTAAGGTGATTTGAGAATCCCCATTGATTTCAACTTTTTTTCTTCATCATCCAATAGTTTAGCATATTCATCAAAAGTGACTTTCTTGTAGGCAGACCCTAAGGTAGTCTTTGATGTGTTCAAAGAAGATACAAATGTGGAATATTCTGATGACAACTTGTTATGTATGAGATAGATCAGTCTGTCATCTTTGATAGAACTCCCACAATCACTAAGCTTTATCCTTAGTTTATTCACCTTGATGATGAAATCCTGGATTGAGTCATGACTTAGGATCTAAGGAGACAAGCTCATCTTCAATTTTGAACACATCCTCTTTAGACACTTTACCATAAAGGCTTTCGAGGATATCCCAAGCTTCCTTGAATGTAGAACACTTCTTGAATTGATACATGATTTTATCATCTACCCCCAAACATATATCACTTAGGGCTTTCCTATCCATTGCTACCCAAGCTGAAATATTGCTATCTAATACTTTATCACCTGCTGGTTTAGGAAGAGTACCATCTACATATTGTGAAACTCCATTATGCATTAAGTGATACCTCATTTTGATTAACAACGTAGCATAGTTATGAGGAATTAATTTAGGAAACTTAAAGTTTTCCATAATGTAGAAAATGAAAGAAAAGTGCAGAAAAGAGAGAAGACAACACCAAGAACACCCCCCCTTTTCACTAAATCAAGAAACCCCCCCAAAATAGATGCTTTGAGCACTTTATCAGTAGTGCAATTACAATGGGCCACTTGCCAATTTTGGCCTTCATGGACTTATGATTTTTCTTGTTAAAACCTCTTAATGAATTAAAAAGCTGGAACTTTACAATGTGCTACAATTCTAAAGCACTACAATGCAAATAAAGGCCCTATTGCTGAAAATGACACTTTTTTCCACATAGCCCTATAATCTGATAGTAGATCTAGAAAGTAAACAAAAAATAATGCACTTTGAAAAAAAATGGAACCTATTTCTGACTCCAGATGTGCCTGTATGGAGCATTTGAAGTTGCAAAATGTAGGATTATGCAGGTACAGTCACCAAAAATGCAAATTTTGAACAATCTTTGCACCAAAAATAGAAAAGAGTTATAGCACTAAAATGTTTGGAAAATTCTACCCAATTTCAAAAAAAATTACACTTGATTTGGAGTCCAGATGTCTGAGTTATGGCCTCTTGAAGTCAGACTACAAAATTGCAAATCAATCTGGAGAGGGGTTGCATCAACGAATGATGGGGTTAAATTTGACGATTGTATGGCCATTACAACAATTCTATTTTTCTCTAGAATGACGTCTAGATGGGCATCAAATTTAATGTAGCAAAATGATGATGTCACCCATATGTATGATGACATCAATAGATGACGCGACATGTAGAACTGTACAAAATCATATAGAAAATATAGACGTGGGATGATGACAGGGCATATAATCTGAACACGTTTCTTCCTGCATGGCAGATGATTCAGATGGCTTTATCCATGTGGGAAAATCAATAGATGCCATGTGTCTGGTGGTTATTGTCCGCATGGTGGTGGAGAGCAAGCACTATGCAGACAGGTGGTAGGACTGAACATCATGTGGCTTTCACTGTGGGTGTATTGTATAGCATCATATGGAGCCTGCGCAGAGTGGAGTGAGGGTGCCAAAATTTTACTTTGTCACCAAACTTCATCTACGAATGTCAAAAAAATAAAGGAGTTGCTGGGAAATGAAAGACATTGCCAGGATATGCCAAATCATGGAAAAATATTTTGTTTAGATGACGCTAGAATCTTCCAATCTATGATGTTGGAGATTCTTTTTTGCTCTCCTGAATATTTTGTAAGTTGCACCAGTGTTTTAAATTCATTCGCCGGGGTTTTGGGAGGTTAATCCCACATGCATGGGTTGAGAGATGTGAAAGACTTTTAAATGACTCACGTCGTGAATCACAAATAAAATGGAACTCTCACTGGTGTTCTTGTCAGATTATGGAGAGTGGCCACTTTTCTTGTCGCTGGAGTGGCCAAAAATTGCTTGATTATGTTGGATTTGTTGATACGGTTGGGTAGAGTATTAGCCCACATAATACAATAAGCTCACCAAATTAAATATAAAATATCCCTACAAAATAATAAATATTCCAAATTGCAGAGTCAGGATCTGATAGCCTGGTTCTGCTAAAAAAAATTCTCCGTTGGGACAGAAAATAGTGGTTTGAAATATAAAATTGTAGAGATTAAATAAGTCAGATCTAAAAAATAAATTCACAGATCAAATAAAATGACCATACTCGATTGCAAATCGGGGCCTCCGAGTTCCGATTTACAAAAAAAAATTGCCTTACAATCAACTTTCACCCAGCCTAGGCAAATTTATAGTCATCTTCACCGAATTGACACTCCAAATGCAATGATGAGGTTAGATCTGGCTCTAGACGCTCCCAATTTCTACGAATCCTCTGGATTTAGGTTGAGGTGCTGAAGCATAAAATTTCTCAAACATCTATGTGTAGAGAATCTCCCTTAGCTCTGATACCATGTAAGATTTTGGCTTAGGCCAAAATTTACCCAAGACCAAGGAACTCAAACACAAGCACAATAGTAGACTAAAATAGAGAGAGTATGATCAGAATGATGATATTCATTCAATATGCCAGCTTGAGAGTAAACTAGGAGTGCCTGTATATAAAGGCCTCAAGAGAGCTTCTAGAATGCATAGAAGTTAACAACATGATAATTTATACAATTAGGCACATCTCCACCAGATATGGGTTATCCTTCATTAAGCACAAAATTAAGTGCGATGATGTGAGGATAAGCCTACAATGGTGTAGCACGCAAATCATGGTGTAGACAACATGTGCTAAATGAGGAGTGTGAATAACTGTGTTGTCAACATGACAACTCAATGAATGATGCAAACTCTTATGTTCTAGACACCATGTGCATAATTAGAGTTGCGTAACTCAATGAGAGTACACAAACTTCTAAGTGTCTCACTTAATAAATAATAAAATAATGCAAAATAATTAAATAATGCATTAACCTAAGTAAACTTAAGAAAGTGTAATAAGTAAATACTTATTTACACCAAGAAGCTATAACCAAGTATTTAGCTCCATTTTGAATCATTTCTGAATTTTCTTGTTCCATGTATGCTATTTAGATTTTTTAGCATGAAACATTGTATGATTAGTTATGTTCTGTGTAGGATATACTTATGGTTTACAAGAGATATTCTATATTTAGTTTTGTCACATACCTGATATGCATAATATCTCTTTTTTTATGTTGGATTATCATTTATGTTGGGGAGATATGTCACATGAGCATGTTCTAACACCTAGCTTCTAGAGATATATCATACGATATTCTAGTGAATTGTGCTTCATCGTACACTTTCTTACATTTTCTACTTTTAGTAGCATAGTTTTCTTACATTTTACTTGCATTTTGGTTTTCCATTTTTTCAAAATAATTAATCAATTGGTTTTTTAGGTTTATTGTACTTTTGATGTGAATATTATTTCCTCTAACTTACAGGTTCACTTGTCAAAGTTGTGTTGTTATATTACTAACTTGTAGTTTTGTAGGCTTCCTTAGAGATACAAATAAATATTGTGCTTGTTTATTATTATCTTTCATTTCATTCCATAGGCACTTAAAATCTCATGAGTAAGGGATTATATATTTGGTAGGGATGTATGCTCTTGTATTTCTAAGACAATCAGAAACCTTGACCCATTTGTGTGGATCAAGAATTTGAGTTGGATAGGTTACTCTTTACTAGCCTTAATTAACTCTTGCTTGGTGTGTTTGAGAAAAGAATTTGGAGTAGGAAAGTATTCTCTTTTCATCTTTGACAGAAGTAAAAAATATAGGCCTCCACTTGTTATCCATTTTGTGTTTTGATCTTTTAGAGGGATCTTTTACATTTAGAAGGCCTATAGTTATTGGGAAAACCTCGCAGTAACAATCCAAGTGGGAAAAAGTGAACCTAGCTACTCCAACCCACTATAATTACAAATCCCTTGGTAGAGACTAAAGTCTTAGGGGGACATAGTATTTATATTTATCTAGTTAGGATGCTCATGGGATTACAACCATGGGGGAATTGCTAGTTGGGTATGTTTGATGTGCTTAGGGTCCTTGAGGCCTTAATCTTGCTTGTGATACCCTCACATCTAAGCACTCTTGGGGTCACGAGGCCTTAATTTGTGTCAGGATCAAGGGGTTGTTATGAATGGGACCCTTATTAAGATCCTAGGTCAAAGGCTACCTTATTTTAGTCACATTGATATCTTGGTGCAAGGAATTATCCAAATAGACTACCCAAATCAGCCCAAATTTGACTCACCATATGTGTTTCTTTGGATGTGTTAATATTACTCCATGAAAAAACTAATACCACTTTATGAGAAGTGAGGGAGAATCAAGTTGTGGGCCAAGATATTGATGCAAATCATCACCTTTAGGTAGATCTTGTTAGAAAGTAAAGTCCACCAAGATAAATGTGAGGGGAGGATGAATCAATTATATGATCAAAACAAATTTTAATAACCTTATAAATTCTCAAACATGTGATCAACATTTAAAAAAACCATAAGAAGATAACCATACTCAATAAAACCATATGTGTTAACTAGGGAAGCCCTTGATCAAAAGGAAAACCTAAGTGGGGATGGTACCCACAAAATGATGTACTAATATATAAACTCTTTGTAAGAGAATGGACTCTATTAGGATCCAATAAAATACATTCAATATATATTAGTCCCTATTAGGAGACTTTGAATCCCCATGAGGAGATTCTAACCCTGTTAGGAGTTGTAGAAGGCAAAAGGACCCACTATCCAAATAACTTTAGGGATAGATCGCCAAACTCATTGTCCAACTAGTCTTGTATTATCCCTTGCAAAATAATACCAAATACAATTGATCTCAGCAACTCATACTCTTTCTATGTCCTCATATTGTTCATCTTCTGCACAAAACACTTCTTAGATCTCAATCCTAGATCCGCAAACTCATATCACAATAATCCCTTACATTGCTTACTCGCATGTACTAATCTTCTTTGCTTATCGCATACAGATATACTTAATTCACATTACAAGAAAGGAAACAAACCTTCCTTTATATCAAGTTCTCAAAAAAATTCATTAAGTCATCCTTGAGGATTTTCCCAATTACAATTATAATAGGACCTCATTAACATAGAAAAATACACATTACATTACATCTTTCCATAATTGCATAACACTGTCATCTTAGAGTCTTTACACATTTTCACACTTATGACCTTACATTTTGTGCACTCACTCACATTATCATCAAGATGTCTTCTACCTCTATCTAACTTCACACATCTAGATTCTATCCTTGCTAAGAGATATAATCTGATTACTAGAAATCACTTCTCAGGAAACTTGTCTATAAACTGTCTTATGTAAATCTTGAATAACTATCATTGATCTTTGGCTTTCTACATGTGCACTTAACCATGGAATTAGGAAACTCTATAGAATATGTCCCCTGTTAATCTTAGATTGGTTTTGACAAGTGAGTGTCTATACACTTAAGTCATTTACTTAGTTCATGCCGAACAAGTAACATATGCCGAGTACAACATATATATTAGAGCATGCCGAGTAAATAGTGAGTGTGTTGAGTCACTCAAGTGTTGAGTAGATAGTATGTGTTGAGTGATTCAAGTGCCAAGGAAGCAGTGCATGTCAAGTCATTCAGATGTTGAGTGACAACATTGAAGTCATAGTTAGTGTCAAGCGCTAGGGACTTCAGATGTCGAGTAACACGATTTTGACATAGTTGTTTGTATTGGCACAAACTACTATGTAAACCATTTTTGGGCCAACTTAGGGATTGAATTATAATCTTTTTTTGATAAGGATGAATCTTATATGTGAATCCATATGTATTACATGCATCCAATCAGATAAAGGGAAGGTTTAAGTAGTAATATGAGTGAATCATAGCCATTGATTCATTCTTAACCCTAAGTCACCTAAGTCTTCTTATGGAGGATTCTTATGGAGGATAAGCACTAAATTTTTTATGAATGATCAAAGAGAGAGAAGGAGAGTTTGCACGTGCAAACAAGACATTCATGGTAACCAAGGTATTATGATTTAAAGTTACATTACAAAATTAGTTAAAGACGAATATAGTATGTGTCGAGTGATTCAAGTGCCAAGCAAGTGGTGCATGTCAAGTCATTTAGATGTTGAGTGACAACATTGAACTCATAGTTAATGCCGAGCACCAGGGACTTTAGATGTCGAGTAACACGGTTTTGATATAGTTGTTTGTATTGGCACAAACTACTAAACCATTTTTGGGCCAACTTAAGGATTGAATTATGATCTTTTGTTGATAAGGATGAATCTTATATGTGAATCCATATGTATTACATACATCCAGTTAGATAAAGGGAAGGTTTAAGTAGTAATATGGGTGAATCATAGCTGTTGATTCATACTTAACCCTAAGTCTTATTGTGGAGGATAAGCACTAAACTTTTTATGAATGATTAGAGAGAGAGAAGGAGAGTTTGCATGCACAAACAAGACATTCATGGTGACCAAGGTATTATGATTTAAAGTTACATTGAAAAATTAGTTAAAGAAGAATATAGGAAGGAAATAATGAACAACATAGAGACATTTGATAAAGAAGGATCAAGTACACATCAGTATAGAGGTTATTATACATCAAGCAACAAAGTGCTAATCACAAGATCATTGTTGAGATATTCTAACAGCTGAATCAATCAAATCTCTTAACAAAGTAGTCCTAAAAGACTGTATTGAAATCCTCTAACAAGGTGGTTACTTAGTTATGAGTTGAAGTCCTTTAATCAGTCACACTTCTAACATGGTAAGACCTAACAGTCTTTGTAAGCATTTAATAGGGAAAACCTTTCACGAGGTAGATCATGTTTCATGATCAAATATTGTAACCTTCATTGGATACACTTTATTACTGTAGTAGTGAAGGTTTGTGGGTGTCATCCCCACCCCAGTTTTACCTTCTCATTGGAGGGTTTCTAGGTAATCATATCTTGTGTCATATATGTGTGAATGCTTACTTGTGTACATACTTTGGATGTATATGCTTTACATGGTATTTCAATTTACTTATTGAATTGTGAGATGGATGTATGGTGAATGTTTTTATGGGTTAAAGTTTAAAGCACTGATTCACCCCCCAGCCCCCCATATTTTACTTTTCTTATTGTAATTCCAACAATTGGTATCAGAGCTAAGTTCTATAAAAGTAAAGCTTTGCATCTTTGAGGAAAGATCTTGGAAATGGAAGTCTACAAGTTCGAAAAAGTTATTAAGAACCAAGAGATTGAAATACAACTCATTCTACATCAGTTGAATGAAGCAAGAGAAGACCTAAAGAAATCATTGAGAAGAAGGAAGGAAATTTCTATTGAGGAGAATGACACACAATATCAAGTGATGGATACTACTAAGCTATTTGCAAATGGAGACTCCAATGAATTTGATGCAACAGTTGTAGATCTAATGGAAAAGAATAGAAACCTAGCTGAAGAGATCAAAAATCTTAAGATAGAGCAAAAATCACAAGCCATATTACTATGTGAGGTGACCAAACAAAAAAATCTATGGAAGATAAAGTCATGATTGAAGATAACAAAGAGTATTGACCAACAGATTGGAAGAGAGATCATCAGAGATAATTAAGATTGTTAGTATGCAATTAGAAACTTTGGGTCAAGTGATGATTGCAAATCATGAACTAGATGCTAAGCATATTGAGATCACAACACTGAAGTTTCATAATGAATAATTGAACAATGATCTAAAAAGGGAAAAGCTATTTGCTAAAAGCTCCAAATAAACCCAGTGAAGCCATCAAGTACATTAAACAATTGACGAGATCTCGTAGATCTAACAATGATACATCTGGACTAGGATACGCTAGTACTAAAGGAGAATCATCCAAAAGTGTTAAAGAAAGAAGTAACAAAGGTAAGAACTCCAAACCTACTTGTCATAATTATGGAAAGATAGAACATACTCCTAATATTTGCAGGAGCAAGACTATAAGTTAGAATGTCAAGCAGAAGAACATGGATCACTGTCACAAGTGCAACAAACAAGGTCATTAGGCACATGAATGTAGAACCAAGACCATGCACACTCAAAGATTTGAAGGATACTATTATAACTATCAAAAGTATGGATATAGAGCCTTTGAGTACAGATCCAAATCCAACTGGTCATCAAACAAGTAGACAAAGGTAAAGAACAATGGAAACTCTTATAATTGCGATTATAATACAAGGTATAGTTGACAATACTATCAAGAGTATGAACATATGTTTTATTTGTTTGAAGACTGGTCACATAAACAGATACTTTCCAACAAGGTCAAAGGTAGGAAGTTGTGAGTTTAAAAAAGAAAAAGGAAAGGTAGATGTTGAGAATGTCAAAGATGAGATGAACAAGACATGGAAGAGAAAGAAAGATTGCAATACATCAAGTGTAGATGGGATTACTTCACCCAATGGGTCAAGTGATCACACCTCGTCAAATTAAGCAATCAAGAGGTATGTGGGACTGATATTTAAAATATATATCATACATCAATTCCAAGGATTTATTTTTGAAAAGATTACATATAAATAAATAAATATGCAAAGTGTTGTTAGAAATCAAGGATAAATCTTTAAGTTTTGTCAGTTTTTCATGTAACTGCTGAGCATGAAAAAGTTTCATATAGTTGCCGAGTAAAATGTTAGTGGATGCCGAGCTAGAAAATTTGTTAGTTAATGCTGAGCTTGTAATGGTTTATGAGCATATAGAAAGATACGTGGATTTTCCAAGTGAGCCATAAATTCAATTGATGTCGAGCTTACAACTATGTAAGCACTTAGCATTAAATGTAATGTTTTAAGGGCTATTTGATTGATTTCTTGTTCATTTGACATAATTAAAATTCAAAGAAGAACATGAAGAGATAAAGGTGATATGGAGAATTTGATTTGAGCATTTTTAGTAGATTTAAATAGTTGTTTGACACTATTTCAGAAGGATTTATAAGGTATTTATTGTGTGCCGAGCTATGCAATTTCAAATTTTGTCAAACCCTGGATACATGAAATGGCATCTAGTTCTTCTAAAGAAAAAGATGTAGAGGGAAAAGAGGTTTTAAATATTCAATTGATTAGCAATGAAATCAAACAACCTATTTTCAAGGTTATTCCAGATATAGCTTATAGGTAGGTTCCTTCTAGTGCATTGTCTATGATACCACCGCAAGTCTTGATGATTCAAGATGTTAGTAATTGTTACTCATGCAATATTGGAATCATAGGAGACATGGGAATTAGATAAGTAAATGGGAAACTATGCAAAAATAGAGCGTTCAAGGAAGAATTCAAGATTGTCGAGAAGAAAGGGTTAACTTGTGCCCCCCCAACATCTTCAAAACAGAGTGGATTAAGATTTTTTTAAGCAGAATTCATGATAGCTTTGAATGGTTAGAAAATGGGCCATAAAAAATCACAAAGAATATTGTTCACAGGTTAACATGGTATCCAACCCTAGATCGGCCAAAGACCATGAGAAGTGAATCAAAGGAAATTATTGAAAAGAACATAGCGGCTGTATGGAATATGTTGGCTCCTGATTTAATATATTTTAAAATAACCAAGAAACTAGACCAATACATCTAAGGCCAGAAAATTCCTATGATGGATGCACTTAACTACCAATCTTGGGCCAACTATAAGGCTATTTAACTCTCCTTCTTCTTCTTTAGGCTCTACAAGACCTAGGCGAGTGAACCTTAGATTCTTTATATGGTACCAATGTAAAGGCATACAACTAAATCTAGATAACAAATAAAAACCTTATTTCTCCTATACTTATATAATAACAAAGATATGTAGTAGAAAATTACAACTATGTGAAATCCACAAGCTGAGTGAGGGTAACTCATTTCAGTTCTTCAACATTTAAAGAGAAAAACATTTGATTAATGATGTTGAAAATCAACACAACCCATGTATGCAACAAAAAACACATGCAATCTCCTAACTGATCAGTCCCTTATCTATTGGGCATAAGCTAAGTCAAAACATACACATGGATACCTAATATATACTCATATATTTAGGTATTTGATCTATCCATTCACCTTGTAAATAGACATCTATCTTCATAAAAACTCTTGTTACTTACTGAATATCCTCCTAGTGAAACCTGCAACTCTGTCAAGGTAAATAAGCATTTAGTTGGCTCTTTGTTCCAATAGCAAACCTATCCAGATGTACAACCTTAAGGGAATAAAATGGGTTTAAGCTCTTTGTTCTTAAACACAAAACATTGCAGACAATAGAGGAAGGAGATGAGAATCAAAATGAAACTAATAAAATGAAGCTCTCTATTAATCTCCTTGAAACTAATACATCACGGTATATGCCAAAACTTAGAATATACACAATAAATGATATAATCTATTTGCTTCAAGGGAACTAAAATATTGTTGTTCATAGTAGAGAAATATGCTAAGAAAATGGTATCACAGTAATGGGAAAGGATTTCAACTAGACTAGAACCACATCGTGGTCACATTGTAATGAAAACTATCCCAAAACCAGACCCCTCGTCTCATAATCTTAAGAGAAATATCAAGATTGGAACCCTTACAAAGAGAATAGAGGAGAGATATATAGACAAGAAGAAAAGAAGTCTCTTGATTATGAAATATAATTTTGACAAGTATAATTTTGAAACTTCTTCTTCCTAATGCTTATAGAAACTGATCTTCTTCATCTCTTGGAAATCAAATCTTATCAATTGCTATTGAAATATCTTCTTTCTTGGTGACCAAGAATCAAATCTCATGACAACCAAATAACATTTTGCAAAATATCTCCTCAAAGTGATGAGAAAAAACTACTTTTTTGGAAAATATCAAATTAGCAGAAGCTTTTAATTTAATTCTCTTTGTCTTCGTCTACTCATGATCATGAAATTCTCAACTACCTCTGCAATTGCCTTTGAGATATTTACTTTTTCTTTGGTGGTCATTCAAAATTTGATTTTATATGATTCTCCATCATATCCCCTCTCAACTAAAAAATTGGATCCTTACTCAGAGACTGCATCTACAAATCAAAATATTCATTCATTCAATTCGGCACCGCATAAAACCATGCCCTATTCCTACATTTTTTATTGAATATATATGTGACCCCAAGTCTAAAACCAGCTGACTTTCCACATGTCAAGTTTTGATTCATTGATAGCCTGGGCAAGCCCCCACATTATTTTACCAGCGTATGCCTCTTTTTTTACCTTTATGATCTCCCAACATTATGATCCTATGACAATGGCCTTTGGCATAACATCTTACTTTAATAATTTGGGCTCCCCAATGCTACAAAACCCTTTGAAAAACCCTTGTTGACCTGTCAGAAATCATGACAAAACCCCTCTACAACCTTACAATTCCTTTATTGTCATGGCATCAACACTGACCTTTCCTTTCTTTTATGATCTCTTGGCAAATAGCTTATCTTGACCTTTCTCAACATACGATCTTACGATTACTTTTGTCACTTCATAATTTTTTTGGTTATCTTTCAAGCTTCTACAATACTTTGATAAACTGTTAATCCTTTGCACTGTAGCATCGCAGACCTTGAAATTTTCATTTGCAATACTACAATCATATCTTGCTCGTAACATCAACACACATCCTTTATTACCTTGAGATCTTATAATGAGCCATTTATCATAAGGTCAAAGATGCCACATGCCACAAAAATAATATACAATTCCTTTTTTTGGTCCCACTGTCCAGCTTAACTAATGAGATTGCTAGAAATTCTAATGTGCTTTGACCATTACTAACAGCTTTAGACAACTCTAACAACTTTTGCGGGAGGTCACCATGTCACTATCGATGAAGTTCTCACAATTTCTGGTGGTGACATAGTGACCACCATGAATCTACAAAAATCTAACGTTGTGAAAAGAAAAATAGAATGTTCTTTCCCTGGTACCTCCTTTATTGCACTTGACACTTCTAACATCCGTCATGCTAGTGAAGCTCATTTATGATAGAACAAAATCTTGGTGCCCGTCTCTAGGTTCGGTCCCACTATGTTTCACTTTTGTGAGAGGTCACCATGTCACAAAGGGTAGAAACCTTGTAACTTTTGGTAACAACATAGCAACCAACATTGATCCTTGAAAGATCTAAAGGTGCAGGTGATTTACTGTTAAAACCATGCTTAAGAACTAATTGGGTCCCACTTGGTCGCCATGTCACATGTAGTAAAGACCATGCAAATTATGATAGCAACTTGGTGCCTACCATAGATTTCAAAGAGATCTGACAAGGTAGGTAAAGAATACCAAATTCTTGTCAAAATTTAACTAGGCCCCAGAGATCACTATGTCGCATGTGATAAAATGAATGCAACTTTCTATGGTAACAAGGTGACTACCATAGATCTTAAAAGATCTGACGGTAAATATCATTTCAGGAGATTTATAAAGTAAAAAGATTTTTAAAAGTTCCTAAAAAATATACATATATTATTTCAAAGTGATTTTCTTGCTCAAATATAACCTAGGATTAGCACTTAGACTCTGATTTTATGAAGATTTTTGCAATGTGGGATAAAATCAAAACCCTAGGGCATCAAAATCACACTTGGGACAACAATGAAATAATTAGATTAAGGAAAAACATGCTAGGATTTCCTTTGCAGATGAAAAATAAAAACATATAAACCCCAACTTCTTTATACTCATTTTATTTTCACCATTAAATTTGAAAATTATGCTTAGTGAAAATAGGAGCTATTAGAATAAAGGGAAAATGACCATTGATACTATCACAGATCCCCTAATAGCTTTTGCAATGAGGGTAATAGCACACAAGTTTTATCAATCTAGTAGATTAAACAGTGTTCCTTACATTGTAGTGGATATGGGCTACAAAATTGTGAAGAAGGATCATAATTATGATCTTTCTGAGTTACAGTTGCAACAATTGCTTGAAAAATTGGGAGCCATAAGGAAAACCAAGAGTGCACACTGTAAATTTAGATCTATTCTAGTATGTATTTTATTTTATGTGCAGAATACATTTCCTACATTTGATAAGGTTACATGGAAGGTGAATAGATGAATTTCAGTTCAAATAGGAGAATTTATTGAGCAATTAGGTGATAACTTTGAGTCAGTGATGACTAGTTATTTTGAAGATTTTAAGCAATCAATAAAGAAGAGATTAAGGATACTAGTCTTACTAGTGGAGAAACATTTTTATGATGTTTGCTTCCTAGTTAATACTGATTTCATTTATGTACAAGAATCAATTACCAAGGTGAGATGACTAAGACCATTTGGTTATGAAATCAATGTTGATGAGGCCTCTGCAACAACCACAACATTACTTGCAAAAGAAGTCGATAAGGAAGCCAAAGCATTTGGTAATTATGACTTGGCCAAATCAAAGATCACTATGGAATTAAAGGTTGCTTCTGTGATCATAAAGAAGAAGAAATTGGTGAAGAAGTTGAAAGAAAAATTTGGTGAAGGAGCCAAGGAAGAAGAAGAGGAAGATGATGAAGAAGAAGAGGACACACATGCTCAAGCACCATTAGCACTTACACAAGGTCAAGAAGAAGATTAGCAAGAGGAGGAAGTATAAATTGTAGAAGGTGCCAAGGAAGAAGAAACTAGTGAAGCACCTATAACTACTAATAAGAAGAAAAGAAAGGAAAAGACTCAAGTAGTGAGAAAACCAAGGAAAGTTGCAAAATCTAATCAGCCCAAACCTACAACACCTACCACAAGGGCTAGTACAAGAGTCACTGCATAGAAGGCTAAAGAAGTAGCCAAGCCTAAAGAGAAGGAAGTTGGAGCACAGAAGAGATTGAGGAGGAAGTATGTTGCCCAAGATGAATCTAGTGAGGAGATGACTGAATCAAATGACAACAACCAATTCCAAGTGGTGAGTCACAATCCCTCCTTAAATCTAGACAATTATGTGAGAATGTTAGAAACAATGTTGATTTATCAGGTTTCTCTCACATTGAATTTGATAATCTTAGAAATATTGAGAAGAAGCAAGTAGAAGAGGCAATATATGCCATGATGGCTATATTTAAAAAGACTCCTCTAAAACTTGCCAACTCTATACCTAAAAGTTTATATGATAGAGTTGAGCAGAAATGACATTATTGTTTAGACACTAAGAGACAAATTAGAGAGGGAGAATTTAGCAAGGCTGAAATGTCTAAAGCCATTATGAAATATTTTGTAAAATTTGTACCAAAGTATAGGGAATTTAGCATATTGCAAAACAATATAGAGGATGTTGTCCAGAAGTCCAAACAAATGTGGAAGATAACATATGGACTGTCAACATCAAAAGAAGCTAACAAGACACCTATTGAGGTAGGAGAGGATGAAGAAGATGATAGTGAACAAGGCACAGTTGAGGGAGGCACTGATATGAATATTGATAACTAGGCACCAGTTGAGGAAGAGCAGCAAATAGAATAGAGTGTACAAGATACACAAATGGCAAGTGCCAGCCCTCCACAGGTGACAAGTGTAAACATTGAAACTATCATAGTAAAGGATTTTTCTGATACTACTGCTCAAAACACCAATCCCCTTACACAGGAAGATTTGAAAAGGATACTTATCCAGTCCACTTTCCAGGCCAAATTATGTGACAACCCTGTACTGGTAAGTGTGGATGAAATTCAAAAAACAAAGACTATAATTGTAGGGAGGAAGTGAAAACACAAGAAACACCTATAATCACTCCTCAAGTCACAAGTGTACAACCTTCACAACCCATTGTTGTATATCAAAGGAAGGAGATAGAAGGTTTCACTATTGGTACACTCATGCAAGACACTCTAGTCTCAGGAAATCAACAAGAAATTGAAAAAGCTAAGGTTGAGACAGTTGGACAAGACAAGGAGGAAACATTAAAAAATGATGTGACTCAAAGCCAAAAAGGTCAAGTAGATACACCTACACCTCTAGCACAAGATCAAGGTGCAACTGAAACCAAAGAGGTAGAAAAGGACAAGTTTGAAGAGACAAGTTTGACACCCAAGCTGAAGGTGCTACTAGAAATCCAAGCACTAGTGAATTACCAAAATATGGTACTCCTAGTCAAGCTCTTTAAAGGTTGAGCATAGAGGAAACTCCATTACAATTTTTAGTGTCAAGTTCTAGCTCATCTAAGGTTGAAGAGATAATTACTTATGGAGATACTAGCCTAGATGAAGAGATTGTATTGCCTAAATTTGACTTGGCAAAAATCACTATTGAGCATACGAGCATACTACAAGACACCCTAATAAAGAAGAAAAATCAAGAACTACTCAAAAGGGAGCATAAGAAGAAGAAAGCGTTAATTGATATCAAAGAGATTTTCTTAGATGCATTCAGTCTACCTACTCTAGATTGAACAACACCCATCATTGAACAATTGACCAATACAATGGAAAGAGTTAGTGAAACAGACCTAGATAGTAATGTCAAACTATTAGACCATTTTGAAAAGAAGTTTTAAAACAAGGTAAATGAGAAGATATCTAGTGGTATTGGACTAAAATAGGTTGAGATAGTAACCAAGATAGAGTGTGTGAAGGAGGTACTAGAGAACATTTTCTCTTTGTACACCAAATTGTGTAATCATACACTCTTATTTCAAACACCTATTACAATCCTAGAGTTAGTTAGCATCATTAAAAGTAGATGAAGCCAACATTAGGGCTAAACTGATCAGCATCTAGTCGACATTAACTCCTCACATGGAGATTTTACACAAGGAGCTAGGCTATGTAGAAACACTTATGAAGAAAGACCCCAATCTTTCTACATTAGATGGCTTAATCCACCTTGCTACCAAGTTGGCCATCCAAATTAAGTCTTTGGAGGTAGCTTGTGATAATTGGAAGTCACTCTTAAAATTATACTTGAGGTCCATAAATCCTTTTTGGACAAATACACTATAGGTATATAACCCATTGACATCAGTGTCAAAAAGGGGGATTAAGAGCAATGGGGGAGAAAGCAAGCTAAGAAAAGTAGATATCTATACTCAAGGGGGAGTAAGAACAAAGAGGGAGTAAGAGAACAACAAAATGCAAACATCAGTTCAAACCAAAATAGAGAAAGAGTATCAGTTGATACAACATACAAAATAGGACTAAACATTCAACTCAGGGGGAATTGTGGAATTTTGAGGTATAAGTCATGTGTTGCAAAATTTTGATATTTTGGAATTTTGTATAGAAGCCAAATAGACATCAACGTTATGCTCGTAAGAATAAGATTATTAATGTATGACCAAGTGTTTTTGACACTCATTTCAAAGGGGGTGATTGTTAATCTCATATTGGTTTTGACAAGTGAGTGTCTATACACTTAAGTCATTTACTTAGTTCATGTTAAACAAGTAACATATGTCAAGCACAACATATAAGTTAGAGCATGCCGAGTAAACAGTGAGTGCCAAGTCACTCAAGTGCCAAGCAGATAGTATGTGCCAAGTCATTCAAGTGTCAAGCAAGCAGTGCATGCTGAGTCATTTAGATGTCGAGTGACAACATTGAAGTCATAGTTAATGTTGAGCACCAAGGACTTCAGATGCCGAATAACACAATTTTGACATAGTTGTTTGTATTGGCACAAACTACTATGTAAACCATTTTTGGGCCGACTTTAGGATTGAATTACAATCTTTTGTTGATAAGGATGAATCTTATATGTGAATCCCTATGTATTACATGCATCCAATCATATAAAGGGAAGGTTTAAGCGGCAATATGGGTAAATTGTAGTCATTGATTCATACCTAAACCAAAGTCACCTAAGTCTTCTTAAGGAGGACAAACTCTAAACTTATTATGAATGATCAAAGAGAGAGGAGAGTTTGCATACAAAAATAGGACATTCATGGTGACCAAGGTATTATGATTTGAAGTTCCATTACAAAATTAGTTAAAGGAGAATAGAGAAGGAAATAGTGAACAACATAGAGACATATAATCAAGAAGGATCAAGTACACATCAGTATAGAGATGATCTGACTTCAAGCAACAAAGTGCTAGTCGCAGAATCATTGCTAAGACATTCTAACAATTGAATCAGTCAAATCTCTTAATAGATTAGTCGTAATAGATTGTATTGAAATTTTCTAACAAGGTGCGTACTTAATTATGATTTGAAGTCCTTTGATCAGGCACACTTCTAACAGGGCATTAAAATCCTTTAACAAGGTAAGACCAAACAATCTTTGTAAGCTTTTAATAGGGTAGACCTTACATAGGGTACTACAGTAGTGAAGATTTGTGGGTTTCATCCCCACCCCATTTTTACCTTCTTATTGGAGGGTTTCTGGTTAATCATGTCTTGTGTCATATATTTGTGAATGCTTACTTGTTTACATACTTTAGATGTATATGCTTTACATGATATTTCAATTCACTTATTGAATTGTGAGATGGATGTATGGTGAATGTTTTTATGGGTTAAAGTTTAAAGCACTGATTCACCCCCCCCTCCAGAGTTTACTTTTCTTATTGTAATTCCAATAGTCCCTAACTAAGGTTGAATTAATATGCAATCCCCTATCTATGTTAACTCAATCTCTATATGTTATTATTCCAATCTTCTCAGTATGTTGACTTCAATGACAAATAGTCATGAATACAACATGTGACTTCTATAAAAATCTCTCTAATGCTCTAGCAATGCTAGGATACTCCCCCAAAGGAATATCATTATCATTCATGCTAACAATCTCCCCCTTTGGAATTGATGGCAACATAGATGAAAAACATCTAAGTTCCAAGAATACCAAACACATTACTTTGTTGTTGCTCTGAGGAAAAACTCTTCATCAGTGTTGTTTCTCCTTCATCAACCTTTTCTCTATCTTGTGTACAACTCTCCCCATTCTCAAGAGATACTTTTCTCCCCCACTCTCAAGAGATGTCTTTCATGCATTCTCTCCCCCATTGATATCAATGAAAAAGGCATCATTATGTCAATATTCTTCTCAACATCTTCAATCAGCTCAAGTGTCCAAAGACACTCTTCAATACTAGCTACCAAGAGTCCTTCATGACTTAGCTCAAACACGAATACTTCCCCATAAAGGAAGCATCAACATTAAGTCCAGATAAACAATAGTGCTCTGTATTACTAGACTGATGCAATCTCTACATCATCCACTATGAAGTAGATAGGGGCATAACCCTAAGAATACCTCTCAAATACTCAAATGTATCCTTAGGTAAAGGCTTTGTAAATATATCTGTAATCTACTCCTTTGTATTCACATATTCTATCCTGATCCCTTTATCTGTAACTTTCTTTCTCAAAACATAATACTAAATAGACATGTTCTTTGTATTATAATGAAATGTAATGCCCTGCTTGGGAACAAAGAAGAAATAAACCTAATATGTCACAAATTTTATTCAACTATTTTTTTTCCTAAAGTTTATACATCACAATAACAATGCAGAAGCAATATACACAAACACAATATTTACACATGTAATCACAATATAGAGTTCATTCCTCAAAGGTTACTTCACGTTGAGTCACATTTAAGACTTCTTTTATTAATTGTTTGTCTTAAGCACATTGTTCATAATCATAAAAATATAACATATTAATCTCATAAGTAAATCCATGACTACAACTGATACAATGAAATATATCTAATGGATAACATCCACTGCACATGTCACAAGGTATGTGAGAATAGATACAAGTACACTAAAATATAAAATACATGAGATCACATAAATACATCATACAAATAGAAGTTTCTAATAGGAATGAGAATGAAAAAGGTACAACTGCATCATCGAATATCCAACAACTAGCAATTTGAGGGGGACCCAAATTGTAAGAAGTCATTGTCCCCTGATCACGTGGTTACCTAGTCATGCTTCCATTCCCATTGTGCAGAGAAGATAATGAATTACCCACATACAACTAACCAAACCATAAAATATTCCTAGGAAAGGAATCCTAATAGCCAAATCTACTTCAAGGGTAACACAAACTACTCAAGAAGAAAAGATAACCAAAGTTGAAAGAACACTCATCCAATACCAACACCAAATATTAAGTAAACATACATATACCATAGATACATTAAGTACCAAAATCATGAGATAAATTCCACAAAAGATATACACCTCAAGTCAAAAGACACATGTCAAAAGTACAATCACCATCAATGAAAGTAAACACTAACAATAAATACATCCAATCACCATCAATAAAAGTAAACACCAACAATACAACACCAATAACTACACCACTAGAGATAAATACAAAATCTATAGAGGATACTTGGGCTACATACATGGACAAAATACTTGAGTTACCCTAGACTAGGATCTCATTAGACCCCAGACCCTCAAGCATTGAGTTACCCTAGATTGGTCACTCTAGACCCCGAACTCTCAATGTGACACATGCAGAACCATAATACCCTCTCATTAAGATGAGGAGAACCAATCATACCTCTCACTAGGTATCATCATATTCCCATCCTTAGCATGTACAAGCACTCAAGGCATGTGTGTGACACATCTCTAACTTATCTTTTTAAAGTATCTCAAGCAAAAGGCTTAGCAAGATATTTTGATTACTATGTTATCACTTATTACACTACTTAAAATAAGCTACCTTGGTACTAACCACTTTGGGTCCTAGACCCCTATTGCAAGCCACTCCCAAAGACATGTACCTAGACAACCTCCCCTAAGCACATAGACCACAGTTGTGTTCCATACCACAACACCCATAATGATAAAACTTGGTACTTTAACATGAAACCCAAAAATAATTTAGTTCTCAAAATCCAAGTCATCATATATGCTCATCAAATAAATCTCATAAACATAAACCTCAATTTTGAATCATAAAGTACATCTTGACATCTTGTCAAATAACCATCATTAAAGAAATCTTAAAAGATGCATCTGGTGCACACCTTAGTTTGGCCAGCTAAATATTTCACATAAAATCCATCAAAAAATAAAATATCACATTAAAATTTCCAAAATCCATCACAAAACAAATACCACAAAACCTTGAATAAACGCACATCAAATAGTATAAGGTTCCATTGAATGATTTGGATTAGATTATTTTCAAAAGTTTTGTTTGATTATATTCAGTATGTTAATTATCTAATAAGTTTATAATTAATTTTATTATTATTATTTTAAATCAATAATATTTAACAATAAAGATAAAACATTTTCAAAGTTCATAACAGTGAGTTTTTATGTATTTTCTCTCTATAAATCAGTTGGTAATTTAAAATTTATAATCTCGTATGGAATGATACAAATCCACAACCTATATTGATGGAAAGATATTTAATTTCACACATTTTTCATTATTACCAATCCTAAATAAAAGGTCATTTGAATGGTGTAAAATATAAATATTACTAGCAACACTATTTAGATTTGAAGGTTACCAGTTTAGAGAGAAGAGAGCATAACTTTGTTTGAACCATTGGATCTTCATGAAAACCAAGAAAAGTATTCATAATAGACTTATTTATAAGCAATTGTTTATGTGTCTCTAATTCAAACATTAAGTTCAAATAGGCCTCATTTTAGCATGTCCGTACAAAATAATAATATATGATTTTTATATATGTTAAATAAAATCCAAATGGATGTCTAAAAGTATCTTTATATTTTTTATAAAATATATTATATAAAAGTTATAGAAAAATCACATGTTTCTAACCCCCAAACTGATACATAAGTAATTACAAACAAATTTATCCATAATCAAGAATATAACTATATATTTTAATTAAATTTATATAAAATAGTAAAATAATAATTATAAGTACCAACACAATAATTTATTTTAAACCTTCTCTCTTAAGGTTTCTAAACAACCTTTCTCAGAATATCAATTATGTCATAAACACAATTTTTAATAAAATTGTACTAATCTTTATTTGTCAGAAAATAGAAGGTCCTCATTCAAGTTCAAAGCTAAATTCACAATCAAGAAAACATACATAATACAATCTTTCCAACAGAAGTTGCAAAGAGATTTGAAAACCCCTACCTTTCAAACAAGTTGATATGTTAAGAAGAAGAAGAAGAAAACTCAATTATAGACTTCACTACCAAACTTTGAAAAAAATATTTTTCTTCAAAATCTGAATGCATAACCTGTAACTTGTCTTCAAAAATCTTTCTTCTAAATTATCTTATTGTTCTCCAAAAATCTTCTCACTGAAAATAAGCAGAATGACCTCTTAATACAGAAAAATAAATAAATAAAACTAATAAAAGTAAAGTTTCTAAAATTAGCAAACTTACAAAACAAGGCAACTCAACTTAAATAAAATAATAGTTTTTCTTTGCTTTCTTATATTTAAAATTAAAAATTAAAAAAACCACTTTACTTCTTTTTTTTAAGAAAAGAAATACATAATTTATATTTTTTTCCCTTTCTTTTAATGTTAAATAAATAAATCTTCTTTCTTTTAAATTAAATATCATATTCCTCACTCAAAAATCTTGTTTTAATTTTATTAATTAATGTACAATTAAATTGCATATAATTAAATTAATCATTAATATTAATTAAAGCCCACTAATTATGTGCAACTCTAATTTTATTATCATTGATTAAATAATCATGATAAATCAAAATTTAGTCTTTAATATTTTACTTTTTCTTGTTTCCAACTTTCACATTTAAACTTTTTAAATCAAGTCTTTTAAATAAATAAAAATTATTTAATTAATTTAATTTTCCAACTAATTAAATATCTTGATATTATAACTCTTCCTTTTATTAAAATAATATTTAATAATTATAATATTATGTGATCTATCTAAATATCATAATTAAACCTTTTACCAAATAAATAACATAGTTAAATCCACATAAGCAAAACCATTCAAAACTCAAACTCAAACAATACACACAAAGATAAACTCGCAGGTCTAAAAAGGGGTAGATACAAGTCCTCCTTGCAGGACAAGTGTTTAGGCTATGGTTGGGATTGGACTTGATCATTATCTTCTCATTCTTACCATTGAGTTATTGTGATAGGGCATGCTTATCCTGGAAATTCAAAGAAGTCGATGTCTAGTATTTGCATCCTACATAAAAGATGAGCATGTACATATGCATATATAACTAAACTAGATAGACAATGTCAATGAGTGGTACATTATGTAGATCCTGACTAGTAGGTGATAATGACTCTCTCCCTTAACCACATCAAACACGTTAGACAAAAAAGTAAAATAGTCACTAGTTTGGTTCAGATGATGTCTTCTTTGCAATAACAACTTTCTTCACTCGCTCAAACTAAATTTAATATTGCTACATGTGATATGGGTAGTCCTTTGCCTTTTAAAATTATCCACACAATTGCTCCTTTACAAGATGATATGTCTCGCCTTGATGCTTACAATGGTAAAGGTGATCGTGTAACGCATCTTAAGGCTTTCCAAGATCTATGTAGTAACTATGCTCATGATCATAGAATTTTAGCTAAGTTGTTCACTCACATTTTCTTGTGACAAATATTTACGATGGTATTTCTCTTTGCCACCTTATTTAATTAATTCATTTCATAAACTTGCTATGCCTTCATACAATAATTTCATAATAACATTGGTCCTTCTATTTCTTTGAGTGATTTGATGCATTGTGAACAAGATCCTAAAGAGAAAGTGACTGATTTTATTGGTATATTTAAAAATTTGCATACAAAGATTTCTTATTATGTCTTTGATATTGATATACAACATATGTTTATTGCAAATTTACAAAAATATATTACAGATAAAGTTCTACCTACTGAATTTACCTCTTCATCACAACTTTGTGTAGTTCTTCATCATTACCAAATACAAGTAAGTGAGGTTGAAAGTGCCACTGCAATGGCTCCTATAATTTCAAATAAGACTAATGTCATACCTGATCCTAATAAATTTCACAAGCCTAAGAACAATGTCAAGATCAATTAGCACAACAAATATAGTAGATGATCAAGTAGATGTTACCTCTTGGACTACCACTACTTCTTCCTCTATTTTTTGGATGAACTGTAAGTTTACTCCACTCTCTAAGTCTTTATATTCCATTAAGAATAGGTTTCTTAGTGCTAACATGGTTACACTTCCTCTTGTTAAAATACTTTTTCCTTCTACTATATCAAGTCCACATTTCAATCCTCAAGTTTTTTGAAAATTTCATCACTAGCCTGGACATGATACTGTTAGAATGTTTAGAATATATGAGAGGGTGGGGGGTGAATCAATTACTCAAGGTCCATAAGTACCATTTCAACAATCAAACATTAAACATTCACTATTCTACTTATCATGTTGTTGCTCAGTCTCTATTGTATACTGATAAAAAAAATTACTAGTGGTTCACTGCCTAATAAAACAAACTTGCTGAATGTAAAGATATAAATATAAAATACCATAAAAAATTCAACACTAGTTTGACACTAGGATTTAACATAGAAAACCAATTGGGAAAAACTGCCAGAAACATGTCACCACTTTTTCACACTTTCGAAGTGAGCTTTGTCAAGCGCCAACCCTGTTAAAGGTTACAATACACACTATTAAATGTGACATGGTTAGTGGATTTAATCACCCTTCTAGGAGTGGCCTTGTCTGAGAACTTTGATAATTCCATTTAGAGTGTCACCTTGCTAAAGAATTTACATAGACTATTAAGTCCTTCAATGACTGTTAGGTCAACCTTTGATTAAAAGAAATTTCAATACAAATTATTTACAATTATTAGAAAGAAAATAATAGGGTTTGATCTATATGATTACAACTTAATTTTGTAGTTTCATATCACTATTTAGTTCATGTGTTGATTCTCTAATAAGCCTTACTTGTCACCTCTATCTCTAATTGGCTTGGAAACCCTTCAAGCAATCACCCTTCTTTTTACAACAAACTTAAGCCTTCTACTTCGATTTTCTTATTAGCCTCAATAACTTTATTCCTTCTTACTGGAAACACACACAAATTCCTTTCTCTCTTCTCATCATTGTATATCTCATTCTTGCTCTTCGAATACCTTTTTCTGCATCCTCTTAAAGTTCATCTATGTACCTCCTTAAATAGGTAATTCTAGTCTCTTTCCATTTTCATGATTACTATAGATCTTAGGGTTTATGATTTGATCCAACTTATTCATTGTATCTATCCATCTTCCTTCTTTTCTAGAAACTTCTCATTGAATTCATCCATTAGATATGATATCTAATCTTCTCCTTGAATTAAATGATCCAACTCATCAATCTTATCTTCAACATGGTTTCCATATCCCAAGAAATCAACTGAGTTGGTTGGAAATCATGATTCCTCATATGCATTCAAAATACTATCATTTGGCTATTACTAAGTTTTGACACTCAATCATCACTAAATTACTCAATCGTTATAGAACTCTTGGCTCAACATCAACTAGATTTCTGGGTCGATATTGATGCTTTGTCAACACTACATTTTCTCAGCTTCTATAGTGTCTCAGTTGACACTAGCATCACTCAGTATTCCTTAATCTTTTACTCTATTTCTCAATCAAGCTTTACATCAATGATATATCTTTACTTATATTATAAAGACTTGAGCATCAACATGATATAAACAATCACTTTGTCTTATCAAAGTCTAACTAATAAAATTTCCATTGTAGGTTCCTTTTCATAACTCAACCTTTCCTCTAGGTGCTATTGTTATGAGTAACTTCTAAAATCCTCTTCATCAATCAAATACATATGACATTTAGATCAGATAGCAGTATGTCTCATCAATAGATTTAACATCAATGCTAATACAAAAAAAAATCCAATTGTTATTTTCCAACAATCTCCCTCTCTGGCATTGATGGCAACACTTGATTACACCTTACAATATTACTTTCAACACCTCAAATATGTTGCATTAGAGGAATATAATCTCTCTCTTTGTTACCATGCAATCCAAAATATTTCACTACCATGAGTGACCAATATCCTTAGTTTCATTTTGAAACTCCCTCTATAGTTTATCTCTCTACTTATGTATCTTCTCCTTCTTGGGTAATTCTCTCTCTCTCTCTCTCTCTCTCTATCGCTATCTCTCTCTCTCTCTCTCTCTCTCTCTCTCTCTCTCTCTCTCTCTCTCTCTCTCTCTCTCTCTCTCTCTCAAGATTCTCTCCCTCTACCATGATTCTCTCCCTCTTTGACAATAATGCCAAGGACACTTAGCATTATTGGCTCCAAAATGTTCATACATTTGGATCATGTAGATATTTGCATGTTTGGCTAAATTCTATAATCTATCTATGATTGATATGTTATGTTGTTCTCTTTCTTTACTTTACTTGACTTGACTACCTTAGTCATCTCCCAAAGTAGAACTATTTGCATCAATGTGTAAGACATTGAAATTAGCACATTTGATGCAATGCACCCTATCTCATTAAGTTGCTTTGCTTAGGGGAATTACCCTTAATTTTCCTCTAAGTTATTCATGAGAATATTTAGGTAAGGCTTTATTGAATATGTCTGTAATTTGTTCTTTGGTGTGCACATATTCTAACTTCACTTCTTTGTCTTGAACCAATTCTCTCAAGTAGCGATACTTGATAGTAATGTGCTGTGTTTTTGTGTGCATCACTAGATTCTTTGAAATGTTAATAGCACTTTTGTTATCAAAATAGATAACCACGGGATCTATAATTTCTTCTCTCATTCCTTTCAGCAATTGTTTGATCCACATAATGTTTTAACAGTTCACTGTGCTGCCACATACTTAGCCTCAATTGTTGATTGGGAAATACATTTCTATTTCTTGCTTTTCCATGACACCAATCTCTTTCTTAGAAAGAATGCATCTCCACTAGTGTTTTCTCTGTCATCAATATTTCCTACCTTATCAGAGTCAATGAATACCTTTAGTTTAAATCTATCACTTTTCTTGTAATACAATTCATAGTCTTTTATACCTTTCAGGTATCTCAATATCATTTTCACTCCCATCATGTGATTCTCTTTAAAATTTTCTACAAATCTAGCAACTACCTAATAGCTTATGCAATATTAAGTCTACTATGAACAACATATTGCAATTTTACAATCATTGATTTGTATAGTGTCTGGTTGACATTAGTAGATTCATCACTTTTAGATAACTTATGTCCTGTAGACATAGGTGTTCTCACTGGTCTTTATTCTTCCATTCCAAAAGTTTTTAGTAACTCCTTGATATATTTGGACTGTGTAATGAAACTACCAGATTTCATTTGACATATTTGCAAACCAAAAAAGAATTTGATTTCACCAAACATGGACATTTAAAATTCCTTTTTCATTTCATCAGCAAATGATATGCATAATGCTTCTTTACCTAATATAATGTAATCAACAAAAAATTTAGACAATAGTACTTCATTGTTCTTACTAGTCTTCAAATATAGGTTACAATTATCATTTGTCCTTTCAAAACCAATCTTCACCAAATAATTGTGTAATCTTTCATGCCATGCTCCTGGGGCTCATTTCAATCCATGAAGATCTTTTTTTAGTTTAGATACCATATTTTTCTTGTCTGGGTCCACAAATCCTTAAAGTTGTTCTATGTACACTTCTTCCTCAAGTATACCATTCAGAAATGTAGATTTGACATCCATCTAATATACCTTGAAAATCTTTTAGGCTGAATATGCAAGCAGAGTTTTGACTCCTAGTCTTGCTACAGGAGCAAAATTTTCTTCATAGTCAACTCCTTCTTCTTGTACATATCCTTTGCATATTAATCTTGCCTTGTTCCTTGTAACTTCACCATTTTCATTTAGCTTATTCTTGAAAAACCCATTTTGATCCAATTACATTTTTGTCTTTTGGTCTAGGTACTAGGGTCCAAGTATTATTCTTCTCAATCTATTTAATTTCTTCATTTATTGCTTGGATCCAATCTTCATTGTCTGGGGCATCCTTAACCGTTTTGGGCTCAAATTCACAAAGCAAGCATGTGTCCTTTGTGAGTTTATTTCTTGTCATATCACCAAATTTTGCATCTCCAATGATTTGTTTAGATTTATGATGTCTTCTTACATACTTAGCTAGCACATGTGGTCTCCATCTATGTTCTTCAATTGTTTCATCTTGAAAAATAATCTCAATCTCACTTTCTCTTTCTTGTTCATGTTTTGGTCCAAGATAAGCATGCTCGACATTTTCTATCTAATGGTTGGCATTGCCTATCCGTGACTCGACATCTTCAACCTATTGCTTAACACCCACTATCTATAGCTTGACAACTTGTTGTTGCACTTCATCATTTCCTATCTGCTTGGAAACTGCAACTTAGTTTGCTTGTTCAATTGGAGTGTTGGGAGCATCATCATCCATATATATGAATGCAAGTTATAATCTTCAGGCTCTTTCTTTATATTCAATATCATTTCTTTATGCAAATTCATCAACTTTCACATTTTCACTTTCCACAACTTTGTTAGTGTTAGAGTTTAAACACTTTAAGCTTTACTCTTGGTGTAATATCCTAGAAATATACCTTCATCACTCTCTACATCGAGTTTTACATTCCTATTATCTCTAAATATATAGCATTTTCTTCCAAAGATTTTGAAATATTTCATATTAGGAGCATGTCCATACCATAGTTCAAATGGTATAGCATTTGTACCTTTCTTGATGTGTACTTTATTGAAGGTATAGCTAACAGTATTAATAGCTTCTCTCCAATACTTCTATGATACATTCTTCTCTATCATCAATGTTCTTTCATAGTCCAATATTTATCTATTTCTCCTTTCAGCTACCCTATTTTGAGGAGGGCTCCTTAGTGCTAACATCTATCTTTTAATTCCTCTATTATTGTAGAATGTATTGAACTTATTGGAAATGAATTCACCACCTCTATTAGATCTCAAATACTTCAGACTTTTCCCTATTTCTTTTTCAACTCTAACCAAAGACCACTTGAATAATGGAAAATCATCAGATTTAGCTTTGAGAAACATCATAGTCATCATCCTAGAATAGTCATCAACAAATAGAATGAAATACTTATCTCCATAATAGTTGTGAACATCAATAGGCCCACATAGGTCACTATGAACCAATTCCAAAATATCACTTGATGTATAAGTTTAACTCTTAAAACTAGACTTGGTCATTTTTCCTAATTGACATTGTTCACACATAGCATTGTTTGGCTTCTTTAGTTTTGGCAACCCTCCTACTTTATTCATTATACTAATGTTCACCAAATTGTTAAAATTCACATGACATAACCTTTTGTGCCATAAACAAACATCTTCTTATTGTGGAAACAAGCATGTTTCATTAGATAAATAAAGATAGAACAAGTTACCTCTTGTTTGATCGCCACTTCCAATCAACTTACCATCAACATCATATATCTTGGCCTTTCTATGTTGGAATTAAACTCTATATCTTGATTTGTTTAACTGTGAAATACTCAAAAAATTATATTTAAGTCCTTCCACCCAGTAAACATTGTCACACTTGATTTTTTCAGTCAATTAAATTGTACCTTTACCTTTCACAACACATGGAATATCATTACCAAATTTAACACATCCACCTTTGTATGGTTCAATGCCCTCAAATTTATTTCTATCACTAGTCATATGATTAGAGCATCCATTGTCAGTTATCCATCTGTCACCTTTGTTCACATATGAAATTAATTTAGTTTTCTCATCTTCATTAGAATCTTCTTTCATAGCAACATAAACAACTTCATCCTCATTACTTTCAAATTCAGTGTTAGTTTCATCTTCAACAATATAACAAGATTTCTTACCTTTGTCATCCTTGTTCTTCTTGTAGTCTCGATCATCTCTTGTTCCTTTGTACTTGCTTTCCTTTCTATCATCTGTGTCTTCTCTATTAGGACATCTAGCAACAATATGACCAACCTTGTTGCATAAAAAATAAATAATAGGTAATTTACCTTTGCATTTACCTCTACCTCTTCCAAATATTTTTTCAATAAGTGCTTCAAGTTCATCAAGCTCATCATCAAAAGTGTCATTGTCACTCTTCAGATGCTTGCCTTTCCGTTTGCTAAGAACCAATTGTTGTTGAGATAATGGGTGTTACACACATTGCATAATATTTTTATATTGTATTATTTTATTTTATTATGTAATTTTGCACCTAGATGGACGTGCAACATATAAAGATTCCCATGGGATATACTTGATGAGTTGTATTGTAACATTGTGATCTAATATTTCATGTAATTATTTAATATTGAGGAAAAGAATTAAATTTCAATATTAAATGTGGGGTCAAGGGGTTAGGTAGCACATGGTTTATGTAATACCACTTGGTGGTTTTGTGGGACTTGCAACTATATAAGTAGCCACAAGGGTAGTTGTTGTAATAAGAAGAAGAAGGCAAAAGGGGATAGATTCAAGCAGGACAAGGCTTGATAGGTTAGCCAAGGGAGCATTTGTGAAGGTTGGAAGCATGGCATGGGATGTGTGGATTCATGCTTGTTCACATGGATTTATTGGTAGTGGCTATAGCTTTGAAGGCTTCCATGGTTGTATTACAATGGTATTTTTGTTGAATAATACATGAAGATGGGTGCTTTTGGAGACTTGCTTTTTCTCTTAATGAGGGTTTCGAGGGTATATCTTGTGTCATAATTTTTGTGGGTATGTTGTCTATTCTATAGTATGTGGATGTCAATGACATATTTATTTCAAATCTATTATGGGTTATGTAGAAATGGTTAAAATTTTTGTTGCATTTTTTCTTACAGTTGTGAATTAAAAGTAGATTCAATAGTAGCAGGTGTGTAGTTATCAAAGTTAGACATCTCAAAAGTAGTAAGTGTACCAATTAGACATCTCAAAAGTAGTAAGTGTACCAATTACACCTTCCAAAGTCAAAGTGTTTCCTAGAGTGCATCTCAATTCTCGTATTGCAGAAACTTTGATGGAATATATAGGAAGTAGAGTCCTCAATACCTTGCTTATCACTATTTCATCTTCAATTGTTCCATTTGCTCCTCGAATAGCATTGACAAATTCCTTGATTCTCGTACAATATTGTAGTATGCTCTCACCTTCAATCATTCTCATGTCATCAAATTTTCCTCTTAAGCTCTCTGATTTGGCTCTCAAGACATTGTAATCTCCTCCATATATTGTCTTTAGTTCGTACCACATCTATTTTGCATTATCACAATATTTTATATCATCAAACCCAATATAACTTAGTGTTGAAGCAATCTGCAACATTCTCTGATTGAGTTCTTGCTTTTCTTTTAGTTGTTGAGCAATCAAAGGAACAATTGTTATCTTCACATATTCATTGTCCACAAAGTTTATAGCAGCATCATTGATACTTTCTATATGCAGCCTCATCAATGCTTTCCATGTAAGAAAGTTCTCCATGTTCAACTTTGGTACCTCCCTTATGTGAGTCGTGATCTTTAGCTTTAAGTACCTTCAAACTTTCTCTTTATAAGAATTGTGCTCTGATACTAATTGTTAGAATGTTTAGAATAATTGAGAGGGGGGGTTGGGGCTGAATTAGTTACTCAAGGTCCATAAGTACCATTTGAATTATCAAACATTCACTATTTTTCTTATCTTGTTGTTTCTCAGTCTCTACTATATACTGATAAGCAAAATTACTAGGAGTTCACTGTCTTAAGATAACAAACTTGCTGAATGTAAACACATAAATGTAAGATACCACAAAAAATTCAACACAAGTTTGACACAAGGATTTAATTTGGAAACCCAATTTGGAAAAAACCACCAGCAAAATGTCACAACTTTTTCACTCTTTTAAAGTGAGCTATGTTAGGATACAACCTTGTTAAAGGTTGCAATACACATTGTTAAATGTGGTCTGGTTAGAGGATTTAATCACCCTACTAAGAGTGGCCTAGTTAGAGGACTTTGATCATTTCATTTAGAATCTCACCTTGATAAAGGATTTATATAGATTGTTAAGTCCTTCAATGACTGTTAGGTCAAGCTTTTATCAAAAGGATTTCAATACAAATTATTTGCAATGTTAGAAATAAAGTAGTAGGGTTTGATATGTATGATTAAAGCTCACTTTTTCAATTTTAGATCATTTTTCAGTTTATGTGTTGATTCTATGGTAAGTCTTCCTTGTCACCTTTAGCTCTAATTGTCTTGGCAACTCTTCAAGTAATCACCCTTCTCTTTACAACAAACTTAAGCCTTCTACTTAGATTTTCTTATCAACCTCAATAGTTTTTTTCCCTCTTACTAGAAACACACATAGATTCCTTTCTCTTGCTCTACAGATCCCTTTGTGTGCATCCTCTTAAAGTTCATCTGTGTACCTCCTTAAATAAGTAATTCTGGTCTTTTTTCATTTTCATGATCACCCTAGATCTTAGGGTTTACAATTCAATCCAATAGATCAATTGTTTATGTCCATCTTCCCTTTTTTTAGAAAAATATCATCAAATTCATTCATTAGATATGATATCTAATCTTCTCCTTCAATTAAATGATCCAATTCATCAATCTTATCTTCAACACAGTGCCCATATCCCAAGAAATCAACCAAGTTGGTTAGAAATCATGATTCCTCATACACATTCAAAATAATATTATTTGAGCATTGTTAAGTTCTGACACTTGGTCATTACTAAATTGCTTGGTTACTATAGAAATCTTGGCTTGACATCAACTAGCTTGCTTGGTCGATACTAATGCTTACTCAACACTACATTTTCTTAGATTGTATTGTGTCTTGGTTGACACTAGCATTACTTGACATTCCTTAATCTTTTACTCTATTGCTCGATCAAGCTTTACATCAATGGTATATCTTGACTTATATTGTAAACACTTGAGCATCAACATGATATAAACAATCAATTTGTCTTATCAAAGTCTAACTAATCAAATGTACACTATAACTTCCTTTTCATAACTCAACCTTTCTTGTAGGTGCTATTGTTATGAGTAAATTCTCAAATCCTCTTCATCAATAAAATAGATTTGACATTTAGATCAAATAGCAACATGTATCATCATTAGATTTGACATCAGTAATAATACAACAAATGTTCCAATTGTTAGTTTCCAATAGATATTGAAGCCTATTATTCTTTGAAACATAAGATTTGGGATATGATTGATGTTAATGCTTTATCTATTGAGGGTCAAGATAATGGGAATAAATCTGAGGCACCTCCAAATCAAAATATTCCAATATACACTAATCTTTTACCTTGTCACACTACAAACACTATTGTTCAACATCCTTATTCATTTCTTCCTCCTAGAGTGAATGTTTGCTTATAATGCTTTATGATAAGAGAATGATAATATTTTCAATGGTGTGGAACGTGTAGCTCAACCTCCACCTTCACCCAAGGAAGACATTCCTTCTAAATCTAATGATCAACCTAAACCAAAGTATAAGTGTACTAAAGCCCTTATTATCTCATTCACTGATGGCAATAAGTTTAAGGCTCTAAATGGTCCTATCTATATCACTACTTGGATTGCTAAATATCCTTCTCAAGGGTGTCTTGTTGATCCCACTTCTATGGTTAACATCATCATTGAAGAATGTAATTTAAATAAGAAGAAAAATTATGACTTTTATGACTCAGTTGATACTTGGATTTAGACTTGTAATGGTTTTTTTATCATCTGCATGGTTCGATTACCTTTCTTGTTGAGCTTTGTGGTAAAGTGGTGAACAGTACCTTCGTTTTCATTCCTACTTCTGATTAATTTCACATGAAGTTTGGTTTACCTTTATTGATTTTCATGCAAACTATTGCTTCTCCTATTCATCAATGTATTAAGTTTCCTTATGACGGTGACATTAAGAAGATAAATCATAGTCTTTATCATCCTTCTAGACCTCAACATTGTAGTACTCTCGACTTCTTTTGGCTTTCTCTTCCTACCAATCCTCCTACTCATCTAGACTACTTTTTCCATTAATATTAAGAATATAAATGTTGAAAGATTGTCAAGTTAAGTCAATGCAGGAGCATTCTAGGTTTCCTTGCTATCCTGCTCATCTTTGCTCATTCTACATCTTAGTGTCAAGTTATAAATAGTGTCAAGTTCAATGTTGGTTGAGTTGTTTAGTATTGGCTGAGTTATTCAGTATTGGCCAAGTTGCTCATTATTGACCAAATACTTTAATGGTTGAGTGTTCCTTCATGTGTTGAGTGAACCTAATGTTTATTGATGCTCAATTAATTCCTTGACCGAGTTTTTCTATGATTGGTTCCTAGTGTGAGCCAAATTATGTATTTAATTTGGGTTGTGCATTTAATATTAGGATATTATCTTGGGATGTGTACAAACTATTTTTAGGTTAGCCTTCTATTATGTAATGATCTAGAATATTCGATAAGACATTTTGGCAAGTATAAATAGGAGTATCTAGGATTATGTTAAGGAGTGCAAAGTCAAGGGAGCTAGAAGAGTTAGAATGAATGAAGGATCTATGAAAAATTATAAGTTTGGAATTTCATAAATCTTGTTGGTCATAACTCAGAAAGCCTCATAGTCAAGCATGTATGTTGATAATTTGATGAATTAATAAAGTATTTGATGTTCCTTCTCTCCTTGGTGTTTTTCTCTATGTTGCTTTCTTCCATTGTGTTTACTCTATAGGGTGGTTAGACAGTTAGGTGTGCCATTGGCTCTAATTTCCTCATCAAAACCTACGTCATAAGTATGCCTCATGGTCTTTTTACTTCAAATTCAATAAATATCTCTTTCGGTTATTCTATTTCTAATGGTCAACCACATCTTGCATTTTTTGATCCTCCTAATGTGGTTCCTTCTTCTAGTATGGTTCCTCCTATGGTGGTTCCTTCTACATCTAAGTCTATTGTTGTTCCTCCTCTTCTGTTATCAAAAGGTAAGGAACCTATGGTTGTTGATCCTTATTCATCTTCTCAACAAATTTCTAACAAAAAGAAGCATAATTGATATTCTTGTGAATGTCAAAAGAACCATCAAGCTTTTGCTAAAGTTCATATGAATTCTTCTCACTAGCCCATGTCTATTGAGGAAGTTAATGATATGCATATTCTTGTTTTAGATTCTATTGATATAAATCTAGATGAGGAATATACTTGAGATGATAAGCATGAGATTATTGATATTGATGTTGATTTACCTAACATGCTTTCTATGCATCTTATATGTACATCTACATCTAAGCATAGTGACTCTCCTACAAGTCCTTTGTTGGATTTAGCTATTGTTTCTGCTATGTTGGACATAAATCCTCTTTTAATTATCTACCTTCTCTTATTACTAATGACCGAGATAGGGTAGTCCGAGGGAAACATGCTTGAAGTGAGTGCTTTAGCATAGTTTATTTTTTTCTTTTTTCTCATTGTTATGTGTTTCCCATATTTTTTATTTGCTAATTGTACATTCAAATTTCTTTAAATGACCCTTTGTTTCTTCGCAAGGTGATAAAGAAATCACTATGTGGTGATATTATTCTATTTGTATCTTACAACTTATATATGTCATTCTATGTTATGTTATACATGTTCTATTATTTGTACTTGTATCCTTGTGTTGTTTTCTTGGATTTGTGATATTGTAACACCAAAATTTTTTGATCTCCATGATGGTGGTCCAAAAGACTCTTCTTCATAACTCTTACATGTATTCTTTTATTGTGTTTTAGTTCTACTTCCTTTGAAGGATAATGGCATTCCATAATGGATATAATACTTACATATTATCATATGTTCATACTGACTCCAGAGTTAGTAGAACCCTTATGTGCTCTTGCATGTTATGTTTTTATTTCCCTTGATATATCCATTATTGGGGGAATCTCATAGTGGAAACATATTTCATTCATTGTATGTATACTCTATTAAATCTAGTGCTCCTATTAAGGTGTTAGTAATAACTTTAACATGGATGCTTATGCTCTTCTAATCCTTGCATTCAAATGATGGGGTAGTCAATACAAATTTTGATTCTATTTTGGGATACTTTAGCATTAGCTTCTTGGTACGCTTCCAAAGTTAACATCAAATCTATGCATTACTACATCATCCCTCTCCTTCAATACACAGATTTCAAAAATCTCTTTATGGATATTACACAATCCTAAATAAAATATTCTCTATGAATACATTCAATCTTGAAAGTGAGCATCCTTGACAATGGGTTTCTCTTTCCTTTACATGCACATATGTTAAATATCATCTAAGGAATACACATAACAATTTTCTAAAGTCTCATATATCAGTGACACATCATTGTTAAACCTTACCATGGTGATACAAAGAACGTTGACTTGTGGGTGGGTTCTTTGATGGGTTAACTAGCAAGTTACTACCCTATTAGACTATTTCAATAACATCTTTTTCAATAGCTCTTTCAAATGATTCATATTAGGGTGGAAACTCTATTGGGAAAGATAATCACCTCTTTTCTTTTTAGTCAAAGATCTCTCTCTCCTATATCTTAATAATAGTATCATATGCCTTGTGCTCTACTTTACCAAGATTTTGGATCGAGTCCATCATCTCACTAAAGTGGGGGCTAAATGTACAATCTTAATTTGGAAGCACTCCAATTTAATGAAGAGAACCTATAATGAGATATCATCAATTTCTCTCTTTCATGTCTTTTTCCCTTTTGTGTCCTTTCTCCTAGGTGGAATTGGGGTAAAACTTAAGAGATCCTCTTTAAAGATCCTATTTTCATGGTGATAAGCTCAAGGTAGGATCTATTTCATCTGGGTCTTTCCTTCTCAACCACATTTCCACTTGGAATCTACTCCTGGTACCAAAATAGGGTTTCCTCATAATCAAAACTTGATTTATGGATTCTGAGACATGTTTTGGGGTCCCCAAATTGTCCCCAAGGTTTGTACACCTGACAATTAGGGGTGCATTTTTCTCTTGCTTCATCATGGGTGCATTGTACCCCTAATGGGCCAATCATGGGTACATTGCACCTCTAAAGAGACCCAATTTTGACCTTTTTTCTTTGGGTTTCATTTTTTAGATAATTGGGTGTTAATTTCCATGATATTCGGCCTACAGGAGTTAGTTAATTTTCATCTTTTTATAAGCCCTTCTGTTTTCTCTATTTCTCATCCATAATCATATCAATACATCTCATTCTCAAGTGTTCAAGCATCCGCAAGCTCTAGCTCTCAAGCATTCAAGTTTAAGCTTTCAAGCATCCATTCAAGCATTCCACCATTGAAGATTAAGGACCCAAAACACTCAAGAAATTGAAGGAGCTTATCTTCAATATCTTCTTCAATCTATTCAAGATTCTATGACACATCTTATTCATCCATTCATTTCACCTTCTTGGTGCAAATTTGTTGGTGAAGTCAAGCACATTGCATTACATTAAAGAGATTTGGCTTTGTAAGGTGAATTCGTACATTTACTTTGCATTCATGCTATTTCAATGCAAGGTTAATTCCTAAACTAAGGTTTGACCAAGGAAACCCCCCCGCCCCTCACCTTCAACAATAAAAACCCTTTTTTTGTAGGTTGCAAATATCATATCAATGAACATGTTGCATATCCAAGTACCGCTTTTGACTTTCTTTGAAACTGTGAAATTAGAATCAACATCAAACATAGTCAATCAGGCTCACACTGCACTCATAATGCACTAGTTCAAGCCTGATGCACTAGTTTTCCCCTGAAAGATCACCAAAACATTTTTGGGCTTTGTATGTCACACAATTTTTGGCCCAAATCTAAAAATTCTTCTCGTTTTAATCATTACAACAAGCATAAAATAGATTTCAAAGGTGAGTTCCCCTTTCCTTTGTCATTTTAGCACATCTATATCTAGTATAATACATGCATATTAAGGGTTCTTAAGGATTTTAGATATCTTTCCTCTATTATTCCTAGATCTAATTTGCATCGATGCTCCTTATTCCATTTAGTTAGTGCTAATTTATCTAGACCTAGTATTATAAAAATGGGATTTAAAGGTTTATCTTCCTTATTTACCCATTTCTATATCACAAACTTGCATATGCAAGTAGATTATGTAATGAATTAGGGTTTGTATCCTTGAGTCACATTTCCCACCACATAGTCCCATACATGGGTAACCCATTCCAAACACATATGCTAAATCTTATATATTGGTAATGCATAATAATTTGCTAAATCTCATATACAGGTAACACATTCAAGTAAAAAATTCTAAGTCCTATGCATGGGTAACACGTTTTTTAGGGCCATGTCATGTTGATACAAAGGATGTTGATCTATGGATGAAACTTTGATGGGTTAACTAGTGAGTTATTGTTGGAAACTAATAATTGGAACAATTGAATTTTTTTCGTTGATGTCAAATCTATTGACAAGATATATTGCTACTTAATCTAAATTTCATTTCTATTTGATTAATGAAAGGGATTTGAGAAATTTCTCATAACAATAGTTCCTAGAGAAAAGGTTGAGTTATGAAAAGGAAGCTACAATGGACATTTGGTTGGTTAGACTTTGGTGAGACAAAGTGATTATTTATATCAAGAAAGTTAAGGTAAGCTGAGGAATAGAATAAATGGTAAAGGAACATCGAGTGATGCTAGTGTCAATCAAGCTACAATAAGTGTCGAGAAAATCAAGTGTTGATCGAGCTTCAGTATCGACCGAGCAAGCTAGTTAATGTTGAGCCAGAAAGTATTAAGTATTGATTGAATGTTAAGTGATGACCAAGTGTAAGAACTTAGTGATTGCCAAGTAACACTATTAAAGATGAATTTGAGGAAATCATGATTCCCAGCTACTTCAGTTGATTTCTTGGGAGATGCAAACTGTGTTGAAGATAAGATTGATGAGTTGGATCATTAAATTCAAGGCAAGGATTAGGTAAATAACTAACAGAAAAATTCTACAGAAGTTTCTAGATGAAGATCAAAAAGATGGACTGATACAATGAATCATATTGAACCTGATCATAAACCCTAAGATCTACGATGATCATGGAAAATGGTAAAGTAGGAATTGCTTATTTAAAGAGATACAAAGTTGAACAAATAGTAGAGTGTGGATGCAAATGTATCTAAGAGACATATGCAGAGAAAGGTGGATCAGAGACCTATAAGTGTGAGAGTGAATGTGAAGCTAAATGAGATTACTTACACAAATTTTATTGACAGTGATAAGTGAAATCTAAGCAAGAAGACTTAAGTGTTTTTGAAGGGGGAAGATTGATTTCTTGAAGGGTTGTCAAGCTAATCAAGAACATAGATGACAATGGAGAGCTTATTAGTGAGTCAACAACTAAACTAAATAAGAGATCTAAACTTGCAAAGTGAGATTACTTGAAACCCTACTATTTTCTTTCTAATTACTATAAATAGTTTGTATTGAAATCCTTTTAATAAAGGTTGACCTAATAGTCATTTGAGGGACTAAATAGTCTATGTAAATCCTTTCACAAGGTGACATTCTAAATAGAAAGATCAAATTCCTCTGACAAGGCCACTCCTAATAGGGTGATTGAACCCTCTAACTATGTCACATATAATGATGTATATTATAACCTTTAACAGGGTCGGCTCCTAACAGAGCTCACTTCAAAAGAGTGAAAAATTGGTGACATATTGCTGGTGGTTTTTCCCAAATTGGGTTTCCACATAAAATCTTAGTCTCAAACTTGTGTTGAATTCTTTATGTTTTTGACATTTTATATTTAGAAAATCATGTTATATTTGGAGCAATAATTTTGGTTTGCAATAGAGACCAAGTAACAATAGAGACCGAGTAATAATAGGATAAGCAAAATAGTAATAGTTTTATGTTTAATTGTTCAAATAGTACTTAAGGACTTTGATTAACTGATTCATCCCCCCTCTCAGTTATTCTAAACATTTCTAGCAATACCTCATGAGACCATTCAAGGCCATCTTTTATGAGAAACACTTTTGGTAATTCCATGTAGGGTGGGTACTCTATTGGGCAATGTAATCATTTTTCTCTCCCTTCTTTATTTTTTTTTCATGCTAGTAGAGATAGATCTTGAAGCTATGTTGGTAATGTTTTTGGTCTTGAATTTCTTATATCATTATTTATGCTCTTGATATAGCTTTCCAAATATGACATTAATGGGTGAAACATTTCTTTAGCTAAGGTCTCTTTCAATAGTTGATTTGGGTTTGTTTTAGTACTAACCTCTTGTTGCATCTTTGTCTTTTTGTTTCATTTTTCTTTTCTTTTGAATCCTTGTGCATGGTTGTGGAGTTAGGACCCTTGGTCTTGGGGGCTCATTCTCTTTGAAAAGTGATGGTCTATCTCATTGTAATTCTTTGAATTCTTCTCTTCTTCTTCTCTATACTTTACCGTTAGTGTGGGTTGAGCCACACTCTCGCTAAAGTGTGGGCTAAATGTACCATCTTATATTGGAGGCACTTCAATTTAATGATGGTTTAACACCTATTTAATGTGAGATCATCATCTTCTTGCATATCTCTTCCTTTTTCCCCCTTTATTCTCCTTTCTCCTAGGTAGAATTGGGAAAAGACCTAATTGATCCTCTTTAAAGTTTCTACTTTCATAGCATGAAGACTGAGGTAGGATCTAACCACCCAGGTCCTCCCTTCCTCTCATTCAATCAGTCAGAATCTCTTATCACACCGCAATGGTTATATCTTGAGTTTTGCACCTAATTTTTGAGATTTGGAACCTATTTTGTTACCTTAAAAGAATCTCTAGGGCTCTCGACCCTAGTTGGCAAGGACACAATGTATCTCTACCCAATCAGGGATAGAGTGTATCTATGTTGGGCCAATCAATGAAACAATGCATCCTTACTTAAGCCCTATTTTGGGTCCGCTTCCTAGGTCTCGTATTTGGGTCCATATGTTTTCAAACCCTCTAGTATACTAACCTGTGGGAGGGATCAATAGATACAAGTAATTGTAACAAGTCTAATTTGATGGAAATAATAATACAATGTGTATGTTTAAGTGACCTTTTTGAGGCACAAATATTTCCACTTGTATAACACAATTGAATACATTCAAATAATATCAACCTAAAAAAATAGCGTAGCATCAAAACCTTTTCCCACAACTTGGATATTGATGTAGGAGCATCTTGGGTACTTTGGCAATCTTGCATTGACCAAAAAATATTTCTTGTTAATTATTCATGTTTTTTGTTCATGAAATGAACCTTTTTGTTCGTGTTCTACATTTTTGCATAGTTATCTCCTTAATGTGGACTTGTCATGGATCCTATTCCTATACCCATGGAAATTAATTTTATCATATGCAAAAGTTATCCTTCTCTTTGTTCAAGGTGTGCTTATTTTCTAGTAGCTCGAGTAACGTGTGAGTTTGGCATCAATGAGGTTACATATGGTATCAAGGCTTTCTATAGTCTTGGGGATCTCTTCTTGGATCATGTGTGGACCTATCTTTGTCCCTACATATGTTATTTTGTATAGTTTTTTTTTTCTTTGATTTATCCTTTGGGGAAAGAACTATATTTCATAATAAATTGCCTAACACACCGACTTGTGGTCTTGTTGGCTATATAACTCAAAGTCTTAGATTAGGAAAAGAAGAATGAAATTAGATAGAAGGAAAATTAAAACAAATTTTGTTTTGTATTCTCAAGCTTCTAAGATCACAGATTTTAATTTGAATATATATGGTTGTAACCAGGTAGGCCTTATGCTTGGCATGTTGAAAGAAGATTATCCCATCATTTTTGCATTCAATTTAGTATAATTTCTTATGGTTTATCTTTTATTCCATTGGCTTTTGAGTGTAACTCTAGCAAGAGTATCTTGGGAGTGGTTTTGGACCCTCACCTTGCGTTAGGTGGTATTAGAGTAAAGGTTTCCTTCCTTTCAAAGTTTTGGGATTGTCGAGAACCCTAATATGATTTGATGTAGGGTGGCAGATCTGAATTTTGACCTACAACTTGCAAAGGGTTACAATTATTGAAGGAACTATTATCAAAATGGTTTGAGATAGAGGGAATGGAGATAATTCTATAATGGACATGTTGAGATGAATTGCAACTAGACTTGAAGTTGTTGAAATGATCTAGAGAAGAGGAATACATTTTGAAGATGCTACTGATGAAGAAGAAGAAGTAACATTTAATCATGATCCTGAAGAAGAAGAAAATGAGGAAAGACTCTTTAAGGCCTTGGCTAGAGAATATTCAAGACCTACTTTTGAATTTTCTACTTACGCTAGAAAGATTGACAATGATGCCTTGTTGGATTACGTCTATGAGATTTAGGTGTAATTTAACTATGAAAGTATCCCTAAGGATAAGAAGGTGAGGATAGTAGCTAAAAAGTTGAAAGGACATGCTTCTCTTTGGTGGGAACACTTGCAAATTGATAGACAAAGAAGAGGAAAAGAAAAGATCAAGACTTGTATGAAGATGGCTGGTAAGTTGAAAAACAAATTCCATCTCATTGATTATCAAGTTAAATTGTTGAGAAGAATGCAAAATTTGAGACAGAAAGACATGACTGTGAAGGACTATATTGAAGAATTCTATAAGCTGGATGTTAGATCTAAACATGGCGATGACGAGGTTGAAAAGGTTGCTAGATATCTCAATGTCTTGAGAACTTCTATACAAGATGAGATTAGTTTTGTGAAAATTGAAAGTGTCAAGGAAGCATACATGTATGCCTTGAAGACTAAAGAAAAATTGGTGAAGAAACAAGAACATAGAAAGAGGATGAGAGGTGGAAGATTTTAGTGAAGTAGAGGTAAATCTTATGGAGAAAGTAGAAGATATGATAATACATCCAATAGAAAAGGAAAATTAGAATGGACAAAGAATAATGAAAGAAGAGGAAGAGGTAACTACTCTAGAGGTAATTACTCTAGTTTCTCTAGGAATAAAGTATTGGAAAAAGAGAAGATAGATCTTGGTTCAAATCACTTGTTTTAAGTATGGTGAAGAAGGACATAGAGCCTTTGAATGTAACTTTTATGGTAAGAAGACAATAAGCAGTAGTAGAAATGCTTTGACTCAAGAAGAAGCTATTGATACACCTAATGAACCTAAAAGAGGAGAGAATCTAATGGTTATAAGAACTTTTTGGAATGAGCAATTAGATGGAGAACCTATTTTTAGGAAAAGTCTTTTCAAGACCAAATGCAGGATTAAAAGAAAATGTTGCAAAGTAATCATTTTCAATGGTGATTATGATAATTTTGTATTTGAGGAGTCAGTATCTAAATTGAAGTTGCAAAGATTAAGACACCCTAACCCTTATCACATTGCTTGGATCAAGGATGAGCATAATTTACTGGTAAGTGGACAATGTCTTGAGAAATTAAATTTTGGATATTATTTTGATGAATTCTTGTGTACTATTATGTCTATAGATTGTTGTCATATTCTTTTGGGAAGCAATTGGTAGTATGATACACAAGGTTTACATGATGGTAGATTGAATCTGTATATTGTTTGGGATAATGAGAAGAGACAAGTATTGTTGCCTTTGATAGGAAAACCTAAGGAAAAATCATTGTACTACAATTATAGTTTTCTTGGTTGAAGGAAATCTATTTGTGAAAGACATGAAGATAAAAAATGTTTACTTTGCTCTGATTCCTAGAAAGACTAAGAAACAAGATGAACTTAAGCATGCACCTAAGGTTAGATCTTTGTTGACTGAATATCAAGATATTATTTCTTATGATGTACCTAGTGTATTACCCCTTGTGAGAAGTATCAATCATTACATGGGTTTTATATCTAGAGCTAGTTTGCCTAATAAAGAACCAAACATATTGACACCTGCAGAGAATGAAGAACTCAATATACAAGTGAAAGAATTGCTTGAGAAAAGTTGGATTAGAGAATTTTTGAGTCCTTGTGTAGTACTTATTGTATTAGTACCTAAGAAGAAAGAGGAATGGATGATTTACACAATTATAGAGCTATAAACATAATAAACATGAAGTATAGGTTTCTTTTGACTATAATGATTGACAATATGGATTATTTGAGTGGAGTAAAGTATTTTACAAAGATTGATTTGAAAAGTGGCTATTATTAGATTAGGACCAGAGAAGGGGATGAATGGAAGAGTATGTTTAAGAATAATGAAGGTTTTTATGAGTGGTTCATTATTCCTTTTGTTTTGATTAATGCACCTGTTACTTTTATGAGATTGATGAATGAGTTTCTAAAGAAATTCTTGAGTAAATTTGTGATTGTATATCTTGATGACATACTAATCTACAATAAGACTAAAGAGTAATACCTAGTATATATCAAACAAGTTTTGCAGGGGATTTTCGGCAATTTGGCTAAGGTATACATTGGATGTTGTCATTTATGGCAACATATCAACCGTGTGAGGAGGGAAAATCATAAAGATTGAGTGCTGGTAGTTAGAAAATTGTTTAAGTATCATACAATTTATCTAGCATAACAAATAGAGTTTTGATTAGCATGGTTCAAAGAGGTAACATGGACACATGCAAAGTTAGGTATGAATACCTAACACTATGATGACAGCGTATGCAAAAGAATAGGATAGTATGGATAGGACAAACAAAGTTATGGAAATATTACCAGTTATGATAGTATACAGGCAAAATAAGGTATAACAGAGAATTAGATATTTTGGGAAAAGGATTTTTTTTTACCAAAATAATTACTTAAATAATTAGGGATGACATCCTAGATGTTAACCCTAAGAGGGAAAAAGTTAATTTTGCATTTTTGTAAAGTGTATAAAGCATGAAGGCCATCAAGTATTAATATTGTAATTAGAAAGGTATAAAGAAATATTGTGATATGTGAAGTTGAGAGTTAGTATGTAAATTCACTGTGATATGTGAATTCTAATGTATGATCATGGGAATGCAAACTTCGGTAAATTTTTCTCATAAGAAGTAAAGGAAAAATTAGATATTGAAGATATTGGTAGCAATATAAAGAGGTTTTTGTATCTATCTCTTTGTATTAAAGAAACTGCATTGGAAATTGCATGTTTGGGTAGTGGGATCATATTGCATACATTTTGTATTTGTATATTACAACTCCTAATAGGGTTGAGGCTTCAAACAAGGACTGAGACACTATACAAATATAATAGACTCCTAATAGGGTCAATATATTTCAAAAGTTACTTTTGATTAGTAGATCATTTTGTGGGTACCATCCCCACCAGGGTTTTCTATTGGCCAGGGCTTCCCTAGTTAACAAAATATGGTGTTATGAGTTCTCTTATTGCATGGTTATGTTTATTGTTCAACATAGTTAGTTTACTTTCATATGCAAGTTACAAGAGAAGAACCTAGAAGAAGGTCTTGAGCTAATTAATATTCTTATTGAAGAAAGAGATGATTTGAATAAAGATATGAGGATGCAAAGGACTACATTGGAAAGATGAAAGATAACATTGATTATCTCATGTCCAAGAAAGAGCCTAAAGATCAAAACAAGGATAGTGATGAAGTTTCTAGATTGAAGAAAGAAAATGAAATCTTGAAGCATGAACTGAAGATTACTGATTTGAAATTGAGCTTGAAGAAAGAAGATAGAAAAATTGATTCAAATTTAAATCTAAGAATGTAGATCTAAGATCTAACCACAAAAAAGTTACATCTAGACTTGAATCTACTAAGTTACGGTATGTAGAACTTGAGAAGTATAATGCTATTGTGAAAGGAGAATTAACCCAGACTGAGCAACAACTTGAGAGACTATATTCTAGTAGTGAGAAGATTGATGAAAAAATGTCTTTTCAAAGACCTTATGATAAGATTAGTTTTGGATATTTCATTGGAGAAAATTTAGCTAAGAAATCTGAAGCTAGAAAGGAACCTAATCCTGAAATTCATTAGCCTATGCAAGAAAAATAAGATCTGAACATGATTGAGTCAAATCAATATGTTGATGCACCTAAGGAGATTGAACAAGTTAGTCAAACTAAACAAGTTCATGAACCTAAGAAATACAAGCAAATTGATTTACCTAATGAATTATGATATAAATTGAAAGGTAGATGTTATGCATGTAATGAAGTTGTTAATATGAAAAGGGACTGCATAGGTAAGTCATTTAAACTAGTTATTGATTTTTATTATTATAATTGGCTTGGTTTTGGTTAGAGAGCAATAAATTGTAAGAAACCTAAGTTTTATAATAGTAATAGAAATGTTAGAATGTTTAGAGTTACTAAACCTGCATAAAGAAGACCTGAAAAAGGAAACAATGGAGCAAGGAACAACTTTATATGTTACAAGTGTAACAACTTTGCATATATTGCCAAAAATTATAGAGCACCTGTAAACTAGCCTAGACCTAGATTTGGAATAATGCACCAGTATGCCAATTTTGTAACAACTTTGGTCACATAGCAAGATTTTATTGAATGGATATGAGGCACAACACAAGGAATCCAAACTTCAGAAGGAGTATGAACAGGAATGCCAAAAGAAATGATAATAATAGTGACAATCAGAAAGACAACATAAAAGAATGTGTGGAAGAATTAAAAGAGGTATTTTTCAAAGCCAAAGACCCATCCAATTCATATGTGGTGTTAGAAGAAAATCCAATTGAAGCATCTAGAAGTAGGTTGAAGTCAACAATTGTATTCGATTCATTCTACTTGAATTAAGTACATTTTATAAGAGATCAAGCATCAAAAAGGTAGAAGTTAAAAAGTGAGTTAAGGTCTACGAAGTTCATATGAGGCAAAGCATGATATTTTGAAGCTATGGTTAATAGCTCAAAGGTTTTGAAGTTTGTATGTGAGTGCGTGAAAGAATTCAAGTCTACTGGTAATCAGAAACAACTTTTGTTGATTGTGTGCTTGTGCAATTAATGCATAATTGAATTAGATGTGATTTAAAGGTTGAAATTGAGATATTGAGCACCATTAAATCATGCAAGAGTTAAAGGAGATCTTTGGAGAAAATTTAAGGCAAATTTGAAGTGTTTTAAGAAGCGAATTGAAGCAAGCCCCAGTTTTGAGAAATCAACGTATTTATCACTTATGTAGTCATAATTTGAGGTTTTAATTTGAATAAGTGGTGAATCCTAATGTATATGATGTGAGTGAGAGGCCTAGGTACAAGTTTAAGAAGCACCCATATATTTCTATGGAGGATGATCCCTTATGAGCATTTTCACAAGTACCACATAACATTTTACATGTCGAGGATGTTAGGGCATACATTCATTGCAAATTTAAAAGCATTGATGACAGTGATATCCACGAAGACCTAGATTTAGTCTACAACAATGACCTATCATTGAAGAAAGGTTTTGAGCACTTTAATGAGTTAAAATTTGTCAAACACATATTTCACACTGAGTTTGATAACCATGAATGAACCATAATTATACTAAGAATAATTCATGAAAACAAGTTTTGGGTAGCTGATATACCTGTTATGATTGATAATGAATTAAACCACAAGCTTATTGGATTAAGTAATGAAGGATTCAATCCTATAAATGAGAAGAATGTGAAGAATTTTGTTGAGATAAATCTGAAAACCAAGTCTAATGGTAGGAATATGATACTTGACCTAATAACTTAAACTGATGTAAGGGTTATTAGCAAGATCATTGGGTATAAGATGAACTATAGCTCTAGGCTAAACTTAGTACCTATTGGATTTAGCCATGCAACTTACCTTATGATAGTAAAGAAGGAGAAAATCAACATGTGTGAAATTGTGAAACAACGATTGCTAGATAACATTGAGAGATTGAAGAAAACAAAGAATGTTGTATTTAGATTTGAATCCTTGATGACACATATATTTTTTCAAGTAATCAAAAAGTTTCCAAGAATGCTAGAACATGAATGGGAAAGTAACAATTTTACAATGAGCATGATCACCTATCACTACAAGAAATAATCAGAGGACAGAATAATAAAAGACATTTCTAGGATGATAAAGAATTTCTAAGCTACAATAAAATAAAGGTATAGAATCCCTCCATCTTTGGTGAAGAAGTATAAAGATGACATCTATTTCATGGTTGAAACCATTGTGAGATTCATAAGTAGTGGAACCAAGGGTTAAATTCATTGATCCTATGGATTATGAGATGACATAAGAGTTGATTGAAGGTTATGTGAAGATCATTTTAGAATCTAACAGAGATGAGGAATATCCTAGATGGGGCACTTATGAGGAAAAGGTCAAGTAATTTCATGGTGAACTTCATAGCAAATACATTAAGAAGAATTTTGAGAAGAAAAATGATGTAATTCTGAAGGAATTAGATATGACAAGGGAAGAGTACAAAGAGGCAATGGGAATATCCATGGAAATGAAGGCTAGTGGTCAAAAATAAGTGTTGATGGCTAAACCCTCAGCAGTTGAAGTTAGGACTTCACAATGAGTTACAGTGGCAGGACAAATAGTGAATTCACTCTATGGAGTAGTATCTCAAGTACAACCTATTGTTGTACAAATAGTACAAAAGGACAAAGATGAAGAGGACATTAGTATAACAAAGGTTTAGATAGTAACCCCTCCAAGCACTACAAGGTCTGCGAGGTTGATAGAGGTTAAGCAAGAATAGGATGAATCTCCTTCCAAGAAAAGAACCAAGCAAATGTCAAGTGGACCATTAAAGAGAAGAAAAACATTGCAAATATTTCAACCAAATTAGTCTAAAGAAGAAGAAATTGAAAATAAACCAGTAGAAAAGGTAGAAATAGAGGTAAAAAAAAAGTCTCTAACAAGAAATTTTGGAAGCCAAAGGTTGAGAATTTGAATGTTCAAATTATTAACAACATTTTTGTACAATTTAACAAATACTATGATTTGTACAGTAATATGGATAGACTACACTTAGAGAACACAATAGTTAGACATATGATATTAGCAAATAAGAAACTTAAGGATGTGCAAAAGGATATACCAAAGGATATGTATAGTAGATTGATAAATAGAAAAAGAAGAGTAGTAGATGAAGATAAAAGGATTAGAGAAAACCAAATCAAAAAACTTTGCACAATGAATAGTGATAAGGATGTAGAGAGGATTGTTAGAAATGCTTTAGAATAAATAAGAGGGGGGGGTGTGATGAATAAGTTATTCAAGGTCCAAATGTCCTATTCAAACTTTTCACTAAGTATAGTGAGCCCATTCAACCATTCATTCATCCAAGCTTTAACTTTTCTAATCAACAAGTTACTGTAAATCAACATGCAAGCATAACACATAAGAAATCAACACATAGCACAATGATTTACGTGGAAACCCAATTTGGGAAAAACCACCAGTAACATGCTACTCAATTCTCACTCTTCTGAAGCGATGCTCTATGAAAGGTCTACCCTATTAAAGGCTTACAACACACTGTTAAATGTGACCTTGTTAGAGGATTTAACCACCCTGTTAGAAGTGAGCTTGGTTAGAGGACTTTAGAAAGTTCACTTGGAATGCCACCCTATTAAAGGATTTACAAATGGCTATTAAACCAACCTAAGTCCATAGGATTTTTCAGATCTAATACAATTGCTAGAGAGTATTAGAAAATCTTTGACCTGACTACAACATACAAATTATCTTTTAGATCTCAAATCACTTCTCAGCTCATACCATTGCCTGGCCTTCAATTATTTCAACTCTGATAGCTTGCCCTCCTTTCAAGATTAGTCTCCTTGAGTCTCCATGCTCAATATACCAGCACAATCATCTCTTCATGACCACTTGTAGAAGTAGAGCCTCTATGCTCTTCTTTCTCCTAGATGTCTCCTCCTTGACACCCTTCCAACCACTTCGCAGATCTGGCTCTTTAGCAATAACAGTATCAGCAGCATTTTCTTCTTGGTCTATGGCTCCTTAAATAGAAGTCTTGGAGTTCCTTTTCTCGCTCGATTCTTCCATTCTTTAATTTCAATTTGTATGGATTAGGTAGGATTCACTGCATCTAACCCACATTTTGTTTCCTCTAGAAACTTCTTAAATAATCCTTTAGAATTTGCCCAAAAATAGTTTACATAGAATTATGTGCCACCAGCTCATCATTCTTATCTTCCAACTCATTCACAAAATTCAAGGTAACCACTTTGTCAGCTTAGATTTGGAAAATCTTCATTATTTGAAATAATGTAGTAGCTCAACACTATTGAAATATTGGTGCTCGGCACATACTATGTTACTTGGCATCAACTGTGTTTTTCCTAATGCTTAGCACCTAAAGATCACTTGGCACCAACTAGGATTTTCTAATGCTTGGCACCTAATCTTCACTCAGCACCTGAAGATCACTCAACACACACTAGAATTTCCTGTTACTCGGCTCCAATTGAGAATTTTCTCGACTTTAACTAACTTGCCCGACACCCACTAATGATCTTAGATTAAGCTTTGCAGTCACCCTTGTTACAACTTTTTCTTCCAATGTTTTTAAGTATGACCAACCTTTGTATCTTTAAGTATGTTATCAATACATCATTTAATAATTGACTTAACTGATCCTTGCATTTCATTGCAACATCATAACTCAACCTTTCCCTTAGGTACTCTTGTTACATCTTGTTGATCAAATCCTCTTCATCAATCAACTAAGTGATAGTACTTGGATCTAATAAGAAAATGTCATTGCTACAAATAGTAGGTTTGACATCAATGACAAAATAATGATTGAAAACATCAATCTTCCTTCTTTGCAACAATCTCCCTCTTTGATCTTCAACAATGAGCTTTCCAATCAAATTTCCAACAATCTCCCTCTTTGGCATTGATGACAAACTAAACTAATCAATGATCAGACTAAACTATTCAACCACAAGTTAACTAGCTTAAAATAGTAAGTCAAATGCCAAAAAGTAAACTGTGACTTCACATCTCCTTCTGATTGCTTTATTTCTGCTTCTCACTCTTTGTTGTTGTATCCTTGTTCTTTGTCTTTCTCCCTCTGTATTGCTCATCTTCTATTGTTCTAATCAACTTCTCCCTTTGTCTTCATTTGATCGATATCTCCCTCATTCTTTAGATCACCAAATCATCAACATGCAATCAGTCTCTCACAAATTCTCTTGTTGATTAGTTTCTCACATCTTCTCCCTCTTTGACAACAATGCCAAAGACATATTTACATCTTAATATGCACATATAACTTTTGCATGTTCATTCAATTTCACCCTCTATCACCTTGCTTGTGACTGATTTGGAATTTTAGTACTTCTACTACTTTAGGTATGAATCCTAAAGTAAACATCCTCTGCATCAATATGTAAAATCTTTTAACAATCTACTTATTTGATGCAGGGCAGTCTTGCTTTTGCCTCAAGTAGCCTTTGTTAGGGTTATCACCCCTAACTTACCTCTAAGATACTCAAAATCATCTTTAGGTAGTGATTTTGTGAAGATATCAACAATCTGTTCCTTTGAGCTAACATATTCCATCTTCACTTGTTTGTCTTCCACTAACTCTCTTACAGAGTGATACTTGATTGCAATGTGCTTGGTTTTTGCATGCATTATAGGGTTCTTAGATATGTTGATAGCACTTGTATTATCACAATAAAGTATCACAGGCTCAGTTACCTCTTCCTTCATACCTTGCAGCAAATGTTTGATCCATACAATATTGGTGCAATTTATAGCAACTACAACATATTCAACTTTAGCAGTGGATTGTGAGGGGCAGCTTTGCTTTTTGCTAGTCCATGTAATCAACCTTTTCTCAAGAAAAGTGCTCCTCCACTGGTGCTTTTTCTATCATCAATATTACCTCCCCAATCTGCATCAATGTAGGCTTTCAGTTCAAACTTTTCATTCCTCTTGTAGTACAAACCAAAGTCATCAGTTCCTTTTAGGTACCTTAGTATTCTTTTTACTACCATTAAGTGATTTTCTCTTGGATTTGCAAAAAATCTTGCCACTATTCCAACAACTAATGCAATATTTGGTCTACTATGTACAACATATTGCAACTTTCCAATCATTGATCTATATAATGTCTGATTCACTTCAGCAGACTCATCATTCTTGGATAGCTTATGTCTTGTTGCCATTGGTGTGCTAATTGGTTTTGACTCTTCTAACCCAAATGTTTTGAGTAACTCCTTGATGTATTTGGATTGGGTCACAAATATGCCATGCTTTAATTGATGCACTTGTAATCCAACAAAAAAATTGATTTCTCCAAACATTGACATCTCAAATTCATGCTTCATTTGATCAACAAAATCTTTGCAAAGAATATCTTTTCCTCCAACTATTATATCATCAACAAAGATTTCTGATATCAAAATGTCTTTACCTTTTTTAGCTTTTATGTATAAGTTATTTTTGTCATCTGTTCTCTCAAATCCTATCTTCACAAGATATTTGTGTAGTCTCTCATACCATGCTCTTGGTGCTTGCTTTAATCCATAAAGTGCTTTGTGCAGTTTACAAACCATGTCTTTGTTCTTCTCATCTACAAATCCCTTAGGTTGTTCTATGTAGACTTCCTCTTCTAGTATACCATTTAGAAAAGTAGACTTCATATCCATTTGGTAGACTTTGAAACCTTTGTATGCAGCATATGCAAGTAATGTTCTTACTCCTTCCATTCTTGCAATAGGGGCAAATGTTTCGCCATAATCCAGTCGTTCTTCATGTGTATAGCCTTGCAAACTAGTTTGGCTTTGTTTCTTGTTATCTCACCATTCTCATCAAGTTTGTTTCTAAACACCCATTTGGTACCAATCACATTCTTATTAGTTGGTCTAGGAACTAAGGTCAATGTTTTGTTCTTCTCAATCTGATCTATCTCCTCTTCCATGATTTTATACCAATCATCATCTTGTAGTGCATTTTTCACTATTTTAGGTTCAACCTTACTCAGCATACATGATTCATTCCTTAGTCTATTCCTTGTCATTGGTCTGGCATCCCTGTCACCAATGATTTGATCTACAGCGTGATGTCTCCTCACATACTTGGCTAACCTTGGTTCTATCCTTCTTTCCATGTTTAATCTTTCAGCTTTAGAGTTATTTTGTTCTTCTTCATTTGGCATTTCATCATTCCCCTCATGTATACCATTTTCAGAACCAGATTGTGTATTCTCTACATTCTGCAACTCGACTTCTGAATGCAGCTCCACATTCACTGGCTGAGACTTGGTAGATACTAAATTTTTTTGTTGATTCCCAACTTGATTTGCAACATTGTCTTCAACTATCATTCCTTTATAGAAGTATAAAAAGGATCTATAATCCTTTGATTTCTTGGACTCATCAACTTGAACTTCTGCATGCTCATCAAAATTTACATTTGCACTCTCCATAATCTTGTTAATGTTAGTGTTCAAACACTTATATGCCTTACTTCTAGTGGAGTATCCAACGAATATGCCTTCATCACTTTTTGCATCAAAATTTCCATTTCTAATATCTTTTAGAATATAGAATTTACAACCAAATACTTTGAAATGTCTTACATTAGGTGAGTGACCATACCATAATTCAAAAGGTGTTACATTTGTACCTTTCTTGACTTGAACTCTATTCACTGCATAGATTGTAGTACTTGTAGCTTCTCTCCAGTACTTTAGTGCAACATTTTTCTCGATCATTAAGGTTCTAGCATAGTCAATCATTGACCTATTCCTTCTTTCAGAAATACCATTATGTGGTGGAGTTCTTGGTGTTGATGTTTTTGTTTTGATACCTTTGTCATTGCAGAATATTTCAAATTCTTTTGATGTGGACTCACCACCTCTGTCTGACCTTAGGCACTTCATATTCTTTCTTGTTTCTTTCCCAACTCTAGCCAAATACCACTTAAACATTTGAAATGCATCATATTTTTGCTTTAAAAACATAGCAATCATCATTCTGGAATAGTCATCTACAAATAGCATTATGTATCTGTCTCCTAGATAGCTTTGCACTTCTATTGGACCACATAAGTCTGTATGGACTAACTCTAGTACTTCTTTGGAAGTGCATGTCTTTCTTTTGAAACTAGACTTAGTCATCTTCTCTAGTTGACATTGTTTCCACATTGTGTTTTTAGGTTTCTTCAATTTGGGCAATCCTCTGACCTTCTTCTTCTTGCTAATGTTGATCTGATTATCAAAGTTAACATGACACAGCCTTTTATGCTACAACCACACATCATCAAATCTAGCAACAAGACATGTTGCATCTTCCATATCTAAGTAAAATAGATTACTCCTAGTTTTTTCACCTTTTCCAATTAGATTTCCATCAGTGTCATAGATCTTAGTAGTTTTGTTTCCAAATTCAACTTTGCAACCTACACTTCCTAATTGTGATACTCAACAAGTTGTAATTCAATCCTTCAACATAGTCTGCATTATCACATGAAATTTTTTCTATGAGTTTAATAGAGCCTTTCCTTTTATTTGACATGGAGCATCATTGCCAAATCTAACGCTATTTCCATCATATTTAGTAAAGGTAATGAACTTACTTTTATCTCCTATCATGTGATGTGAGCTTCCACTGTCTATGATCCACTTGTCATTCTTGTTCACACAGGTAACCAATGTTGTTGCTTCATCTTCTTCTTTATTTGATTCATCCTTCATGGCCACATAGACTACTTCATCATCATTCTCATCAGAATCTTCTTCAACAATGTAGCATCTCTTTCCTTTCTCCTTATAATCTTTGTTATCATCTTCTCTCTTATTGCTATACTTGTTTCCTTCATTGTAGTTCTTCTTCTGTGTACATCTCGTAGCAATATGACCTACTTCATTGCAATTGAAACATATAATAGGGAGCTTACCTTTGAATTTACCTTTGCCTCTATGGAATCTTCTAGCCAGTAGTGCTTCTAACTATTCCACATCTTCCTCATCTATGCTGCTATCACTAGATGCATGTTTTCATTTTCTTCTCTTCTTGCTTGATGTCTCCTCCTCAGTGTCTTTTATTGTCATCTTGGCCTTGAAGGAAAATTCAAAGTTCTCTGGTCTGTAGTTATCAAAGTTGGATAATTCAAATGCAGTAAATATTCCCACTATTCCTTCAAAAGTTAGTGTGTTTCCTTGTATACACCTTAGCTCTTGGATGGCTGAAACTCTAATAGCATAGATGGGGAGCAGAGTTCTTAAGTATTTGCTGATGACAGTTTCTTCTTCCAATTGAACACTTAGACTTCTTATTGCACTTACCACTTCTTTCATTCTTGTAGCATATTGAGCGGCATTTTCACCTTCCTCCATTTTCATGTCATCAAACTTTCCTATTAGGCTCTCTCTCTTTGCTCTCTAGAAATTATGATCTCCTCCATAGACATCTGATAAGGCTTTCCACGTCTTGAATGCAGTGTCACAATCTTTGATGTCATCATATTCTGCATAATTAAGTGCAGAGGCAATTTCCAGCATTGCTTGATTGTGCTCCTTTTTATCCAAATCATCTACAATAAGAAGTCCTGTTGGATTTACATGTTCTGTTCTAATTGAGGTTTGTGCATAGTCACCTATTGATTCAAGGTGTAGTTTCATCAGACTCTACCATGCAGAAAAGTTGTCTTTGTTGAGCTTGAGAACTTCTCTCTTGAACATCTTGATCTTCTCGCTTCTAGTACTTTGAAACTAAATTAGCAGATGGCTCTGATACCAATTGTTAGAAATGCTTTAGAATGGGGGGGTGGAGAATCAGTTATTCAAGGTCCAAATGTCCTATTCAAACCTCTCACTAAGTATAGTGAGTCCATTCAACCATTCATTCATCCAAGCTTTAACTTTTCTAATCAGCAAGTTATTGTAAATCAACATGCAAGCATAACACATAAGAAATCAACACATAACACAGTGATTTATGTGGAAACTCAATTTTGAAAAAACCATCAGTAACATGCTACTCAATTCTCACTCTTCTAAAGTGATGCCCCGTGAAAGGCCTACCCTATTAAAGGCTTACAACACACTGTTAAATGTGACCTTGTTAGAGGATTTAACCACCCTGTTAGAAGTGAGCCTAGTCAGAGGACTTTAGAACATTCACTTGGAATGCCACCCTATTAAAGGATTTACAAATGGCTATTAAACCAACCTAAGTCCATAGGATTTTTTTAGATCTAATACAATTTCTAGAGAGTATTAAAAAATATTTGACCTAACTACAACATACAACTTATCTTGCAGATCTTAGATCACTTCTCAGCTCATACCATTGCTTGGCCTTCAATCACTGCAACTCTGACAGCTTGCCCTCCTTTCAAGCTTAGTCTCCTTGAGTCTCCATGCTCAATGTACTAGTGTAATCATCTTTTCATAACCACTTGTAGAAGCAAAGCTTCTGTGCTCTTCCTTCTCCTAGATGTCTCCTCCTTGACACCCTTCCAACCACTTCACAGATCTAGTTCTTCAGCAGTAACAGTATCAACAGCATTTGTTTCTTGGTCTATGACTCCTTAAATAGAAGTCTTGGAGTTCCTTTCCTTGCTCGATTCTTCCATTCTTTAATTTCAATTCATATGGATTAGGTAGGATTCATTGCATCTAACCCATATTTTGTTTCCTCTAGAAGCTTCTTGAATAATCTTTTAGAATTCGCCCAAAAATGATTTACATAGAATTTTGTGCCACCAACTCATCATCCTTATCTTCCAACTCATTCACAAAATTCAAGGTAACCACTCTGTTGGCTCAAATTTGGTGAATCTTCATTATTTGAAATAATGCAGCAGCTTGACACTATTGAAATACCGGTGCTCAGCACATACTGTGTTACTCGGCATCAACTGTATTTTTCCTGATGCTCAGCACCTGAAGATCACTTGGCACCAACTAGGATTTTTTGATGCTCGGCACCTGATCTTCACTCAACACCTAAGGATCACTTGGTACACATTAGAATTTCTCGTTTCTCAACTCCAACTAAGAATTTGCTTGGCTTTAACTAACTTGCTCGACATCCACTAATGATCTTAGTTTAAGCTTTGCAGTCACCCTTGTTACAACTTTGTCTTCCAATGTTTCTAAGTGTGACCAACCTCTGTATCTTTAAGTATGTTATCAATACATCATTTAACCATTGACTTAACTAATCCTTGCACTTTATTACAACATCATAACTCAAACTTTCCCTTAGGTTCTCTTGTTACATCTTATTGATCAAATCCTCTTCATCAATCAACTAAGTGATAGTACTTGGATCTTATAAGCAAATTTAATTCCTACAAATAGCAGGTTTGACATCAATGACAAAAAAATGATTGAAAACATCAATCTTCTTTCTTTGCAACAATATCCTCTTTGATCTTCAACAATAAGCTTTTCAATCAAATTTCCAACAAGGATAGTGAAGGGTACTGAACCCTTATTGAGAAATAAGAGAAGAGAAATTCTTTTGATAGGTGGAAATTATGAGGAAGTAAACAAGGAGACATAACAATAAATTATTAAGTTTATGACTTCTACACCCAATATTGTGCAAACAAGTAAGGATTTAGGGGGAGCAATCCCTATGGCTGAAGAGAAAGCATCACCAGTTGAGTTCACAATAGAAGGAAACCATGCAAAGACTACACTAGCAACTATGTCCGTGGTAGAGGTAGTAAATGATACATCAGAAAAAGAGGCCAATCCACAAGTAACTATTGGTAATGATGCCATGCAAGTGGACAGTACAAGAATCACCTTCAACACAACAAAAGATCCATTCAAGGATTATGGACCATTAATTGTTGGCAATTTGGTGAGTTACACCATATTTGAGAATGAGGAAGAAAAAGAAAGAAGCAAAGGACAAAAAGAAGAAGGAAGAGAAAAAGAGGAAAGAAGAAGAACAAAAATAACAAAGGAGAAGAAGAGATGAAGATGAAGGAGGAAGAACGAAAGAAGAAAGAAGAGGAAGATAGAAAGATAGAAGAAGATAAGAAGGGTAAAGAGGAAGAAGAGAAGAAGAGAAAAGGGGAAGAAGAGAAGAAAAATGAGGAAGAAAAGAAGAAGAAAAATAAGGAAGAGAAAATGAAGATGAGTACACCTAGTTCTTCTAGGACACCCCTTACATCAACAGTACTTACATGATCTGATGATGATGACCAAACTAATAGATTGTAGAACACTATATTAGTAAAGATGATTGAACTAGATCTAGAGGATAGAGAAAAATATATTATCCAAGCTTTTCATACTGAATTTACATTATTGTCTGATATAGTACCAGTAAAAGCACAAACTCTACATGATGCATAAATATTCAAAAATGTTTGTGAAAACATCAAGGATGATCTAAAGAGTCTTGATGAAAAGATAAGGAGCTAAGACATTGGCTTATAGAAGGTAATACAATCTATGGAAAGTGTATATGTGCTCATACAAAAATAAGGGATATCATAGATGTGTTGAACAACAAAATAAGAGAATTGGAAGCATTGATGAATGAAGTGCAAGATCCCTTAGTCAATATTGCAGTTCTTGAGAATAGAGTCAACAAAATAAATGATTATATCAAAATGTTAGAACTACAAAAGGAAATGAAGTTGAAGAGATTTTCATTACTAAGGGAACAACTTGCATTGAAAAATGATCTAGTACAGAGACATCTAGAAGAATTCCTGGTAGTAAAGGCATATTATGATAAGTTTTCCTACACAGAATTAGATGTAGTAGAGATAGCATCATATGCTCTATGCATGATTTTGAGTGTAGTTGATGTAGTGAAAGACAAGTGGGACATGGAGTTCACCATGTTGAAGAAGAACTTTGGTAATTTTATCACACAAATCTCCAGCCAACGATAACTATGGAGGGTAACACAATTATGTCATGTACATAAATTTTGGCACCTTTGTCATTGATGTAAAAGGAGGAGAAGAGTAAGAAAGATTGTATAAATATGTATAATATTGAATGTAAGGAGAATAGTCAAAGGGGGAGTTATAGTAATTAGGAGTTATAAGGAAAGATGGTTAATATGCAATGATCCACAATTTTGAATTTTTTGAAATTTTCTAAAGACCAAACTTTGAAGTTTGTCATTTTGGGACTTAGTCAATTAACCCATATGTTGCCATCAATGCTTAAGAGGGAGATTGTTGGAAATTTGGATAAGGTAGACACTAGATGTTGTCATTTATGGAAACATATCAATTGTTTGAAGAGGGTAGATCATAAAGACGAAGGGTTGACAGTTATACTTAGGAAATTATTTAAGTATTATACAGTTTATCTAGCAAATAGATAGAGTTTTGATCAACACAGTTCATAGAGGTAACATGGAGATGTGAAAAGTTAGGTGCAGATACTTGACACTGTGATGATGATTGATGAAAGAGAATAGGAAAATACAAATAGTATGGGAAAAGCTATGGATAAAGTTATGGATAGAGTACTAGTTACAACAGTATATAGGCAGAATAGGGTATAACGGAGAATTTAATGTTTTGGGTTTAGGAATTATTTTGTTTGCCAAAATGATTACTTAAATAATTAGGGATGACCTCCTAGATGTTAACCCTAAGAGATCAAAAGTTAACTTTGCATTTTTGTAAAGTGTATAAAGTATGAAGGTTGATTGCGTAGCAATATTGTAATTTTAAAGGCATAAGGAAATATTGTGATATGTGAAGTTGAAAGTGAGTATGTATATGCAAAGTGATATGAAAATTTTGATGTATGATAAGAGGAATGTGAACTAAGATAAAGTTTTTTGATGAGCAGAAAAGGCAAAATTAGATATTGAAGATATCAACAGTAGTGTAAAGAGGTTTTTGTATCTATCTCTTTGTATTAAAGGAACCACATTATAAATTGCATGTTTGGGCAGTGGGCTCATCTTGCATACATTTTATTTGTATATTACAACTCCTAATATTGTTGAGGCTTCTAACAAGGCCTAAGTTCTCTAATAAGGACTGAGACACTATACAGATTCAATAGACTCCTAACTGGGCCAATATCTTTCAAAAGATACATTTGATTAGTGGATCATTTTTTGGGTACCATCTCCATTGAGGTTTTTCCTTGGCCAAGGTTTCCCTAGTTAAAAAAATATGGTGTTATGAGTTCTCTTATTGCATGGGTATGTTTATTATTCAACATAGTTAGTTTACTTTCATATGCATGTTATAAGATTATTCACCCCCCCCCCCCCCCTCCCAATATTTCCTATTTCTAATAGGGTTAAAAGTGGAAAAGTTGTTAAAACTTGAAGAAGCGATCATTTATGAAGGAGGAGATTGTATACCTTGGTTTTGTGATTTCTGTTGATGGATAAGGTAAAAGCTATTCTTGATTGGCCTACACTTGAGAATGTTGGAGAAGTTAGATCATTTCATGGCCTGGAAAGTTTCTATTGGAATTTTATTAGAAATTGCACTTCAATATGCAATGCGGTGATAATTCATATGGACACATACATGAAATAAAAGCTTCAAAACATTGAAAGAAAAGCTTATAGAATTACTTGTGCTTTCTTTATTTGATTTCAATTTTCAAGTTGATTGTAATTCTAGTGGGAATGCAATTGGTTTTTTTTTGAGCCAAGAAGGCAAGGCTATTGCTTTTTATGGTGAGAAGTTGAATGATGCAAAGAGAAAATTAAATCTAAGATCAAGAGTTTTATGCAATAATTCAACCTTTGAAGAAATGATGACATTACTTGATGCCTAGAGAATTTGTGTTGTACACTGATCATAAAGCCTTACAGTATTTGGGAACTCAAAATCAATTGAATCAAAGACATATGAAGTGGGTTGAGTACATGAATAACTTTTCTTTTGTCTCGAAATATAGAAGTGGACAACAAAACAAGGTAGTAGATGCATTAAGTAGGATAAGAAATTTGTTGATAGAGATGAGAGTTGGAGTGCTTGGATTTGAAGAACTTGTATGAAACTATCCTTGATTTTGTAGAACCTTGGAAATTTTGTAAGAATCACATGATAGATGAGCAAGATAACTGGGTTGATTATTTAATTCAAGAAGATATGTTGTTTAAAGGAATACAATTGTGTATGCTAAGAGGATCTGTGCGAGATTATATCATTAAGGAGTAACATAGTGGTGGACATGCAGGACATTTTGGGATTGAAAAGATAGTGAAGTTGATTTATGAGAGATATATTTGGCTGCAATTGTATAAGGATATTCAAAAAATAGTGAAGAGTTGCAAAATTTATCAAGCAGCTAAATGAAATAGTCAAAATATTGGATTGAATACACCTTTACATATTCCTAGTAAATCTTGGGAAGATATCAGTATGAACTTTGTTACTGGATTACCTAGAACTCAGAGAGGTAATGATTCTATCTTTTTTGTATTTGACATATTTTCTAAAATAGCACATTTCATACCTTGTAAGAACTCATCATGTGCAGTACACATAGCAGATCTATTTTCTATAGTGCCTCTCGTGTTTACAGTCTATACCTTATTATATTTTGATTCAAGAGATACTTGTACTCGTGTTATGTTTTGCATTTGAGATGACCCAAGGGTCAGATGTTATACCTTGATTTCAATATCATAGATGTTAGACCACTATGTTGTTTAGTTTATCATATATGCATGATGATGTCATTTTGAGATGACAATATGTTATGTGATGATATATGTTATTTGGTATTTGGACATATCTCTAATTATGTTATGTGATGGATTTAATGCTATGGTTATTTACTTCATTCTTTCTTTATTATACTTTATATGAACATGAGTGATGTAAATGAATTATTTTAGTATAATTGAATAAATGGTTAAATTAGGTGATTTAATGTGTTTACTACTTCGGCTATGTTATTATATGCAATTGCACTTGATTGTGTGTGTTAGTCTACAGGATTTATATCCCTGGCAGTGGCACATGGAGTTAGTGATTCAACTATACATATTTGCCAATATCATCTATGTATGGTCAATGTATCATTATTTAATTGTTAAATTAAACCTTTCATTGATTATTAAATCCGAACTCATTTTCATTATGCGACTAGACCTGTAAGCATATCTGTGCATTTAGAGGTTCACATTTATTGTGAAAGATGTTAAGGAATTTATGTGATTTTGGGTTTTTGGGCTTTATTTTTATTAATTTTAATTTTTGGCAGCTTTACCATAGATGAATTCCTATTACTGGGAATAGCCTATTTTCATTTGGGTCAATTTAAGATTTAACTAGTTTGGCTGGTTAATTACCCTAATCAATTATTCACTCAAAAAGTGAATAAGTATTGAAAGAGGAAATTAATTCCTCACTTCTCACTTTTGGAAATTGAGAATCTGAGAGCTTTTTCCAAAATCCTCTTCTAGAGGATTATGTTTCTATTTGTTATGAGAGTTGCAGGTGTGGGATCTTCACAAGGTTAGTCTCATTGGATCTAGCTCAGGGAGACCTTGTTGTGTCATGATTTCTAGTAGCTGATGCAGGTTATTTATTTTATTGTGTTGTTTCCTATTTCAACCCCTTTTTTTGTCAAGTAGGGCTCTCCCATTTTCATGTTCAGCTTAGTTTCTAGTTATGTTTTTGGTAGTTGTATGTTAGGAGGTTGAGAACTAGTGTCCCCCTCTATTTCTATTTGTTGGTTCAGCCCAGTTGGTTAGTTATGAATATTTTCCCTATTTTTGAGATGAGGGTTTGGGGTTTTGCACCATTATGTGGGTCATTTTTGCATACAGTGTCCAAACCTAAATTTTATTGGATTTTTGTGGCTCTTGTGCCCTAAGACCAAATGGGTTTTATTTTTGAAGTTTTTCAATTTTGGGGTTTTTACCTCATTTTGTGTACCACCTGTTTTCTTGGGTTTCTTGGCATGATAGTGGTCATGGACCTTGATCATCTATTGGGATGCCATCTAGATCATTTTTGCACTTTTATGTTGCATTGGGATGCATGCTACATCCATTCTCCCAAGCTATTTCAGCTAAGTATTTTATTGCTTTTGTTCTCATCCAACCCTTGTATTTTGATATTTGTGATGGTGGTGCACCCCCTCATGAGCACATGTATGTGCATTTATCAAGTGACTTACAAGGCCCAAACTCCTGGTGGTAATGTGGTTAAGTTATATCTTTGGGGTTGGGTTGGGAATATGCATGCCTACGAGTGCGCATCATTAAATGAGTATGGGTAGGGTAGGGTAGCTTCATGGAGGGGCTTCTATTGCATCCCTGGTAACCATGCCCACGTTGATAGATGTAAGGCTTAATCAGGTGATAACTAAATAAAATATTGGGTGATAATAAACTTAAATAATAAAAAATGTGAGCACTGAATTAAGTTTGAGGACATAGTGCATGACCCTTTCATTGGGAAGTTGATTCCGCACCACACTAGCTTGGGCTACTTGATGCCATGCTATTTCCCCTCTAGGTGAGTCCCTACATAGTAACCCATTGAGTGTTTGACCAAGACTTTATGTACTTGCATTGTATCATTCTTGGTTGCATTCCTCTTACTATTTGGCACAAGTTTTAGCCATGGATGTTTGCTTTATGTGAGTGTGGTTGGATAATAATCTCCCTCAGCCTAGTGAGAGTGGACCTATAGATTTCACATGGTTGGGAGGTGTAGCTACCTTCACCACTGCTGGGGACTGGTGTACAAAGATGGTATATTATTCTAATGCAACTGATGCTTGATGTTTTCACTTGACACTTCGGGTTCTAGAGTATGCTTTCATTGGAATGCTAGGATATCATGTTTAGATGATGTTGCTTTCATTGGAATGCTAGGATATCATGTCTAGATGATGTTGGTTATTTGACGCATTCCCTTATTATGATGTTTAGCATAGGATTTAGATGATGTGATTTAATTGGTTGGAATATCTAATGCTTTACTTTTTAGCATGTTAGATTTCCTTATTCTTATGATGTAGTATGTTTTAGTAGTGACGTCCTCATAAGACAACTCTAGCGATCTAGTTGGTAGTTTGGGGTGTTATGCATGGGGGATGACTAGGGCATTTGAGGTCTCATGATGCTATTATAGTTGGAAGGAACTATGCATGAGTCTTGTTATTCCTGCACATTGCGATGTTACTTCTGTACACAGCGATCTTGCTTTTAGTATGTTCTTTTATTGCTATGTTTTAGATGGTTAGATGTAAGTTTTATCTTGCAATTATAGTGTTTGAGTATCTATGCCTTGATTTGTGGATCTGATACTCCCCAGTGTGAAGGAAATTCATTACTTAGCTTTTTACCTTAATGTTTTCTGGATTGTTGATTTGATTCCTTGTGCGAAATAGTACTTTCTCACGCGAGAGTGTAAAAGTTTGCATGGTGTGTTGAGTTTCCTTGCATAGTTTATAGTACTTCCTCGCATGAAACTCCACACCAATTCAGGGTATTTTGGCTATTGGGCCAAGCATTTCCTTGTGCGAAAGGTAGATCCTCACGTGGCATGTTGTACTTCCATGTGCAAAATTCTATCAATTGTGTTCCTCACATGAAAAATAGGGGCATCTCCATTGGTTTTTGGGGAATGTAATTTAGTGTTTTAAGTACCCTTTTGATTTGTTTAATTTTCCATACTTTGACAGATCTAAGATTCTTTGTTTTGTTGACATCTTTGGTCTTCGTTCCTCTATTTGAGTGTGTTAGTTTGGTAGTGGCATTTGGAGATTCGTTGGTTGTGGGGATTGTGGTTAAGTATTCTATTGCAATCTTTGTGATCCTTGTATGTTGAGTATCATGTGCATCCATACTTGTTTTTATAAAAAAAATTATCTTGGATTGTATTGAATCCTTGTTCCAAGGATCTCTGGGCAGGGTATTACATTTTTAGAGAGATTGTGAGACTACATGGATTGCCCAAGACTATTATTTCTGATAGAGATACTAAGTTTAATGGTTATTTTTTGAGAACACTTTGGAAGAATTTGAATATTGGGCTTAATTTTAGTTCTATACTCTATCCAAAAACAAATGGACAAACTAAAGTTGTAAATAGAAGTCTAGATAACTTGTTTAGATGCTTGATTGGAGATAAACTTTCTAATTAAGACTTTTTTTGGCACAATTAAAATTTGCATGCAAAAATTCAGCAAATAGAAGTACTAAGAAGACACCCTTTGAGATTGTGAATGGAATGAGTCCTAGATGAATTGTTGAGTTGAGAAAATTGGATACTAAAGTAAGGAATAGTGTTGAAGCAGAAGAATTTGTGGAATTTATAAATAATTTGTACAAGGAAGTAAACAATAATCTAACTACCAATAATCAAGGATTTAAGGAAAGAGAGGATAAGAAGAGAAGACATACAACTTTTGAAGTTGAAGATGAGGTAATGGTACACTTGACGAAGAATAGATTTCCTATTGGGACATATAGTAAGTTGAAGATGAATAAGTTTGGACCTCGTAAGATCTTGAAGAAACATGAGACTAGAAATGCTTTTGAAGTTGAATTGCCTGAGGATATGGATAATTCACCTATTTTCAATACTTCATACATCTTTGAGTATTATGAACCTAATGAAGAGACAACTAATAAATATGATTATCATAAGAAGAAGATAAAGGGAACTAACATAATTTTGGATACCAAAATTAGCAAAATCATTAAAGGAAAGGATTATAAGGAGTACCTAGTACAGTAGCAGAATAGATCCATTAAAGATAGTTCTTCGATACCTCAAGTTGAGTTGGATCTTTACAATAATTCTCAGATCAGCAGGGCTTCCTAACAGGGACTTTAGTCCTTATTTACACTAGTTGTATGATGTAGGAGCATCTTGGGTGCTTTAGTAATATTGCATCAACCAACAAAGATTTCCTGTTTATTATTCCTTAGTATTGTTTGTAGAATGGTTTGTTAGGATTAACCATAGACATAAATAACAATTACATGCAAATATAACCAATATTATGTAATAGAAAATTGCACATAAGATACAAAGATTTAACGTGGTTCACCCAATCTTGGGCTACATCCACCAACAACGAGTCTAATATTTTATTATCCAGTGATTACAACTTGATTACAACCCATAATCCTTTACAACTCAATACCATCCCAAGAAGCTACAATCTCATCATACACAATGAAATCTATTAGGATTAACCATAGATAGAAATAATAATTATAATCATATATAAACAATATCAGAAACTAATAAACCATATAGAAGAGAACACAAGACACCAAGATTTAAATTGGTTCACCCAATCCTTGGGCTACATCCACCAAAAAATAAGGCCAATATTATTACAATCTAATGATTACAACCTTATTACAATCTGTAATCCCTTAGAGCTCAATACTGTCACAAGAAATAATTTTCACATTACACATTATGAAAATCCCTAACACTAAGCTCTTTTATACAAGAATTTTTGTCGATTTAGGGTTATAATTAATTACAACATGTCAGCCCAAAATCTCAATAAAATAGGGCCCCAAAGAATTATGAAGTATGTACAATACTTCCCTAATCAGTCACCACAAACTAACAAAATCCCTAACCCTAAGCCATTTTATACATGCTTTTTCTTGCTTACAAAATTAGGGCTCAAATAAGTCATCCAATAGAAGAATAACAATCAAGGCCTTTTACAATAGTCAATTCAGTTTTGGCTTCAGGGGTGTTGCCCTCAAAAACCCCCATGGGGACATCTCCCCTCGACCCAACCCTATACTATGACAAGGAGTGCACCTTGGGCACTGCCCCAAGACCCTATAAGGGGTGTAACCCCCAAACTTTGGTAATAATAGTCTGGGGGGAAAGTGTGCTGAATAAAGTAAGAGAAATTAACCTTCGAGTTTGATTAGGCTCCACATCACAACATGGTCCTTTCTATTTGTGTTCTTCCTTTTTGTGTAGATATCTCCTTAAAGTGAACCTACTACAAATCTGATTCCTATGCTTGCAAAAATTGATTCCATCATATGTAGGAGTTATCCTTCTCTATCTTTGAGGTGTACTTTTTTCTTAACAGCTCGAGTAATGTGTGGGTTTGGCATCGATGAGGTTATGCATGGTATCAAGGTTTTCTATAGGATTGTGGATCTCTTCTTTGATCATGTATGGACCTATCTTCATCTCTACATATGTTATTTTGTATAGTTTTTTATCTTTGATTTATCCTTTGGGCAAGGCCTATATTATATAATAAATTGCCTAATAGGCTGACTTGTGGTCTTGCTAGCTATATAATTTGAAGTCTTGGATTAGGAAAAGTAGAATGGATTTAGAAAGACGGAAGATAATACAAATTTGGCTCTATATGCTTGAGCTTCTAAGCTTACAGATTGTAATTTGAATGTTTTGGCTACAACTAGGTATACCTTATGCTTGGCATGTTGAAAGAAGATTGTCTCATCATTTCTACATTAAACTCAATATAATTTCTTATGGTTTCTCCTATATGGTGTTGGCTTACATGTGTAACTCTAGCAAGGGTAGCTTGGGAGTGGTTTTAGACCCTCCTACCTTGCATCAAATATCCTATCAACTCACAAGCATATCAACCCCTATACAAAACCTATATTTTTTCCTTTTCCACTAGCTATATAAAATAAGGCTCAAAGGAGACTACCCAATGAGACTTGCAATGTTGTATTAGCCCCCTCCAAAGACTCAATTGGATATTTATGGTGATTTTCTTCAAGAGAGATTCTTCCCCCTCCTTAAATAAAGATTATAATACTTGTAGAGGTGAACTAGGTAGCTTCTATCCTAGGGTTTTTAGTAAGGGCATTGTTGGCAACTATCATTCATAGTTTGGAAGCAAGGATAAGGCCTATAGCCCTACAAGTACTTAGATAACATAGTTCTAAAAATAAGATAGATGCCATGAAACTCTACAAATATCAAGCAATAAGAATAACTACTCCCTCTAAGACTTTAATCTCAAAGGGTATTTGATTATAGAAGGTTAGAAGGGTTAGGTTTGCCTATTCCCTCTTGGGTTGTTCCCACAATATTTTTTCCTCAATGAAAGACCCTCTTAAGGTAAATGAAACAAATGAAAATGGATGGCAAATAGAGGACTAGATTTATTTTTATTAAAGTAAAAGAAGATACTCTCCTACTCCATCTCTCCTCTGGAACACACTAAGCGTACATTCATTCACCAAGGTCCATTTACAAGTATTTATCAAGTAGGTCTAGATTTATGATTCCCTCTAAGGAGGAAATGACAAATAAATATTGTCAACCAAGTATATGAATTATGAGAACATGAACATGATAGTAGTCCCCTAGAGACTATTCGTGGTAGATTCTCAAAAGCTATGCACAATCAATTTCTTGATCTGACCAAAATAATAATCATTTAGGTGGGTGAGAGATGAAAATGCAATGAGAAAAGGTACACAATACATTGACATGTACAGGTCTATTTCCCTTATTACAATCAACATTTTTTGTAAAATGCTAGCAAGCGTAAGTTACTATTATGATGACTTGGGTGAATGAGAGTGGATTCACAAGTGGCTAAGATTATGCATCTCATAGGAGTAATTATTCTAGGACACTTCATTCCCTCTCTCACCTTTTTGATTGGTAAAATCATTAATATGACAAGCATACCACTTATAAATTAGTCACAATGTTTTATTACAAACTTATTAACGAGCAAATTGAAGGAAAACAAAAATCCCTATGATTATAATAGTATAGACATATTGTTAAACATGGTTGAGAATAATGTTTTTGAGATATAAGTGTCTCGTGTTACACATTCACTTTAAAGCCTTATAAGAGGAAGAATGAAATATAATATAAAAATAAGCACTTATTGATATTAACTGTATTTGCTTTTAGTGTTTTTGGTTTTAGTTGTGTCAAAAATTTTAATCAACTTTCACACCACACTTTGGAAATGTTGATTGAAAAATTTGACACATTTGAAACCAAAAACACTAAAAATAAGTCAAATGGATTGTATAAAATTGATATTCTTAATCAATTGTATTGTCATATATCCTTCTCTTTAATTCTAGGCCTTTATTTCAATAAATGAATAAATTATTTCATATAAATAATACCTTCAAAATAAATGTAAACAATAAAGCTTGAATCATAGATTTTAAAGAAAAGTAGATAAAATTATTTTTTTGGACCATAAAAAGTTGAAGTAAATTTGGGAGCACTCATTGAACAATCAAACTACATTACAATAGTTCCAAAACTTTACAAATAAAATTCAAACAACATATTTCTAATGATTCTAACAATCCCCATAAATTTGTCTTAGCAATAAGCTAAGTTAGCAAAAATTATGCCTAAAAAATTGAATTGAAATATAGGTCATACAAAAATGCTTCCTAATATTAGTGAGATGTCTTTAGTAATATATGCAACAAAAGGAATTTCATTATCACCTACTGATGCAAGGTTAAGAGAGATAAGGACCTGTAAAAAACTAAATCCAAATTCCTATCAGCTTGCCAAGAGTACACACATAAGCAAAACACAAAATTACAACAAAGAGACAATTTTCCTTCATAGATTTACTGATTGATTACACAACTTATTACATAAAACATGCCAGGTTGTAAGCCCTTCCTATTTATGACCAATGAAATGAATTACAACATCAAGGTTTGAAGCTCTCAATCTAGATACTTCTTCTAGTTTTTCTTCTTTCTATTCCTAGAATCTGCTTTCCTACATATAATCCAAGTTCATTTATAGCCAGCTAGACCACAAGTCATCTACTTGGGAATTTAATTATAATATAGGTCATACCTTGGAAGATTAAACCATAACCCAAGAAAAGGGCATCAATTAATCATGTGCTATTCATGATAGTTCCACACATAAGTAAGCAGTCAACTCCTAACCATGTAATATACCACATCATCACAGGAAACTACATCAAACAAAACAACACACCACTCTAAATAAATACATAGGGAACAATGACTTGAGAAAATGGCATAGATCTTGAAGCATTGGGAACATTAGATTATGCACTCTTAGGGTAAAGATCCAATATAGGTCCTCATCATGATGTCAAATGCGCACAACTAGAGAATCAAAGCATCAATGACTTCCTTCAAACAACAGAATAGTGTAGAAGATAGAAAATGTTTTTGGTTGATGCAAGATTTCTCATTGACCTAAGATTCTCCTACATCACCTACCTAGATATACCCCATGTGGGACGTTCCCACTACAATTTCCTTGACTTATTGGAAATCCTCACTGTCTCAATTTTTGTCCAAAGCATTTGGGTGCATTACTATGTCAACGATAACAATAGTGCTTCAATAAAGATCAACAAGTTCTTTGTTGTAGTTGAAATAATTTTGTAGAAGAGAAAGAATTAGAAAGATATTTTATATGCATTTTTTTTGGGTTAGCTTCACTACATTTTAAAATTTTGATGTAAGTTGTAGCTAGATTAACAAAATTGGTTAAAATGCCACTGTGTCTTAACTAGTCTCACAAGAGACAAAGGAACCTTGCAAGATATAAGAATTTATGACAATTATAATTAAATAGAAAATAATAACACAATGTGTATATTCAAGTGGCCTTTTCAAGCCACAAATGTTTCCATCACTATAGTACAATCAAAGACATTCAAGCAATATGTACCTAGAGAATTGGCTTAGCATCTAAACCTTTGCCCACAACTTGGATATCCCATCAACTCACACAAGCATATCAACCCCTATAGAGAACCTATGTTCTTACTTTTCCAAGTGCTAAATGTCATATGGTTCAAAGGAGACTACACAAGGAGACCTACAATGTCACATTAGCTTCCTCCAAACACCCAAGGAGAAACTTACGATGACTATCTTCAAGAGAGATTCTTCCCCCTCCTTAGAAAAAGATTATGATACTTGTAGAGGTGAATTTTGTAGCCTTTATCGTAGGGTTTCTAGTAAGGGAACTTCTTGGAAACTATCCTTTGTAGTACTGCAAATAGGATTAAGGCCCATAGGCCTATGAGTACTTAGATAACATGGTCTTACACACAAGATTGAGGCCATGAAGCCCTACAAATATAAAGCAATATGAGTAACTACACCCTGTAAGATGTCAATCTCAATGAGGTATGTGATTATAGTGGGTTAGAAGGGTTAGGTTCACTTGTTTCCACTTGGGTCATTCCCACAAGATTTTTTTCTCAACGACACAACCTCTTAAGCTAATTGAAGAAATGAAAATGGATGGAAAATAAAGGTCTAGATTTTTATTTTTTCTTAGAGGAAAAGAACATACTCTCCTACTCCATTTCTTCTCTAAAATAGACTAAGTACACATTCATTCACTAAGGTCCTTTTACAAGTGATGAATCAAGCAAGTCTAGGTTTTTTATTACCTCTAAAGAGGGGAAAACACATTTAAACATTGTCAACCAAGTATATGGCTTATGAGCACATTGACATGCTAGTAGTCCCCTAGAGACTATTTGTAGAGGATGCTTAAAATATATGTGCAACAACTTCTTGATGACCAAAATAATCATCATTTAGGTAGATGAAAGACAAAAATAAAATGAGATAAGACACACACTACATTAACTTGTACAAGTCTATTTCCTTCATTATTATTAACATTATTTCTAATATATTTGCAAACATAAGTTGCTATTACCATGACTTGGGTGAATGAGAATGGATTTACAAGTGGCTAAGACTACACATCTCATAGGAGTGATTATTCTAGGACACTTCATTCCCTCTTTCACCTTTTTCGATCGGCAAGGTCATTAATATGACATGCATACCACTTATAAATTAGTCACTGTGTTTGCTAACAAACTTATTAACGAGTATATCGAGTGGAGAAAAACAAATTTTTTGATAATTAGACATATTGTTGAACATGGTTGAGAGTAAAAGTTTTCAGATATAAGTGTCTCACATTACACAATCACTTCAAAGCCTTATAAGAAGAAGAATTCCATATAATAGAAAAATATTCACTCACTAATATTAATTGTGCTTATTTTTATTGTTTCTAGTTTCAATTATATCAATTTTTTTAATAAAATTTCAATCACGCTCTCGGAATGTTGATTAATTTTTTTGGCACATTTCAAACCAAAACCAATAAAAATAAATCAAATCGAATATAGCAAATTGAAAATCTTAATTAATTGTCACATATCCTTCTCTATAATTACGGACCATGGATTTCAAAAATAAATGAATAAATCATTTCATGTAGAAAATGCCTTCAAAATAAATATAAATATAAATAGCAAGAGCTCTGGAGAGCTATAGTCCCACCTTGAGTAAGTGATGAAAAGTATGAAGAATCCTAACTAGATAAGGAAAGCATAAATTCAAACAAGGAAGCCTTGTATCTGCGACCAAAGAGATGAAATCATATCTTTATTCAAATCGTGGTATTGCATATTACAATGTAAAATTCTATAGATTTGCACACATAATGAGTTGGTCTTGGTCTAATGGTTGGGTTGGTTTGTGCAATGTGAAAGATTATAAATGTTGGTTAATATATCAATTATTATTTTATTTTTTGGTTTTATTAGTGCACTCATGTTCCTTTATTGATTGGCATCAGATCATTCAATATCCTATGCCTAGATATTAATTATACATTTTTTACTAAAATACTAGGCATAACCACTCCTATGAAACAATTCTTGTGACCATTTTAAGCATAAGGTGAGTATGAGGTTGATTTCTAAAAAAACCTAAAAGCTCGGTGGGGCTGCAAAAAAGGACTCAAAAGGCTATAAAACAATGGTAAAGTTCATTGATAGTTGAATATTTTTTGGTTGTCATTATTGTGTTGGGTGCTTGAATGTAGAAACCATTGTGCTAGGCATTTGAGTGAAGAAGGGATTTGAGCCAAAGAGTAATCAATGTTAAGACCATTGGAGATTCCTTATATGATTGTGATTGTCTATTAATTGCCAATGGTGATGGAAGGTCTATGAAGAAAATTGAAGTAATCATACACACAAACATAAAGAGAGAAGTGTTAAGGCATTTTATCCAAATAATATTTTAAAAGGCATGCAACCTCATGAATCATAGGTAAGAAGTTACACAAATATGTTAATATATATTTGTGAGGTTGTCAAGTCCATCTAGACCACCAAATGGAAACATAGTTGAGGTGAAAAAGCCAAAATTACATTAGTATTCAATGCTCTTATTTTAGAGCTCTTAGGGTTATGGTTGGTTCCTCATTAATTGCTTTATCCGACAACATAAGTTTATGTCCTACCTATTATTTGATAAGTGACAAAACTTGTATTATTGAGTGATTTTAAATACAAGTTGCGAGTTCTAAATATTTTAGAGCCTTGAATTCATTGGGTTGTTGTTTTTCTCCTTAATATTTTGTCCTAATGATGGTTCACATAGTGTGACATGATATATGAGTCGAAAGTTTATATACGATCTAGATCTAGAAACAATAAAAGGGCATTAGTAAGGATTTTCTTATGCAACTCAAAGGCAAAAGCAAAGGAAGTATCTTGGAAAATAGAATTATTTTGAAGATTGGTTCCCAGAGGGAATTTAATATCATAATAGAAGAAGCAACTCCAAAAGAGGATCAATGTAGGAAAGGAGACCATTAGGATATCAAATGATAAGGCCACTACATTAAGAAAAAAAATCTATGCATTTATAAGAATTTTTTTAAAACTTGATGTGAAGTTGTGAAGAAAAAAGAATTGATCATTGTCAAAGGAGAAGTCTCCTACAAAGAAAAAAGTTGCAATGAAAAAGATTGAAAGTATTTTCAAAAGGAAAAATAGACAAAGAAGACACAAAGTATTTACAGAAAGTGAAGTTATTGCAATCAAGTGAAAAGGGGAAAGAAAATATCATAGCAAGGCTATTTGAATTCTTTCTTTTTAAATACCCATAATTCAACCCTAAAACATAACAAAGAAGCATAAATACCAAGAACCATTATAAAGTTTATACAGAAAATGTATTTTAGAAATCTCATACAAACAAACAACTAACATTAAATTCTTCAGCTACAATATAAATCCATTATTATTGGTGAATGATTTACAAGTTGTAAAGTTAATGTGACATAAAGATCTAGAAAAAAAACTCCTTATCATATCATAAATTAGCTTTCAAAGAAAGTTAGGCATAAAAGATACATAATCAAAGTGGTTATTGATTTTCCAGAATAAATTGAAGTGTGTAACTTTTGTGTAACTTGAAGAGGTTCTTTGTTGTGCACAAAATAAGTGTCCCCACAATCAATTGATTCGGCCATTAAAGATTTGATGTTTATGTAGACCATCCTTGCCACATGAGGAATATAAAACTAAAGAGGTTCATAAGAGACAAACAAATAGTTGTCAAGCACAATTTTTTTTTAAAAGTGGAGAAAATTAAAACATTAATAGTCAAACTTGAAATTAGAATTCTACCCTTACAAATAAAAACCATAAACTTTTTACAACTCGAATGAAGTCGGAAAATATTGTCATATATCATTCTTCTTCATTCAAGGAGTAAATTATTATTTTAACATTCTCCCTAATCATACTATATCCTAAAAAAGAAATCACAATACTATATTAACAATAATAGAATGGAGCATCAACAACATAATTAACTATTGAAAAAATGAGCATTGAATCAAATACCATAAATAAATTGTTACAATTACAAAGACACGGTATGAAAGTCAAATAAAATAATTATTTTAGTGTACATTTCATGCAAACCATGCATAACTAGTTGTCCTAGTGAGGGTGCTCTCCTTCAAAATATCCTTAAAGATGTGTGTGTGTGTGTGTGTGTGTGTGTGTGTGTGTGTGTGTGTGTGTGTGTGTGTACCACCATTCATATTCAATGTAGATAACTTTTTAGATCTCTAATGAAGTTAGAAGATATTAGCATGTACCATTCTTTCCCCATTCTAAAAAGGGGTTATTCTTTATAAATGTTCTCCATGTCATCATGTATGTGTAACAAAAAATGTATCTTCAATAATAACTTTTGGAAAACAAGGCAAAAATCAAATACCATAAATAACTTGTTACAATTTCCAAGAACTAGTATGAGTGTCAACAATCATGATTTTTTCATCCTATACAACTATCCTTGCTAGTGAGGATGGTCTCCTTAGTTTCAAAATATTCTTAAAGAAGTATATACACATTGATCACTATCATATTCATCAGGTAGCTAAATTTCCATTATTTCAAGAAAGGGTGTGCTATGAAGCAAGTAACTTGTTACTGCAATTTCCTTGTAGTCAAAATTAAGTACCTTTAGCTTCATTTCCTTGAGGTTGGCACGAAGAGATGCAAGGTCAGATCCTGCATTGCAATGTCTTGAACAAGTAATTTCACCAAGGTTTCTTTCTCACACTATATGCCAAGTTTAGTGAATTGCTTCAAAATAAGCCTATCATTTTTCTTCATATAAACTATTGATCTTAAGAATGGGATATTTCCATAAGAAACCAAACATATACAATGATTAAATATTTAGAAACCTGTGAAGAAGATGCAATAGAGTAATATTTATACACCCTTCCCTTTCAAAGGCTTCAAACATGTGGATATTAAGTTCCTTCAAGGACTGGAAACTGCCTAATATTTGAAGAAATCTACTTGTTGAAATAACTCATGGTAAGCTTCCATGTGTCCATAATCCATGATCAATTTCCTTGGAGAACTTGCATAGAGCATTTTAAATCGACGATGATAAAAGAAACTTCATAAAATCTTGTAACATTTATACTCAAATCTTCAATCATCTATCTAGACAACATTTTGAGCTATGGGAAGTTAACAAATAGAGACATTACACTTTCCATAATCAATTCTTTAATAGTCAATGAAAATAGTACAACATTAGCTAGCCCAACAAGTCTTGTTACATGAAGGGTTTGCAGAAGAGAGCAAAGATTTATAGAAGATACCGAAGATTTATCTTTGAATTGAACATTAACATTATAAAGGCCACCAAATGTGAGTTGGGGAATCCAACAAAATTGATGGAGAAACTAGTGAGAATGTGCCTACCTAGATATAAGGTTGCCAGATTTGAACATGAAAACAAGACAAGGGATGAGATCTCTTCTAAACCACCAAAAAACTTTGTTGCTAAACTCATATTGTGATCAAACAGGGTGAGGTGTTTGACATTACACCAAGATGCATATCTTACCCATTTAACCACGTTTTGACTAGAGAATTGCTATCATTGGTTATGATTAAACTCAATGTTGTCAAGGTGAGAGGCCTCTAGATTGGCATAATCTAGAAGGAATATATTGGAAATAATGTTTTTGACCCTTGACTTGATGAGTGGATTGAAAAAGGTGAAATTAGGCCACAAAATGTGATCCGGAGTGAAAGTGAGATATCACACACACACACACACACACACACACACACACACACACACACACACACAATAACGATTGATTAGATTGCATCTTTTACTAGGATTTTTTGTAATATGAAATAAAGAAGAAAAGTAGAAGCATGTAGAATGCATTTTAGGTAGGCATGATTGGGACCCAAACACACAACAACAAAAATAAAAAATAAAAATAAAATGCTAAGTGGGGTTGGATTGATAAAGGATGCAAAATAATATGACATAAATATATTTCAATTTATATAACATCACTCTTCCAATAACAACATTTAAACCAATATGAGCCTTAGTGGTGTAGAGGGCTTAGGGTTCAATCCAAATACACACTCTTAATAAGGTTTTAACCTTGAATCATCCAATGATTCTTGTTTCTTATCTTACTGCCAATCCAAGCCTCCAAGACTCCTCTTCTAACTTGCCTCCTAGGTGTAGCTGGTCTAGTGTAGACTTTAACTCCCTTCTAAGTCCCTAGTCCTTCTTTTCCCTTAGAACCCTAACCCTACTTAGGATCTTATGTTTCCACTACCTTGGAGTCTACTGGTAATGTAGATACCCTGCATGACTTTCTTGACCATATTAAACACTTATGGTCCCAACAAAACCCAAAGAAACTCAACTTCTTCACATAGGCCTAATTCGACCTAAAAACTTCTAGGTCTAGTAACCCTATTTTTCTCCCATTCTTTGAATTCTTCTAAACAACCCATAAAAAAAACTTAGGAAACTGATAGCTATCTCCTAGCACACCAAGGTTCCAAACTTTTAGAGCCCTTAGACACCCACAACCCTATTTGTTCTTATGCCCTAGTTTCTAGCCTTGGTTTTAGGCCTTCAGTCTAGCCAACAAACAAAATTCTCCCAAGCTCTTCAAACTTCTCATCAAGCCTCCATTCCACTTGCATGTTTAAACTAACATCCTAGCACTTCTAGGAACTACATTAGTTAGACCCAACATGATTATTAGTGTGCTTTGCAACATTCTTTGAAAAACTATCCAAGCTCACATACTCCTAGTAGTCACCCAGGGCATCACTATTGGGCTTGGAAACCCATCACAAAATTTTAAAAGAAAAACAAAATTCTATGTACACATTCTAACCTATCTCCTCACTTGGTTTCATGCATTTTCCATTGTGGGAGATTAGGTCAAAGTCATTTTTGTACAAACAACCTTGTAAAAGTAAAGTTCAGGCCAGTCAGCAAGAAAATGTTGTAACTTGGAAACCTTACAACTTCGAGAAAAAATTGAATATAGAAAAGAACCAAGAGAGATTAAACAAAACAAAACATGAACTTGATCTCATGTACCAATCCGTACATAGTCATACAACACCTTACAACAATGGAAAATCTTGCAAATTGTTTGTACAGAAACTCCACACGTGCATAATATTGATGGTAAACATTCCAACCTTAAAAACATGATCTTAAATGCTAATATACCCAAGAATGGGTAGTTACAACCTCCAAAAATACTCATTTGTAATTTCTTGCAAAATTTGCAAAAGTTGCTCAAGTAACTTTTGAGCAATTTTAAAACTTTAAAGCAACGTTTGCTCATAAGGCTTTATGGCCAAATGGTTTCACCTAGAACCTTCTTAGGACCCTAGATAAGATACCTAGGACCTATTTTAAAATATATATATATATATATATATATATATATATATATATATATATATATATATATATATATATATATATATATATATATATATATTCCCACTCCTACTCAAATTTGACCTATTGAGCAATTTTGGCTCAATGAGCAACTTTTGAGCAACTAAGACCTAATGAGCATCTTAGCTGTTACAATTGGATTAGTTGCATTCCAAAGACACTTGGAACTTATTAAACACACTCACACACCTTAATAACCTCTAATCACATCAAAAATCAAAATTAGTGACGTACCCTGCACCACTTGGTACTCACACACTTTTGGTGTATGATTCATCATTTAATCGCCCTCGATGCATATTTCTCATGTAATATATTCTATGAAACTAAAAATATATGGGTGGCTCTAATTCATTAGAACTATTCATTAATAAAAATATGTTAAGCATATGGAAGAAATATATGACATGAGGGTGTTTCATATCAGCACAAAGTAAACTTATTAATGAAAGAAATGCCTAGTCTACCATCCCCATGGAGCCAAAAATTATTGTACGAAAATTGATGAAGAAGTATATAAAGTACTACATGCAAGTAATCATATATTTCTATTTGTCAAAACTATGCGTTAGTAATAATCCATGAAGTGATTTTCTTCGATATTAGTATTATTAGATGTTCCTAAAACTCTATGAAGTGAGTCTCCTCTCATTTAACTACATATATTACAAATATAAGTGTTGGGTCTGTACTTTATTTACAAAAAAAATGAAAGAAAATAACTGAAAAAATAAAATTAAAAGTTGTGATAGGGGAATTGAAAGAGAAATAGTGAAGCAAACCAAAAAATACAATGATATATTTCTCAAAAATATATTTAGTGATATATCCTAACAAAACTAATAATCTATGAGGTGGATTGCTTCATTAGGGCTCTATTATGCTAATAGATTATCACGTATAACTAAAAAAGAATATTGCATGAATTCATCGTTGAATAACCCTAAGTTTGGAGAGGTCCAAATGTGTTAAAGAGGGAAAATAAATACTCACAAGAAGATTATTAATCTGAAAAATATTGCCAAAATCTGTGTTGGCACTGAAACCTAGCATTTGTAATACTATGATAATCTTGATTGGTATCTCTGCTAGGAAAATCCTTATTCTTTTTGTCATTGAAATCTAGATGGTAGAGAGAGGCAACATATTTCTCAAGCTATTGTACTCATAGGAAAGACTAAAAATAGAGCATATTCAACCATGGAAAGAGTGAGTTGTCTAACAAATGATACATCAAGGGCCTACATTATCTGGTGCTAGATAAATCCATGCCATCTAATGACAGTGATCTTAGCTGCCCGAATCTACTCAACCAATTTAAAGTTTTCATCTCCCACATAATACTCTGCATCAAACAGGTGATAAATATTCGAAGGATTCAGAGTGACCAATTTGGGGCACAAAAATAGCTCTTTCAAAGTAGTTTTGATTCAAATAGAGGCATTTTAAATGTTTATTTTCTATTATTTATTTTTGAACTTTATTTAGTTACAAACTCTTGTCAGTGACAAGAAGTTTCCAAAAAATTATTCAATAAACATTAAAAATTATCTATTCAAGACTTTTTTAATTTTGAATTTAAAAATAAATATTATCCCAAGAACCAATCAAAATAAATAAATATTCTTTACATAAATAAATATATATGCATATATACACACATACATGTGTGTGTGTGTGCGCGCGCGCATTGATGTAGTGCAAGATAGGAGAATCCTCAAAGGAGATGTCATAGCCCCCAACAAATAACTACACAGCAGAAACAACACAACAATGCAAGATCTGATACCAATTCACAACACTTGATTTATAAAATAACTATTTAATGGAATGTACCTAGCTATAAGGCCTTTCATATTTTGGCCAAACATAATATTAATTACAAAATTAGTTCTGCAAGATCCCTCAAGATCCAACCCAAAACCTAGCTAGTCCAGATCCACACTCTAGTACAAAGCTCCAAGGAAGATCTAAACTTGTGCTCACAAGCCCACCAAGCAATCTTCTTGTTTCCCAAGCCTCGGCTACTAGCCCTTCTCAAACTTTACCCAAGGTCCAAGTGTAAACTACCTCACATTCAATGCTCTGTCCACACACTTAGGAGAACTTTGCTCACTCAACTACTCCATCTTCTCCATGTTGAATCCTACACTCCATAATGACTCAATACTCCACAAAACCCCCTACTTATACCCAACTAAGCCACAATTTGGCCTAGCAAGATTACAAATGAAATAAACCCTTGCATTAAATGCATATTTAAGCCACCATTCAATTTACAAAAAAAATTAAATACATCCAAATTAAATGCCAAGGTTGGCTCACACTAGAAACCAAACACAAAAAACTCAGGCAAAGCCAAAACTAAGACATGATGGAGTATTAGAAAACCACTTCTAATTATTACGAACTCCATCAAGCATAACTAAGCCCCTCCATTGGCTGAGCTACTTAATCAACATAGCAACCAAACCATGCAATATAAGTTGAGATCCCTAGTATATGTTAAGTTCTACTCCTTTGGTGACTGAGTCCCTTCATTGACCAAGCTACTTGATCAACACTGCAACCAAGATCACTAAGATTGTAGTGCATGTTAAGTGCCTTCGATGACCGAGCACCTCCAAGATCGTTGAGCACCTCTTCTTTGATCAAGTGACACTCCAAGTACTCTCCAAAGAAACTATTGAACATTCCTCTAAGACCTCTAAAGTAGTAACCGAGCAAACCCATGATGTTCCTGCATTAGACTCTCTAAGTAAATAGAAAAGTGTGTCCCACACTTTGATGCTCAAAGAAAGTTCCACAACCATCTTCATCTTCACCAAAGTTTCCACTCCACAAGGGACAAGAAAACCAATCTATAAATCACCCACATATGCATCATTCTGTCAAACATTAATAGAATATCCTAAATCTCAACAACCTAATCAACATGCCCACTCCCAAGAACAAACTGAACATAATGCTTCATAAGTAAATCCATGTTAGCAAAATCAAGAACATATAGATATGCAATACTCCATCACATATTACCATGCATATTCTCAACCACATTAGCAAAATCAAACTCCACATCACCAACAATATGCAAATCTCCATCAACACACGCTAAACATACAACACCAGCAATCTCATTGCTCAAAACAAGATGCTTTGCCATATTTATGTCAAACACAACCAACTGATCATGAAAACAAGTCTCTATCCAAGCATCAACAAGATTAGGAATACCTCAGCAATAACCTCAAGTTGCTTTGCAGGTTATGCATCAAAATCCCCAAACTAATCAACAAAACCAAGCTCTTCCACCTTGACCTCGCTATGCCATGTTTTCTCTCGAACAAGTCTTCTAATTGGCTAGACAACTCTATTATGGATCGGTAGACTCTATCTCCATAAACATCTGCAAAAATTAACCATCCCTTCCTTAACTCTATCATGCCCTAAATTTTACTAGTTAAAAAATACAACCAAATTTATTTATTTTTTTGTAAAGAAACAAGTGTACCATAGATTATGTGTATAGGCCTAGGTTAATAATGAACATTCTTATTGATCGGTGACTACCCATTTCCACTAGATTTGGATATAGTAAGGTTAATTGACAAAACACAACATTCGTCCATAACCATCTATGTGCATAAAATTATATATATAACCCTTGAACTGCATACACACTAACCTTCTTCCAATTTCATTCACTAGGAAATACTTCTATTAGGTCCTATGTTTTATTTATTTGTTATTACTCATTAATTTATCTGGTTTGGATATAAATTTATTTATCAATTATTTAATTAATTTTATTTAAATTAATACTTTATTTATTTATTTTGTTCTATTTTAAAATAATTATTAGCCTTCTTTCCAATTATTTCCATTACCCTTAACTATAATTTTTAACCATTGGCACGAGACATTAATCTTAACCCATTTTATAAAATAATCTACTCACATAACATTAATCAACACTAAATTGAATTAGACTACTTAATACTCATAACATTTGAAATATATCACATTACATCTCTGACAACAATGGATGCACACCATACTCAAAATTCTTATCGCCACTATACCAATACCATTCGATTCTCAAGTCTATCTACTACCCATATATCTACCCACTTACAAAATTCCTCTATGTAAGTTACTTTCTTTATGACTACTATACTTTTCCTATAATCCAAAATTGACTCACTATCACATAATCCAAATCAATATTATGCATGCATGTATGTACGTATGTATTCATAATCCAAATCAATATTATGCATTTCCATTAATATCATGTAAATGACATACCATATGATTATTAATTCTATTTAGCTCCTAAACACAACTTAAATCCTTTAACTTATTACTAACAATGTTTAAATCCCATCCTATACTACATGGCCCACCCCATCCTACACATAACAAACAATTAAAATAACAATATTAAACCCCTTGGTTTACCCTATCACCTACCCCACACCTATATTCCTACACGTGCCATGCTTTGGCACGCCCCACCCCCCGCCCGCCCCTTCAATGTTGTGATTTTCTTATCACACCACCTTTTCCCTTACCCCGCCTTACCTCCCATCTCGTTTCCCAAGTGTCCACGCCATGGGGGAGTGCTCTGCCCAAGGCCAGTGCATTTTAAATGAGACAAGACACCAAAATCTGTGCCCATGTCCCTATAACCAAGGTGTAGTGCTTGGTTTAATTTATTTTAATTTTTTTCAATTGTATGCCCACCACCAAGCGCGTTGGATTATTTAGGGTCCCAAGGTTTTTGTTTAAAGTCTTCTTGTCAATGTTATCATATTGGTTTTTTTTGTTAAATTTCAAATCAGTCACGTCCCTTTTGTGCTCTCGTGACCCTTGTTGGGGAAAGATTTCTTAAAGACCTATTATCATTCAAAATTTTCATAGGTTCTTACTAGGGAGTCGATGATGTTCCCTATTTATTAGTCCCTGCCTGGGAACTAATGTTTTCACTCAGTGTGACAATTAATTTTTAGGATCAACACTCACTACTTTCTAAAGTTCAAAATCACTTTATTTTTTAATTCATTTTTCATTAACAATTTCTAATTTTGATTGGCTAATACCAAATTTGCTAGGGATAAAATTATATTTATGAGAGAAAAATTAGAAGATAAATGTTACTGGCTTCTACAACCTTCTTTCCATATTCTTGTATAGTTTCAGCTGCCCCTTCTTACAAATGCTGGGTATACTGTCAGGACCTCTGATTTGGCTCATGCAGCACAGCACAGCTTGAAAGCGTCATGAGAGCCGTTCAAGATCCTGGGCTGAACTGTTTGGAGGACAAACTTATTTGCTACAGTTAACAGACTTTCCAAAGAAGGTTCCAATCTTTGCATTGCCATGAAATACTGACCAAGCTGGACTGACGGAGGCTAAGAATAGTATTATAGCACTGAACCGTCATATTTCTATCAAATGCCCACATTGTCACTCAGAGCCACAGGAGAAATCCCACCAAGTTTAGGTCTCCTCCAATGCAAACCAAAATCCATTAAACCATTGCACGAGCCCGTCTCAGATATCAGATCCGATGTATTCGTCCGGATTACCCCTAGCATACATTTTTCTCTTAGTTTTCCTATTGCATGGGAAACCAACCCATCAAAAGTAGCCTAGAAATGGGGCAGGAAACTAGTTCTATAATCCGAACATGGACCCAAAAGAAACGGAAGCCTTATTTGAAGCCATGGAATCCATTTCATCAGATGCAATGTGGAGGAAAGCCCACCCAAAACCTTGTATTCATGGAGTATGGTCTGGATTGGAGTGTAAGCTTGGTGCGGACAATCGCATGCATATTTCAAGGCTTGACTTTGGCTACAAACCAATCGCTTCCTGCAAAAAGAATGCCATTTTCCCCTCTTCAATCTTCAAGCTCCAGTATCTCCAGGGGCTCCTCATATTCCAGTGTTTCATGCATACAAACACCACAATTCCAATGGGTTTTGAGAGGCTTGCTCCAAGCCTTCAACAGCTGAGCCTCAGAGCAAACAAAGCATTGAGTGGTGAAATCCCAATTGAGTTGGGAAACCCAAAAGCACTACAAGTGCTCACTCTCTCTCAGAACAATCTTCAGGGCGCCATTCCACAAGATCTAGGGAAACTTAGTGCTCTTCATAATGGACAACAATCCAATGTATTTTCCTTTGCCTACTGAGTTTGGGAGCCTGATGAGTAGCGAGGCAGAGAGGTGAATTTGCTGAGGTGGGAAAGAGGGCTATGCAGACCCAGACCTAGACCCAGAATCCTCCAATACAACATCAGAATATTGAAGTCCTCTTTCCCAACTTTCGTCTTTAAAATATGTTCAATTGTACCCAAATGAAACAGAAAATCAACACATCCAGACAAATTCGTTGAGCACATGCAGTCCACTCTCCAGATTTAGAACCTTCATCAACAAATCATTGGTCGCCAAAGAAAACTGCAACACTCTGCTTCTCTTACGTGTTACTCCTTACACTGTAGCCGTCGCTGTAAATAGACTGTCCAAGCTCTGGGGCAAGCATAGAAATTGATAGAAGTTTTAGGAAGATTATTGGAGGGAGCTAAGTGACCGGTCACACTGTGCACTCCCTACAGAAATTTCTGGACAACTTAGAGACTCATGTTTCTTCCATGCAAAAAATACATGAAGAACTCTCCATTGTTTTATCACTTATTTTTAAGACAATATGATACTAATCTAAACTATTATAAAAAAAATAAAATAATTTATTAATACTTTAAAACTAAACACTAAACTCTTAACATTACATCTCTAAATTTTTGTTTTTATATTTTTATAATAATAAATTTAAAATTGACAACTTTTGTTCAAATTTTCACTTTAGATGTTTTGAAGGTTTTAAAAGCACAATCATTTAAATGATTTTTTTAAAAGCTTCTTTATGAAAATATATCTGGTTCAAATATATCATATATTTTAGTTCACATTTAAATTTTTTTTATCATTAATTAATATATCAGAAAACTATTAATATAAAGAACATAAATATAAATTTATTGTATTATTTTCCCAATATACATTTTCACAACTTCAATGTTATGATATTAATTAATATGTCAATTTTAAAACTATAAAAATAAAAAAAAACTATAATACTAAATATAAAATAGGAATAAAAAACTATAAATAATAACTAAGTTACATAAATCTATTACTTAATTTATAATATTTAAAAGTTGAATCCACGTATCTATGAGATTTTAAAAAATATTTCGGTGTTGATAGTAATAATTCTTGTATTATTAAATTTATGCTTTACAATTTTATGGTATTTGCAGGAAAGTCTTAGAAATAAATGTGAAAATAAAGTAAAATTATTTAGTTAAATTAATATGTAAAATTACTAGAAATTATCAAATGAATGTCTTGAGAATCAACGAAAAAATGAACAACAATATTTCTATTAAAATTGAACATTTAATATTCAATAAAAAATAAATATCTGTATTCAATAAAATAAAAAAACAATGAAAAGTGAATGTTAGACACTGAAATATATAAGATATTGATTTTTACAAAATGAAATATTGACTTAACAATTTTGGTGAACAACTTTGTCACGTTTGTTGACATTAATACTGTAAAAATTATTTCTTATAGAAAAATAATGATGACTTAAAAAGTCATACCATCATTCATAATTATATCTTAAAGTATTATTTTCTACATTTTTAGAGAGATTTATATCTAACAAAATTCTTCAATTTTCCAATTCATATTTTATAATATATACAAACACTTTATTAGAAAAATTATAAAGCAAAAAAATTCACAAACTCCACAGGCAGGGACTCAAGCTCTGTGCACAGAGCTCTTGTTTTTATTTGTTTTGTTGCTTATTTAAATTTGGTGTAATAGTGACCTGCTTAATATTTCATTGCTTTGTAATTTGGGGGAAGAATTAATTTCTCCCCCGTACATTTTTTAGAGAGGTGAAATACTCACCTATAGCAAGGCTATCAAAAAATTGATCTTAGTGTCTACTTTTCTCAACTAACTCTTTTGTGTTTGTTTGTCCTATTCATGAATTTGCAGTGAATATATTTGTTTGATAGGGTAGTAAAGTCTTCTTAAAAAGCAAATAATTGGAACTTGAAAACCCAAATGACTAATAGAGATACATATACAATGAACTATCAAATATGGTTTTTTCTTTCAACTTATGAATGCACAGCTTACAACCTTTTCAATACAACATATAAATCTTTGTATGAAATTGATCATCTCCACTCATAATATTCTCCCTCATATCATTGATGAAATTTACATGTATCTACCATTCATTTACAAATAACCCAAGGAGAAGGATCTCATGCAAATTTTCTTTCATAACACATCAAATTACACATGGAAGATTTCATTACAAATAAAAACAGATGTGTACACCCTTTCAACCCTTCCTTCCACAATTTCAAACGACAACAATAATGCAATCTCCTTTGCAACTCATACTAAACTTTTTCACATCACATCAATTTTCTAAAAACCATTCCCTTACAAGTGAAATATAAATATATATACAACTTCCTAATCCTTCCTTCAACAATTTTTCAGGTGATAAACAATGATACAATCCCCTTACATCACAATGAATAACAATAGAGATTTACAAAATCACAACCCAATGAAGATGACATGAACATTGATCCTGCTTCACATGAATGGATCCTACCACTTTATCAAGGGTGAGGCTCTAATACTTTCCAAAGGTTGGATCTTCTCAAGACCTGCACATAACACACCCACACAAGGAACCATGGAGGCTCACCTCCCAACCTAGGCTTCCAAGAAGCCACCCACCAAGCAGGGGAAAAGAGAACCAAATGGGTTACACACATACATCATTTTCCATTGCATGAATACTAAAATACACAAAACAAATCCCTCCCATGGCTTGCACAATGATTCTCCATTGGAATCATCTCACATTGGGTGAAGGTGGGCTTTTCAAAAAGGAGATGCCATCACAAACATCTCCTCCTTATTCACACAAAACCCCTTGTATCTCCCAAAATAATAATGGTATATGGCTTCAATGGAGCCCATGCTCCATGAAATAAAACCAATCCTCATCATGAGGTAACGCTCTCTCAACTATAATGATGAGCCCAACTATGCCCTTCACCCAAGGCTTCTCTTCCCTCCTAAGGGTGAGTGAAGCCTTCACACCCATGAACACATCAACATTCACATTCAACAAGTAAATCAAGAGGGCAACAAAAACCAAAAGAAAATGTTTAAGAACACATAAACATTCACATTCCACCACAAAATGCCCAAGTCCACAATGCAAGATTCAAGCACAATGCATGCTCCATCAACAAAACCTTCACACTTGCAGGTTTTTCTTTTCCATACTAAAAGAAAGAAGAAAAAGGAAGTGGAGCAAAGTTTTGAAAACCACCAACCTTGGTCCAAGCTAGGGTAATGATAGTTGTAGTAGAGCTCCCTTAATCTCCCTCTAAACCTATTCATCTCTAAAATTAGAAAGTCGATGAACAACCCACTAATTTGTCACCCCTCCACTAAAAAGACTCTCCACTAACCCTTTTTTAGTAGGAACATCAAGCCTCCCTTTCTTACATTGTTGCTCCTCCAAAACAAGAAAGTTGACCAAGTGGGATTGTGAGGGTACTCTCATGGGGAAACTCAAAAATTCGAATTGGTTCAAGAAAGCTTTGTTTAAGGGGTCCCCTAATGAAGGTAATCACTAAAATAGTTGAATTTAGGCCCCTAACATGTTATGCTACCACTTGGATGGATTTTTATCAATAAAATAACACTTTAGGATCCCATTTAGTCCCCCTAAAATCCCTAACAAGTTTGAATTCGAAAATCGACATGATGGTGATCCATCGTAACACTCTCTCTCAATTGGGTGTACTTAAACATTAATTGGTAGAAAAGAAAAAGAGTAAGATTAAGTGACCTTATGACCAACACCCTAGGTGACATGTCATCAACACACAGACAAATACAAGTGTCAAGTGGCACATTAAAATACATTCCACTTCACCATGACATGCCCTTAATGTATCTAAATTATGGTTAAGCATTTTCTTCATACAAACAACTTACATTACCAAACAAAATACTTTCACAATGAGGCTTTTGAATCTTTCAAAGATTCACCTTGGTTAAACTGTGTTCACATGGTTTGGAACTTGTTTCCCCTAAGAATTTCCATGGTTCCTCTTCCTGCACATTAAACTCAAGCATCAGTAGTCCAAGGGGGTCAAATAAACATGTACAACATAAATGCATATAATGGTATCCATAATTCAATTAATATTCCTTTTTTAGTCACTTCAATTACTCTGTTCAAAATGTTAAAATATCAAAACCTATGTGTCATAAGTCATCATTAACAATTTAACATTTATCTGCATGTCATAACCATAATCAAATTAGCATTCATCTACGATCATAAATCACCATAATCAAATTGTCATTTTGCATCGCATCAAAATCTAATAGTATCATGTCATAAACTGCATCCATTGTGTTCAATCATTTCATACATAATAATAGGTTCTTAGTTCATATCATAATGTAAAATACTACTGCAGTATCAAAATCAATAGATAAAACAAATCCACTATCCATCTAAGTCTCGAATAGCTATCAAAATATCAAAGTCTTGAATATCAAAAGGTAATAAGAAAGTCTATGCTATGACAGGTCGGGGTGAGGCCTCACAAACTCGATCGGTCAATCTAGCTTCAAACCGAGAAGACATCTCTAAAATTTTCTTCTCCACTACATCATGAAGATTCACAATCATCCCAAGGTCCAAGCTTCTTAGAGATGTCTTCCAAGATCTTTTTGAACCCTTTACAACAAATCCAACCCATGCACCTTGTGAAAAACCAAAGTTGTTTGCAAGTGAGATTGCAACCCACTCCATTGCACGAACAACTAGAAATAATTCACAAGTCCAAGAACAAGGATTTGCAATACACATCACATAAACCCTTTGTGATAATGCCCCAACAAGATCAACTTTCCAACTTTGCATCCATTGATCCATCTGCAAGTTCTCTGCAATTATAAGTTAGAACCACAATCTACCACCTCACAACCAATATATCTACGACTCAAAGAAGAATAATCCACCAAAATATTAGCTAGAACAAGATCTTCTCATATCAACTCCTCTCAATCCAAGGTCTTCTACAAATTGCCTCAATTTTGACTATTTGTCTACACATTCAGGAACAATTGTGCTTTGATACCACTTGATGTAGTGCAAGGTAGGATAATCCCTAAAGGAGATGTCCTAGTCCCAAAAAAATAACCACACAATGGAAGCAAGACAACAATACAATATTTGATACCAATTCACAATACTTGATTTATAAAATAACTATTTACATGCAATGTGCCCGGTTGTAAGGCCTTCCAGGTTTTGGCCAAATATGATAGCAATTACAAGAACACTTTTGCAAGATCCCTCAATATCCAACCCAAAACCTAGCTACTCCAGATCCACACTCTAGTACAAACCTCCAAGGAAGATCTAAACCTGTGCTTGCAATCCCACCAAGCAATCCACTTGTTTCCCAAGCCTCAACTGCTAGCCCTTCTCAAACTTTACCCAAGATCCAAGTGTAAAATGCCTCACATTCAGCATCTATCCACACACTTAGGATAACTTCTCTCACTTAGCTACTTCATCTTCTCCATTCTCGATCCTACACTCCATAATGACTCAATACTCCACAAGACCCCCTACTTGTACCCAACTAAGCCACAAGTTAGCCTAGAAAGATTACAAATTAAATAAACCATTGCATTAATTGCACATTTAAGTCACAAGTCAGATTACAACATAAATTAAATACATCCAAATTAAATGCCAAGGTGGAATCACACTAGAAACCAAACATAGATAACTAGGGCAAAGCCAAAACCAAGACATGACCGAGTATCAGAAAACCATTTTCAAGTATTAGCAACTCCACCAAGCATATCTGAGCCCCTTCATTGACCGAGCTACTCGATCAACAATATAACCAAGATCACCGAGTTCCCAGTGCCTTCAAGGACTGATCACCTCTAAGATCGTTGAGTACCTCTTCTTTGACCAAGTGACAGTCCAAGTACTCTCCAAAGCAACTACCAAGCATTCCTCCAAAACCTCCAAAGTAATCACCAAGAAAACCCTTGATGCTCCTGCATCACACACACACACACACACACACACACACACACACACACACACACACACACACACACACACACACACACATGTATATGTATGTATGTATGTATATGTGTGTATATATGTGTGTGTGTACATATATTTGTGTGTGTGTACATGTACATATATATGCGCACACACGTACACATGTTTGAAACTTTAGATTGCATCTTTTATTAGGATTTTTTATAATATGAAATAAAGAAGATTAGAAGCATGCAGAATACATGTTAGGTAGGCATGATTGTGACCTAGACACACAACAACAAAAAGGAAAAAAAAGGAAATTTGCTAAGTGGGGTTGGTTTAATAAAGGTGTTGTGATGTGGAGCCTAATAAGACTTAGAGGTTTATTCTGTGTGATTCTCCCCCAGATTATTTCTATTGGGGTTTGGGGGCAGTGCCCACAAGACAAGGTCAAGGGGCAGTGCCCTTGTGAGGTCGAGGGGCAGCGCCCCTGCAGGGATTTTCGAGGGCAGTGCCCCCAAAGCCAAAAAATGACTCTACTATTGTTAAAAGGCATCAAATGTTATTTCTTCTATTAGACGGCTTATTCTAGCCCTAATTTTGAAAGTGGTAAAAACTTGTATAAAATGGCTTAGGGTCAAGGATTTCATAATGAATGATGATATTATAACTTCTTGTGATAGTATTAAGCTATAAGAGATTTTAGATTGTAGTCAGTAAATAATAATAATATTAGATTTGTTGTTGGTGGATGTAGCCCAGGGATTGGGTGAATCATGTTAAATCCTTGTGTCTTGTGTTCTCTTTTGTGCAATTTATTATTTTCTAATATTGTTTATATGTTTATGTAATTGTTATTTCTATCCATGGTTAATCCTAGCAAGTAGTATTAGAGCCAGACAGTTATCATTTTTGTTTAGCTATCCTCTATAGGAAGGTCTCATGGTCTAGTGGGAGTGATAATAGATGAGGGTAAGTTGAAGGTTGAGAAGTTTAATGGGAAGAACTTTCAATTATGGAAAATGGAAATGGAGGACCATCCTTATCAGAAGGATTTATGGCAGCCATTGGAAGAAAAAGCCAAGAAACAGGGAACTTTAATAGATGAGGAGTGAGAAATTTTGGATAGAAAGGCACTTGGAAGTATTCAATTATGCCTGGCACAATCAATGACTTTTAATATTATAAAAATGAAGACAACAAAAGAGTTGATGCAAACCCTAGCAAAACTATATGAAATGCCCTCCACTTCAAACAAGGTATTTCTCATGAAGTATTTATTTAATATGAAGATGACAGAAGGTAGATCTATTGTAGATTATTTTAATGAGTTTAATACAATTACTTCTCAATTATCTTCTATAAATGTTAATTTTGATGATGAAATTAGGGCTCTCTTGATTTTGTGTTATTTGCCTAAAAGTTGGAATGGCTTGGTAATGGTTGTGAGTAATTTTGTTTCTAGATCTAATACCCTAAAATTTGATGATGTGATTGGTGTTGTTGTGACTGAGGAAACTCGTAGGAAAACCTTAGGTGGATCTAGATTAGGAATTTCTTTGAACACATGAAGAAGAGGAAAAATGACTGAGAGAGGAAGTAATTGTGGGAATTATGGAAAATCAAGAGGAAAATCGAAGGGGGAGAGGTCTCAATCCAAAGGATCAAGAGATTGTTGGTACTATGGGAAACCAAGGCATATGAAGAAAGATTGTTGGACTTGAAAGAACAATGAAGGAGATAAACCGGAAGGGAACAAAGAGGCAAATGTGGTAAGTAACAAATCCAAAGAGGATGCTTTTCTTCTTTCGTTTGAAAGTGTTGATGATTCTTGGATTTAATATTAAGGGGCTTCATTTCATGCTACACCCCATAGATGTTATTTTATTGATTATGTCCAAGGAGGTTTTGAGCTTGTTTATTTTGGGGATAATGAACCGTGTCAGATTATTGGAAAGAGAAAAGTTAAGATTAAGTTACAGAATGAGAATCATTGGTTACCACATGAGGTAAGACATGTTCCAAGGTTAAGTAGGAATTTAATTTTAGTGCAACAACTAGGTTATGAGGGTTGTGTATTTACTTTTAATGATAAAAAATTGAAGGTTCAAAAGGTTTCCTTGGAATAAAAAAAGGTGTGAAATTAGGCACCTTATATCTTTGTACAAGTCATACTATTCCTTCTACTTTAATTGTTTCAAAGAAAAATGAATGTTTAGGAACGATTGTTGCAGTTGAGCAAGGAGAACAAATAGTTGTTGTAGATTCTGATACAATGATATAGCACAACAGACTTGGGCACATGAGTGAGAAAGGTATGAAATTACTTCATTCAAAGAAAGTTTTTTCTTATATGTAGGTAATAGTATAATTTTTGTATTGATGTTAAAGAGAGAAATTACAATATTGCCATATTCAAAGTTTGGCCAAATACCTTAGTAACGTATATCTACCCATCCTCAAGACCAAATATATTTATTTTTACAAAAATTATAGATTATTGACACCCTGTCACAAGCACTATCTACCCAAACCTACTAAATCACCCAAAGAAAAAATAAAAAATATCACACAGGGCTGACACCAACGACCTCCATCATCTTCTTGTGGCTAATCCTTAAAAGAATGAGTTGCCTCCTCCTATGTGAATGTTGGAGTGGATCAATTATCTGACACAAACCTTGGCTTTGGAATACCCTATAGAACTCAACAACACTTACTACTACTTTTCCCATCTCTTCTATCAAAGTAACATCCACCCAAATGCCCTTCATCAAGGATTCTCCCTTCTCCTTCTGATTCTTCTTCACAAGATGATGATGCAGGGGCTGGCTTGGGGCTAATACACTCTTACACAGTTTTGCCTTCATGAAACCACACTTTTTCTTAGCCAATGCCTGCATCCTCCCTTGCAAAAAGTCCACTATCTTCCTCCAACCTTGCTCTGCCACTATGGGTCAACACAAGCTGCTACAACCTAGCATACTAGTAATCAACCTTATTTCTCCCACTATTAGTGTTAATGCCAAAAATAGTGAGGCCATGTCCAAGTTTGAACATCGCTTCCAGTAATCATCTAGGTACTCCAACCCATACATCTATTTTATGCCCTCCAAGAATTCTGAATAATTGAACTCAAATATGTTCTTCAAATGTCAGACTATAATATTTCCTTTTGTAATTTTGCATCTGGTTCTCCGAGCCCAATGCAAAATTTTCCTCCATTTCCTTTACCTTTATTTAAAACTTTATGTTTTTTCCCTGTCTTTCTCCTTAATTTATCTTGCTTCGAGCACTCTGGAAATAAGCATACATCGAGGTGCTGAGAAATGATATCACAATCTGACATGCACTGAAGATTGTGATCTCTAAATACTATAATATGATAAATGCCATCAAGAGATGGAGTCATGATTATAGTTGCATTCCCCAATTGATCAACAAGGATGTAAAGATTTTAATTATTTATTTTGGCCATTTGAAAATATCTTTCTCTCTTTATTCTAAAACAAGAAGTCTAAGGTCCTCGAATATTTCATTCTTACTCCCCATAGCAACATTTGTGCCCATGTTTGCCAGATCTCCCATCACCTTATTTGCTTCTTGGTAGGTGTGGGAAACCTTGAAATCATCAAATTCCATTAATAGTCCTTTAATCTATTGAACATATTTATCGATTTACCAAGCTTTCAACTTCCCTTTCTTTATTCTGTTAATGATTATCTCTAAGTCCCCTTCAAGATGGACTCTTCAAATGCCCAATTTAGATCCTAAAACTAGAGTCTTTTTTGCCACACAAAATTTTGCCACATTATTTGTACCATCATTCAAATGTTTGGCCATGAAGGCAAGAGTGTTGCTCTTATGATCTCTTGCTACACAACCACACCAAGAGACCTCCGAGTTTCCCCTCACAACCCCATCAAAGTATATTTTAACCCATCCTTCCTCTGGTGGTGTCCAATATACCTTTTCCCTTTTTTTAATTCATTCAAAGAAAGTTTTACTAGGTTTGGAATGTGTTAATATGGATTTCTATGAAAGTTTTGTGTGTGGAAAACAAAAGAAGGTGAGTTTTGTGAAGAGTGGGAAGGAAAAGAAAAATGAGAAATTAGAGCTTATGCATACAAATGTACGAGGACCAACTCAAGTATGTCCCCTTGGTGGCTCTCATTAGACTAAGTATGGGTTGATTTCCTTAAACAAAAATCTAATGTATTTCAAACTTTTAAGAAATGGAAATGCTTGGTTGAAAATGAGACTAGTAAGAGATTAAAATGTCTTAGATCTAATAATATTGGTGAGTATTGTAGTTATGAATTTGAAGATTATTTCTCCACAAATGGTATTCACATACATAAAACTATTTCAAGGACTTCATAGGAAAATGGAGTGGTTGAATGCATGAACAGGACAATAATAGAGCGTGCAGGGAGCATGAGGTTACATGTTGGGATGCCCTTAAACATGTGGGTGGAGGCTATCAATATTGTTATATATTTGATAAATAAAGGTCCCTCTACTACTTTGGCTTGTGGTTTTCTAGAGGAAGCATGGTCTAGTAAGAAGGTGAGTTATTCTTTTAAGAAACCTTTGGTTGTGAAGCATTTGCACATATAGATTATAAAAATAGAACCAAGCAATAAGTACTAATGATGATGAAATAGGATTTGTAGTTATTAAACAAGAAAGTCCAGAGAAGATGCCTTTGGTATCAAAAGTTGAAAATAAATTTGATTGGATAATTGATAATGGTTGTTCACATCATATGATTGATGATATGAACAAGTTTGTTGTCCTCAAAAGTCATGATGGATGCATTGTCAGAGTTGGAAACAATGTAGCATGCCATGTTAAAGATATTGGATCTATAACTCTTGATGGTAAGACTAACCCTAAGGATGTATATTTTTTCGATGGTTTGAAACACAATCTTCCGAGTGTTGGACAACTAGTGGATAATGGTTATCAGTTACAGTTCATAGAGAAGACATGCATGATCAAAGACAAAGATGGAAAGGTAATTGCAACAAGAACCAAATCTAGAGGTAATATATTTCATCTGAATCCAACTAAAATGACATGTTTGGTTGCTAAGGTACTTGATAATTGGTTATGGAATAAGAGATTTTGTCATATAAACTTTGACAGTATTGTGAAAACTAGTAGTATGGTTGTAGTTAAAGATTTGCCTAAGATTGTTAAGCCTACTGACACCATTTGCAAGGAGTGTGTATTGACAAAGCATACCAAAACTTCTTTTCCTAGCAAGAAGTTTACTACTAAAAAAAAGTTGGAGGTTGTACATACTGATCTTAGTGGTCCTACCAAGACTAAGGGATTCTATGGTGAAAGGTATTTCATGATTTTAGTTGATGACTTTTCTAGAATGATGTGGGTTGCATTTCTTAAAGAAAAATATAAAGCATGTAAAGATGACTATTGGAAACAAGATATGAAAGAAGAATTGGATCAAATAGTGAAGAATGAGACATGGGAATTGGTCCCTAAACCAGCAAACAAGAATGTCATAGGAACAAAATGGGTATTTAGACACAAGATGAATGAAAAAGGTGAAGTTGTAAGGAACAAAGCAAGATTGGTATGTAAAGGTTACTCACAGAAAGAACAAATATACTATGACGAAACTTATGCTCCTGTGGCAAGAATAGAAGCAATAAGTTTATTCTTAGCCTATGCAACATAGAAGAAATTCAAAGTGTATTAGATGGATGTCAAGTCAACATTTTTGAATGGAGAACTTGAAGAAGAGGTATGCATAGAACATCCTAAAGGTTTTCCTTTAGTAGATGACAAGCACATAGTATGTAGATTGAAGAAAGCATTGTATGGCTTGAAGCAAGCATCCAAGACTTGGCATGCAAGGTTAGATGAGCATTTAACAAAACTTGGATTTAGCAAAGGTATGGCAGACAATAATCTATACTGGAAAGAAATAGATGATGGATTGATGATTTTGGTAATATTTGTTGATGATATCATATTTGGAGGAAATAATGATAGAAGTGACAAGTTTTAAAAAGAAATTAAGAAGGAATTTGAAATGAGAATGATAGGAGAAATGAAATATTTCCTAAGATTATAGATTGTGCAAGACAAAGAAGGAACTTTTATTTCTTAGACTAAGTATTTGAAAGATCCACTAAAAAGGTTTGGTTTGGAAATATGTAAACTAGTTGGAACACCTATGGTAACCAAACAAAAGTTATCTACAAAGGATGAGAATCCTACTATTGAGTAAAAGAAGTACAGATCTATGATTGGAGAATTGCAATATCTGACTCACACAAGGCTAGATCTAGCAAATGCAGATGGAATTGTTGCAAGATTTCAAGCTAATCTCAGAGAAGCACATTATGCAACACTTAAAAGGATATTTAGATACCTGAAAGGAACACTAAAGTTTGGATTGTGGTATGACAAATCTAATGATTTTACTTTATATGCTTATACTAATGTTGATTGGGTAGACAATATGGATGATAGAAAGAGCACTAGTGGTGGAGCCTTCTTTCTTGGAGGAAGATTGGTTTCTTGGTTAGGCAAGAAGTAGGACTATACCTCATAATTATAGTAGAAGCAGAATCCAGTGCAACAACAAATAACTGTAATCAAGTTGTTTAGATGAAGCATATGCTAAAGAATATAAGGCTAGAACTCAGTGAACCTGATGTCATACATTGTGATAACACAAGCATAGTAAATATGTCTAAGAATCTAGTGTTGCATTCTAAGACTAAGCACATTTCTATCAAATATCACATGTTGAGAGATAAAGTTGCAAAAAAAAAAAATAGATTGGAGTATGTAAGCATCAAAAAGGAGATTGCAAATATTTTCACCAAGTCTCTTCCCAAAGAGACTTTTGAGTATTTGTGAGCTATGCTAGGGGTCATGCCCCTTCCTACATCAAAGTAGATGACGCAAGAGTGCATCAGTCTAGTGTAACATAGCACTATTATTTTTCTGGATTGAATGATGATGCTTCATGTATGGGGGAGTATCTGTGATGGATAGAGTCATCTAGAAATCTTGTTGGATGTTATTTTGAATAGTGTCTTTGGACACTTGAGCAAGTTAGAAATAGTTATTGAAAAGATTGATGGTTGCTAAAACCTTTGACATTAATGTCAATGGGGGAGAAATTACAGCATGAAAAATAGTTTGAGAAAAATAGTTGATATAGAGCACATTGAGGTATATCAATGGGGGAGAATGATTGATGAAGAGGATTTAAAAAGAAAGGTTAACAGTCTTTTACAATTGGTTTTTTTTTGGAACTAGATCTTTTTCATCTATATTGTCACCAATGCCAAAGGAAGAGATTGTTGGAAGCATGAATGTTGATGATACTTCTATAAGGGAGTATTGTAGAAACATGATTAGATCATTATCATGATGATGTGTTACATTCATGACTGTGTTTGTCATTAATGCCAACATCATAATTTTTTGTTATATCTGACAGAAGAACAATGGTAAAGATCAAGTTGGTACAGACAACTAGTTGAGAATTTTCATTAAGTGAGGTTAAAAGGAGATAATAATAAGTGTCTAGTATATGAAGCTAACCTTGGAAGCATAAGATATTAAGTTTGGAAGAAGTTATGCAAATTCCAGTGAAGACTATTTTGAGATAGAGTTTACAGAGGCATGTTCTAGTAAACTTGTTATATCTCTTAAGAGAGTTGTTATTCTGAGAAGCCGAAGTTAAAGATGTGAAGAAGACATTCTAGAGATGATGTAGCCAAGCTCGCTTGTCATAATGTTACACGTACAAAAAGTTATTCAAGTTACAAGGTGAAAGATGAATGTTATCACTAAGTGTAACATGTTCTTAATGAGGTCCTATAATAATTAATTGAGAAGATGTAATAGTCGACTTAGGGAATTATTTTATGGATTCGGTATAAAGGAAGGACATTTTCCTTTATCATGCATGGGATGTATGAATGATTGCAAGAAGCACAAAGAGTAGAACGCAAAGATAAGTAGAGTAGAGTAAAGGTGAAGAAAACTCCGTTGTCGAGGTTTTATTGTGAGATCTAAAGTTTGATAATTGGATGCAAGGTTCGTGACCTGGTCTGCAAGGTCAGATAGTGATTGGTCTAGTTGACAAGATAGAGGAAATAAGTTAAAGTACAATACATACAATCATTCTATAAGGAATAGTTGAAAGATCAGTTGGACAATGAGTTTAGTGGTCTTGTCCCAAAACTTGTTTAGATAGTTGGTCCTTCTATCTTCCATAACTCCTAACAAGGTTGGCACAACTCCTAATAGGGTTGGAATCTCCTAACAAGGATTCAAAGTCTCCTAATAGGGACTCATATGTACTAAATGTTGCAATAAACTCCTAACAAGGTCCATCCTCTAACAAGGAATATTTATATTAGTACATAATCTTGTGGGCATCATTCCCACTAGGGTTTTCCCTCTAATCAAGGGTTTCCCTAGTTAACATATCTGGTATAATTGTGTATGTGCATCTATGTATGGTTGTTGTTTACTTTGATTGAATGGTTAATTGATTCACACCCCCTCTCCCCTCAGTTATATTGGTGGACTATTGTTTCTAACAGCCTGAACGTAAAAGGTTTTACAAAATAAATGGATTTATAGGCTGAAAGAAGAGGATGGAGGTATGAAAAGATTTAAAGCTAGGTTAGTTGTAAAAGTATTTGCATATAAAAAGGGCATTTATTTTGATGATATATTTTCTCCTGTCATTAAAATGACTTCTATTCATAGTGTTTTAAGTATTGTGGCTACTGAAGATTTGCATTTGGAGCAGCTTTATGTTAAAATAGCATTTCTTTGTGGTGATTTGGAGTAAGAGATGTATATGGAATAACCATAGGGATTTGAAGTCAAAGATAAGGATAACTTAGTATGCAAATTGAAGAAATGTTTTATATGGATTGAAGTAAACACTTCGAAATTGGTGTCTTAAATTTGACAAATTTATGCATTAGCATGGTTACACTTGGTGTCATTTTGACCATTGTATTTATTTAAGAAGTTAGATGATGACAACTACATTGTTTTATGTTTATATGTTGATGATATGCTTGTAGTTGGGTCTAACATGGATCACATTAAGGGGCTCAAATGATAGTTAACACATTCGTTTTCTATGAAGGATTTGGGGGCAGCAAAATAAATCCTTGGTATGAATATTTGCAGAGATAGGAAAAATAGAAAATTGGTTTTATCTCAGGTTGATTATATTGCAAAGGTGTTGCAAAATTTCTCTATGGAGAATGCTAAATTTATCAGTACACCTTTTTACAGTCATTAAAAATTGAGTTAGGAGATGTGTCCCATGACATAGGAAGACAAGGAAAAAATGTCCAATTTAACCTATGTTTCAACAATAGGAATTTTGATGTATGCCATGGTATGTACTAGGTTAGATATTGCACATGCAGTGGGAGTTGTTCGTAGGTATATGTGTCATCCTAGAATTGAGCATTGAAATGCAGTCAAATGGACTCTCAGATATTTGAGAGGAATGTCTAGTAAGTGTTTGCATTTTGGGGGCTCTACTAGTGATTTACAAGGCTTTGTTGACTCAGATTTGGCAAGGGATATTGATATCAAGTGGAGCACTACAGGTTATGCATTCACTATTGGTTGGGCAATAATGAGTTGGATTTCTCAGTTATAGAAGGTTAATGCTTTATCCACTACAGAGGTAGAGTGTGTTACTACTATAGTGACAACCAAGGAGATGATATGGCTTTAGTTATTCATGGAAGAATTGGGACACCCATAGAGGGATAATTATTTGTTCATAGATAGCCAGAGTGTCATTCATCTTGTGAATAATTCTGCTCTACATTCAAAGATAAAACACATACAGTTGCAGTACCATTTCATTCAGTTAGTTTAGGATGATGGATAGTTAAAGATGGAGAAGATACATATAGATGATAATCCAACAGATACGTTTACCAAGGCAGTAACAAAGGGAGAAGCTAAACTCATCTTCAACTTTGGTTGGTGTTTTAGACTAAATAGAATAAAAGAAAAATAATGTCCAGGGTTGTTTGATATTCTAATGGGAGCTACAGGTTTAGCGATGCTATGATCAGTCTCCAAGTGGGAGGTTATTGTTATGGAGTTGATGTAGTGTAAGGAAAGAGAATCCTCAAAGAAGATGTCATAGCCCCTAGAAAATAACCACACAGTGGATGCATAACAATAACACAGAGATTTAGATCCAAAATAATGCCAATTCTCATAATAGAATCATAAGATTTACATCCAACATGCTTGGTCGTAAGGCCTTTCGGGTTACAACCAAATACATCAACAATTACAATAAAATTTTAGCAAGATCTCGCAAGATCTAAACCACTAGCTAGCCCAAATCCACAATCTAAAAAAGAACTCCAAGAAGAATCTAAACTCATGCTTGCAAGCCACCAAGCAACCTTCTTATTTCCCAAGCCACACTTAGGTACTAGCTTTGTTCAAACTTCACTCCTCTTAGCTACTCCTTCTCCATGCCGAATGAAAAAATGACAACTCTAGACTCCACAAGACCCTCTACTTATACTAAACCAAGCCATAGGTCAACCTAATCAATTACATTAATTAAACGTACCTACATTAAATACACCCTTCAAGCCACAAGTCGGCTTGGTAACAAATAAATGCATGACATAAATTAAATACTTAGGACATGCCCTAAGTTTACAATGCATGACTAACTCATACGACTACACAAGAATATGCACACTTAGACATAGGTCCACATGCCAACCAAATATCCAAATCCAAGAGCACACATACCACCTCCCTCAGATTGAAGCTCACAAATACAATCTCCAAAGCTCAACTAGTAAATAAGAACACATTACCACCAACCACTCAAATGGTTCTAACTTGAAGATGATGACTCCAAACACTATGTACATTTAGGACAAGGTTTCCCAATATGCCTTGAATACATCCCCAATCGTGCAAACCATAAGGTCTACAAAAATCCAAGCTCAATACTCCTACATCAGATTCCTCAGGTAGATAGAAAAATATGTCCCATAATTTGATACCCAAAGAAATTTTTGCAAACAACTTCATCTTGACCAAAGACTTTCAATCCATCAAGGACAAGAGAAAAAATCTAAAACTCAACCATCTATGCTTCATCCATTTAAACATATGGACCAAATGAATCGTAGCAACCCAATCAACATGCTCACTCCCAGGAACAAACTAAACATAATGCTTCACCAATAATTCTTGCAACTGATCACAACCATCAATAATAACATCCTCCAATATGAAATTCATGCCATCAAAATCATGTAACTCCAAGAACAAGTCAATAACATGTAATCCCAAATCCATACTAAGAGTATTATGTAAAACCTCAACCATGTCAACCATCAGGAAATCAGGAACATATAGATCCACAATATCATGTAGATCCCCAACCACATAAGAAAAATACAACTCCACATCCACAGTAACATGATTATCCACAACCAAGTACTCTAAAATTTCCATGTTAGACTCAACCAAGTGATCATGAAAATAAATCTTCATCCCAACATCAACAAGGTTAGGAATACCCTCAATAATAGCTACAAGTTTCTCTGTAGGTTTCACATCAGACTTCTTATACTTATCAACAAAACCAATTTCCTCCTCGACCTTGCCATGCCCTTTTCTCTCTCAAACAAGTCTTTAATCGGGCAGGCAACTTGCTTCCAGATCACTAGATTCTAGCTCCAGTAACTCACAACTTCCTTTTTTGGTTCCTCAACTCTTTTAGACTAAGCAATGGCTACAACAATGTCCATTTGAGTAATCATCTCATTAATCCTCATTTCCACTATATTATAGATATTCACAATCAACCTAGGGTCCAATCTTCTCAAAAGCATCTTCCAAGATCTTTGCAAACCCTCTACAACAAATCTTTCCCACAAACCTTGAGACAAACCTGAATTGTTTGCAAGTCAAATCACAACTTGCCACCTCACACAAACAATTAGGAACAAATCACAAGTCTAGGAACACAAATTTGCAAAACAAATCACACAAACTCTATGCGATCATGCTCCACCAAGATCAACCTTTCGTGTTTGCAACCAAATGACCCATCTACACATCCTCTACAATTGTAAGTTAGAACCAAGATCTCCCACCTCACAACTAAGAGATCTAAGACTCCATAAAGAAAAATCCACCACCAGATCAAGATCTTCTCAGAACAACTTCTCCCAACCCAAGGTCTTGGTGTAAATTGCCTCAACTTCGGTGATTTGTCTACATGCTTAGAAATAATTGTGCTCCAATATCACATGATGCAGTGCAAAGCAATATAATTCCCAAAGGATATGTATTAACCCCTAACAAATAACCACATAGAGGAAAAATAATAATAACATAGAGATTTAGATCCAAAATAATGTTGATTCTCATAATAGAATCATAAGATTTACATCCAACATGCTCAGTTGTGAGGCCTTTTGGGTTACGACCAAATACATCAACAATTACAATAAAATTTCAGCAAGATCTTGCAAGATCTAAACCACTAGCTAGCCTAGATCTGCAACCTAGTAGAGAACTCCAAGAAGAATCTAAACTTATGCTCATAAGCCACCAAGCAACCTTCTTGTTTCCCAAGCCACACTTATCTACTAGCTCTGCTCAAGCTTCGCTCCTCTTAGCTACACCTTCGCCATGTTGGATGAAAAAAATGATGACTCTAGACACCACAAGACCCTCTATTTATACTAAACCAAGCCAAAGGTTAGCCTAGCCAATTATATTAATTAAATGTACCTACATTAAATATACCCTTCAAGCCACGAGTCATCTTGGCAACAAACATTAAATGCATGACATAAATTATATACTTAGGACATGCCCCAAGTTTACAATGCATCACTAACTCATAAGACTACATAAGAATACACACACTCATACATAGGTCTATGTGCCAACCAAATATACAAATCCAAGATCACACACACCAACTCCCTTAGATTGAAGCTCACAAGTACAATCTCCAAAGCTCTACCAGTAAATAGGAGCACATTACCACCAACCAATAAAATAGTTCTAACTTCAAGATGATGAATCCAAACACTATGCACACTTAGGACAAGGTTTCCCAATATGCCTTAAACACATCCCTAATCATACAAATGATAAGGTCTACAAAAATCCAAGCTCCATGCTCCTGCATTAGAACTATGATCAGTATCTAAGTGGGAGATTATTGCGATGTGGAGCCTAATCAGACTCGAAGGTTTATTTGGCATGGTTTCCTCCTAGATTATTTCTATAGGGGTTTGGGGGCATTGCCCCTTGTGAGGTCCTAGGGCAACGCCCCAAGTGTGCTCCTTGTCACAATACAGAATGGGACCAAGGGGCAAAAGCCCCTGTGGGGGTTTTCGAGGGTAGTGCATATTAGAAATAGATAATACTAAGAGAGGGGATGAATCAATATTCTACAAACTTTTTCCCACAATTTAATATTGTTAATTACTTTATAACTTGCATATGAAAGTAAACCAACAAATGAACAGTAAATATAACCATACAAGAACTCATAACAGCATTATTTCTTAACTAGGGAAACCCAGGCCAAGAAAAAACCCTGGTCTGGATGATACGTACAAGATGATTCACTAAACAAAAGGATTCTATTAAGGATATTAACCCTGTTAGGAGTCTATGCAGTACATATAGTGCCTCAAGTCCTTGTTAGAGGACTAGGCCTTGTTAGAAGCCTCAACCCTATTAGGAGTTTCTTCAACACTATTAGGAGTTGGTAGATCAAATATAATGCATGTAAGAAGAGCCCACTACCCTAACATGCAATTATACAATAAAGTTCTTCACAAGAATAGGTATACATACAATACTTTCTTACTGTTGTAATTCACATTTTCTCTAATCATACAATAGATCTCACATCACATAAGGCTCATATGTCTGTACAATAGTTTGTATATCATACAACTTCCAAATCTAGCACACTTATCTACTCAAGATAAGATCTTTACTTATACCTCGCACATTCATAATTCTATGCTCAGTCAACCTTCAAGTCTTCACACACTTGACATAATACAAAATATCTTAAGGATTAATATCCAAAAAAATTTCTCATCATGACTTAGTAATTTTTTTGTTACCAAAATAATTCCTTAAGTCGTACAACTCAATTCTCTACTATGCTCTATTTTGTTCTGTTAAATACTCGCACTAGTATTTTGACTATAACTTGTGCCATACTGTTTGTACACAACTCCACACTTAACCATGTCATCATGACATTTCCATGAAGCTATCCTCAATTGTGCATAAGCCAATTTGAAGTGTGTCATCCATACACATCATATTTGTCTCTATGTTGGTGCAAATTGTCTAACACTTAGACAATTTTCTAACTCTAAATGCATAAATTAAATGTTGAATATATGTTGTCATAAATGACAACACTTAAGAAATCTTAGTGACCATATTGCCAAAAATCTCCCCCTTTGGCATTGATGACAACATTTGGGAAAATTGGCTAACTCCCAAAATGATGACATACAAAAAAAAAAAAAAAAAGTAACTACAAAATTGCCTTCAAAACATAATAATTTTATTCATGTTTTGATGGATTATTACATTCCTTATCACTCCTTACATTGATACATAAGTATACTCCCCCTTACATATACAATACAATCATACAATTTTTACTCCCCCTTTGACATCAATGGAAAAAGTGTCAAAAACTATATACAAAAACTAAGTGGCCTGTTGTTGATCAACTTGATATTCTAGATAAGAAATCTGCATATACAAGTTTTAGTCTTTCCACTTCCTTCTTCCAATTCTCCTTTATAGTATTAGAAATACTAATTAGTGCGCATAGTGCATTGGATGCCACTTTAATTGTGCTCAAGTCAGTATAAACAAACTTATCATAGGAAATCTTTGTTGCAAGACATTCCTCCAGTTGCCTCTACAAAATTTTTATCTTAGGTGACAAGATTTAGAATATTTTTACTACCTTTTATTTATCAGACTCCAAACCTCTAATCACATTATGGATCTTCTCTACTTTTTTTCCACAATCTTCAATGCTAGCCTAAGGGAGTTGTATCTTTATAACGAGTGTGTCAAGATCACTCGTCTGACCCTTTATCTAACTTTCAAAGTCTGTCTGGTAATTGTATGACAACATGCACTATCCACACAACTTCTTACCTTCATCAAAATGTTTTCTCAACTCCTTGATGCATATATCAAGTGCCTTTAAATAATTCCTTACATTTGTGCACATTGTATCAAAAAGTTTTGCATCATGCTTCGCTTGTGCTTGTGTTGAAGTTACCTCAGATAATATTGTGATTTCCTCATCAAAGGTCTTCACTAATTCCTTGGCCTTTGACTGCAAGTCTGGATTAACTATAGTTGTATTAATTGTCTTCTACATCCACTCCAAGACTTCAATTAATGACTTTTCCAAAGACTTAACTGACTTATTTTTCTCAAACAATTTGCTCAATGAGGTCATTAATTCCTTTTGATCATCATCATCGTCACCATCATCAAATGGCACTGCTGTTGTTTCTTTTGCTGCTATTGGAGTTACAACTAGAATGAGTGTAATTGCTTTCAGTTCTACAATCTTCTTCTCTTCCTCGACCTTCTTCCTCTCTTCTTTTAGTCTCTCAACTTCTTTCTTTGAATTTTTGTCTTCTTTATTCCTTTCCTCTTCCTCTTTCCTTCTTCTTTTTTCTTTCTCTTTTCCTCTTCTTTTTGTTTCCTTTTTGCATCTTTTCTTTCCTCTTCTTTCTTCTTCTCCTCAGCTTGTTTCTTCTTTCCCTCTTCTTCATCATCATTATCATCATCAGAGCTTGAGTAAGCTGTGATATTGCCAACAATGGATGCTCCATACCTTACAAAAAGGTTTTCCTTTGTATCCACTATTATATGTGTACTATCCACTTGCATGGATTCAGTACCCACAACTATGTGTAGTGGTGAGGGTACCTGCTTTGTCTCCTCAACTTCCTCCTCGTCACTGGAAGGTGTACTCACTTGCATATATACTAGGCTCTTAGGTTTAGACTATGCACTCTCCTTTGCTATTGTAGGTACTGAGCTCATGTATTTCACAATGGCCTCCTCTACTTCCTTCCTTATATCTTCATAATTGCCTCCCATCAGAAGAATTGCTTTTTTTTTGTTCCTTAGCAAGGGTTCAAAACCCTTCAAAATTCTATCCAAGTCCTCCTAAGAGTTCACTTCACATAATTTACTAATCATTGTTTCCCTCAATTTGGTGTCCTCCTTTGTCACTCTTTTCTTTCTATTCAGTAACCTATTATATAGGTCCTCTTAAATCTTATTCTAAATGTTATCAAATCTCTTATTCCACCAAATCATATTCCTCACTATGAAATTTTCTAGCGTCCTTCTATCCATATTATTATACAAACTATAATACTTATTTAATTGTACAAAATTATCTTCATTAATGATTTGCATGTTAAGGTTTTCTACCTTTGGCTTCCATGCTTTCTTCCCTATTGGTGTCTTGCCTTCTTGTGTTGCTTGCTCCACTAGTCTATTCTCAGATTCATCCTTAGAATCCTCAAGGTTACTGACTTGTAAAGTCTTCCTTCTTTTTCTTGGTCCTCTCGTGGCCTAATTAACCCTTTTCTTGGTGGATGGTGTAGGATCTTGCTTCACCTTCACCAATCTCTCTAACTTTCTCTGTGCAACACATGTTTCAACCCTACCATAAAATTATAGGGCTTATTATTTTATTGTGCCCGCCTAGACAAAAATGGGTAGATTATTCCCAATATTCATATAGGGAATAATCTAATAATAGGGGCAATGGGGCATGTGTCAGCAGGCAGGCCCCCTATATTCTAGATTCTTTTGATACCAATGTGACCTGGTTGCACTTGCACAATTGTTGCATAAGGTGCCTGTGCACTTAGTTTAGCAATAGTTACACCTTTAGAAGGTGCTACAACAATAATAGGTGTTGTTGCTATTACCTTGGATTTCCCACTTGCCTTCATTTCAAGTGCAATTTCTTTGACTTCTTTGAATTCTGCTTGAGTCATGTTTGACTCCTTAAGGATGGAGTCTATCACTTCCTCCACTTTCTTCTTTATTTATTTGTTGTGAAGTTCAAAATGAACTTCTCTCACTTTATCATCATAGGTACCCCATCTAGGTATCCCATTCTAATTGGAGTATGATCTTCACATACCCTTCAATGAGTTCTGCACTCATTTCATAACCTTTAGGCTCAATAAACTTTACCCTTGGTTCAACTACTTCCATGCATGTGTTATTTGTTTCCACCATGAAACATAAATCATCTCTACACTTCTCTACCATGGAAGGAGGTATTATGCACCTTTGTTTCATTTCAGTATGGAAATTCTTCATCATTCTATCTAGATGTCACTATCTTTGACACTTTCAAATTTAGCCCTATAACACTGAGTTACCATCTTCAACATGCACTCATTACCTTACCAATTTGTCATCCCTAGGAACTTCCTTGATGTATAGAAAAAAAATGTGTTAATAAGGACTCAAATCTGAAGACAACATTTTTTTGTTTTCTTTAGTTTTACAATGTTATCTAGTAACTGTAATCTGATTATCTCACATAAATTCACTTTCCTGCCCTCAACTAGTATTACATAAGTTGTGTGTAAGAATCCAGCTAGCATTGAGTTAACCCTTGAACCATGGTTAAACTTGTATCCTAAAATCTTAATAACTTTACTCCTTTATCTTGAATTGTATCAACCTTCATGTTTCTTCCATTGAATCTAGTATTTAGGTTTGTTTCAACCATCTTCCTTACATTATTTTCATTTATAGGGTTGCATCCCTCACTACTTAGTCCTATGATGTCGTGAATTAGGTCATTATCAATTGTGACATGCACATCTCCTAACCATAACATTTCATCATGAACCCTACTCAGAATGATTCTAGTCTAGCCATGATTATCCAACTTGGTATAAAACATACACTTCACTAGGTTTAGTTCATTCAAGTTTGTATACTCATATTTTAAATGTAGGTCATTATTACACATGACTCATAAGTCCTTGTGTATATCCTGATTTCCTATACTCTAAATCTTGTAGAGGATACAACTTCTAATATCTTCTATGTGAAACACATTCTATGGGACTTGCAAAAATACGCCTAATAAATCATCCACAAGAGAAATAAATGGATGGTTCTTGAATGCGTATCTTTTCCTTTTACTAACATCATAAACAAACTATCTAGCCATTGTATCTCTAATTGTATGCACTGAAAACTTAATTCGAGCTTCGTAAAATACCTTAACAATCGCATTTAGGGCTTCTGCAACTTTGCACTTTTGTAACTTCTTTTTGCACTTCAATTAATTATCAAATTGCTCTTCAATTTACTCTAGACACTTCGCATGATCAAATGGCACTCATAATCTTGCTTGTAATCTTTAAATCATCTCAAATTGTACTTCACATTATGCGTATCTACCATAAATTCAAAAATTGTCTCTGTCTACCAATAACCTTGTTTTCTTTCTCATAGCTTCCCGAGATCATATCTTTGCTGGCACACTCGATCATAGCTTCCTTTCTATGTCTTCTACCTTGTGTTCACTGCACAACTTCTTATTTACTCTCTAACATCAGTTCTGACCAACTGACGGTCTGCCTCTACTACTAATGCTTTAATTCAAATAAGATGAGTCGCAAACAATTGTTGACTTCAATCTCTCATTAGGTGCATCGAAATACTATTCCTCCAAAACTATTTAAGAAATTTTTGCATCCTTGGGTTTCATAAATGCTTCTTTGAATTCATCAACATGTTCCTTGATTGCTTCCTTTTGATTGTTATCATTGTTGTTATCATTCTTTCAACCAACTATGTTATTGTTTCTTCTATGATTGGGATTCCTACTGAAATTCCTTCTGTCCATTCTGCAATATCTCGTTGTGTGTCCAAAGTTATTACATAACTGACATACAGGTGCATTCCTTCTTTGATTCATTTCATTCTGACTGTCAGGTGCTCTGCAATTCCTTGCAATGTGTCTAGGATTGTTACACACAAATTGTTTCTTTTCTCCATCAGATCTTCCTCCATCATTAGACTTGCTTTGTGATCTCCCTCTTTCATTTCTAGTAGGGTTAGTGTTCCTAAACATTCTACTATTTGCATTATTACCATCAAACTTAGGTTTCTTACAATCTACTACTTTATGTCCATAACCATGACAATTATAACAATTGAAATTAGTAATAGGTTTGAAAGACTTACCTATGCAATCTCTCTTTATATGACCAAATTTGTTACATATGAAAAATCTATCTCTGATTTCATGTCTCACTTCCTTGGGTGGTTCATCTTTCTTAGGTTTATCAACTTGCTCTATTTTCTTAGACTCATCATGTTTCACAGACAAATCAACTAATTCAATCTCTTTTGATACTTCAGTGGCTATGCTTGATTCTACATTACTCAGATCAAATTCTTTAGGGGAATCAACAAGTGGATATTATTCTCTTCTAATTTCAACTTTCTTTGTTGATTTCTCACCAATAAGATATCCAACTCTTGTCTTATCATAAGAAGGTCTCTGGTGAAACATTTGTTCATCAATCTTCTCACTACTTGTATCAAACTTCTATAACTGCTGCTTTGCTTGTGTTAATTCTCCTTTCACAAGGGTATTGTATTTTTCTAATTTTGCATGCTCAATCTTAATAGAGTCTAATTCAGATGTTACTTTACTTAACTGGGATCTAAGGTCTGCATTCTCAGATTTTAGATTAGGTGCATTCTTACTACAATCTTTCTTAAGACTTAACTTAAGTTCCACAATTTTCAACTCATGCTTCAAGATCTCATTTTATTTCTTGAGATTTCCTACTTCATCATTTTGACTGTTTGCATAGTAGATTCCTTACTAGATTTCAGATCATCAATCTTGTTTTTTAGTTTGCCAATGTAAAATTTTGCATCTTCATACCAATCTTTCAGGTTATCTCTTTCTTCTATAAGAAGGTCAATCTATTCAAGAGCTTCCTCAAGATTTCTCTTTAATTGTTCCATATCCATAGAGATCTTACTCAAGCTATTAAGCTTCTTTAGAGTAACTACGCTTTGATACTAGTTGTTAGAAATAGATAATACTGGGGGGGGGGAGGGGGGTGAATCAATATTCTACAAACTTTTGCCCACAACAGAATATTATTAATTACTTTATAACTTGCATATGAAAGTAAACCAACAATGATGATCAATAAATATAACCATACACATAGAGAACTCATAACACAATTATTTGTTAGCTAGGGAAACCCTAGCCAAGGGAAAAGCATGGTGGGGATGATACCCACAAGATGATTCACTCTTGTTAAGGATATTGACCCTGTTAGAAGTCTATGAATTTCTAATTTTACATGCTCAATCTTAATAGAGTTTAATTTAGATGTTACTTGAATTAACTAGGATCTAAGGTATGCATTCTCATATTTTAGATTGGGTGCATTCTCGCTACAATCTTTCTTAAGACATAACTTAAGTTCCACAATTTTTGACTCATGTTTCAAGATCTCATTTTCTTTCTTGAGATTTCCTACTTCATCATTTTCACTAGTTTGCGCATTAGGTTCCTTGCCAGATTTTAGATCATCAATCTTGTCTTTTAGTTTGCCAATGTAAACTTTTGCATCTTCATACCAATCTTTCAGGTTATCTCTTTCTTTTGTAAGAAGGTCAATCTATTCAAGAGCTTCCTCAAGATTTCTCTTTAATTGTCCCATATACATAGGGATCTTACTCAAACTATTAAGCTTCTTTAGAGTAACTATGCTCTTATATCAGTTGTTAGAAATAGATAATATTGGGGGTGGGGTGAGGTGGGGTGGGGGTGGGGGGTGAATCAATATTCTACAAATTTTTTCCCATAATTGAAAATTGTTAATTAATTTATAACTTGCATATGAAAGTAAACCGATAATGTTAATTAATAAATATAACCATATGCATAGAGAACTCAGAACACCATTATTTTTTAACTAGGGAAACCCTGGCCAAAAAGGAAAATGCCAGTGGGGATGATACCCACAAGATGATTCACTCTTGTTAAGGATATTGACCCTATTAAGAGTCTATGAAGTACATATAGTGTCTCGAGTCCTTGTTAGAGGACTAGGCCTTGTTAGAAGCCTCAATCCTGTTAAGAGTTGCTTCAACCCTGTTAGAAGTTGGTAGATCAAATATAATGCACATAAGAAGAGCCCATTGCCCTAACATGCAATTATACAATAAAGTTCTTCACAAGAATAAGTATAAATACAATACTTTACTGTTGTAATTCACACTTTCTCTGATCATAAGACAGATGTTGCATCACATAAGGCTCATATATCTTTTAAGTTGTATGTACAATATTTCGTATACCATATAACAACTTCCACATCTAGCACACTTATTTGTGCAAGATAAGATCTTTACGTATACCTCGCACATCCATAATTCTCTGCTCAGTTAGCCTTCATATCTTCGCATGCTTGACATAATACATAATATCTTAAGGATTAATATCCACATCATGGCTTAGTAATTGTTTTGTTATTAAAATAATTCCTTAAGTCATACAACTTAATTCTCTACTATGCTATGTTCTGTTATGTTAAATACCCACATTGGTATTTTGACTATAACTTGCACCGTACAACCCGTACACATGTACACACTTAACCACGCCATCATGAAATTTTCATAAAGCTATCCTCAATTGTGCATAAGCTAATTCAAAGTGTGTCATTTGTACACATCATATCTGTCTCTGTGCTGGTGCAAACTATCTAACACTTAGACAAGTTTCTAACTCTAAATGTATAATGAAATGTTGAATATATGTTGCCATAAATGACAATACTCAAGACATCGTATTGACCATATTGCCAACAATGCCCTCGAAGCCAAAAATGAATCTACTATTGTAACACATCGACTTTTATTTATTTTCTATTAGATGACTTATTCTAGCCCTAATTTTGTAGCTAACAAAAGCTTGTATAAAATGGCTTAGGGTTAGGGATTTCATAATGAATGATGATATTATAGCTTCTTGCGGTATTATTGAGCTGTAAGGGATTGTAGACTATAATCACTAGATAATAATAATATTGGACTTGCTATTGGTGGACATAGCTCGGGGATTGGGTGAACCTGTTAAAACCTTGTATCTTGTGTTCTCTTATGTGCAATTTATTGTTTTTTGATATTGGTTATATTTGCATGAGATTGTTATTTCTATCCATGGTTAGTCCTAACAAAAGGAAGTGAAATAATATGACAAAAATATATTTCAATTTACACGACATCTCTCTTCTCATAACAATATTTAAACCAATATGAGCCTCAACACTCAAACACTTTTGGTGTATGATTCATCATCTAATCGCTCTTGATGCATATTTCTCATGTAATATATTCTATGAAACAAAAAATCTATGGGCTAGCTTTGCTTCATTAGAACTATTCATTAATAAAAATATGTTAAGAGTATGTAAGAAATATATGATGTGAGGGTGTGTCGTTTCAACACAGAATAAACTTATTAATGAAAGAAATGCCTAGTCTGCCATCCCCATGGAGCCAAAAATAATTGTAGGAAAATTCATGAAGAAGTATATCAAGCACTACAGGTAGGTAATCATATATTTCTATTTGTCAAAGCTCAGCATTACTTATAATACATGAAGTGAGTTTTCTTCAATATTAGTATTACTAGATGCTCCTAAAACTCTATGAATCCTCTCATTTAACTACATATATTACAAACATAATTGTTGGGTGTGTACTTGATTTATAGTAAAAATTGAAATAAAATAATTGAATTTTTTTTAAAAGTTGTGATAGGGGAATTGAAAGAGAAATATTGAAAAAAGTGAAAAATATGATGATATATATCTCAAAAATCTATTTAGTGATATATCCTATCAAATCTAATAATCTATGAGGTGGTTTGCTTCATTAGGGATCCATTATGCTAAAAGATTATCATGCGTAACTGAAAAAAGTATATTGCATAATTTTTGCATTGAATAACCCTAAGTTTAGAGAGGTCTAAATGTATTAAAGAGGGAAAATAAATACTTACATGAAGATTCTTAATTTGAAAATGTTTTTAGAAAGTGCGTAGGCACCGAAACCTAGCATTTGCAATGCTGTGATAATCTCAATTGGTATCTCCGCCAAGAAAATCTCTGCTCTTGTTGCCACTGAGATCCAGATGGCAAAGAGAGGCACCATATTTCTCAAGCTATTGTACTCATAGGAAAGAGTGAAAATAGAGCATATTCGGCCATGGAAAGGACGAGTTGTCTAACAGGTGATACATCAGGGGCTTACATTCTCTGGCACTAGATAAATCCATGCTATCTAATGACAATGATCTTAGCTGCCCCAATCTACTCAACCAATTTAAAGTCTCTGTCTCTCACATAATACTCTACATCAAATGGGTGATGATGTCACGCTTCGCTTGTCGACTTTCCTAGTTGCTTATATAGTGATCGGGTCAACTTTGATAGGTGAACTTATGTTTTGATCAAGGATTGAGAAGGAATTATAATTGATTATCTAATTTGTGAGTTAACATGTTATGCATTAATTAATGTGATTCGATGATTTATTTGATGCATAGATGTATGTTTATGAGGATGTTGCATTTCATTTCTTATATGATTATGCTATGTTGGTTCATGATTGTGTTAATGGTTTTTGTATCTAATTATATGATTCATGGTGTGTAATGCCTCGCCCAGAGATCCTTGGAAACAAGGACTCAAATCAAGCCAAGATATATTTTTTTTTACAAGTATGAATGCACAAGACAACATCATATAGGGATCACAAAGATCGCAACGGAAGACTTCAACACAATCCCGGCAACCAACGAATCTCCGAACGCCACTACCTAACTGACACACCCAAACAAAAGCCAACAACCACCACCACAAGATGAGGGCACAAGAAATGACCACTAATCAACAAAACACCAAGCTGGGGTAAAATGCAGAATCCTGAAATTTGGCTAAGCCTGAAATCTTGAAGCCTTGAAAATTGGCTAAGTCTGGATTTCTAAAGCCCTGAAATTTCCTAGAATCCATAACTTATCTTTGAGAGGTCTGAAACCTATCTCAAACGATTTGTCGCATATATTAAAATATCTCTTAAGTATAAGGAATATACGTCAACTTATACTTAAACGATATATTTTAAACCCTGAAGGACTACAACCAAAATCCAAAAACTGAATTTCAAAAGAAACCTCCTGAATTCAAAATGCAACGACATAGGCTTGAAGAACGCCCAAAAGGGTATCCAAATCAACTCTCAAAAAGATCAGAACACTACAAAAAGTACCCTCTGTTGGCACGCACAGGTTTTAACCAAAAGGTGTGCGACACTTTTCACTAAGGGAGGGCGACACTTCTCCTTTACTGCGTGCGACACTTCTCAAGAAGGCGTGCGATACTAGAAAAGTATCACGCGACATTTCTCATAAAGCCGTGCGACACTCTTCCAGTGTCATACGACACTTCTCCAGTAATGCGTGCGACACTTTATAGTATTGTACAACATTCTTTCTATGGGCGTGTGATACTTTATCAGTGTCGCACAATGCTGAACAAATGTCGCCCATAGAAACATGAAAACACTCCCAGAAGCAAAAAGGACCAAAATAGAGCAAAGAACCTCCACACCAGGGAGTACCAAATCCACCAAGGCTCGAGGAATGAACAGTTGAGTGCAAGAACAACACAAAATGAAGAACACCAAACCATCTAAACTACAGCAGCAAAGAACACACTGAAAATAAGCATTGCAGAGAACAAAAGCAACATCGCAATGTACAGAAATGCATCTCAGGAACAAAACAACCAAACTAAGTACGTCGTTCCTCCCAATCGTCAATAGCATCATAAGACCATCGTGAATCCTAGCCATCCCCCGCATGTAACATCCCAAGCCACCGACCAGATCGTCGGTACTGTCGTAATAGGGACGTCACTACTAAAATATGCAACACTAAAAGCATAAGGAAATCTAACATGCTAGTGATAACGCATAAGATAATCCTACAGTAGATAACATCACCTATCACATGCTAAATAGTAGTAAGCAACAAATATGCTAATACAACAATTCACAACATCTAATCATATGCTAAACATCATAATAAGGGAATGCGTCAAATAAAATAACATCATCTAAACATGACATACAAGCATCCTAATGAAAGCATAAATCACAAGAAAGCATACTCTGAAACCCGAAGTACCAAGTGAAGACATCCAGCAACGGTCGCACTAGGACAAACGATCGTCTCTGTACATCGTTCCCTAGCAGTGGTAAAGGTAGCTACGCCTCCCAACCACGTGGCACCCGTAGGTCCACACCCGCCGTGCTAATGGAGATAATGATCCAACCACAAACACACATAAAGCACAACATCCAAGGCTAACACTCATGCCAGACGGTATGATGGCTGAACCAAGAACCTAAGACAATGCAAGGAGTAAAGGTCCTGGTCAGACACTCAATAGGCTACTATGTAGGGGCTGACATCCTGGAGAGTCGCTTGGCATCAAAATGCCCAAGCTCGAATCGTGTGTCCTCAAACTTAAATGATTTCTCACACATTGTGTCCTCAAACTTAATCGGGTGCTCACACATTTTTCTTATCTTAAGTTTTATTAACAATCACACATTTTATTTAGTTATCACTTATATAAAGCTTCCTCTGCCAACCCATGACGCCATGATCGTCGGGCTGCGAGATAGAAGCCCTCTCCAGATGCTACCCTACCCTACCCATACTCATCCTACAACAAGTGCCTGTAGGCGTGCATACTCCCATCCCAACCCCAATGATCGTAACTTTCGGCAAATCCATGGAAGATGGGGCCTCGCAAGTCACCCAACAAATGTACGCGCACGTACTCATGTGTGGCGCACCACCATCACGAAGATCATAACACAAGGACAGGAATGAGAACATAATGCAAAGAAAACACCCAATTGAAAGCAACACGGGAAGGATAGATTCTACACGAATCCCAAAGCCAATAAAATCATACATCCTGAAATCACTCAATCGGCCTCAATTCGAGAGTATGGATTTTACACGAATCCCAATGATGTAACAAGACCAAACATCGTGAACTCACTCAACCGGCCTCAATCTGAGAGTATGAATTCTACACGAATCCTAGCGTTCACGAAACAAAAGCAAAAGTCCAACAAAACCCATAACAAGCATAAAATCACTCAACCAAACACAACGTCGGGAGTACGGATGCAACACACATCCCAATGCAATAAAAGGTACAAAAGTGGTCTGACTGATATCCAAACGGATCATCAAGGTCCACGACCCACATTGTGCCAAGAAAACCCGAGAAAACAGGGCAGCACACAAAACGAGGTAAAAACTCCAAAAATTTGGAAAACTTCAAAATTAAAACCCATTTGGCCTTTGGGTTCAAAAACCCCAAAAATCCAAAAATAAATAGAATCGGACACCGTATGCAAAAACGGCCAGCATAACGGTGTAAAATCCCAAACCCTCATCCCAAAAAACAGGGAAATGTTCATACTCGCCCAACCGGGTAGAACTAACATACAGAAACGGAGGGGAACACTAGTTCTCAGCCTCCAAACAAACGGCTACAAAAAATAAAAGCTGAAACAGAGCAAAAACAATAAAACGGGAAAGCCCTACCTCACAGCCAAAAGGGCAAAACAAGAATCTGAACCATAAAATAAATATCTCGCAGAAGTAGCTGAAAATCGCGGCAATCCAAAGTTTCCCCGAGCTGGATCCAATGAGCCCGACCTCGCGACGATCCCACCCCCGTAGCTCCCACAACGAACAAAACAGTAAATCCTCATGAAGAGGATTTTTGGGTTTTACTCTCCAACTTTCCAATTTGAAAGTGAGAAGTGAGGAATTAAATTCCTCTTTGGATACTTATTCACTTTTTGGGTGAATAATCGATTAGGGCATTTAACCAGCCAATCTAGTTAAACCCCAAATCGACCCAAACGAAAATAGGCTATTCCTATAAATAGGAATTCATTTATGGCAAAGCTACCAGAAATTAAAATAAATCAATTAAAAAGCTCGAAAACCCAAAAACACATAAATCTCCTAAACAACTTTCACGACAAAGCGAAACTCTAAATGCACAGACACGCTTACTAGTCTAATCACATAATGCAAATGAGTTCGGATTTAATAATCACCGAAAGGTTTAAATTAAAACATTTAATTAAGGATACATCGACCATACAAGGACGACATTGGTAAAATATGAACGGCTGAATCACTAACTCCATGTGCCACTGCCAGAGATATAAATCCTGCACACTAAACAACACGATCAAGTGCAATTGCATATAATAACATAGCTGAAGCAATAATGCGTTAAATCACCTAATTTAACCATTTATTTAATTAGATTAAAATAATTTATTTACATCACTCACGTTCACATAAAGCATAACAACATAGGAATGAAGTAAATAACCATAGCATTAAATCCATCACATAACATAATAAGAGATATGTCCAAATACCAAATAACCAGATAACATCATAAAACACACTTTCATCTCAAAATGGCATCATCATGCAATATGATTAACTGAACAACATAGTAGTCTAAAATCCATGATACTGGAATCAAAGTGTAGCATCTGACCCTCGGGTCCTCTCAAATGTAAACATAACATGAGTAACAAATATATCTCTAATCAGAAATATAACAAGGTAAATGCCTGCAGCACATAACCCAATAAATCAACATGGACAATCCATTTCTAATCATTAATGCATTTAGTAAAGATTGATTGCTCTGCATTAAAAAGGCATTTAAAACACATAAGCAAACACAGTTATAAACATGACTAACCACTGCTATAGGAACCTAGTCCAGTGTAGCATGGTAATGGTACATAGTGCAATCTCTGCACACATCTCAGGGTAATCATAGAACAACCTCATGATACCACATCGATCCTGGTAACCACTGGTACAAACCTCAGTGAACCAAAAATCACATCATAATCTCATAGATCAGTCAAAAGCATAAATAAAGCAACTGAAACAAAAATATAAATCCAAACACCTCGACGGTGTAGAACACTCAGGGTCACAATCATGATCCATCACAACAAAAGATCAGCAAGGGTGCATCCATCAGGACGACTTACAAAAGTCAAATGGGAGAGGCACTACATGGTGGATATTGAATTGTTTTTTGTTGCAAGTGTCTGAGTGGATGCAAAGACGTCGAGAGGAGGGTGTGGTCGAGGTAGAGGAGGTTACCTCCTCGGAAGGGGATGGTTGAATAACTTTTGCAACCCACACACCACTTAGATCTTGAATGTTGCATTTACTTAGAATTGGCATTTTATCTCTACCCCAACTCTTTGAATGGTGGATTTCAATGATGAAAGAAACATAATATATTTATATGCCTATGTTAATTTAATATTGTGTTATAGTATACTTTACTCAATGCTAAAAGAATATTTTATTTTCCTAAACAAGAAAGTGCTCCAATTATTGGAATTAGAAGAAATTACATTAATTACATTGAAAATGTGAGTGTAATGATAAATCATAAGGGATGAGCATCTCATCAAGTAAATTAATAAGTTAAAAACGTATTGATATCTACAGGGAGTTTGGAAATATGGAAATATAAATAATTACACACACACACACACACATACACATGTATATACATATATACACACACACATATATGTTTATAAACATATATGTGTGTGTGTGTGTGTGTGTGTGTGTATGTTTATGCACACATATATGTGTGTATATAGACACACACACACGTGTGTGTGTGTAAATAGAAAATAGAAAATAGAAGTTTTATTAATGTAAAAATTGCGTCAGTTACACCCAAGCCATAGGATTAAATAATCAATTATAGCCGGGAATAGACTTGGGCATTGGCAGAGGGGATATTTCTTAGGGGAAAATCAAATTTAGCAACCTTCCAACTTACCAGGTTCTTTAATCTTTTGCTTGATCTTTTAATCAATATAGTTTAGAATGAATTAAAAAGTATGATAAGGAATGCTTAATCACATCTTATTATTGGTTGTTGTATCCTATCTATATTTGGATATGCATTAAGTTCATTTGTAGATGGAAAATTCTGATGATAACCATTATGTTAAACTAATCCATGAACATCTTTTTGGTTAACATTAGAAGCATAGATTTACATTTACATGCTATTACCTCAAATAGCTAGAAGATAAATCCATTTATAACAGTTGCTAAGGTAGGACACCTCTCTGTTTAGAATGTCACTTGTGCCTTGGAATCAGGTGTAGCAAACATAGTAAGCTAAAAGAGTTCATTTTTCTTTCACATTCGATGAAAACCATTGTGTTGTAAATGCAAATTGTGTCTAGGTTTAAACCAAAACCTTAAACCATTGACATACCCTTCTTCTTTTGCAATCACAACATTATGATGTTGCCAATATTTCATAGATAAGAAATGCTAAACTTATAACTACCGAGACAAACATTTTGAGTATGTTTTGGGGAACTAATAGACCAAGCAGGCAATCAAACATACAAATTTTGAGTTATAAATTCGTTTACATGATATTTGTCCTGAGTGTGTTTAGACTCCTTCATGGGATGAGTGTGATGTGGCAAAATGGGAGGCTCAGAGATGGATTCATTGTGTCTTTATTTCTCTCTGGCTGTCAGTTTTGAATAGGATGGATTCATTACATTTTGTTTCTCCTTTTTCGTAAATTCTGGCATTAAGTGCTTGGCTAAGGCATTTTTACTTTACTACATATGATATGATATTATTCTTGTAGTGCATATGTGTAGGTATTCTTACTTTTATTGTTACATATAGGTAGATATGTTTCATTTATTTCACTGCATATGTTTAGATGTGTACTGTACTTTTTTCTTTTTCCCTGCCACATTCTGTGATTAGGCTACTAGACATATGTGGAAGTAGTATGTTTCACGGCTGCATTGGATCCATTGGATCCTCTTGTTTTGAGATGCTAGAATTCTTGTGCTAGGGTTGAGATGTTTTTTGTGTTAGGAAGGACTCCGGGGGAGCTAAACACTCTGTGGTTGGCATAGTAAAAGCGCTTGGGCCACACTCCCATCTCAAATAGCAAATGGACGACGTCGGAAGGCTTTGGAGACCAGATCTTACAGAATGACACATGTTCGAAGCATATTGTAAACTCTTCAATGATGTATTGTAAATTATCATCATGAGATGATCATTATGATGTAATTATGTAAATGGATAATGTATCTATAGTGAGCTTGATGCACTATTTGATAATGCATATGATGGGTATACGATGGATGTTTGATAAGTAGATGAACATCTTAGTCATTATATTATATTTAGTTTTGGCAAATTTAATTGTTAAATCTTGATTATTAGATAATGAATAATTAATGGTCATAGACTTTTCAACTGAGTCTCTATTTGTTTAATTCCACAATTCTTGCAATTGTATGATGTGGCAATTGTCAAGTAGGACATGGTTATTACATATAAATACTAGAAAGATCCAATTCAAATGGAAGCATTGTAAATGTTTCTTTTCTGTTATTTATTTATTTCATAACTTTATTTAATTACAAACTCTTGTCAAGAAGTTTCTAGAAAATTATTTAACGATCATTACAAATTATCTATTCAAGACTTTTTAAATTACTAAATTTGAAAATTAATTTTATCCCAGCAAAAGTACCAAGAACCAATCAAAATAAAGAAATATTATTTACATAAATAAATATAAAAATAAAAGAATTACTAAACATTATGAATCATGTAAAATATTTTACAATGCGCATTTTTCAAAGCAAACTAATGCCAAATGCATCACCATAAACATTAGTCTCCGCCTTAACAGGCCGGACTAATAACAAAGCTTGAATTATATACTCCACAAAAAAAGTAGAGGAAATGCTATTTTTGGACTATAAAAAGCTGAACGAAAGTTTGGGAGGACCACCTGAACAATCAAACTTCCCCACAATAATTCCAAAAAGTTAACCAAAAAAATTCAAACCCCATCTTCCCAATGACTAACAATCCCCGTAAATTTGTCCGGCAGTAAGCTAGGCTAGCAGAATTGCGCCGAATGAACTGAATTGAAATACAGTTCAAACGGACACGCTTCCTAATATCAGTGACAGGTCTCTCGTATTATGTGCCGCAAAAGGCGTGTCACCATCACTTCCCTCGAACCCCATGCTGGACGTACCCACTACTTCTCCCCATCTTATTGGAAACCCTCATTGTCTCAAATATCCGTCCAAAAAATTCTGCTGCATTACTATGTCAGCGATGACGATAGTGCTTCTGTTAAGAGCAACATGTTCTCTGTTGTAGTTGAAACGATTTCGTAGAAGAGGGAGCTTCAGAAAGGTATTTTCATGTATATATGCATTCTTTTTGGGTTGACTTCACTGCAGTTTGAGATTTTCAAGTAAGTTGCATCTCTGAAAGGCATACTGCTTGTAGATTTAGCAAAATTGGCGAAAATGTCACTGTGCTTATTCAGAAGCTTTTGAATTATCCATGATTTTTTCCGCCCACCCTATAATCATGTAACAGGACTTTGGAAAAGATTTATATAATAAACCTTTTTAAAGGGTTAAATTGGAACATTTTTTTTTTTTTCCGTGGCTGAATATGTGGAACATTTATAGCTTAAGGAGAAATGGCTGTTCTGAGAGGCATGACAAGTTGATGCAAGGACCTCTTGGCACTTCTTGTTGAACAATAATTATATACATTGTGTTTTCCGAAGTGTTTTCGGTTTGTTTTATGGTTCAAATTGAATTGGTGTTAGTTTTTTTCGAGGATTTTACTATTAGCGTTTTAAAGTGTATTTGGAATAAAATGAGCACTCCCGGTGTGCTAAAATTGCAGCAATATTTTTTTCCATGGTTAAATACTTGGAACAGTTATAGCTTAAAGAGAAATGGCAGTTCCGAAAGGCTTATAACCTTAGTGTAATAGACCTTTTAGCACTTTTTGCTGAGCAGTAATTATATACGTTGTGCTTTCCCAAGTGATTTTGGTTTGTGTCAGAGTTTTTTAATATTAGGCGTTTTGGTATCCTTTTTTCCTAAAACTATGCTTTCCTGGTGTCCAATGAACTGTTTTGGGCTCGTGGACGTTATAATAGTATATATCTGAGTTAGACATCGAGTTATATTGTGTTTTCATTGGACGTGTTTTTTTTTTTTTTTTTGATAAAATGCGGAGAGTTGTTGAAGGAGCTCCAAATCCTTAGACGGAGCAACGCGCGACTTTGCATTTTGCCACAATTGAAAATGCATTAAGATATGCAGCATTTTTAGCTGAAGAAGAGATTGAAGCTCAGAAAAGGTTTGTCAAATCAGCGCCAGGGACTTTTCAACTTCCTCACAGAGAAAAAAGGGCTTGCGCTTTGTTTATTCATATGTTTTATGGTTTTATAGAGTTTGAAATGAATGCATTTCGTTTCCTTCCTTGCAACTCTTAAATTTAGGCACGAATCTCTAAATTAATCTTGAAGACGTAGAAGTTAAGCTATGCTGTGTTTTCATGCGATGTTCTTTGAATTTGGGTTAAATTTGAAGATTTTTGTTTTAATTTTAATTTTACTTTGTGAAACATTTGCATTTTTTGACTAAGGAGAGTACGTTTAAGTGAATTGGAAGTCGTGGTGTAGTGTGCTTTCATTTGGTGTTTTGTTCATTTGGGTAGAATTTAGAGATTTTATGTAGTTTTGTCCGAAAATATGTCTAATTTTGCAGGTAATGGAGAAGTTGCAGTTCAGAAAAGCATGTAAGTTTCATGTCAAAATATCTCCAAATTCCTTCTTAGAGTAAGAAATGCACGCTTTTTGTCTTTTTTTGTGGCTTTGCTTTGCTTCACATTTGCCAATATCCATGTGGGATTTTACTTTGTTTTAGAGTTTAAAATTGACACTTATTTATTCTCTCCTTGTTAGATTGTACATGCCACTGAATTCTTCGTGAAAAGGCTAGATGTGAAGATAGATAGTTCGTTGATGTGATTTTTCTTTGTCTTAGAACTCTAGTTGCATGTATTTTGTGACTTCACAGGAATTTTGCGTTGTTTGAGAGATGAAAATGTTTCCATGACAATCTTGAAGCTTATTGTTAATGACTTTTAAATTATTGTGGATATGTAAAAAATGCATACATTTCACTTTTTAGTTTTTCTGCTGCTTTATTTCTGCTAACAGCTTGGAACAGTAGTTGCTAAATGAATTTTGCTTGGATATCTGGCCAGGGGAAGTTTCCATGGTAGAATATCTGGGTAAATTTACTATGGCCTTTCCTTTTTTTAATGTAACTTCTGGTGCATTGTCAGCTCACTTTTTTGAATGGCTGAATGGTTGCAATTTTAGTGTTAAGAGACCTCCAATTTTTTGAGTGTAAAGCTGAAAGCCAATGCACATTTTTCGTTTTAAATGATATATCTGGGGTAAAATATTCGATGCCACTGCCTGGAAATATACTGAAGGAGAAAGATATCAAAACAAATTTGACCACAATGGTAAATTGTGTGTTATACTAAAACAATGGAAAATGACTTCTAAACACTACCATTGGCATTTAATATCAGTAGCCAACATATAAGAATTGATTATCCAGCCTTCACATTACCATCCAGTCATGGCCGCAAAAATGTCCACTCAGCATTAACACTATTGAGCATCCATTACACCTAAATTAGAATCCCAGCAAAAAGATTGAACAAAATCCACACAGTCATTTGTCTGCAGCCTGTACTCGATACTCCAGCCCTACGCTTCTTTCTACTGAGCATCCAGGGCTGCTTCAACTACATTTTCTTCAGCACATAACTTGCATTGATAGGATTCAAAGAAGGAAGTGATTTCCTCTCACCATCTTGGGTTGTTTTGGAGCATGATGAACAAAATCCCTACAAAGTCTAGATACACTATGATTGTTTGAAACCTCTAGGCGACCTTTGTTATAGGTCATCCTAAGGCCAACCAGTATCTTTCCAATATTTGAACTTGATGCATAAAGCACATTTACCTTTCTTTACAAGAGTTTGCACTAGATTTGTATCCTCTTCCTTTTAGCATGATGCCGGAGGCTGCCATGTAGATCAATTACACGATGCCCACATGAAGAATCATGCACGGAATTGGCTAAGGTGATTCTAAGGAAAACACACATAAACAATAATGGAAGTACAAAAATATACTTGTTGGAAAAGGCTATTCTCAACAGGATGGAATAGACAATGGTGGTGGTTTTGCTCCTCTAACAAAGATGAACATATTTAGGTTGTTTCTTTACATGCAGCCTAGTTTATTTGAACGGTATATAATATTAAATGGATGTGAAGAACACCTGTTTGAATGGAGATTTGAATGAGGAGGTCTGCATGGGGCAAACCTGAAATATTTCATGTACCCAACAATGATCAGTTAGTTTGTAGGCTCCTTGAGTGTCTATGTGGACTTGAACATGCTTTGTGATCCCTGCACGTAAAAATTGATCAAGATCTCTGAGATCTAAGTTTTAGGAGAAGTTTTTATAATACAAGTCACCATGTCAAAGGGTGTTGTGATGAAATTGTGATTCTTGTTGTGCACTTTGATGATTTCTCTAGGGAGATGTGGGTTTTCTGCTTAAAAAGAAGTCTGGTTTTCGATGGTACATCCATGAAGTTCAAAGAGTTCGTAAAGACATTCACAGGATGTTAGAGCAAGATTCAACGTTTTAATAATAGGGGGAAATCACCTTTAATCAAATTGAGGAATTCTTTGAAAAGGAAGATATTCAACACGAACTAACTGCACCCTATATTTTGTAATAGAATACACTATTTGAAAGGGTAATGTATAAACCAGCCTAGTGTTGTTTTAAATTTTTTGACCATAAGTAAGCTCTCAACAGTCATCAAGATGCTATTATAAGATCTGCAGTGCCGACACAAACAGTATTGATGAAATCACTTTCCTAGAATCCTAAATACATTAACCCAACACCCAACTAGAAATAACAATATCGTACCATGTGTGGATGAGTAAGATGATCATATGTCAAACAGGAAATACTCTTTAATGGTTGATAACATTTGCTATAGGTATGTTTTGAATATTGCAACACTCATATACTGGGAAGTGCTATTGAGAATACCACCAAGCAACTCCCAGCACGAAAGAAAACCACCCAACTTGAAACAACAACGATATACCTCAATGAGTGATGAATAGAATGCTAATACAGGTTTGATATTACTTGTGTCTGCTGTCTATCTGCCATAACAAAACTAAACACACATTGAGAGCGCGTTGAAACCTGCTGATGGATGAAATCTGATTAAGTCTGAAAATTGGTAAGATCCTCCAGAAAGAGAGTTTGCATTGCAACTACTAAAGTTCTGAGAAGCATCTCAAACAATTTGACAAAATTTGTGAATTTGTTTTCGTACTTAAATGTTTATTCATGTATGGCATCTTGAATAATGATAAGTTATATAGTTCAATCCAATACTCTCTCAAGTATCCTTTATACAGAAAAGCAGTTCCTATCAATATGGAAAGTACACAAATTGCAGCATCTAGGTTAGGAATTTCTCACATCACCCTCATAGGCAGCCCATCATGTGGTATGGTCCACAGAAATTAACAGTTTGCCTTCCGTAAGCTTTTGTACCCTGCGACTATTCCTTTAGTCTCAACAGTTAAAAGAAAGTACAATCTAATACTCGAATTCTGCATATCAACAGAAATGTGACTAGTAAATAAGAAAGTCTCTTAGTCATGGTGTATGACCTACCGATATCCTCTAGAATCACCCTTAAGGAAACCTCTAAAATTATATACAAAAGGTCATTACTCCACCCCATAAACTTGCAAACTAGAAAACATCAAATCCCTCCATATTGCAACCCCGAGTTCTGAAGCTTTTTTAAAGCACAATGGTGATTTTGAGACGAAACCACACTCAATCTAGCTAGGGATTATCTCTCAAATCTGAAACTAGAAAATATAATATTGTTTTTCACCCCAAAAAGATCGTGGATGAGCATATGTTCAGTTGGACAGTACAGCAACATAGTGAATCTTCAATATTTTCAAAAGGAGAGCGCAAACCTTCTTTTATAGTTTTAGAGGAGAAAACAAGCCAATTGAAATAATGAATTGATTAATTTCCCACCAAAAGAACATTTCAATTGATTAGAGTTACTATTTGGAAGAACCCCTTTGTTATGTGTCTACTTGAGAGGACATCAAGTTACTTTAAATATTAGAACGCAAGTGTATATTTAAATACAACCATTTGAGTTGTCAAAAACACTGGTGAGGTATTAGAAACCCAATGATTTGTAAAGTAGGATGATCAAGTTTTCCAAAATCCAATTACTAATCTTAATTCCCGATCCAACAATAATTTGTGTTTATGTTAGAAACTAAGTTATGCTCTCAAACACTTTTAATAAGCTATCCGAAATAATATTTAGGAGAGAACATAAAATTGAAAGAAATGAGGGAACATGAAAGAGATTGAAGAGAGACAATCGATAATGGAGTTCATCCTTGAGGACTACGTCTTCAGGTCCTCTTTTCAGTTCGGTTACCACTTTATTAATGTTGCCAAGCTCAAAACACCAATTTACAACATCCAAGCTTAACCTTATTCACGATCTCTCTCTCTCTCTCTCTCTCTCTCTCTCTCTCTCTAATTCGTGGTATAAATTAACACCTTTTAAAATCTCACAAAGAATCCCCCCTCCATAAATTTCTCTCCACCACTGAATCACTTGAATGTTTACAAAATTCCTCCTTCAGGAATGAATTTACACAAGCCATAACCCCTTTACACACATGAAATTATGCCTAAATAAGGCTTAAAACGGTACCTCCTTATAACTTTGGTATGGTACATTTATGGCCTTTTCCTATTTTCAAATTTGGGGTTAGTTTTTAACCATAACCTTATTTAATTAGGGATGTCGGCTCAAGATTGCTTAAATAGCAAACAAATCACTATATTTACCAACTATTATTGGTGGTACAATGGTGAGTGAGCTTTTCGGTTGGCGCTCGCGAGGGGGGGGGGGGGGGGTGGGTGAATTCAACCTCTGCCTTTGTGGAAAAAACTCATTTGGATGGTTACGTGTTCGACTGCCCAAAACAACCTTTTGTTAATAATAACAAATTTGTGGCGCCACATGGCACTAATTCATTAGTCCATGTGGTGACCTTTCATTCGTTGAAGCTTGTCATGTCAACACCTTCCACAACACACCATGTCAAATTCTTGTGATGCCATGCCAGCCATATAGTCATTCTGATGTCATTTGGGCAACCCTTTTCCTAGGTAACTCTGACTAACCGTAACATTCACACACGAAGTCCGTTTTTGAAGCTGAATATAGTTTCAAAATCAGTGCGATGAGCACTATGACTTGGCATCGTTTTTGCTTAGTTTTGAGATAATCAAATTTTCATATTTTTTTGGCCTCTCAATTTGCCTATTTGACCAAACCTTTGACTAAGCATAACTTGAGCATACAAGTTCATTTTGAGCCTGTTCAAGTTGTGTCTGGACCCGGTCAGGGAACTCCATGTGTTGATGTTGTTTCTTTGAGAATCTCAGACTGTGAAGTTTTTAGTTCTTCTGGATCCACTTGGATCACCCAAACTGATCATGCCAAGTTATAACTGAGGTAGTCTGATGATGACAGGTATTGATCTAGAGACCATTTAAAAAGGATGTGCTCATCAAGAACTTTGGAGAATATCCTAGGAGGCCAAAAAGGGTTTATAACAATTATTGTGATCCAAAATGCATACTTAACTCAATTTCATTAATGGAAACTAAGAAAAATTGAACTTGCAATCTCAAAGAAGTTTAGAAAAACTTGAAATTTTTCAAAAGATTAGAAAACCATATTTCTTGTAAAGGGGAAATAACAAACAATATGACTATCATGAATATGGCATGAGGCATGATGTGTGGTATGAATGTGCCCTACTAGTACAAGGGAGAAGTTGTTAACGCAGTTGTTTTTCTCCTCAAGTAATAGTTTCATGGAAAGCCTTGCCAAACATCACACTTGAAGAAGCTTGGTCTGGTCATAAATCCAAAGTACATTCTTTTTGGTTGTTGGTTAAGGTGCTTAGATATTAGTTCCCAAATAGAGGAAGCATAATCTAGATTTCAAAATATTAGATATTTCTCTAGTTGTATAAAATAGTCAAGGGCATACAAGCGTATTGATATATCTACTAACAAAATCAATGTTAGTCATGGATGTTCATGTAAAGGAAACAAAGCCATGTCTTTTTATGTTCAATGAGAGTTAAGTACAATTCTAGAATCAAGTCTTTAGGTACCCTTGAAAGTCGAATCACCAAGTTCATCAAAGTCAAATTGTTTTTGGCATTTGGTTGTTTTCTTCCTGATATGTATGTCAATAAAGTTGAAATAATATTGTATCCACGTTCCACTCCATCTAGACCTAGACAACCTTTTAGCTTTATAAAATTTCTTTGAAGTACATGATATACCAACACTATGTTGAACACTTTTTGATGCTGGGGGTGGAGGCGAGTCAACACTTAGTTTCATCCTGACCATATTCATTCATTCATTCTTTTTATTTTTCATCTTGACCATATTCATTCATTCATTCTTTTTATTTTTCATCCTGACCATATTCATTCATTCATTCTTTTTATTTTTTGTGCTGAAGTAATCAGTTGATAGTAAAAATATGGCAACACGTAACACCAATTTTTACTTGGAAAACCCGAAGTAGGAAAAACCATGGTGAGAATTGTACTCTCTATGTGATATTCATATAATCAATTACAATGTTTTAGGCCAGAAGCCAAGGAACTCACTGTCCGTGATAATGAAGTCACAAAAGAGGCACACCACTTTATGAACAATTAAGGCTTGTAAGCACGGTAGATTATACTATGTTCAAGGAGAAACATTTTACATTGGATTGCAAGAAGTATTAGTGTTTGAATCAAGTAGAAATGCATCCCCAAAAATGCTGGTTGCAGTTCGTTTGTTCAAGTATTTGCTTCCAATTTCATCTCTGTCAGTCTTTCAACTCTTCACAATACCTCATGTACTTCTATGTTCTTCTCTCTCGTAATGTATATTGCTATAATTTCATCACTTTCTAATCTCCAAAATATATCTCTCATTATATACCCATCGCAATACACTAGAACCACCAACATATTAAGATAATATCTTATACTTTCTATAATAGTCAACTACTTGTCTGTAGTCCGTCTTTCAGTCTAGATAGGAATGTTTCCTATCCCGTCTCTTTTTTCTTCAGTCCAGATAGGAATGTTTCCTATCCTGTCTCTAGTTTTGTTTCTAATTCCGTCTTTAGTCTACGTTGTTTCTAAAAAGAAACAACGTCCTTGTAATTCTTTATAAAGAACACATTTGTTCCTCTATTAATCAATCAATCATCCGGAAATCCGTTAATCTGCCAACTCTTCTTGAATCTTGTAACATGGTATCAGAGCCATGATAAGGAATTTTTCGAAAAATTTATAATTTCTTTTGAAATTATCTGCTAAATTTTTTGAAATTATTTCTAGGGATTTCTCTATAGCATGTCCAAGATTTCTACTTTTTTGAGAAATTTATCTGTGCCCATCTAAGTTTCAGCTAGGGTTTATGAATCTGAGAATCGCGTCCATGCAAAACGAAAGTTGTTTTTATCTGCTCATGCTTGCGTCTAGGATTCTAATCACGATCCTCTTATTATCGTGACTTGTCTTCATTCCTGCCCACACCTGGCATTTTGTTCGTGCCTGCACTTGGTCTTCATTTCCGCTCGCATTTGGTTTTCAGCTCGTGACTGATTATTGGTGGGTTTTCCGAGAGCTCAACTGGGTTGTCATCCGTTTTTTCTGGGTGCCTCGATTTTTGTGCCTCAATTTTCGAGCCAGCAGATCCAAAAAAGACAGCAGATGCCTTCTAGGTTTTTCGATCTCTCTTTTGGGTCATTCTCTGATTCTTCTGGGTCTTTCGTATTTTTGCCTCGAAGAACGTGCCTTAACAGATTTTCACAATTTTCATTGAAAAACGTGCCATGGCATCTCTGACAAATATTCTGCTTGAACATAATTCCAAATTCAATGGTCGCAATTATGGAACCTGGAAGCAGCGCATCATCGCAATCTTCAAATATCGCAACACCGCTCAACTTGTTCTGGGTGTTACGCAGCGTCCGACTTCTCCGGGTCCTGATCAAGATACATGGGATCTGAACAATCGAGAGGCAGTAATGCTTCCCAAACTATCCGTCGCTGATGACCAGCTTTCTGAGATTCCATCCGGCAAGATAGCTGCCAAAATCTGGACACATCTAAAAGGTCTTCATGAGACTTCCGACAAGAGCAGAGCCTTCTTTATGAAAAACACTCTATTTTCTATTGTCATGGATGAGCGCACCTCGCTCCAGGCACACCTGAATTGGATTCAGGAAATCCGTGATCAGTTACTTGCCATCGGTCGCAAGATGGAGGAAGAGGATATTGTGGTAATCACTCTTCGAAGTTTACCAAAATCCTATGAGCATTTTATTGAGACTCTCAACATCACATCTATTGGTGTTGATCTAAAGTTCACTGATCTCTGCACCCTGCTGGTTTAGCAAGATCGGTGGAAACAACAGTTTGGTAGCAGCTCCAGTTCCACCTCCACTGAGCAAACCTTTGCTGCAAAATCCTTTCAACAGAACATTGGCAACCATCAGTCTTCTCAGCCTTCCCAGCATCAACCTTCTGCTCAATCCTTGGATGGCTCTACGAAGCAAAATGTACAGTGTAATTACTGTCACAAGTTCGGCCATATGAAATTCGAGTGCCGGAAACGTTTGGCTGCCCAAGCAAGGCAAAATGCTTCTCAGCCAACAGCACAAGTTGTCGAGCTTCTTGATCAAGGCGAAGCTGCATTTTTCACCTTCTGAATCTGTTTCTGTTTTTTCTGGGTTTGTTGATTTTCTCCTCAAAAATCATTTCAAGTTGTCTATAATACGCAAGGTTGCGTGAGATTCTGGGTTTTACCGTTTTTTCCACAAAAACGAAGTTTTGTAATTGCAACTTATTTTGAGTCATAGCACTCTTCTAGCAAAGCTTCTTGGTTTCAGCATTCTGTAGATCTAGGGAGAGTCTCAGTTATCACAGAATGTTCCGACATCCGTACGTTGACCATTAAGGGAGGGTATTAAGATAATATCTTATACTTTCTATAATAGTCAACTACTTGTCTGTAGCCCGTCTTTCAGTCTAGATAGGAATGTTTCCTATCCCGTCTCTTTTTTCTTCAGTTCAGATAGGAATGTTTCCTATCCTGTCTCTAGTTTTGTTTCTAATTCCATCTTCAGTCTACGTTGTTTCTTTTTGAAACAACGTCCTTGTAATTCTTTATAAGGAACACATTTGTTCCTCTGTTAATCAATCAATCATCCGGAAATCCGTTAATCTGCCAACTCTTCTTGAATCTTGTAACACAACCAAGTTGGCCAAACAAGATGTAGCATGTAAAATGTGAACCATTTGCATAAACTCTTTCTCTGAGGCATGCATAGCAAAAGTGTGATGTGTGATAAATCATACCAATTCAGAGCATCCCTCATAGGATCCAAAATTATCGTCAAGATCTCTGTGTGTTACTGCAAGAAACTAAAACACCTTAAATTAGTCCCAAAACAATAAAATTTGTTAGTCAAGTCGGCCAAACAACCTCAAGCTATATTACAGACCATCAAACCATTCTAGGGCACAACCCATCATCTTCTGATCATAGCATGATCATGTCAGAGCACCAAATCATCAAAAACACCTGGAGAAGGGGAATGCAAAGTATTCCTAATACATTGTTATCCTGTTTTCGAGCAACCTAAGACTCAACTGCAGATCATGCCAAACTATAAATCTGAAGCATAGTCTCTTTTGACCTGCATTTATACCACATCCAAACCATAATCTGAGAACAGCCGATGTGCCAAAATGTAAAGCAAAAAGCCAAGACAATTTATTTGGCTGTTCACCATAACAGTCAGACAAGGTTAATTCTAATTAGCAGATATCAAAAACTATAACAGTCACACAAAGTTAATTCTAATTAGCAGGTATCAAGAACTAACTCCAGATCACTGGATAAGATCTGAGATAACTATGTCTTCTGAAACCATCGTAGACTGTAAGCCAAGACAATTTATTTGGCTGTTCATTCATAACAGTCAGACAAGGTTAATTCTAATTAGCAGGTATCAAAAACTAACTCCGGATCACTGGATAAGAACTGAGATAACTGAGTATGTCTTCTTCTGAAACCATCTTAGACTGTTATTGACTCTGTGATACTCCAACAATATGCATTTGGCTCTGTACATCTGAAAATCCTCCTAATAAATATTGAGACATACTAAAACATCCTATGCTAACTGTTCTAATAATTCCCAATCTTTTGTGTCAACATATGCATGTACTTCTGTTACTACACTGCTTCAGAACACTGCAACAACTATACAAACACATCCAGACCACAACAATCCTTGCTTCTATAAAGTTTGATATCAGTGACAACAAAACAATCATATGCTCAACAATGATAGGATTAAACTGTTACTGAGAAGCTAACAATTCTTTGAATTGATTTAGGTCCCTGAGAGAAGACTCTGGCTTCTGTAAACATATCCTGTACTTTCTTTTCTTTGAAGGTGCCTCTTTCTTCAGCATTAATCAAATCTATTATATTATCCTTAACATCCTTTTCCTGAGGAGAAGTTTCTGTCATAGTAACATTAACATGATATCCTTGTGTAATGAACCCATAAAGTTGAGGCCACCTAGCTTAGTCAGCAGCCCTGGTTGCCAACTGTGAGTTTCGACTCCTTCCAAAATTTTAAAAAATCAAGAAAAGATCAGATTTCTGCCATTCAAGCAGTCTTATCTTGTGTATGAAGAAAATAATCAAACGTGGTCTTGAAGTTTCTAGTAAGAACCACCAACTTGTCGAAGAAGCCCAGTTTTATCTTGTAGTGACAGCTGTTTGCTAGAAGGAAATTAGATCTTTTTCGTCTTGTAGTGACAGTTTACCTAGAAGGAAATAGATTTTTGTTTTGTTTAATTTCTGTTTGCATGTTCTACTGACATCTAGAAAGGGGCCAAATCAGTTTGTTCACTTGCCTTGTACAGCAAGTTACTGAACCACCCCAAGTAGGTATAAATAGAAGATGACGACGTTTTTTGGCAATGCTAAATAATTATTTTGTTGTTACGCATGCTTGGTGAAGGGAGGAAACCCCTACGAATCACCTCTTCTCTGTTTTGTATTTTGTGAATTCTATTTTGGGTCTGCAATATATGTAGCTTGAAATCTTCTTTAACGAGTCCTATGTTCTGTAAGCAAGCTGCTGCTGTTGAAACTTTTTGTGCCAGTTTTCTATGATTAAATCAGAGTTGCAGAATTTTAAGGTTTTAGTAAATCTGTCTAAGCACGATTAATTGTTTGAATGTTCTAAAAGAAATTTGGAGATCAGTTTCTTGAGTCAATATTGGGTAAGCAATCTGTTTTTGAATTGTATAGTTCAAGAAAAGTAGAAATTCAGATCACACAGACCTTAAGCTCTTTACACCTTGATGATCTGAGTAGACACTTCTTCGATGGTTTTCAACAACTGCTGTCTTCTTTCGGAGTTTTTTTCATTAGAATATTGACCCTTTGATTTTTCTTCAAGTCCTGAGACAATCTCATCATTGTAGCATCTGTATCCTTTTTAGACAATGTAATCATCAATAGCCTACTTATTCTCTTTTGAAGCCTAACTGCTTCTACTTTCCTTTTAGTCAACTATTTTGCATGTTTTCCTATAGTGACATCCAATGTCAAGTCACGTTCTGACATATACATAATAATAGCTTGTTCAATATTTTCCAGATTATATGAGACCAACATTGGATATGCTTCAACAATTTGTTTCAGGTTATCATGTGAATTAAGGCATTGAAAACATTCATAATCTTGTAAAAGTTTTCTTCTTCGGATTCCTAGGGAGTGTTCTTTGTCTTTCTAGATCCTCCTTTGCTCTTCTTCTCAGTTGTTTTCTTAAAAACCTTATCTGCTACATCTTCCTCACTTTCATCAATATGTATGGCTTTTTCTTTCTTTTTTAAAACCTTCGGCAATGCTTTGCTACATCTCTTTCTGTTGGATTGGGAAGCAGTAGAAGTTTCAGACATTCTTGTAGATCTTCATGCCTAGCAGACAGTAGATTTTTCTTCCATCATTACTTCATTTTGGCCTACTTGATCATCCTTGTTCTTCCGAGTCTTTTTAGTAGTAATTTCTTCATAAGTTCCAAATTTCTCCTCATTCAAATCAATTGTTTTTTTAATTAGCATTTTTGCATGTCCAGTCCATGCAGCTGCGGAGAGCTGATATGGTAATGTGCAAAACCAGCAAGTTTGAGGAACAATAGAATCTATGTAACAATCATTTTTATCAGCTATAAATGCGATATCTTTTATGCAACTTTCTACAATTTCTTTTGGAATCCAGGAATTCTACATCTACTGTACGTTTTCTCTTTATAACCTGTAATCAAACCCTGGAAGGCAGAATCACTTTGTTGACTACTTGCACAACTTAACATGCAGTTTTTGATTTGCATTTTAACAGGACAATATTTTGTTTACGAGAATTCTTTTAGGTAATACAACCTAAAATTGAAAATGGGAGAGCGATACCAGAAGGAATAATTTGATATCTCTGTCCTTTTTCAGATTTTCATTCAGTTGTTGTCCCAATGCCCTTCTTTCACCATTAGATGTGCCGTTTTAATGGCAGTAGCAACAACAATCCCACTTTGTTAGCGAAGTACCCTTTGTATGAAATATCCATGGTGGCGAGACAAAATCAGGATTCCTTGTACCATTTAAGTGACCTGCTGCCAAATCTTGCTTTGTTTGATCTCACAACTTCATTTCTTGCAGCCTTCAGAATTGGGACACTCCAACATCGCACAGTCCAATAACATCTCCAATCACATCTTTTGAAATCAAGTAGGATTTGTCCAACCATAAGTGTTCCATGAATTCTATATAACTTTATTCTTATTATTCTTCTCTACCCAACCATGGAAAGTTGCACCAAGCATCCAGCTTTTTCTCCCATAGAGCAGATTATTTGCATGCTAGATTCTCTTTCCTAGACTCTTCCACCTTCAGATGACAGTACACCTCCATAGGGACTGGAAGTAGCCATGAAAATGCAGCAATACCATCAACAATACTTGATTTGCACGATCTCAAGTTTTTCTCGAACATAGGTTGTGGCTCATCCATTACATTACAATCTTAGAGGCTGCCATGATCTTTCTTCAGGAACTGAGAGTTTTTGGCAATCAATGAGAAAGGTTCTGCAATTACGGTTTGTACACACCTGATTGCACATAAAGCACACCTATTTTTGTCTTCTTTGTGATTTAATTCTCCGAAGCATTCCAGAAAACAAGTTTTGCACGAGCCAAGAAAATCTCTAGTAGATAATTGAATCCTACTTAACTTTATTCTTATTATCTCTTGTTTACCAAACCATGGAAAGTCACACCAAACATTCAGTTTCTTCTCCTGAAGGGCAGATTTTGCAGGTTTCAAAGTTAACTGATTGTCTGCTAGATTCTTCTTCCTAGACTCTTCCATCTTCAGATGACAGTACACCTCCATAGGGACTGGAATGTAGCAATGCAGATGTTTGCTATGAATCATAAACAATTGAACTTGTGACAATGCAGCAATACCATCAACAATACTTGATTTGCACAATCTCTTCCTGAACACAGGTCATGGCTCATCTATTATGTCAACAATCTTAGAGGCTGCCATGATCTTTCGTCAGGAACTGAGAGTTTTCGACATTCAATGGCAAAGGTTCCATAATTAGGGTTTGTACACACCTGATTGCACAAAAAGCACACCTATTTATGTCTTCTTTGTGATTTCATTCTCAAAAGCATTCCACAAAACAAGATTTGCATGATCCAAGAAATATAGTAGATAATTCCACAGCACAAGATTCTTTGAGATTGCAAGAAGTGATTGACAAAGTATTTCAACCTCTTGACCCATACCTTTTCAACGGACAAAAACGGTTTCACCTTTTGAAAATATAACTGTTCGAAACATTCTAAAAAGTTGCTCTGCAAACCAGTGAGTAACCAAATTTCCTTTAGTCTCCGCAAAGATGCAAAATACTTTGGAAAAACTTCCATAAATTCCATGATGCTAAGGATCATTCAACACCAAATTCAAAAAGGGGGTTCCATAGTTTGCAGACTCGGTCTCGGAGAGTACTCAGCAAGTCCAAAATTTTCAACTTGGCAAAAACTCGGCACATACTTGATAAAAACTCGTCAAAAACTTGGCAACTTAGAAATTGCTAAAAATCAAAATATCTTAAAGAAACATAATTTTTTTTGTAGAATTAAATTACAAAATGTATTAAATTAGAAACTGACATCTCAATAGAGAAAATGCATAGTTTTACAACACTAACGTCATGTCAAAAACACATCTTAATCAGCATTTTACCTACATCAACATTTTTACCTACATTATTGTGAAACTTGAGAGTACTCGACTAGCGAAAAAAATTGAGAGTACTCGACAACTCTGAGAGTACTCGGAGAGTTTGCAAACTATGGGGGGTTCTTTGGATCTTCTATGAGATCTCCTCCTTAGACCAACCTTTCTGTCTAGTTTTTGGAGAAATTATCTATGCCACTCAGGGGCACAACTGACTTCTCTCTTGAATTGTCATTATATTCTTTGTCTAGATCTTCATCTTTTCTCTCATCTTATTCACATCACTTTCTTCCCATCTAGGACAGAGGCCTTTACATTTTTTCTTTTACAGAGCAAAGCAATACACTTTAATTTGTTGCAATTAAAACATATAGGACTTGGTTATGGAGAATTCCGACTTCTTCCTTGCTAAGATCTGTACTCAACAATCCTACACCCATATTTGTTGCAGACATAGCAACATCCATTCAAAGATTGAACATATAATGCCCCCCACTAGGAGGCTATCAATCTCAAATGATTAACATACATTACAATGCAACCAAATCAATTCAACGAAAGAAAACACAATATATCATTCATAATACATTTAGTATTTAACATATTTAAGCTCTAATTCCTTACCTCCCTCAGTTAGAGGCCTAAGTTGAGATGGACTGCACAATATTTACATGTTAAACGTAATTGCATAATACCAGAGAAATCAAATACAACAATAGTATGAGTAACATAGAATCACATTACACCATAAATGAAAAAATTATATATATTTCATAGCATAATAGTTCCAACATCTTTCCTCACTTGTTCCATATTTTATACAAATATACTCGATGTGGTTTATTAAGTCTTCAACCATTACCAATAGATGACGCAAGTAATACCCTTTCATAATTATGTTTTATTAACTAACAAGTCTTATTTAACTATTCATGGCATAATTGCTGCTTACATCATCCCTCCCAAAAAGAAAAAGTCGTCGAGTATACATCAAATAATATCTAGGAAGATCGATGACAAGAGTGTAGATAATGACTTGTATTGCACAAACTCAAAGTTGTAGGGTAGTCCAAGAGTAAATTGGGGGTCTGGGGGCAACACTGCCAATAGGGATGAGGGGTATTGCCTTCATGGGGTCTAGGGGCAGCACTCTAGGTGTGCTCCCTATCGCAGTAGAGAGTGTGGTTGAGGGGCAGCAATGATAAGACCAAATTAGCACCTTCAAAACCATAAAACTTCATGGCACACACTATTTTCTTGATTTTTTTGATGCCATCTCTCCTTTACCAACTTCCATCTAACTACCAACTGTCATCTCTTCGTGGGCCGCTTTCTCGCTTCTACATGCTGCCATCTCTTTGCTTCATACAGCTCCCATCTGTGCTACCTCCTTCAGCTTCTTGATTCAGCTATTTGTATTGTGGTTGCGTTCCCTAGTACCATTCACCGTGCTCATGCCTCTACTTTTGTCTGTATGGCCTGTATGGATGCCACACTTGACTTTGTGACTTTTGTACCTATAGTCCATGTAGATCATACGAATGTGGGGATGTCTTATCCTTGCGGCTTTATACCACTTTCTTATTTCTCATAATGGATGCCGAGAATATCTATGCCTTCTAGTCTGCACACACAATGTGTTGTTTGTCTCTTTCATGATGGACCTGTCACTGTGTTGGCTTCCTTTTCCTGTATCATCCATACAACACAGATGACCCCCAAACTCATGATTTTTTTGTCGCTCCTTACTTCTAGTCGACTCCTTTCCAATTGTAAGCGCAAATATTAGGACTTTAAAATTGCTGATCATACAAACTGCACAGATAGATCTCGGGATCCTTGTATGCCTATTGTACAATTGGCCGCCCTCCTACACCTTGTATAGTGTGTATGGATGACACCGAAAATTAGTGTTTTATTATTATGACTCATTGTGTACTTGACTCTTCCCCTATTATCCATACAACTTATATGACTTCCCTTGGGAAAATCTTCCAACTCTTTGCTGCTCCATGTACCATTTCCATTCACACCAAGGTCACTTCTACGCTCAACACATCTCATACAATGTTGCTGCTTGTTTATGGCTGTACGGTATATGAATAATTATCTGTAGGTACTGTTGCTTTTGCAACTTTGTCTCTCTTCCTCTCTCTTTGGTTTTGGGTGCTTATCCCGATTTTTTCCCTCCTGTGTCATTGGTTACTCGTTGGAATGGTCTCAATTTATTACACTCTTCCACTTTGGGGGTTAATGGAATAGTTTATCTTTGTGTGAGAGACAAGAGCCTTTGTTTTCTCTTTATTTTTTTGGTTCTTTTCCCTTTTTTAATTTTTCATAACTCCATCCAATAAATATCCCTTAACAATTACTTCATCACCTCTTATTTTTTCAACTCATTTGCATTGTATTTCCATCTTCCTTGCTTTGATTTTTTAAATTTTGCTCGAATAAATTTTATCAGTGTTCTCGTACCTTTTATTTTTCTTTGTTTTTGTGGTCTTTGGTATTCATCTTTGACTTTTGTAAACTTCTTGTTAAATTTTGAAGGTGCTTTTTCTTTATTTTCCTCATCATCATATCCAGTCTTCTCAACTTGAGCTTCTTTGTGGGTCTCTTTTTAAGTCTTCCTTTTGCCTCCTCTACATACCATTTTCTTCATATTTCCCTGCCTTTTCTCTTTTGAACTAGTGGGCCCCAATATCATCCACCCATGTCACACCTTCCTTGTAATCCTTGTACTTTGGAGAGCAGATTTTCTTTTCTTCCTTCTTCGTCTCTAGGATCTCCAGTACGTTACAACAGGGATGGAAGACTTCATAATCTTCCATATGGCAGTGGAATAATCCATTTAATGATCTCGTTTAATCTTTTGAACAATCCCCTATTCTCAAAACTCCCTCATCTTCCAGTTCCATCCCTCTTTCTTCACCGAACTCTCCTTCATCTGACTACAAGTCAATGCCAACTCCTATCTTGTTTGGTCTTGTAGGTCAATGAAATATTTCTTCCCTTTTCTCTCAATGGAGAGGGTGTTCTTCCAATTATGGTTGGCCTTCAATGTGATGAGCCAACCCATGCCGATGAGGTTCTCATACTACTTCGTCTCCAGGGTGATGGCAACAAAATCTAGAAAGAACTGTAGGGTTTCGATAACAACCTTGTGTGCTATGAGTGTCTTGATTGGTTTTATACTAAGTTTCATATTTGCTCCTAAAGGGGCAAAATCGAAATTCGATTTGCATTAAATCGAAATTTGATTTGCATTAAATCGAAGTCAGTCCTGGTTTGATCCAAATTCGCCTATTGTCTGCTAAATTCCCTGTGGGTTCTTCATTTTGCACCTTGGATGAATGTTAGTGAATTTTGAGCAAATTTGGGAGACAAAAAAAAATCGAATGTAATGACAATGAATTTCGAGTGAATTTGGCATACGACAAAAAACTTGAAAAAACGTTTGACTTTTTAATGGTTTGGAAAGGTGTTTTACTTTATTATAGTCGATTTTTTATCTCATATTCACACCCAACCCTAAAACGACGCCCTCACCCATATTCAGTGTTCACACCTCTTTTTACGGCGGCTTGTTTTTAGGTTTCAAGTTTCTGCTTGCGATATGTTTTGTCAGTCGACTGGATGGTCTCGGCGATGTTTCTGTAGCCGATGGATTGACTGTCGTCGGTGTTTTGTAATTTGTAGCTGACGGGTAAATAGTTTGTAGCGGATGTAATGTCGTGGCCGACGGACTCCTTCGGGAAGGTTCGGCGGTAGTATTTATATCCCGTCTGGGATCATTGTAAATCATCTTCTACTGTTATTCATCTGATCAAGCATAATGTATGTCTTGCATGTGCGAATATAATTCTGCTATTCTGTTCCATTGTCTGTATGTGTTGATCTGTTTACCAGTACGGTAAACATTTGGCGCCGTTGCCTCATGAATCTGGAAGGTGGGAGGAATGAAGATTAATGCCAAATCAGCTTAACAAAGATCGGAATAAGGTCAAGGAAAAAGATGGAACCCATACTGCGCAAGAGAATTTAATTCTGGCACAGCAAGCCGAACGCCGACGGAGATTTCAGAAGATTGCCGACGGAAATCGGAACGCCAAAGAATTGTTGGAGGAGACTCGGCAACAGGTGGAATTGGTGGAAGAAGCACGGGAGGAGTTCTTGAATTTGTGTTCGCTGACGGAGGAAAATTCAGACGGAAGAGCATCAACTCGCACGGCTCGCAGTGCCAAGGGAGCACGAGCGTGGAGTGACCTCTTCGTCCGGGATAGACTTCCGCGGGAAACAACTTCAGAAGATCCTTCTTCTTCACCAAGGCTCGCAGCTGTCGACACCTCCGGTGTGGGAGTGCAGATTGTCGATGTGAGAGTTCATACTGCCGGTGTGGGAGTGCCCACCGTCGGTGTGGGAGTGCAGACCTCCGGTGCGGGAGTGCAGACCTCCAGTGTTGTGATGGTGGGACCCAAAGAAAAGCTGCCGAAGTTTGAGGGCGATCCGACATTGTAAGACATGTGAGACGATATGACGAGCAAATGGAATCACAGATGCCAACGAATGGGTCAGACAATTTTCGGCAATCCTACGGGGTGTGGCAATTGATTGGTTTTTGGATACGGATCCACAAAAGCTGAATACCTGGGATAACATTAAAAAGGAGTTCCTGGCGGAATTTAAACTCTTGCGGGATGATAATGAAATCGTAGCAGAGATTTTCAATACCAAGCAAGGGACAAAGCGCAGAGGGCTTCATAGGGACTTTATTCGGGAGGGTCATTGGCGGTGTATCATGGATGTCATCAAGAGCAGGTTGACAGGGGCCACTCGAGCTTCGGATATAGCATTGCCGCAGATTGTGTTTATGAATGGTATCATGCAGGGAGTGGTATATGACTGGGCCTCAGTGCTTGCCGACAGGATGGAGGAATTCATGACGCTTCAACACCGAACATTTTTTATACCACACCATGCCATCGGGCTGTTTCTGGAGGCTGTAGCTAGCCAGATTCCACTGGATGGTTTTGAGGCTCCTCCAAGGGGCAAGTTGGCAGACGGGGAGCCTCCCATATTCTATTGGCGACACTTGGATATAGGAGGATCAACAACAGGCCACAAGAAAGTACTCCGCGGACTGGCTGCTTTCGGAGAGACAGATAGCGGACGGGAGGTCACTTTGGTGAGTGACGGGGCTGAGTCCGTGGAAGAAGAGGTGAGCACATCGGCGGAAGTTGATGGTGAGGCAGCGGGTAATGGGCTCACATTCTTTACTCCTCAGTTGTCACCTTCAGCGCACTTGACTACCTTTTCGACAGTCATTCCGCCGTTTGGTCAGCGCCATGCCCCGGTCCTTATGACTCCTCCAGCGGAGGCAGATGTCCCACTGACAATGACGAAGATGGTCCTACAAACAGAAATAGATGTCCCACGGACAGTTGCCGAGATATTGCCGATGGCTGTAGCGGAGGTGATTCCAATTTTACCAGCAGATGTCACCGTCGCAGTCTCACAGAGGGCACAGTTGCCACCACCAGAGCCTGAGCCGCAGGTTCGGTTGGAGGTCATTGATTGTGACGCAGTTGTCACTGTTTCGTTAGCTTTTTTGGCAGCGGCCAAGTCAACCCAGCCAGTACCGGAGGAGAACATGGAGCTCGCGTAGTCGGACCAATCGGAGGTGATGGATAGAGCTAGTGTGTTTTTGCGACAGCAGTTCCGACTCACTCCGGCCAAGCGGGGTCCGTCCATTCAGTCTCCTAGGCATTCAGGAACATCACCGGCAGTACCAGAGCCTCAGCCTTAAGAGGTGGGAATGCCACATGCCGTGGTTGCGCCGACAATAGAGAAGGCGGCACCGGATGTGGGCATGGCTCCCGTTGATGAGGAGGAGAACAGTGATGCGGAATGGTCATTGGAGGACTTCGCCAAGTAGGATTACAGGTTGGATGAGGACAGGTGTCGGGATTACCTTAAGACTATGAAGTCTGCGTTGAAGAAGGGACACGATGTGGCAATTCAGGCCCTGACTCGGCGGAGAGAGTGGCATTTGATCAGAGCATATATCCGTGGGATTTGTCCTCGACGATTTCAGACTTGTTTTGTAGACAGGGGTTGGCCGGCAGTGGAGACAGCTGAGATGTTGGCAAATTGGGCTACTGAGCTGGAGTTGGGACCTAGTGACACCCCTATGATGAAGCTGGCACATGATATTGTGGGCTTGTACAAGGATGTTTACTATGGTCGTCGGTGTGTGAAGGCGGATAGGGTTGTAGCAGAGAGATCATTGGTAGCTGAGAGTGAGGCTAGACAGAAGCTAGCCGCTGACCTGGCCAACCAGTAGGCAGCATGGGCCGCAGAGCGGGCAACACTACTGGCAGATATGGCAGCAGCGGTGCAGGAGAGGGACGTGGCTAGGCAAGGTACAGAGGTGGCGATTCGAGATAAGGATGCGGCTGAGCATGAGATGCAGTTAGCTAGGAGGCAGGCTATGGATGCGGCGCTTCTTCTAAAGGAGGCCGTCGAGGTTAATTCTCAGATTTAGACAGATCTCCGCATCAGGACACAGCAGGTGTATGAGATACGTCGCCAGCAGCACACTTCTGGGACGCCCCCTTCTCTCTAGTAATTCTTCTGTTGTCTGTAAGTTGTCTCCTAATTTTGTTAGTCGTCAGGAGACGATTGTTCTTTTGGGGGGATGGTGTCAGCCGACTGGATGGTCCTGGCGGTGTTTCTGTAGCCGACGGATAGACTGTCGTCGGTGTTTTGTAATTAGTAGCCGATGGGTAAATAGTTTGTAGCGGATGTAATGTCGTGGCCGACGGACTCCTTCGGGAAGGTTCGGCAGTAGTATTTATATCCCGTCTGGGATCATTGTAAATCATCTTCTACTGTTATTCATCTGATCAAGCATAATGTATGTCTGGCATGTGCGAATATAATTCTGCTATTCTGTTCCATTGTCTGTATATGTTGATCTCTTTACCAGTACGGTAAACATGTTTTTTCATTTGTTTTTGTGCGGTTGACTCACCTTTAGGCTTTAGCTGTGTGCATTTCTTCTTGAACCAAAGGTCCAAAAGGTTGACTCCAAAGGCAACGATTGCAGATTGTAGAGGTAGTAGTTTGTATTTGATACATTTTCTTCTGCAACTCTAGAGATAAAAAAAGAGGTAGGTAAAAATAAAAAATTGCATGCAACTAGTTAGATTTGAATTGTTCTAACTTCTTACAAATTGTTCTTAGTTTTTAAATTTTCATTTTGAACTTATTGATATATGGTATCCATTACAGTTTAGTTTGAGTAGTAGATAAATGAGCTTTTTCCATATTTAATTTTTATTTTTGTTTATTGTGTAATTTTTAATTTTTTCTGTAGATTCTATCATGGTTGCAAGTGATTCGGTTAGCAATAATCCCCACTTCAAAATCGACAGATGTTCCCCACTTTGGAAACATGTGCAAATGATTCGACCAATGCCGAGTGGAGGAGGTTATGTGTGGATTTGTAGCCATTGCAAGGAGAAATTTAGCAGCTCTTATAGTAGAGTAAAAGCACATTTGTGCTTTATTCCTCAAAAAGGCATAAAATTTTGCATCGGGAAGCCAAGAGTAAATGGAGTGCTACCTAAAACCTTTCTTCCAAATCACATTGTAAACAAATATTTTCAAGAACAGAAGCAAGTAGAGGAAACTGTTGGGAGGGCAAATGGTTCACATCCGTTGGAAAGTGGTAGGCCTCTAAAGAAAGGAAAAACATCATCTATGTCTTTAACTACCACTCCTAGTGAGTCACCTGTAGAGGGCCATCCATTCTTGCGTCCTCCTCAACAATAGATTGGAAGTAAAAGAGTGGCAGGACCCTTGGAATCATCATTCCAAAATGAAGCTAGAGACATTGCTGATCAAGCCATAGCCAGATGTGTTTATGCAAATGGATTGTCATTTAATGTTGTTCACTCACCATATTGGCAATACATGGTAAGGGCAATTAATGTGGCTCCAAACGGGTTCAAGGGCCCTGGGTATGAGAAGGTACAAACCACTTTATTGAATGATGAGGTGGCCTATGTAGAGAATGCCATGTTGCCCATCAAGGATGCATGGGTCGAAACAAGTGTGACAATAGTATCAGATGGATGGAAAGATGCAAGGAACCGTCCTTTGGTGAATGTTGTTGCAGTGTCTACAAGAGGTGCAATGTTTCTAAAAGCAGTGGATTGTGAAGGAGAGGTAAAGGATGGTCCTTTCATTGCAAACATTCTCATCCAAGCTATCAAGCAAGTTGTCCCTCAGAATGTTGTTCAAGTAATAACCGACAATGCGAAGAATTGTAGGGCTGTCGACTTATTGGTTGAGGAGCGGTATGAACACATTTTTTGGACACCTTGTACGGTGCACTCACTCAACCTAATGCTGAAAAAAATTGGCACTAAGGTTGAGTGGATAAAAAAAATGTATGAAGAGGCACAAGAGATCCAAATGCTTGTCATGAACCACCATATGATGCAAGCCATATTCAGATAATTCTTGAAATTGGAGTTCTTGAAGGTAAGTTGAATTGTTTAAAATTTAAACATGTTTTAGAAATCTAGCCACTTTAATAAACTTTCTATGTTTTCAAATTTTTAATCTATTACTATTTTGATTTTAAAATAGGTTGCTGAGACCTGCTTTGCCTCCAACACCATTATTTTGAGGCGCCTTATCAGGGTTAAAGATGCATTGACTAGAATGGTAACTAGTGTTAATTGGACCGTATGGAGGCAATCTAATAGTGATAAAGCAACTGCCATAAGGGGATTGATACTAAATGAATCTTGGTGGGATCGTGCTGAGTACCTTCTGAAGATCACTGAGCCTATATTGAGCATGATCCAATACACTAGCATGGATAGGCCTTGCTTGGGTGAGGTATATGATGGCATTGACTCCATGATTGAGGACATTAGAAATATCATAAATGAGAAAGAGCAAGATCTTGATGAAATGTTCTTCAAGGAGCTACAGTTAATCATGATAGAGAGATGGAACAAAATGACTACCCCTTTGCATTGAGCCCCAGGTTCTATAGCCAATCGGTCCTCAAGGGGAGTACTAGTGGAGTTCCCCCATACAGAGATCCTGAAGTTGCTCAAGGGTACAAGGCAGCCCTTTGAAGACTCTTACCTGAGCACCTAGGACTTGCAGGTTTTGCGAGCACCAATGATTGTGGTATTGAGGCTCTTGAAGACAAGAACAATGCTAATGCTCATAAATGGTGGTACTTCCATGGTCAAAAATACTAACTCTTGTAGCCTATTGCCATCAAAAATTTATCACAGGTTAGTTTTTTAATCTTAACATTCTAATTACTAGTTTCTTGTTGGTAAATATTCAAAACTCTAATTTCTAGTTTATTGTTGGTAAATTTGCAAATCTTGATAGGTTGCTAGTTCATCATCATTTGAGAGGAATTGGAGCACATACTCCTTCATCCACTCGATAAAATGCAACCGACTAAACTCCAAGAAAGCGGATAACTTGGTGTTTGTGCATTCAAACTTGAGGCTCAAAACTCACAAAGAGAATACGTACAAAAAGGGGGAGGCAAAACAATGGGATGTCGAATCAGATGATTGAAGATGGTGATCCTGAGATACATAGTAGTTAGTACTGATGGAGCCGATATTGAGGCTATGACTGAGACTATGGTTGAGACTATTGACGCTAGTGGCACTAATTGTGCTTCTAATCAGCAACTACCTAATGATGATGAATTCTTTGATGATTTTGATGATACATTGATATTTGTCATTTGATCACATATGAGTCTATGAGTGATTACTGATTATTGATTCAGTGATTAGTAATGTCGGCATTGTTGTTTTAAAGACTAAAGTTTTGAACTGAAACATTCATATGGTATTATGGTGGTATATTTTGACATTTTGTCATGCCAATCAAACAAATCATTAATAGATGTAGTGGTTGAATGTGCTAAATTGCTTTAGATTAGCATACTGGTGTATGAATTGGTATGTTGCAACATATATATATATATATATATATATATATAATATAATATAAAAAAAAAAAAATTCTTGTACGGACAAACCCAAAATGAACCCGAACCTAGCCCAAAATTTTTTGATCGAATTTCGAACCCAAATGTCGAACTTGCATCCGAACCAGAATCTAAACCGGCAACTTAGATTTTATATGATATTGATCAACGTGTACCAAGTGGAAGGTTGACGGCTAGAGTGTAGGTTTACCAAGGGCCTTCCATGTTTCTTTTGGTAGTACGTTTATGCTAGATCCTCCATCTATAATAGTGTTGGTCATTGTATGTCCCATAATTTCCATTTTGACCACTGTGGGTGTCCGTCTGACATCCACTGCCAACAACATAAGATCTGTGACACCACTTGAGGTAGTAGCTTCCTTGTCTTTTTCTCCTGACCCTTTTGCCCTTGGTTGCTAATATCTTGATTGCTTTTAGTGTCATCTATGTTAGTGATTGCCACCTCTAATTGCTGTAGCATCTCCAATAAGTTTGCCACTCGTACTAGGATTGTTTTCTGTAACATTTGTTGTATGATGTTGGCTTTTGATGCTGACTGTATGGGAGTACCATGCATTCGACTCCTTTTCTTCCTTCATTGCCAGCTCTATTTCCATTATGGCTTCCTTCAACCTTTTTTTCCTCCATACGAGGATTGGGGTGCATGGTTATTTTTCATTAGGGACCTTGTGATTACTAGAACCGTCTCCTCAAATCCTATGACGTTTATCACATTACCGCCTTCCCCTTAGGGCAGGTAACATCCTCATGGTTACCATAACCACAATATTTGCAGAGCATGCTTCGGCCTCCTTGCTCGCTCTGGTAGTCTTGCAGGAAGAAACCCCTCTGATTACATCTGCGACATTGTGTCACGAGACATCCCTTCACATCCTAATGGATGCGGCTTCTTATTGTGTTGTTGATATTGTTATTGTTACTTCCTTGTCCATTGTTATGGTATCTAGTGGGCGAAGCTTTACATTTCGTTTGTTGTGGCAGTGTTGTAGGTGGAGTTGCTTACTCTCCTTGGATAAAGAGCACCTATGTGCTCCTTACTTTTAGGTTATACGAACACTCCTTAATGGAGTATCCCAATACTTGGTAGATTTCGCAAATTAATTTCTTGGGACAAATAGCTTTGGCGTGCCCTCGTTATTACATTTGGTATGTCATAGTTCCTTGCTTTTTCCGTCCTTGGCAATTCCTTCTCTTCTCACATTTTTTGTCATCCTAATCATGTCCTTCTGAAGGGCCTATATTGTGCAAGACTCCCCTTCTCACCATCCATACTATCATCATCACTAGTTCATTTCTTTCCTTTCAATGTCGTCTTTTTACTTTCAATGGTCATTGCTTGATTTTAGGCCTCTGTGTATGAGGATGGCGTACAACCTTCATTTTCTTTTGGGGCAAGGAGTTCGGCACTTCGACGAACCACCTTTTCTTCAAGCCATCCATTGATTGGTTGTCTAACTTGTCGATGAGTTCTTTCAACCAATGATAGTAGGATGATACGGTCTCATTTTTCCCTTGCTTTATGTTGTAGATTTATGCTACCTCTTCGTCATCATCATAGAGCAATCTGAACTCCTCTTGGAATGCTTTTTTCAGGTGATCCCAAGTTGCCATGTCCCTTGTTGGCAGGTCCATGTACCAATTAATTGCAATCCCTCTTAGGGTGGTAGGAAAAGCCTTAAACTAGTTTTCATGGTCTTCCCATATTGTTACATGTTTTCTAGTAGCGCACTGGATCCTCCAATCCGTCCCCACTGAACTCAGGCAATTCTACTTCTTCAGGGGGTTTTCAATTTTCCATGTACAATAGGTACAATGTACATTATTAGATATCGGTGGGTTGGTTCCTCCTTCGTGTCACTATGCATCCTTCACACCTTTGGTTATGCACAGGACTTCTACCCCTTGACCTCTATCGTTTATGTCTTGGTTGTCTCCTTTGTAGTGGTATGAGTACAGTCTTCTCGATGGGGTTTCGAGTTCTGTTCGCCCTCTAAGACAATGAGATTGTTGATGCTCCGCAAGGTATTCTCAAATAAATCTGCTGCCTCCCCTTCAAGATTTCCCTTTGTGCTATTGTCCTCTACGAAATGTACAAATGGTTTAGTTGGTACCGAGTTTTCACCATCCCAATTGTCGGTGTCAGATCCTTGGTGTGCGTAAGAATTGCTTAGGAGTGGTAATTCTATGGCGATCTCTTCCACTCCTATCTTCATAGTTGCATTTTGCTGCCATGTGCCTACGGTGGGGACTAACAAATCGTCTCACTACTTGTTGTTGCCTTTGGCATCTCTAAGCTTGCTATTGGATATGCAAAGACCTTTGTACGACAGTTTCAACTTCCTTGTCTCCTTCCGTCTCTGCCATCATGCTTTGCTTTCTGCTATTGTTTAGTAGGTTGGGCAATAATTTTTGGAAATACGCCTGCTAGTGTCATGTGGTTCCTCCTCCCTCCGCTTCCTCTCTTCATATCGTTGTATTATCTATTGTCTATGCTGTTCTCTTTTTGTTGCTTCTCTTTATCTTTCGACTTCTAGCAGTTTGTGTGCAAGTAACCTCAAAAGGCTTCTCTGCAGGTTTTACGCTGCCTCGTTGACCGCAAGTTTGACATATTGTATCGGGGGGGAGGGTCCCGTGCTGTGAATCCCACTATATGTACTTGTCTACCTCTATGTCCCATGCCTAAATGAGGTCTTGTGCCAATTGATCCTCTTGGGTTACTTCCTCCTTGATGTCACTATCGAGTACTTGGTAGTCGTAAGTATGGCCCCTTATGGTTCCATACTTGCACCCATCACTGCTCTAGCCTCCAAGTTCGAACTTTGGGCATCGATGCCAAAATGATAGAGACCTAAGTTCAGATGGATTGCATAGTATATATCGATTCAATAGATTTGCATAATACCAGAGAAATGAAATGCAACAATAACATGAGTAACATAGAATAACAATACACCATAAATGACAAGATATATATTTCATAGCATAATAGTTCCAACATTCTTCCATACCCTCACTTGTTCTAGATCCATACAAATTGATTCGATATAGTTGGTTAAGTCTCCATCCGTTACCAACAGATGACGCGAATGACACTGTTTCAAAGCAACGCTTTATTAACTAACAAAAGTCAGATTTAAGTATTTATGGCATAATTATCGTCAACACCCTCCTAAACTAAATCCTGAGAAGAGCATGGATTTGCATGTCATAGAGTGCTTGATACCAATTTATAATAGTTTCCCTTAAGGCTTTGGGAACCTGTCTCTATCCTGTCTTGTGATTCACCTACCTTATCATGGATTTACTTAGCCTCTTCCCATACAACACCAACATATTGGCTCCTGTGGCTAATTACAAAATATATATAATGAAATGCAAACCAACAAGAAGTAATTCACTAAGCATCCTAGATTTGTTATATATACTCATAGATTGTATGGATCCCCTCTTCCCTTCATACTAACACGAATATATGGTGTAAGAAATTGTGCCAAAGTTTTGTGAAAGAGTACAAGTGGGTTTCCTCAAGGCTTAACCCCAATGTTGGGAGCTCCTAGTCAAGTGACCAAAATTGCTCTGCCTTTCCCTATCACAAACTCCCTAACCTAAGACGCCTTAGAAAGGGATTGTTGATGGATTCCTATTATCTACAATTAGAGAATCAAAATAAGATATTTAAACATATCCTTTTGCTCATAATATCATTTTAATGTATTTGACTAGTCATCATGAATTTAAGTACCCATTCTAACAATGTATATGTACACACACATTTGTTTATGAAAATCTATTTAAATAATCCCATGTTTATGGTCTTGAGATATTATATACTCAATGAGTTGTTCTTTGCAAATGTGACCTTTGGTTGCTGCTTTTGGCGGTGATTAAACTCAGGCTACTATTGTTTGGATGTCGATAAAATACTTGTTGCTATTAATAATAATATCGATGAATATATAGTGTTTGGCCCATTTATATATATTTGTTTTTATTGGTAAAATTTATTATATGCTTATTAATTAGTGTATATTAGTTGTTTTTATTTATATATTTATTTATATAATTTTCAATGGTTGTATTATTTGTATATTTGTAAGTGTTATATATATATTTGATGGGTAATGGGCTGGAGTAGAGTTTGATTTTTATTTGTTAAGCTCGAGCAGACTCGAACCCAAGACTTCCTAGATGAGAGGCAAACAACTTACCGTTGCACTATAGGTTGTTGCTTGTTAGTAATAATATATTTACTATCAATGAGATTTTGTATATATTAATCTTTCTTTTTTAGATCGATAAAAGGCCAAGGCTCAAATGATTTTATTAATCAATTAGAAAATAAAGTACAAACTTTGTTCAGTGTAGGCATTGGTAGGAAAGAACGGAGAAAAGAAAACCTCCGGTCTCGCCCGGGAATTATTCAATTCAGAAATACACAAACAAATGTTGTAGATTACAGTTTAGCCTTCTGCTTTGGACAAGTGGTCAATTTGAAGTTTGAACTAATAACCATTTGGTTATTATTACAAAGGCCAAGACTTGAATGATTTTATTAATCAATTAGAAAATAAAGTACAAACTTTGCTTAGTGTGGGCACTGGTAGGAAAGAACAGAGAAAAGAAAACCTCCGGTCTCGCCCAAGAATTATTCAGTTCGGAAATACACAAACGAATGTTGTAGATTACAGTTTAGTCTTCCGCTTTGGACAAGTGGTCAATTTGAAGTTTGAACTAATAACCATTTGGTTATTATTACATGTCCAATACTTTGAATAATGAATTTGTTGCTCTTACTCCCCCTTATGAGGGTGTTATAGTTAGCACTTCCAAGATCCTCTTGATGTTTACATAAAAGAATATACAATGTTTGGAGGAAGAATGAAGCGTCGAGAGGAGTCTTCTCTCCCATACATCAGAACACAACCAAGAATGCCCGATTTATAAACTGCAAAACACACCAAACTTCACCACTTGACCAAGAGTTTGCAACAAGAAGGAAAAATAGGAGAAAATCAATTACTTTACCAAGTACGAGATTAGTAATGTTTGATGGAAAAATCACTTTTCGCCAAACGATAAATGAAATATCCCAAATGGATATTTGCTTTGCTGCTACTATTTGTTTAATTATATAAATTATATTTTCTTGTAGATTTTTCTTTGATCTTATAGAGCTAGACAAAAGTTGCAGAAGAAGGTTGTTTCTTTTTATATTTTTCAGAATATAGGTATCACAATGAATAAATAATAGTAATTGATAAAATAGAAGTGATAGAAATCACATGCAACAATACATACTATTCTGGAAATGATTCTAAAACCATACCAGCAGAGTCTGATTTATTTCAGAATACTACCAATATAGATGTACTTCAAACAAGGTCGATGCCAGCTGAAGATGGGAACCAACTACAGCCAAACAAGTTAAAATGATAGAGCCCAAGCTGCTGCAATAAAACGACTCCATTCTGCTGCAAATAAACACTCCAGAATTCCTCCTGCGAGCTGCTATAAGGAAAAGCCAGGCTGAACCAAAGTCACCGCCTTCCCAATAAATCCACTACGTGCAAAGTATGACTGCAATACTAGAAATTGATCCTTTGCCGTAATCAAATTCTATGCATAAGAACCTTCAAATCTGATCTTGTTGAGGGCTATGTCCCAACAAATCTGCTCTCAACACTAGGGTTTGCGTCCTAAGTGAGGAATGCTCTTCCAGAGTAATGACGTCCAAAATAGGTTGATAAAATGATAAAGATACTCATCTTTAGGTTGCCTTCTCCTTATAGCCCCTCTCCAAGGCAATGTGAACCATAAAAGAACCCTAAAGTGGATTTCATTTGAACTTTATAATATAACATTATTTTCCCAATAAAGGCGTCCAAATAGAAGGAAATCATTACTTTATTAATGAAAAATAGCTCCAAACATCAAATAAATCCCGGCAAGTGATAATCAAATACTAGAGATTGAGCTCTTTCCAACGAGCTATCACACATAGGAAAATTGATCCAAATGGAGTTAGAAAACTCCTTATTACTCCAAAATAGCTAAACACTTGGCCTTATTTAAATTATTAAAATGCTAACTTAGGAGAATATTTAAATATATTAAAATATTTCCCAAGTAGCCAAGGAACAACCCAAACACCTCTACATGAAATTGAGTTTGTCACCTGCTTGTGACTGATGTTGGACAACTTGGGTCAACTGGCAGTCACACCCTCAAATCTAGGTATACTCCTAAAAAATAGTGATCACACCCAAATCTCCTAAAATTGAGACCAGGGGGTGATCTCATAGAACCTCAACTCTAGAAACGTCACCAGCTCCTAAAAGGTAGGAATCTCCTCCTACAATCAAGGAACAGCCTCCTAAAATCAAGGAATTGCTCTCAACTGATGTACTACTACCTGTAATACCAAATCCGGACACTGAAAACCCTGACCGAGTCCTTGATCACCACTGCCAGCCTACGAGACTCCATAATAGGCTAACTCTCATGCCACTGCTAGATAGAGTTGAAGAGGGGACATGATAGCAGACACACTAATCAAAGAAGAAAACTAACAATTTGAGTTTAATACAATTGTCCATTTCAATCTGCTCTAGAAAAGATCATACTTTTTGTATTTAAAAGTCTCAAGGAGTTCCTGAATGTTCACCACTTCCACAATAAATGAATGCTCCCAGGATCATAGGAAATTCGAATTAACCACATTTTGTTGTCGAATGCAGATAAGCCATTTCTATTAATTAAAGAGTTGTTGTTACCATGATTTGCTTGTTTAACTCAGATACTAGAGGAGAGTATCTAGCAGCTAAACCCAAGTTTATTCAGAGAGAGAGAGAGAGAGTTTATCGAACAACTGCTTTTACTAATCTAAAGACAGGAACAACAACATAAACCATAAAATTGTTCCATTTTAATATAGGTTCATAACTTTTCACAAAACCCTTTCCCCAAAGGCATGTTACAAACACTAGGAAGCTATAATAAACAAAATAAATAGCTAACAAATTCAAAATTTAAATAGAGAGAGCTATGGTCAAGTTATATTCGAAGATGAGATTCAACTCCATACAACGATTCAAGCAAAGAATATCTCAACAAGATTAGGTATCATATCACTTAAAATCCAAGAATCATAAATTAGCTAACTCAAGTGACCAATATAACAGATAGCTGAAAATGACCAAACATATAAGATGTATATATATTGACTAGTCTTAAAATCCGTACCAATTTATCTTTAGCAATTATCTTGTTCAGAGAAGTCTCATAGAACTATATATACGACTCATGCTTAACGAACTAAAGTTGAAGATAATTTGCAATATTGATTGAAACAAAACCATAACCTCGAGGTAAATTCACAAATCATATATATCCTCCAAAAACACAATTGTGTAGGTGGGAGTAGGTCAGTTCCTCACCATGAGTAAGCCATAGTTGTTCGTCCAAGGAATAGTAAAATCATCCTAATATTAATCAAGACTATCCATGTCTTCCAAAATCTCCTCTATGAACAATTCTTTGCAAAGTTTGGCTATAATGTCCCTATTATTGAAGAAATGCATAGCTATGACAATAAATGTTACTGGAATATTAGGTTTAGCCCTAAAGCGGTCTTAGTAATTAACAAACTGCCCTCCCAAGCTATTCAAGATAGCCCGCTAGATAATCCTATTCTTCACAGAGATCAATTGACGTATACAGTCAAGGGTAATGTGGGTATCAAAGCCCATTTGCCTATTAGAGCTTCGAAGCTTAATGGGGGTCTCCATACTGCAAAATGAATCAAGTGAAGCGGGATGGAGCTGCAGGTGGATTTAATAGAGGGGACTAATCATAAATCCCTTAAATCCTTACAAGACGTAAGTTAATGCTATAAAATGTTAGCTTTATGGAAAGAATAATCTCAGAGAAAGTGGCTAAAAGGGAGAAAAGGCATCAACTTATATGTGAAGGACACCTAAATTATGGAAAGGACAACAGTTAAATTGGGCTGAGATCCTGCAAAATCTATCCAATTAATGAATTATAGACAGAGGTATCTCACAGTGAATGAATGTGGCTAAGTTTACATAATAATTAGCGAAAGTATGTGTTCCAAGCTAGGAAAAATTCATGAGCTCAAGATGAGATAACAATTATTAAATTAATTGATGAGATAGCAATGCATTGATGAGATAACAATAAAATGATGAGTTAGGTAGATCCAAGTAAATAGGTCATAGTTTTAATATAGTTTTAAAGATTTAGAAGGATATAATCTTTACTATGTAAGCCCATCTTAAAGAAGAGAACTTGCCCTTAGCTTAAATAATACAAATTTACAAAAGTTAGGGGGTCAAACCTTTAATTCGGTCCTATATTTGCCAATTCATCTGCTTTTCTATTTTCTCTCTTATATATGTGGTTAATAGTTAATGTTTTTAAGGACTTAGTAAAGTGAATAGCTTTTGCTAATTGGGCTCCAAGTCTTCAATTGGGCATGGATTGCTTTATCATAGCATTGATAATAACAAAGGCCCCTTTGACTTCCAAGTTTTTAATACCGAGCTTAGATCAAAAAGCCACAAGCCTTCAAATAGAGTAGTAAGTTCAGCTACATTGTTAGAGGCCGAACCAAAAGGTTTAGCCAAGCCTACTATTTCTAGTCCTTCGCTATCATGGATGCAACATCCAATTCTTGCAATGCCCAGATTTCCCCTAGAAGCCCCATCAAAATTTAGCTTATATTACCAAGATTTTGGGGGTTTCCAAACGCATGCCAGCTTTTTTTGTATAACCTATCCCCCTTGACCAAGAAAGGGAGGGATTTTTAACCAAGCTATTTGTTTCTTATTTCCCCATCCAAGGGAGTCATAGTCTTTTCCAATTTATGGACTTTAGAAATTTTAATAATCATTACATTTTAATAGTAAGTTGGTCCCTTCCCATTTTCAATTTTTTGAAAATTCTCCTATTTCTCTTTCCATAGCTCCAAAATAATGATTGATGGAGAAATTATCCATAAACCTTTGAATATGTATTTAGGTATAAGAGTAGGCCAGCATTGAAACATACCAAGAATTGTGTTAGGCAATGCAAACTTAAGGCCCAATTCACCTTGCAACCATTGTGAACATCGGCTTGAGTAATCACATCCTAGAAGGATGTGGTCAGTGTCTTCTTCAACATTTTCACACAAGGGACATCTTACTAGGCTCCTCAGATCCTATCTTAATTTATCAAAGGTTAAAATCCTGTTCTGAAGAGCAAACCATGAAAATACACTTGCTTTAGGGATACACAAGCTATCTCAGCTAAGTAACTGAGAAAAGTTAGTTATAGTTTGAATCTTCTTCTTGTAGAGATAGTTTCAGCCTTCCTTTGAGTTATAAATTCCTATTTTCAAACAATCTTGAACAAGTTCATCCTCTCTTTGAGTGAAGGAGATCCTTTGTTCTCCTAGGATCTTATCTAGGGCACTCATCTCTTGGGTAGGTATGTCAAAAGTGGAAAAGTATCTCCATTTCCAACCTTTTGATAAACTGTCATCTAATACAATATAATCTTTAACATAGATGCCCAAGTGGGCTTCCAAAATAGAGTTTGTAGTTTCTAGGTTAGATATTTCAATAATGGCTTTATAATACCCCAATGAATTAGTCCGAAACTTGGTCTTATGCCTGTCCCCAAGGGTCTAAGTTAGCTTATGTTGAATTATATATTGTAACAACCATTTTGCCCAGGTCTTAACTAACAACTAACATATCAAAGAAATACAATTATTACTTCATTTTCATAGGAAGACAGTTATATCAGTTACGTGCATATGAATGAGATTAACGGTTACAATCAGTTAAACATAAATCTCATAACTAATAATTGAAAACACCATCAATGAATTTACCAAGGAAATTAAAATTTACATACCATGCAATTCGAAACCAAAATCAATCTAGGAATGCTTTTGCAAACACCCAGGTTAGTCCATAAATACTACTTAGGACCAAATGAAAATTACCATTAAATACCACTATATCAAAATCAAATGACAATTATCATCAAATACCACTATATCAATTAGGGCATCGATTACCATTGGATCATTTAGGACATCACATACCACTGTATCAATTAGGGCATCAATTACCATTGGATCATTTAGGACATCGAATACCACTGTAACATTTAGGGTGTCAGATACCACTGTATCATTTAGGACATTAGACACCACCATATCATTTAAGGTGTCAGGTACCAGTATATCATTTAGGGCATCAGATGCCACTGTATCATTTAGGGCATCAGATACTACTATATCATTTAGGACATCAAATACCACTATATCATTTGGGGCGTTAGATACCTTTGTTTAATTTCTTTTCTTCCTGTTGCTAACTATGACAATAACATAAGATTAGAAGATATGCTCATAATCATTATTCTTATAAATGAAAGATTGAAATAACAATCCTATAGATATATTCCATATTCAGTTGGAAGGTCATTTGATCTAACTGTTTACGAATTAAATTGACGGGAAAGGTTGCTTACATCAAAGAAAATAATTAAATTCAATGATATAAATTAATCCATTATATCTTCTACTTGTATAAATATCATGAAAGTAAAAATACCTATTACCAATAAATGTTTGAATGCTCAACTTATCTTTATCTGATGCATATCCTGACATCTTGTGGAGAGGGGAAACATTGTCAGGCGCTTAACCACGCAACCACGGACCTTCAACTTATCCCCACACTAACTAGAAAGGCCTTCCCTTCCCGGAGTTTAAATCTCAGAGTAACCAACTCAATCTGTCGATCCTCAGCTGAAGTATGATTAATTACATATTCAATATATCTCAGCTTTTATGGCTTGAGGACATAATCTTAAGACTTGCAAAAGTACAATTCAATTCAGACCTACAACAATACAAGAAAGATGTTTGAACTCAACATGACAATTCGTCTTTACTCAATTTTGATAGTACAATGCAGACTTCTCATGGACGTACTTCCTTCTGCTATAATTTCTAATGCAGAAATAGAAAGAATGAAGATGTATCACTCAGAAAAAAATTGACCACTTAACCTGGTCTAACGAAATACAGAAATGCGAGCCTTGGCTTGATGTTTAATAGTTGGCTTCCTCACTAAAGCAATCTATATGCAATATCAGAAGGTGTTTGATTTCCACCTTCAACAAGGGTGTAGAAACAAGAAGTAAAACTGTGGAAAGGAATGCAGGACTAAAATCGTGTGGAGGCAAAAATACATATTCGACTTCTCTCGGCTTCCAAATATACGTAAAGGCATTTGATTTCTCAAAGGCTTCCAAGAAGCCGTAACACTTTGAGAAATGTTTCGCCTTCTTGGACACCGATATAATATGCCAAGTCTGGGTTTTGGTTTCTAGTAAAGAAAATAAATAAATAAATATGGAAAAGAACTTGAAAGGTTACAAATCAAACGAATAATATAAATATACTTATTTACTTGCACGTAAGTATTTTTTTTAAGATGCCACATATTAAATGTTTATCCAAGGTCGTACCTTTTAAATATGTATATCTAAATACATGTTTCATCTTGGAAGATTTATTTCATCTTCTTGTGCATGCATTTAAATGTACGTATTAAATAGATAAAGTCTTCTATAAAAATAATACTATGATGTCATCTTTAATTTATATCTATGCATACGTATATAAATATGTATTATAATGATGTGATGGAAAAGTCAACCAAAAGCCATTTGAGGTACACATTAGTTAAGTTAAAAAGATTAACATTTTAAATGTTTATTTAATAGCTCATGCGTGTCCATTAATTGTATCTTGTTATGTAGTCGCTAGGTCCTCAAACATGGTGATTCACGATTCATACCCATTTGTCCAGTGATGGTGATGCTCCTGTGCCCAATTCTTTTCTGGGAATGCTTCCACAAGTTATTAATCATAAATAATTATAACGGCTAACCGCATTTTCAATTTCATGAATTCATGATAAATAATCAACTAGCATCTTATCTTAATATGAAATTATAACGACTAACCATCTTACCATTTCATAGGATTATAACAAATTTAACTGTCAATTGACTTCATGTGAATCTCAATGGCTATATGAACATTTTAAATTGGGTCGAAAATTCGGATGTAACATATACTTATAGTCCAACATAAAATTCCATATCCTAGATCCTCTTGGAGGGTTCCTAGTTTTGAAAATTCTAGCAGGGTCTAGGTTCTTTAAGTATTTTTGATTAAGAATTTAACCCAATTTAAATAGGGACTTTTAAACATTCTCCAGACTGATTTTTCCCCTATAGCCATCCCTTGGTCCGTAATGTTTATGATGTCGAAACCTCCCTCCTCACGGGGTCTACAAATTTTATCTGAGGCTAGAAGAGAAAGTTTGCTTTCAGAGCCTTGCCAAAAGAAGTTTCTCAATAGTTTATTCAAGAGCTCCTGTTTTTGGGTGGGAAGGTAAATAGTAGAAAGTAAAAAATTAGGCATTGTTGAGAGGATTGACTTTAACATTGTAATTCTCCTTGCTAAAGATAACCATCTACCCTTCCAAGATTCAATACTACTCTTGACTTTTTCAAGCAACCCATTGCACAAAGAGGAGTGATTGCCAATGTCCAAAGGCAATCCTAAGTATTTATCGGGAAGATTACCTAGTTCAAAGTTTAGGATCCTATTGATCTCCTTGTCAGATATCTTTAGAGATATTGAAGAAGAAATTTTCAGATGTTTTCTTTATTAATCTTTTGCTTCGAGGAAAGCATATAATTGTCTAATACATCCTTAAAAGCTCTAGTTTCTTGGATATTAGCTTGGCCATAAAGCATAGTATCATCAACAAATTGTTGGTGAGTTGTGGGGTCAATGTTACTAGTTATATTAAGTCCCTTTATGAGACCACTATTTTTCGTATTAGTAATAGCCCTTCCAATGGCCTTCACCATAAGGATGAACAAGAAGGGGGACATAAGATCCCCTTGTCAAAGACCTCTAAAAGTAGAGAAGAAACCTTTTGGAGACATGTTAATAAGAAGAAAGATTTTGGGAGTGGAAATGTGCTCATAGATGAGATTTATCCACATCGTAGAGAAACCAAAGGGTTACATGCGTTTACATTGGAATCATCTGTCTATTTTATGCTTAATTAATGTCCAACTTAATTAACATCCCTAGATTGCTGTTTTTTTGTAAGGAGTCAATGACTTCCTAAGAAATAATAATATATCATAAATAGATCTCCCATGGACAAAACCCGTCTGTTCTTCGCCAATGGGGGTTGGGAGAAGTTTTTGAATTCTATAAGCTACAGTCTTTGTTAAGAACTTATATAGAGTATTGCATAAGGCTGTTAGTCTGAAATTAGTTCGACTATCTTCAAAGACTTTGATTGCTTGGGGTGATATAGCAGACAAGTCCTCTAGTGTAATGTTTTTCTTATTTTTAATTTTAGTTATCCTATTAACCGAATACCTTTTTTTTGAACTGTTATGGAAAAACTCTTTGCCTACCAACGAAGTCTCTCTTGATTTTTTTCTCCAAAAATTCTCTTAGCCTTTATCTCCTCATATTTTGATCTTTGGTCCTTTTTTAAATAAAGATCCTCATTCATTCCTTTCTTCATTACTTCAGAATTAACATTATAAAGTTCAGATTCTAAATCATGCTTGGAGTAAAAAATATTGCTAGAGTGATCCTTATTTCATTGGATAAGTTTACATTTTATAAATGTCAGTTTTTGGACTACTTAGTATAATTTAGAACCAAAGACTTTAGCTTCCTTCCTCCATTCCCCCATCCTTGCCATTAGGGTCTGTTTGGATGTTGGGATTTGTTATTCTGGATCCATCTGGTTCTACAAAACTAAAATTAGAATTTGAGATGAAATTGAACTTTTTCTTTTTCTTTTTCTGATCTGGTTGGTTTCCAGAAAATTAGATTTTGCTGTGCTCAGAAAATAATTAATAAATATGACAGATTTATCTCATATCCCTGTAAAGAATTTGCTCAGATGTGGTTTTTTTGTTGGAGGTAACACAACATCGTTAATGGGGCATCTGCAGATTTTAACGCCAAGTGGAGATTACATGTGTAGGCTCAAAATAATTCAAGGGCACTATGAAAGGTAGAGGCGCGCTGATCTCTTCCTAGGCTGCAGGCTCACTTGCAATGAAATTGAGGAGGGGACAATATTGTTTAATAGTAATGGTGCCATCTTCATGCAAAGGTCCGTGATTCGGTTAGGTGTGCTATAGATCAAGTTTACTTTGTTTAAAAGTGGTCTCAGTAGCATCTCCAATTCTTTGTCAACAAACAAAATCTAGTAATCACACAAAAAACTACAAACCAAACCTTGCCAGATTGAATGGTGAAAAATCCCTCCTTAATCTCTTCCATTCTCATGATCTCCATCGATCTTGTACGGGAATGGAATCACCAAAGATGTGTCAAAAATGAAAGTGAAAAAGATTAAATAGTAAGGTGGACTTAAAAAAAACTTACATTTCATTTTATTCTACAATGCTCATTTTCGTGGAATTATCCGATTCTACCAATTTAGATGGAAGCCTTACTTCCAATATTTGGGAATAAATGGGGATACCAAATGCAAATTCTAATTTTGGTTTGGCGCATCTAAACTATAGATTAGAATTTTAAGAATTAGTGATGTCGATTCCTGTCCTAATTCGGGCAACCAAGTGGGCCCTTAGAGATTCATCTTTTAACCGCATATGTTCAAATTTAAAGGGGCACCGCGCAGGGCTAGATTCAAACATTATATTAAATAAAATTGGGTAGTGATCTGATGCAAAAAAAAGGAGGATTTCTCATGCAGTCTATAAGACTATTGTTGATGCATGTTTTATGACCCACCAAAAAGTAGAACAAAATACTGATATATCTTATCCTATCTTGAACAAAGTCTCGTGTATGCTAAGATTGCAAGAAGAGCACATGATGACTCGAAGGTTCTTTCAACGTCAGGTCTTTACTGTGGATAAGCTTGGTGGTTGATGTGATTTGCTAATGACCACAAGGCTCTTTACGTGTTTACTTTGATTCATTTCAAGCCATATTGGATGTGGGAGCTATCTAAAGGTTTTTCAATGAAGTATTTTTTTTGGATTTTCACTAAATATGCAGAATGAAATAGGATAGGGTTCAGGAATTCTACCCTAATCCTAAGGGTAGTGATGACAACAAATGGTGCTCTAATGGACAAATTCCTCAATTTAGTGAGTTCCACTTCACCAAGTTATACTACAACTACGTGTGAACAGGTGCAATCTTTAAGGGTTATGTCAAAAGATTTTCAAACCACCACATACACCACTATAAAGAACAATGTATATGAATGATAGAAGTTAAATATATGCATGAAAGGGGTTCAGGATAACTTTGCACAATGATTTAGAATCACTAAGATGTCAAAAGTATGAACCAAAGATATTCATCAATACACCATCATATTCTCCATTGCAATCTCAACACTTTAACTAAGCTAAACTTAATCTAATTGAGGGAATTCGAGAGAACAAGCAAGCACCAAGACACATAAAGTATTCACCAAGCTTCAATGAAAACTTTATTGTCTTGGTAGCTCATAGTAACAATCTTAGAAAATCCTCCTGTACAAATGAGAAGTCAGGCCTTTATATATGTCCTTGATTACAACGGGTGGCCTAGATGATCACAACAATCGATGGCCAAGATTACGACGCATCAACCCTAATTAAGGTTTGGGCAAAGAAAAGAAATATACATTAATGCAATAAGGAATTCATTATTGCAGTGGGTAATAAATGCCCACTATGCATGCTCATTTAGGAAGGGAGTTGGGTGCACTAAATGACCACTAAGAACACCCACTATGCATTAAATGCATCTATCTTTGATTCCCTCGCTTGAAGGCATAGAATCGATCCAATATTGTCTCTAACTCTTCTGTATTGATGCTTGGTGCTGATTCTTGCTCGAATTCTAGAACTACAATTGCTCTTTCTGCCTTTCCCAAGCTTTCCTCCCAATCTGGTAGCAAGTCTTGAGTGGTGTACATTGTATTCAAGAAGATGGAGAAGTTCTCAAAATCATATCTTTCGTAGACATTTAGTCGAAAGAATTGCTCTAACTTGACTTTCAAATTATCAGTTGTCATTTCATCTTCCACCAATCTTCGTCATAGTAAGGATGGAATTGTATTGGATACCCCTGTTTTGATGTTGTCAACCACCTTTTTGCATCGAGAAAATTCCTTGGTGAAGCTCTCAAACATTTCCTTCGCTGTGATTACTGCACTGTATTATTGAAGAGAATCATAGATATCCCCCTTGTTGATAACTCGACCATCGATCAATGCTTGCTTTGGGGTCTTCATTAGATTCTGAATATCGAAAATCATTTCATCTTGGTAAATATGCTCATCCTCCCATGATTCCTCCATGCACTTGATGCTAGAGAGTATAGCTAAAGTCCTAGTATGTATTTGTACCAATTCATCTGCATGCTAAAATGCTTCCTTGTGAATTCCTTCAACCTAAAACTTTGCACCTTAGAGCAGTGCGCTTGATCCTATCAATATCATCAATTGCTTAAGTTGAAACACCCGTCGAAGGGACAAATGATGGACCTTCCTCTCTTACTAGACGAGGTAGGTTGTTGATGTACTAACAAAAGACTTTGATTTCTTTTTTGTTTTTGGTATCCAACTTCCAACTTCTTTAGTCTATCTTTCAAGTCTGCGTAGAGTCATCAAATTCTTCTAAGATTTGCTCTTAGGAGGTATGACTGAGATTGATTTCCGTGACATGGTACTCATCTGGAGTAATCTGATTTTTACCCGCATCAACTGTAAGTCTGTAGGAGTTGTAATTTGCAAAATTCTAGACCCTAATTCTCCTTTGACAACCTTAGTGAATCTTTTTGCTTTCCCTTGCTCTTCTGATCGGTTTGCTTAGTCCAAAATTTCTTTTAATTCGATTTCTGGATTAGTCTCCTTTTGATGACTCTTCTGAATTTGTTGCTTAAACCATTCTGGAATGGGTATACTCTGGTCCCCTGGGATCACCAGTTGTTTTTTCCTTTGGACTGCTTGAATGTTGATCTCTTCACCCCTTGGACTATCCATTGTCATTTCTGGAGCTGCAACTTGAACATATGGAAATTGTTTCATTGCTATAGGAGCTTCTGCCTCTTGTAGACCAGCATCATCCTCCATCATTTCTCGCCCTAACATTGCAGTGAGATTTTCCTCTGTAGCTATATCTTAATCTCTTCCTCTTCCTTGCACAGATTTTTCGTAGGCATTTATACTCAGTCTTTAATGCACTGGCTTGTCCAAATTTTCTTCTCGCTCAAATCTTGTTATGCTTGTCTCTACTTCTTGCCTTTCAAATGTTTCTATCTCTTGAAAATTGGGAGTGCGACTCGGAGAAGAGGGAGCATTTCCATATTTATGCTTCTTTTGTTGAGGCTCTTGGATGACTTTCTCACTCCTAGGATGCTTTTCTCGAGATACCTCTTTCCCTTTCTTGGTTCCTACATCTTCCAATGGAATCCCTCTTTCTTCAACAATCCCTTTAGATATTTGGCCCTTCAAGGATCCACAAGATATATTCAAAGAAAGGAGATGCAGTAACAATGCATAAATTTGAGGATAACTTAGGAAGGATACTAAGCATCTAGGGCTAAAGTACCCCAAGCCATACTCGAAATTCGTATTCACTACCTGATGATTGGAATGCAAAATGAGTAGAGCATATGCCCCCATGTTAAAGTCATTGCTAACACTTTAGCAAGAGCAATGGCTTTAATGGAATATAGGTACATCCACTGAGAGACGTTTCCACTATGAGATGCCCATAGGAGAAGACAAATCAAGGGAAATGATTGCATCATAACATATAAAGAGCACAAGGTGATCTACTAAGTTGAGTGAGTATGATCATATGATAACATGCAAATATTATATCAAGTATGAAATATAATCATCCCCCAAAGGAAGTAGAACTACAACTCAATGGAAGAAACACACGTAAGAGTTACAAAGAAGAGTCTTTTTGGACTACCATCATGGAGACCAAAAAGAATTTGTGATACCATGTCGTGAATCCAAGCAGGCAACATAAGGATACAAGTACAAACAATAGCACATGTACAACATAACATATAACAACATATATAAGAAGTAAGATACAAATAGAAGAACAATACGACTTTTCGATTCCTTTATCACCTTGTGCCAATAGTTCAACAAGGGTCTTTCAAAGAAATTTAAACAAATATTTAGCAAGCATCTTTCAAAGAAATCTAAACAGATATTTAGCAAGCATGATATTATTGTCTTTAACTTGAATATTCTTGTCCTTCCTGTCTGTAAATACCAATTTCTCTGATATGATAATCAATGACACCAATATATCTGTATTGAATTGTTGCGTAATATTCACCATTGTCCATTGTATAATTCTCTTCATTATTTTGATATTTCTTCAAGCATATTGCTCAATTAACAAATCACTGGTGCCCATTGTTTATGTAATGACTCACGATGCTTTTTTCTTGCATCAAATCTCACTACACTTTTATCACTTTTTATTATAGACATTGATATGTTGATAACGTGCTCACTTCTTATATCTGGTTTTTAATCCCCTCATCAAGTATGTGAATTATGGTTTTTTGATCACTTTTAAATGAGCACCTTCTTTAATATTACCACATACTTTGTTGGCATCACTTATGGTATAGATTTATTGTTAGGATCCTTTAGTAGTTGCTTATAATCCATTAATGACAATATATCCAATAGTCCTTTGAGAGTCTTTGGCATCAATGACAATATCCATCAACCATCAATCACATGTAGAAACATTAAACTTAAATTGAGTAAAGGATAGTAGAATCATTAGAGGAAATAGGTGGCATAGGAACATTCGATACACTAGGAAGAGTGTATGAATTAGCTGGATTAGAAGGAACAACAGAAGGAGGATAAGGATAAGTTAAAGGAACACTCTTGTATGAAGGCTATGAAGTGGGCAATGAAGCAGACAGTACAGTCACAGAGAAAGGAGAAATGGGAAGACAACTAAGAGGATTAGACGACTGAACAAAATAGGAGCAACATAAGTAGAAATGCTAGAGATACGTTCAGAAATAGACAACGAAGGTTCAAGAGTAGAAACGAGCGGAGCCATCCCTATTTCAAAGGCAGCTTGTGCCAAAGACTTAACATGAGTATGGACAAGGGGAGTAAGACCACACAAAAGATTAACTCCATGTTCATCATTACGTTCACTTTCTTACGACCATCAAAAGCAGCAATATTATCATTATTGTGATTATCTTGAAGAAGCCAGTCATGTGTTTTATCAATCTCAGTAGCAATTTTATCAACTTGTTCAGGAGGAACCCTTAAAGCCTCATCCTCATCATGAGATTAGTGTCTAGAGTCATTTTCATAGAAGGATTAGGATCATGAGAAACCATAGGGTCACTAAGGTTCCTAAGGTGAGGAGAAGACGAATTGAGATCAAAAAGAGCCATGAGTCTATGATTTCTCCTAATAGGAATACTATAAGTAGGACTGAAGGTAGTAAAGCTCATACATCAAACAAGGCAAGAAGACAAAAAATAGATCTAACTTTATGATATGAACTGAATCACAAAGTGTACAATATAATCGAAGGAGGATATAAAGCATGCAAAGATAGATCACAAGATAATACAATGAAATGCAAAGGAGAATCTAACACCACGAAAGAAAGAGTTGACATAGTCAGGTTCACCTATAAATGTGTGGCTGGAATGTGTATCAAGGATATAAAAGCCTTGGGGTTCATCACATACCTGCACCTACATAATAGAGAGAGGGAAGTCAAGGAGATAAGTCCTTTCAATCCCAATTCTAAAGAACGAGATCTAGAAAGATTAGTGCTAAATAGATAAGAAAGGAGCTCCAATGCAAACTAGGTCTAGGGAAGAATAGGGGAAAAGATAACCAAATCCATGAAAACCCTTGATAAGATGACAAGCTAGAGCTATATATAAGTAAATATGCCGAAAGGACAAAGAAGGTAAAAGGCTCACCTTTAAACCCTGATTTTATGCTTCTTGTACTAATCAGATTGGATGGAAATCAGTGTTCCCTAGGGATGCATTCCCCCCTCAATAAAGTTTGTGTTTTGGGGATGGGGACGTCTTCGCCTTGGGGACCTCATTTGGGACTTGCATCCGTCCCCAAATTTTTAACACAATTTAAAAAAAAAAAAATCCAAAATGTCACTTTTGCCATCCTCATTTGCCGTCCTCCCCATCCCCAAAATTGGCATAAAAATTTGCTGTCTCGAAAACTCGTCCCGCTGTCCCTTGCCGTCCCCATCCCAGAAAATTGTGGGAACATAGATGAAAATTGTGGGAGTAGGGACTGAAACTGTGCAACAGACAAAACCCATAAATTGTTTGGTGATTTGTTAGGGCCGAATTGGATGATCATCGGTGATGTGGTCACCATTGAAGCATTAATGGTGTTCTGATCGACCTTGAAGGAATGAGTATGACGCTAATTCCGATTTCACAGTTATGAAGAAAGCCGAAAAGGGTACTTAAATCTGCAACCTATTCCCTAATTCGATATTTGCAACTTGCAATAAAAAAGTTTTTTTGTTGTTGATGGGGGGGCTTGCCTTGGTCAAACCCTAGTTAGGAATTAACATTGAATTGAAATATTTGAAAGTGCAAAGTAAATTTATGAATTCACCTTACAATAGTAGGATCTCTTAAATTGAAGGCAATGTGCTTAATTCGCCAATTGATTTGGATGAAGAAGATGAAGATGAAGATGAATGGATGTAGAAGATGCAACAAAGGATCTTGAATGGATTGAAAGAGCCCTTGAAGATGGCTCCCTCAATTGCTTGAATGCTCGAATCCTTGATTTTTAATGGAGCAATTGCTTGAAGGATACTTGAAGACTTTGAAAGCTTGAGTTCTTGAGAGCTTGAGAACTTGGGAATGCATGTGATATGGTATGAGACGCCAAATAGAGGAAATGGAAGGGTTTATAAAGGGCTTGGAATTGACTAACTACTGCAAGCTGACCTGTCTAGGAATTAACACCCTGAAGCTATCTAGAGACTGTACCCAAACATAGGACCCAAAATACAACCCACTTAAGGGTGCACTGCGTCCATGATTGGCCCATCAAAGGCGCACTGTGTCCCTGACAATCAGGGCCCAAAAACTCTGTGATCCCTCTAGGATCCCAAAACAAGTCCTGGATATTAGAAATCAGGGATAGTCCGAGATATAGTTGTTTTTTTACAAAGAGTAAATTCCAAGTGATTAAATGAAGGGAAGGGAGGACCTAGGAGGATAGATTTGACCTCAAGCTTTACACCATGAAAATAGGAGCTTTAAAGATGATTTGTTAGGTTTTACCCCAATTCCATCCAGGAGAAATGACAAAAAAGAGACGAAAGAAGGAGAGGTGCAAGGAGATTGATGATCTCACATTAAATAGGTGCTAAACCTTCATTAAATTGGAGTGCTTCCAATTTAAGATGGTACATGAAGTAATAACAATAGCAAGAATAATACACCTTGGAGCCAGAGCCAATATGATTCGAGGGGACGTCCCATGATACAATGCAAGAGTTGAATGGGGATATTTTGCTCGAGATTGTCAGAGCGGAGGACAAAATGGAGGGATGCTTTGCAAGTGGTGTGGATTTGGTAATTATGAGGATGTCAATTGGCTCAGACATGAATGCATGAACTTGCTAGAGATTGCTGAACCAGAGAGGGAAGTACTAGCCCTTGCAAAAATGCAAGCCAAGAAACTCACATATCTTGTTGGAGGCACAGAGAAAGAGAGTTTTGAGGAAGCCAGGATGGAGATATCCAAAATATCATGGGACATGAAGAAAAAGTAAGTACTTCTAAATACCCCTCCTTGAGGTTTGTACCAGAAACCAACATCATGTAGCAAGTGTTAGAGGCCACCATACCAGTAAATATTCGTGACCTATGGGAAACATTAGCTTAGCTAAGGTTGGCAATAACACAAGTAGGAAGAAATATGGAAGAACATCCCATGGACGATAGAGAGGAGGAAGCAAAAATAGGGAAGGACACAAACACCTTATTTTTCCTAGGGATGTGGAGTACACCGACTATGTTAGAAATGGAGATAATGGGGTGAAAGTTGAAAAACACTAGTGTGGATGGAGGCTCGGGTTTAATGTCCTCCCTGATGAGACTTGGAAGGCCCTCAGAAAATCAGCTCTTTGGCCACCCACTTTCTAGTTGGTCAGAGCACATTAACATGGAATTAAGTCCATAAGGACCCTAATGAGACAGTATTGATTGGAACACAATATTTCTTAGATTTCGGGTTGATTTCTCTAGAAAAGAAGGGATATGATGCAATGTTAGGGAGAGGGTGGCTGGTCACAATGAAGGAAAATTACAATTGGAAGAATACCCTCTCCATCGAAGTAGATGGACGAAAGTATACTATTGTCATGAAGAACCAAACTGTAATTTAGCAGCTCTCCTTTGATTTAGAGGCTGAAGGAGAAGATGGCAAGGAAGTCGAGGTAAATGAAGAAGGCATAATATGGCTAGGAGAATGCTCAGTGGATGAAACAAGTTCCCTCAATTGTCTGTTTCATTGGTAAATGAGGGACTATTAAGTGTTTTTACCAAAATGTAATATGTTGAGGGACTATTAAGTGTTTTAACCAAAATGTAATATGTTGCTGATTTAGGAAGAGATGGAAGAAATACCTAGGGTACTATGAGGAAAACAAGGAGGGTATAGGCACCCTAGATGACACCCCAACACACGAAATCGAGAAGGACAAAGAAATAGAATATGAAGAGGAGAGATGGAAGAAATACCCAGGGTACTATGAGGAAAACAAGGAGGGTATAGGCGCCCTAGATGACACCCCAACACACAAATTCGAGAAGGATAGAGAAATAGAATACGAAGAGGCTAAGATGGAAAAGATGAATCTAAGGGGAGAAAACCACCCTAAGGAGATTGTCATAGGAGATGACTGAGACCCGGTGTTGAAAGCAAGAACCTTTAGAATTTTCCTTGAATATAAGGTCATACTTGCATGGACGTACAAGGACTTTAAGGGGTTGCCACTTGAAATATGCGTCCATAGAATACCTCTCATACCTGGAGCAAGACCAATGCGTAAGACACCCTATTGAATGAAGAAAATCTATGCAGCAAAAGTACAAGAGGAGATTTGATGTTGGCATAACATGCAAAGTCCAGACTAGTGAGTGGGTGTTGCCCATAGTTATATCCTTGAAAAAAGATGGGAACTAAATTTGGATCTATGTAGACTTTAGATGTCTAAATGCGGTAATTGTAAAGGATCACTTTCAAATTCCATTACTGACAACATTTTAGACGAAGTGGCCAGTCATGAGATGTACTCCTTCATGGGCAGGTTTTCAGGGTATAACTAAATCAACATTGCAGAAGAGGAGTAACCGAAAACCACATTCATTATGGAGGATGGGGTATATGCATATAATATGATGCCATTTGGGCTATGCAATGCACCAACCACATTCTAGAGAATCATATTCCACATCGTTGATGAGATGTCTGTAGGGAATTTCAAAGCTTTTCTAGATGACTAGTTAATCTACAATGGGAAGGATCACCAGCTAAAAACCATTGGAGAATGCATGGAACGATGCCGAAGGGCAAGGTTGGCACTAAATCCAATGAAATGCAGATTTATGGTTCTTGAAGGCAAGCTTTTAGATCACATATTATGCAAAGAAGGGTTTAAAATAGATCCTGACAAAATCTTAGTCATTGTTAACATGGAGGCTCCCTCAGATGTGAGTGGCGTCAAATCATTCTAGGGCATAAGGAGTACTATAGGAGGTTCATAAAAGGATTTGTAGAAGCATTCTTACCCTTAGAAAAATCAACTAGGAACGGAGAACAATTTGCCTGGGGAAAGGAGTACGAGGAGGCTTTCCAAGAGTTAAATAGGAGATTGGTGGGAGCACCATTCCTATATACCTTGACTAGAACAAGGAGTTTCGTGTCGAGGTGGATGCCTCTAACTATGCAATAGGCGCCACATAGGCACAAATTGGACAAGAGGGATTGGCCTATCCTAGGTACTTTGCTAGTCGGCTACTTTCAAAAGCTGAACGAAACTACAACGCACTAGGTATGGTCTATGCTGTTAAAAAATTTAGACATTATTTAATAGCCACTCCTTTAACCATTTTTTCTTAATCATCAAGCCCTCGTATTTGATTAACAAATCTATTATTCAAGGAAGGGTAAGTAGGTGGCTAATCCTGCTTCAAGAGTTTACTTTCAAAATTTTGGTCCAACCAAGAAAAAGCTACGTGATTGCAAATTAGTTGTTCAGAATAAAGTTAGGAGAACTTGCTGGAAATGGAGTGAACAATCTAGATTACCACACTACCACATTGGTACGAAGCTATTGGCCAGTACCTATCAACGTATACTTTTCCAAGAATTGTAGAAAGGAGAAAGATCATGATGAAAAGTAAACCATTCCAACTTATCAATGGACTATTGTATAAAAGTGTCCCGAACGAGGAAAAGTGTGATGGATGAAGAAATCTTGGTAGTGTTGAGGGAGTCTTATGAAGGTTTGGCAGTAGGTCAGATGGGCCCCAATGTAACAATTCAAAAGTTATTACTAGCAGGACTTTGGTGGCCTACATTGTATGTAGATGCTAGGGAATGGGTTCTAAGTTGTGGTACATGTCAAAGGGCAGGCAACCCCCAAACGAGATTTTATGCCACTATTTTCCTCACAACCATGAGCTATTCGAGCGTTGGGGGTTAAATTTTGTGGGACCTCTTCCTATGATATATAGTGGTGGCAAATAGAGCACCTCAAAAAACGAGTGGGGAGCTAAAGGCACTTCCTGACAAATTTGTCTATGAAAAGATAGTGACTCAGTTTGGCATACCCTTGCAGATAACAAGTGGCAAAGGAGTTATCTTTGCGAATCAGGTAAATTTTACAATGACAAGTGAGTTCAAGATTTTCCATTCCTTTCCTAGTCCATACTATCCCAGGGGCAATAGTCAAGCGTAGCCTACAAAGAAAGTATTGGTGATCATTTTGTACAAGATGTGGAGTTGAAAAAGAGGATTGGGAAGAGAGGCTCTCAGTTGTGTTGAGCGAACTGGACTAAATATAAGGCTACTAGAGGGCAAACCCCCTTCTAGTTAATATAGGAGTAGGAGGATGTAATGCTAGTAGAATATATAATGCCAAGTCTGAGAGTGGCAGTTGATCACAGAACAAGAGATATGCAGAGCCTACAGGAGAGGCTCAGTACCTTAATGATATTGGATGAATGGAGGATGATGGCACAATGGGCCACTAAGATAGTACAAAACGAAAGGAAATTCTGGTATGACAAACAATTCAAAAGAATGAATTTTAAAACTGGGCAATTAATGCTCGAGTACTGTTAATGTTTTATAGCTACAGTTGGTTAAACACAAGGTGTAAACGTAAAAGGATAACTCTTTGATTAAATATTATAGAAATATCTATATATAAACTTATATGAATGAATAGATATATATATTTGTTCTATAATGATTTATTGTTAATTGTATGCTAAATTATATTTATAAATTAGAACTTATGTATAATCTCCATCTAAATAGTTATGACCTTTGAATAATTATGTTAATGTCATAGGAGTATGATTAATGTATTGGGTTGTCATATCTCCTCGTAACTGCTTATGATTTGGTGTACATCTTTTATGTCGGATTGTTGGGAATGAAACCGTGGGTTGGCTTTTGTCATGCGTTCACTGGACTTTGTTTTATCCGCCACACCTTGTCTTGATGAATGTGTCGGTTGGATGAAAGGACATTAGTAGGGGTAATGTCTTGTAGCACTTGCACTCCTATAAATTGAGAGTTATTGTTGGCTTCCTTAATATATCAAACACAAAATATATAGTCTTCTATATTAAAGTGGAGACATAATTATATATTATTAATTGTTTCAAAGTTTCTTTATATAATATAAAGAGAATATATATTGAAAGGATATTTACATAAGTAAGAATTTAAATATAAATCTAATTGTGAAAATCAGCATGGTATCAGAGTGGGTCTAAGAGACAGTCCCAATTAGATTTACATTTATTTTAGTGCACTAAAATTATTCTCAATTTCCTTATCGATCAAAATGATAAGTGGTATCACGGTCGAGGATAGACTCGAAGGTGACTCAAATTATGTATCATGGAAATTATGAATGAAGTTAACCTTAAAGGATAATGACCTCAAACAATTCATTGAAAAATCTGACCAACCACCAAAGGGGAGTGATGAATTGAATAAATGGGAAAAAGATAACACTAGAGTGACGAAATTAATTGTGGATGGTGTTAGGGATCATCTACTCCCTATTATCTCGAAATTAGACACAACACACGAAATGCTTAAAACACTTGAAGAAATGTTTGAGATAAACGATACAATGAGAATTCCAACTCTGAAAGACAATCTCTCCAACATTAAAATAAACAAAGGAGAACACATTGCTTCATATTTCATGAGGATAACAGAACTAAGGAACCAACTCTCTAAAAATGGCCACATCTATGATAAAAAGGAATTAGCCATGATAACTCTAGAGGGTCTACCACCATCATGGAAAACTTTTAGACAAGGAGTATGTGCTCGATCCAAGCTTCCTAAACTTGCTCGACTAAAGGATGTCAACGTACAAGAGAAGTGCATGTTAATATCGCAAAGTGGTACTTCTTCTAGAGATGATGTTCAAGCTCTCACAACTCAAGTCAATAAAAAGAAGAAACTCCAATTCAAAAGGAAAAGAAGACATGTAGATTACTCTAAAATACAATGTTTTAGATGTGATAATTATGGTCACTCAACATTCCAATGCCTTGATAGATTGAATTTTCAAGCAACCTTCACCAAAGTCGGTAATTCTGGTGAAGATCCAAAGAAACATCCATTTTAAAAGAACTTCAAAACATCCATAACATGTGAAATATTGGATTAAGAGGGAGTTCTCTATTATATTCATTTAAGTGAAAAATAAATATGGAACACTTTCAAAAGTAAACTTAGCTTTTTAAAATTTCTAAGATGGAGTCTTATAATATCAATTTTTTGTACTATTCTTCATTATTTGTGTAAATTTTTTATCATAAGAGCTATGTGCCTTGACCTTTCTTTGTTTGTTTTGAGAATGTTATTACAAGAAGAGGGAGTTAAACGAGAAGCTATGATGATCAATATTTAGAGGGAGTTGAAAAAGTCCTTGTGTGTGACTATAATGGGCTTACCCCTCGTGTATATCATGTGGAAGTGATGTCTTCCAAAATGATGTTGCTTGTATTTGCAGAAGTTACTGTGAGGTGACGATATTACAATAACTTGTATTATAAGATCAAACAAATTTGAGTATATGGTGAATGTCTTGCATCTTAACATTTTGGAAGGCCATTACTCAAAAGAGTACTTGGTGAATATCATTGATATTCTGGGAGTCCAAGACTCTTGATATCAGATGTGATATCAAAAACTTTTGAGTACTTGGGTGAATATTGAATGTCGATATTCTGGGAGACCAAGATTCTTGATATCAGATGTGATATCAAAACCTTTTCAATACTTGGTGAATATCAAATGTCGATACTCTGGTAGACCAAGACTCTTGATATCAAATGTGGTATCAAACCATAATTGGGTATTTGGTGAATATCATGTATTGATACTTTGGATGACCAATACTCATGATATTGAATGTGATATCAAATTATGGAAAACATCCACGATGTCAAATGAGATATCATTTAAATTGTTATTTAATATTATGTTGAAATAATATTTCTTCTTGTGTTTATCCTCCCTAGCAAAGAGGGAGTCTTAATGTTTTATAGCTCTAGTTGGTTAAAACACAAGGTGTAACCATAAAAGGACAACTCTTTGATTAAACATCATAGAAATATTTATATATAAAATTATATGAATGAATATATATATATATATATATATATATATATATATATATATATATATATATATATATATACACATATATTTATTCTCCTAATGATTTACTGTTAATGGTATGCTAAATTATATTTATAAATCAAACCTTATGTATATTCTCCTTCATATAAATTGTTATGACGTTCGAATAATTATGTTAATGGTTTCTTAATGTTTGTGCATGATTCTTCTCTTGTCAGCAGTAATCTGTTAGCTTTAATGTCATGAGAGTATGATTATTGTATTGGGTTAAGTAATATGTCCTCGTAATTGCTTACGATTGGGTGTACACCTTTCATGCACGATTGTTGGGAATGAAACCGTGCGTTGGCTTTTATCCTGCACTGATTGAGCTCTTTTCTAAATGCCACACCTTGCCTTGATGAATGTATTGGTTGGATGAAAGGACGTTAGTAGGGGTCATGTCCCCTAGCGCTTGCCCCCCCTTATACAAATTCATACAAATTCAGAGTTCTTGCTGGCTTTCTTAATATATCGAACACAAAATATATAAAGTCTTGTAGATTAAGGTGGTGGTAGAATTAGATATTATTAGTTGTTTCAAAGTTTCTTTGTATAACATAAAGAGAATATATATTGTAAGGATATTTACATAAGAATTTAAATATAAATCTAATTGTGAAAATCAACAAGTACAATGGCAAAAATGAGATAAAGCCTTGAAAGTTCAAGGTACGTTGGTTAGGACCATACATAATAACAAAAGTGGGGACAAATGGAGCAATAAGATTGTTAACACTTAACATTCTTTTAAGAGACTCCTTTAATGGGTCAAAGTTGAAACTCTATAAAGAGGGGAAAGAGACCTTTCATAGCCATCTCATGGAAATAACAGGAGAAAACCAATTACACAAAATAAAAGGAGGAAAAAATATAAAAGATGGAAACAAAATAAAGAGCTTGGAAAAAATCTGTAAAGCCAATAGAGGGAAGTACGAACACATTGAAAGGAGTTGAAGTGTACGGAAGGAAGTGTCGAACACAACCGTATGCAAACATCCGTACACAAAGAAGCAACCAAGCATACTTGTACATAGGCATTTGTACGTAAGACCACATACACATTGTCGTACAAGGAGTTTCATATGTTGTACATATATTGGGATGGGTTACGGTATATGGGATTCCGTATGACGTACAATGGATTGCAAGACTGTACGAAGGCTAGAAAAGCCATTGTGGAGGAAGGGGCTAAGGAAACTGTACAAAGTAGAGGATGATCAATTGTTGTACAAGGTACAAAACAAAGTAGAGGGTGGTGCCATACGGATCACACAAACAACAATGAGGGTTGTACGATCGGACATGTGGGGATAAAATCGAATATGAAACCAATAGAACAAAAGCCATCTGGAAACTTAAAAAGAATCATAAGATGGTGAAGACAAGCATAGGCAACCCAACCAGAGGAATAATTATTGATTCAAGAAAAGACAAGCATTACAGGTGAGGAAAATGGTGTCTGCTACTAAGGACAAAGGGAAGGGCACAAAAAATATTATAGGTACCATTGTCACATTTCAAAGCTTGGTAGGAAGTGAATGCAAGACATTGTGAGCGAATTTAGAGGAATACCGTGTGCTAAAGGAGGCATCACGCAACATTCCCTTTTTTTGATTTAAAGGAATTTGACCCTGTGTTGAGAACTATGGTTGTTGGATACAATAAGAAAAGGCATAAATCTGTGATTCAATATTTTCAGCCAACCCTGATTATTTCATATTCTCCTAAAGAGATTCACAGTATTTGGGGTTGCTAACCGAGGCCATGACCCAACAAAAACTTGAACAAAAATGACATGGAGGAAAAAAAATGGCTGAGGCTAATGGGCATGAGCAATCTCACAAAATAGGAATGGGACAATATTCTAAGCAATAACAACAACCAGGGATTGAAGAAAATATTTATAGATAATGAAGAGTGGAGACGTTTTGTGGATTTGGTGAAAAACAAACTCATTGGCGGGAGCCAAACATCAGATATTGCCATCTAGATGTTGGCTATAGTGAATGGGTTGAATGTAGGGGTGGTTAACAACATGGCCCAACTCCTTCAGGAAAGGTTAAGGGTATTCTTGTTGTTAAAGAAAAAGATATTATGCATGCCTCATCATGCGATGACTTTGTTCTTACTTTTAGGAAAGGTTAAGGGAATTCTTGTTGTTAAAGCAAAAGATATTATGCATGCCTCATAATGCGATACCTTTGTTCTTGCAAGTAGTTCGAACACAGGTTGGCCCAAAGCACAGGTGGACATTTGTACAAGCTAGTAGGGTTCCACCCTACAAGGTAGCTAAGGAAAATTGTTTCCATATGGATACAAATGGAATAAACACTAGGGGTTAGAGCCATGAAAAAAGAAACTAAGGACTTCTATTCAAACGCAGAGCATTGGCCAAGAGTAGGGAAGTTCAGATGGGTAAGGGGAAAGTACAGGCATATCTTTGTCTTCTTTAGACTTGGATAAAGAGGAATTTTGGCTCACATCAAGGCAACACCTGGTGATGTCCCATTCTTGCCAGCAGAAGATGGACCATCGCCCAGGGCTGTACCCCAAAAAATTGAGATCCACATACAAGGAGGTGTGGAAGTAACAAAATATGATTATACGCTAGCTGACTGTAAAGTACGAGGGAGGAAGTTCATACAGAGGGTACAATACAAGACTGTATGTAGGAAGTCTATATGGGAAACATGGCAGAGATAACCTGAATGTAGGAAGCTCATACAACATACATGGCAGAGATATACCGTATAGAGGAGTTAGTCAGTATGCAGCTAGTGAAAGACCATAGGATGTCAACGATAGACTATGCACGAGAAGGTAAAAGATGTACAACAGATGATGAGGGAAGGCATGCCAAAAAAGAAAGCACAGGAGGAATGAGTGGACTGCTAATTCTTCAGTAGGGAGAGAAACAAATTTCTTGTAGTAGCAAACTTGGTTTCCTTAGATCATCTAGCTCAAACAAAGGTGATAGATCTTCGATGCCACACGAGGGCTACACATACTGTGAAACTAGATAGTCCAGACGACATAGAAGTGGCTCAACCTATTGCCTTGGTGATACAATCTACAGGAAAGAAAGGAGTATAGAGTACTAGTGGGAAGAACATTGAAGGAGCTGGAACCAAAACAGAGGCAACATAGGTTGAGCTTACAGTGTTGGAGGATGCAGAAAGATTGCTGTAGTAGTTTGAGATGAGTGCAAAAGACATACCTTTACCTTCACCAACTTTATTGGAGATGGAGAATGAAGACAAGATGGAGGCCCAAAGCGAATATATAGAACCAATAGGAATGTAGACACCCACATTGGAGGAACAAGCTGCGAAACTCCTCCTAGACTTATAGGTGATGGAGTGAACCACTAAGGAGATCATAAAATAGGCCAAGGGACAGAATTTGGAGCCCATAATTAGAGCAACAAAGTCTTTTGTGACATTTATGAGGAAAAATTGGCATACAAATTAGGGCTTACTGATACAGAGTGGAGTTGGGAATGAAGAGGTTGCTGATCGATGGAAGGTCGGACATACCATACCTATAGTAACATAGTAGCCACCCCTTATGTAGTCGCTCACATGGAGGAGGCATTTAGGGGGGACATTTATGGAATTCCAGCAGGAAAAGGAGTTGACAAGAGAAATGAAAGAAGAGTGGAAGTGGAAAAAGCAACCCCAGTGATGAAATTGGCAGCAGTGAAAATTGAGGATGGAGGCCTTGTGATTGGTACATGGAGTTCAAGCTAAACAGATGGTGGGGAAACATGATCTACGACTTTTGCGCCAACAAACATCTAGTTTAGGGAGGTCCTATCACCCTACATTTGGGGGGGGGGGGTGTGTGTATTGTAGGGCCTAATAAACCAATTATGTGACTAAAGAGATTTAGTAGTTGGTTTGGGTAGTTAGGAAGTGAGGGGGTGTGGGTGTGTCCCTTGGTGTCTCTTACTAGTCAAGCACTATTGAAGAACATTCGAATATGAATGATGCAATTGTTGTTTTCGGAATCAATAAAGAATATTGTTTTCCCTCATAAATATTTGGTATGCTTATCATTGGTAATAGTTTGTTATGTTGATACTAGTGACATTGAATTCACGCTTTAATATATTGTACAATAACCATTCTACACATCTGGTAACTATGGGCATGTAGAAATCCATATTCTTATATATTTGTTCGATCATTAGACCACCTCTTTCAATGGCGAAATAATTATTTCAGGCTCATTGTGAGAATATATTGAGATAACTTTGAAATAATTAAAATTGATGTAAAACTTTCCAACCCCCTTTTTCACCGTCGTGCCTTTTAATGAAAATTTTTTTTTGGTATTATTCCTATAAATTAGTTCCACTTATAGTTATTTAATTTTAATATGAAATATTTAGTATTTATTTGATAATATATGGTAGAAATTTAATACTTATTTATTATTAGTCTATAGTGAAGAACTAATATTAAATAGTTAAAATTTCTTATGGATTTATTACTTGGCGATATTATAGCATTCTTCATGGACTCAATTGCTGATTCGGGTACAAGAATTTGGTTCATGGATTTGTTAATTGTTTTCCCATTTGTATGGGTTGGTGTGTGTGTTTGTTTACATATATTAAAAAACTACACATAATTACAAAGCTAAACCTTGCATGTGATTTTTGATCATTGATTGATGCTAAATGCCAAAGATAAATATAAAAAATTAAAATATTTGATCATTGTTCTATGTTCACTTCTCTAAAGAAAAGTATCCCATTGAATTATTGAATTACAAAATGAAAATTGAAATTATAGCTCATTAATGTTTGAAACATGATCCAATGTTCATGAATCATTAAAGTGTTCATCAATCATCAACTGAATTATGAAAAAAATCTAGATCATTGGGGTCTTCAATAGCTACAAGTGGTAGATCATCATCATTGGAACTTGTTGATGTGAGTTTTGTTCCACTACAACATGCATAATCAAATACTTAATGTTTCGATGAGAAACACCAAACACTCGATCCTCTCATGATATAAGGAAATCTCTCATGCTAAGCTTGCAAAGTATGATAATGAAATGACTTTAAGGTTCCTTCTTAATCGTGGATTTCACTCAGTTTTATGATGTGAAGTATGATAATGAAATGACTTCAAGGTTCCTTCTTAATTGTGGATTTCACTCAGTTTTATGATGTGATATGCTGGTTATCACAAAGGGACTTATGCCATTCATTCAATGGATACCAACTCTTGTACTTTCTAAAGATTTGGCTATACAATGTGCAATGAAAATATAAGTTCCAACTTCCCAATTCTCTACTTCAACTAAAACTTCTAACCTCTATTTCTACCTCTACTTCTACTATGAATGCAAGGAATCATGGATGAAATTGGACTCTACTAGATTTAATGTCTCCAGCGACTCCACCCGCCTAGTGCAAGCTTCTAAGGAACACTCTAATGGTTTTTACATCAATATCTCCTCTTCAATCTCATCAAATAGATGCAAACTAAAGATTGAATATCAATTGAAGTTAAGTGCTTTCAATCATTGGCTTACTACACAAGGCACTTTTATCACGAGCAATAGGCTAGTGGCCCACATTTGTCGAGTCATTTAGGTGATTATCCATAATGACTTACATCCAACTAAACTACTTCTAACAACAAGAAACAAAGTCCTAAATTAAGTGAGGAAATATGAATCACCATGCACTAATACAAACTTGATCACAACAATTCACCATGCAAGGCACACCAATGAAAAGTAGAGAAAATTTGGTATTATAGAAGCAACAATTCTCCAAAAGTCCTTTACAAATGAGAGGAGTGGGGTTTATATAGGGAGCTCAAATACAACAAATGGCCATGATTGATTTGAAATCGATAGCCAAGATTAAATCCACATAAGCCCTATTTAGGGTTTCATAACCTCCTGCTACAAATATTAAATGCTCACCCAATTACAAATTAAGCACCACCTTGTGGGCCAGTGAAAAAAACTACATTGCCCTCATGGGTCAGTGAGAAAATTCAAATCCATAACAACTTGATAAGGATGAATGACATGTGGACCCTTGATAAAAATGCCCATTGTAGACAATGCGATCTCATCACTTAGGTTATCTGGCAAGGCAATCTTTTAATTGTAAATAATTATCAAATTTTAAATAATAATTGCAATAAGACTTAGAAAATCATCACACACTTGCCATTTTAATTTTCAATAAAAAATATTTTAATGGGGTAGTGTAAATTTGATTCGAAAATATTTAATTATTACCATTTATGATTTATTTTCCAATAAATCAATTTTCCATTTATTAAAATCAATGCAATTTGGATAATTTCAATGCAAAAATAGATGAAATAATTATTTCATTTTAAATCAATCCATATTTTGCCAAATCGAGTTCAATTTAAAACACTTATTATTTTATTTATTATACTTTATTTCTAATTTTCGTCATTTTCTCCCTCAATTTTCTTTTTATTTTATATTTTCTAAAAAATGACTCCTACCTCAAATTTGAAATTAGTTTCTTTTTAAATAGTTAATCCAGGGCATTTAGACCCCCACGACCATACATATTTTCTAAGGTTGTTTTGCCTCGAATTTTGGGCTAAATGCTATCTATAAAATATATATATAAAAAGGCCACCCACATTTAGAACAAACTTCTAGGCTCCACCTCTCATTTAAAGGTCAAAAAATAATTGTTCTAAGATGAGACAAAGTTAACATAGGTAGAAAATCAAGTTCCAGCTCAAGGTGAAACAACATTTACTTGGGTAGCAAAACATGTCTCGGCCAAGCTGAGACAACTTGTACTTGGGTAGTGAACACGTCTCGGGCAAGCTGAGACAACTTGTACTTGGGTAGTGAAACATGTCTCGGCCAAGCTGAGACAACTTTTACTTGGGTATTGAAACATGTCTTGGTGAAGCTGAGACAACTTTACTTGGGTGGCGAAATATGTCTCCGCCAAGCTGAGACAACATTTAGTTGGGTTGAAACATGTCATCTCAACCCAACATGACTTTTATACCTAGCTGAATTTACCTCTTCTTTCGCATCACTCCTAATTTTGTTCCATCTCCCACAGTTATCAAATCTTTATTTCAACCCAAACGATAACCGATTCTCTTCAAACTTAAGCCCAATGCCGAAACTTTATAACCCCACTAATACCACAACAGCCTAAGCAGAAAACAAACGAGGGGATCCCCATTTGCAATGGGGCGATGGTGTGAAAACCTCACAACAGAACCCAAACTGGTTCCACTAGCACTAGATGGTGCTGTGTCATCTTTGTCATCATCCATATCAGTAAAGTGACTCTAGTAAGATCTTGAGCGGTCATATCCCTGTAGCAGACTTGGGTGCTGTGTCAAATATTCTTTATCTTATTTAGTTTTTTGATTGATTTGGAATGATGAATTTTAGAACATTATAGATATGGAAATTTCATTCTGGCTGATTCATGTTTATAGAGAATACAGATCGAAATTTTGGAAATATACATTTTTAGAGTTGCTTGGTCTCTCATGACTTATGCGAGTGTATTTTAGTAGGGATTTTTTCTTACTGTTCATGTTGTGTTCATTGTTTTTTGTTTATATATCCTTATTTTTTTAGGATTTATTTTTTTGAGTTCAGTGAGGGACAATTGTCACAATGTCCTTGTAGTGAAGTGCAGAAACAATTTTTGTTATTATTCTTCATAATTTATTGAAGGAAACTGAAATGCTCATGTGATCTAGGAAACAATGGGAAGGAGGAAGAAATGTGCACGGTTTCCTGAATCTTCAACGAGCAATTTTGATTTGAATCAAATTTTGCGCAGTTTGAAAGGATCCTGTGAGAACAAAGCATTTGCAATAAATGGTAATGATTTGTGTACCATTTTTTTCTTCGTTCGTTCTTATGGATTTGTATTTGGCATTGTATATTATGGCCTTTTGTATTTTTTCATTCTTTATTAGAATGTTTTGGGCATTCTTATTGGCATTTTGATGTAGTGAGGTTCAGAAGGAATATAAATGTATGACTGTAAACTTTCTGGAAATGATTAGAATATGTTATATGACCAGTCCTCTTTCTTAGGTAGGAAATATTTTATGTGCTTATTCTATGTCTAACAAATTAATGATTTTAATGCTGGCATTGTTTTTGCATTCATTCAGATTTTTTCTTGAGGGCTGTATCCTAGTGCTAATAAGTTTTAATAGCAGATTTCATGCTAGGGCTCTCTTTGAATGGAGTACATGCATTGTAGAGAGAAAACAAGCTATAATATGTAAATACTCACATCCCTGTGTAGATGTATATCCATATACATCCACAAAACTTCCTATCAAACCCTTTGGTCAAGCATTAGATTATCGCCACTGTCAAACTTATCATAGCAAGCAACATTTGATGGTCTTTGTTCCCCATGAACAAATTGATGGTTTTTGAAGTTCTTGGTGGTCACCTCCATGTTGCCCAATTAAAACCAGGAGGCACATGCTTGGAAGCACAATTGATAACTTTGATTGGAAATAATTGCTTGTCCCACAACTCCAAGGGCCTAAAATTTTATTTATTTTTTCGCTTTGTCTTGATGATTCTTGCACTCTGATCCTTAAAAAGGACCTTGCCTTGACCATCCTCGCACTGTGAACCAAGGACTAGACTTTTTTTTCTTGACAACCCTTAAAAATATTCAAGCTTTTCTCTAATTTAATTTTAAAGTGCAATTAGTATTTTTAATCAAGATTGACTGATGATTGACAAGTTTTATATGTCACAGTTAATAAGCAAGGCTGTCTTGGTTATATACCAAAATATAACACTTCAAAATCAACTTTGATCCCTGTGACACTGTTTTTTCCATTATCCTTGGTTGATAACTATCTTCTTAATTGCATCTGTGTTATACATGGCATGTCCCAAGAAAACTAGAAAGAGTTTTGAAGGTTTTTCTTGCCATTCACGTTTTAAAAGTATGCTTCTTGATCTTGTTATATATATTGCCCATCTATTATCTAAGGGCTTAAATATTTGTTTGCAATAATGTAAGTTTCGTGCAAGAGCTGATGAAATACTATGGTGCTGATGCCTTATACAAAGTCAGTGGGCTAAAAAGTCATTTTTGATATAATCAATTTTTTAAACATAGATTTTGAGTAGGACCACGAGTCATCTTTCCTTCATTCTTTCCAAGTAATTGAAGGTCTCATTGATAACATTACATTTAGTAGTGAAGATGTCTTCCTAAGGTTTATAAAGCTAAGAAATCTTGAGAGACTGTTTATTGATTGCAACTGATTAAATGGCCTTTGAGCAATTTCGATTGACATGGAACCTTGGTGACTTAAGCATTCTCTGAAGTTTTAAAGCTTTGCACAGCCATAGATCAAAAGCCAATCCACAATTCTAAAATTGTTTGGGATTAGAATGACCCAAAAACTTGTTTATTCTTGCAAAACCATGAAGATCATTAGTCTGTTTGAATCAGTGGACTCCTTGTGCACCTTTGTTTGAAACATTTGAAGGATTATTTTGAAGAGCACACAATTATACTGAGGGGGGGGGGGAATAGAATTGTTATAATAACAACTTTTTCTAAATAAATTTTTTTACAACTTCAAATGCTGAAATAAACAATTATGCACATGAACACAATGACACAATGTTTACGTGGAAACCCGATACAGGAAAAAACCATGGAAAACAAATGCTTTTATGTAAACTTGCTGTATTACAATGTTTTGTAGGCTCCAACCCCTACGTTTATGAGCACTGACTTGCTTGAAGCTCCAATTTCCACACTCCACAGGCACTGACCTACTGGAAGCAACAACCGCCACTGCTTGTCTTCATGATCACTAGCCCACTGAACACAAACTGTTTTCCAGCTTGGTAATGTTGCTTACTCAACTGATGATGGATTTCCTTTTAGCACAACTGTTCTTTCCCACTTTTGATATTTATATCTATATATATTTCATTTCTATATTTTTCTTCTACCTCAAGTCAGCCTCCAAAAATATTAATTTTTTATATGTAACATATCTTCAATATATAATAATAATGAGTCAGATCTTCAATAAATATGTAATCCCCTTTTCCTTTGTTTTCAGCCACCACTCACTTTCTTATACTTCTTATTTTTGTTTATTATCTATCTGCTCACTTCTTTATTTTCTTCTTAACAAAAACTGCTGACTTTCATCATTTTTATATTCTTCTCCATCTTTTATATCTTTATTATAACCTTCCACTGAAAGGTTGTAACTTTTCATGAAAATACTTTACTCTCCTAAATATAGTCATGTCAATTAATACATGGCGGTTCCTTTGTCATTAAACTAATTGCTATTGATAGCAATTCTTACATACACTTCTTATTTTTCGAACAACATATCACTGTCTGTCTTCAAACTTAGAACACATTAATTTAATTACTGATTATATTGCAATCACTGTTTATTGAATTGATATTTCCTCTTTTCGGAAGTCACACTTCATGACATGGTATTACAAACTTCTACATATGCTCTGTTCTGACAGATCTTGTAATATTCAAACTGCTCATTACAACCGGTGCTATATCAAATACTCTTCTGCTCTGACGTTGAACCCTTATCCTAATGCTACGGTGTAAGGTGACTGTTCGATGTCTGGCAGTAATTTATTTCTTCCTTTAATGAAGATGTCTTCTATTATTGCCATATTCTTTTTGTTTGTCATAGAATATTTTATTGCTGCTTTTTTGACCATAATAGATAATCATTGATTGCCTTGGATTGCTTAAGAAAATTTATCACTGCGTAAGTTGGACATTGACTACAAATGCTTTGATCCCTGCTCTGTTGGATATGCAGCGTAAGATTGCCAAAAATATGAACACTCAGATTTGTCTTCTTCTACTGCTGCAGATGTACCCAAAGAATGTTTATGTGATTGCTGTTCATATTTGATTCCACAAGTGAGGGAGATATTAGTTTCTATGCTGTTGATCACTGTTGTCTTATATATATATATCGCTGCCTGTATAAATTTGTCATTGTCCAAATACCCTTCTCATGGTATCGTTCCTTGCCATACTCAATGCTTCACACAATTCAACACATCTTTGCACTAGTCATCGTTGTTTTCATATGATTTGTCATCGTCTTTTGTCTTCAATCAGAGCCCTGTATGTTTTAAACTATACGTAGGTCCTTGGAATGTAGTTGTTTTACAAATTAGTTTAATTTACTCAGACCCACTTTAGATACACTAAGTAATGCTGCTTGAATCAATAGTTTTTCATTGCTGTCTTGTTCGAACTTATATTTATTTTTGATTCCTGGCAATCATGTTCAAATATCACTGCATATGTAGGAGCCTTGAATTAGTATCATGTGCTACTGCAACATTATTGTTGTGGTGCCACTATGTATTGTGGTATGGTCGTGTTGGTTGATTAAATATGGCTTTTATCAGATCATAACAGTCTTGATCATTATTGACTACTTCTATATGCCTTTGTTATTTTTTGGTCTGTTATTGGAAGTGACAAGTGATTTGCTTCAGACATATCCGTATGCATATGGCTTGCTGCACATATCACCATTTATATATTGTGTGACTGCTATATATTCATCTTTTATTATGTTGCTGCATTTGACATTCAATCAGTTGTATCTTGCAATGGCTGCTGTGTTTGATAATTATTTCTGACTTGAACAATTTCTTTCTCCACTATCCATTATAGTTAAGAATATTACAATCTCTTTCTCAAAATGTTATCATTAGAAATTTAGAACTGCTAACACTCCCTTTCATTTTCCTTTTCCATTTATCTCCCTTTTGTGTCTTTGTCGAATTCTAGCTCTATAATCAATTAATGGCAATGATATTTGTTGATGCGTGTTTTATGACCCACCAAGCAGTAGAGCAAAATACCAAAATATCTTATCTTCTCTTGAACAAAGTCTCGTGTATGCTATAAGATTGCTAGAAGATCATACAATGACTCCAAGGTTCCTTCAACATCAAGTCTTGATTGTGGATAAGCTCGGTGGTTGATGTGATTTGTTGATGATCACAAGTAGCCTTACATGTTTACTTAGATTCATTTCAAGCCATACTGGATGTGGGAGCTATTGAAAGGTTTTGCAATGAAGTACTTTTTGGGTTTTCATGAAATATGCAGAAATGAAATGGGATCGGGTTTAGAGATTCTAATCTATTTCTAAGGGTAGTGATGACAATAAATAGTACTCTAGTGGACAAATTCCTCAATTTACCAAGCTTTGCTTCGCCAAGTTATGCTACAACTACACGTGAATTGGTGCAATCTTCAAGGGTTACGCCAAAGATTTTCATACCACCACATACACCATCATAAAGAACAATGTATATGAATGATCGAAGTTAAACATATGCATGAAATGGGTTTAGGGTAACTTTGCACAACGATTTAGAATCACTAAAATGTCAAAAGTATGAACCAATGGAATTTGTCAATACACCATCATATTCTCGATTGCAATTAAAACACTTTAACTAGGCTAAACTTAATCTAATTGAGGGAATTTCAGAGAACAAGCAAGCACCAAGACACATCAAATATTCCACCAAACTTCAATGAAAACTCTATTATCTCAGTAGCTCATAGCAACAATCTAAGAAAATCCTCCTTTACAAATGAGAAGTGAGGCCTTTATATAGGTCATCTATTACAATGGGTGGCCTGGATAATCACAATAATTGATGACCAAGATCGTGCCACATCAACTCTAATTAGGGTTAGGGCAATGAAAGTGAATCTACATTAATGCAATAAGGAATCCACTACTATAGTGGGTATTAAATGCCCACTATGCATGCTCGTCTGGGAAGGGAGTGGGGTGCAATAAATGACCACTTAAGAACACTCACTATGCGTTAAATACATCTTCCTTGATTCCACCACCTGAAGGCATGGAAATGATCCAACATTGTCTGCAACTCCTTATTGATGCTTGGTGCCTATTCTTGCTTGAATTCTAGAACTGCAATTGCTGTTTCGACTTTTCCCAAACTTTCCTCCCAATCTAATAGTAAGTCCTAAGTGGTGTGCATTGTATTCGAGAAGATGGAAAAGTTCTCAAAATCATCTCTTTCATAGACATTCAGTCAAAAGAATTCCTCTAACTTGACTTTCAAATTATCAGTTCTCATTTCATCTTCCACCAATCTTTGTGACAGCAAGGATGCAACTATATCGGATACCCCTTGTTTAATGTTGTCAACCACCTTGTTCCATCGAGTGTGCTCCTTGGTGAAGCTCTCAAACATTTACTTAGTTGTGATCACTATGTTGTACTATCGAAGAAAATTATAGACATCCCCGTCGCTGATAACTCGACCATCGATCAATGCTTGCTTTGCGGTCTCCATCAAATTCTGAATGTCGGAAATCATTTCATCCTAGTAAATATGTTCATCTTCCCATTATTCATCCATGCACTTGATCTTGGAGAGTGCAACTAATGCCTTACTATGTACTTGCACTAATTCTATTGCATGTTTGAGGGCTTCCTTCTGAATTCCTTTGACCCAAACCTTTGCACCTTGTGCAATCCACTTGATCTTGTCAATATCATCTACTGCTTCAGTTGAAACACCTATCGTAGACACAAAGGATGGACCTTCCTCTCTTATTGGACGAGGCAAGTTGTTGATGTACTGGCAGAAGACTTTGATTTCTCCTTTCTGTTTTTGGTATCCATCTTCTAGCTTCTTTAGTCTATCCTTCAAAGCTTGTGTAGAGTCATCAAATTCTTCTAATATTTGCACCTTGGAGGCACGACCAAGATTTATTTCCATAATATGGTATTCATTTAGAGTAATCTCATTTTTACTCTTGTCGACCATAGGAGTTGCAATCTATAAGATTCTGGACCCCAGTTCTCCTATGACAACCTTGGTGAATCTTTTTGCTTTCCATTGCTCTTTTGATCGGTTTGCTCGGTCCAAAATTTCCTGTTATTCAATTGCCGGATCAACTTCATTTTGTTGACTCATTTGAATTCGTTGTCTTAACCATTTTGGAATGGGTATACTTTGGTCCCTTAGAATCATGAATTGTTCTTTCCTTTGGACTGCTTTAGCTGAAACACCTGTTGTAGGGACAAAGGATGGACCTTCCTCTCTTATCGGAGGAGGCAGGTTGATGATGTACTGGCACAAGACTTTGATTTCTCCTTTCTGTATTTGGTATCCATCTTCTAGCTTCTTTAGTCTATCCTTCAAAGCCTGTGTAGAGTCATCAAATTCTTCTAATATTTGCTCCCGGGAGGCACGGCCAAGATTTATTTCTGTAACATGGTATTCATCTAGAGCAATCTGATTTTTTCTCTTGTTGACCGTAGGAGTTGCAATTTGCAAGATTTTGGACCTCAATTCTCCGCTCACAACCTTAGTGAATCTTTTTGCTTTCCCTTGCTCTTCTGATCGGTTTGCTTGGTCCAAAATTTCTTGTAATTCAATTGCTCGATCAACCTCCTTTTGTTGACTCATCTGAATTTGTTATCTCAACCATTCTGGAATGGGTATACTTTGGTCCCCTGGAATCACGAATTGTTCTTTCCTTTGGACTGTTTGCATGTTGATCACCTCTCCACCTCTTCATATTTTCAATTATATTATAGAATTACAAAAATTAAATGCAAATTCTAATGTTTATACCTATTTCTCATTTTACATCACTATATACATCTTATTTTTCTTTGAAGTACACTATTACTAGTGCAAATGGTGTCCATTTTTAAATATAGGTTATTAGGCCAAATGTGTTTATCTCAAAACGATTGGAATGATCCCAAAAAAAAAAGACTATACATTTAATACTACCAATTCAAAATTTTTAATTAAAGTTTCAAAAGTTTTAAAACATTATAAATTATGAGATATAAATATTGTATTATTATTATTTAATTAATAAAATTGAATTCATCAATTTTTACAATACTATGTGCAAAAAGAGACAAAATGTTTCAGCTCACCTTTCATACTTGTATAATCATATTACTTATAGACCAATTACAATTATTAGTAATACTTTATTTTAAGTATGATTGTAATATCTAAAATTCTATTAAATCAAGAATTTAACTATAGTTATCTTCAATTTATTTAAATTTTTTATTTTCCTTAATATTTAAATATACTAATTATTTTTTCCAAGTGCACACTTCTTAATATTTGAATTTCAAAAAGTTTAGATATTAGTTTTACGCTTTTTAAAATTTTTTAATTAATTTAACTAGAGTTTTATGTAGTTTTAGTTATTTTTTTATTTTTTTAATGTGAAATTTCATAATTGAGTGTTTAATTTATTCTATTTTAATTTATACTAATTATTTTTTCCAAGTGCACACTTCTTAATATTTGAATTTCAAATAATTTAGATATTAATTTTACTCTTTTTTAATTTTTAATTAATTTAACTAGAGCTTTATGTAGTTTTAGTTTTTTAAAATTTTTTAATGTGAAATTTGATAATTGAGTGTTTAATTTATTCTATTTAAATTTTGATCGTGAATTGAGTTTGAAACTTATTCTCTCTCCCCAGCCATCCTCCCTGCTATTTCTAAATATTTTTTCTCCCTATCTATTTTTCTCCCCATCTATCCATACATTTCCTTGCTGTCTATGTTTTCCTTCTTAGGTCTGTATATCTCTCTTTTTAACCTTAGTATGTCCATTGCTTCCTCTATCTCTATCTTCTTATGTCCTCATCTCTCTCTCTCTCTCTCTCTATATATATATATATATATATATTTATCTACATCTTCTCTACATCTTCTCTACTCTGTAACCTTATATTTTCCTCTCCTCCATCTCCATCTCCATCTCCTTACCTCTTTCCCTCTCTTCCCCTATTGCAAACATACCATGAACCTGTTGACAATGGAGCCTAACAATCTCCTTGGTTTAGAGGATTTGTTTCAATCATGGTCAGATCCTTATAAGTGGATAGAAAGAACATTATTTGTACAAAAAAATAAATACGTTGTTTCCCTTGATTGTCATTTCCTACCTCTTTGGATAACTCATTGCACACAAAGGTGTTATTCCTAGTTTAAAATTTGTCTACCTCAACTTGTTACTTTTATATTAGATTATGCAATTTTATGTAGTGCTACCTATGTATTTTTACATGAAATTTTCATGCAATAAATCCTATACCATCAAATATAAAATCAACATAATTATAAATACGTATATTTCAATTTCTTTAAATAATAAATAATTTGTAACATGTAATATGCAAACCAATCATTTTAAAATATGTTATAAGTTTTCAAGAAATCTAAGATTTTTAAAATAATATATTTTAGTTTATATTTTGAGTGAAAGAAATGAATTACTATTAATTATATATCACTATATCTCTTTTAACTCTCTCTCTTCGTATATCCTCTCATTCTTTATTTCAATCTTCATCTATATATGTCTACTTTCCTTCGTCTCCAACTAGTGGCAGGAACTTTGATGCTTAGCGTTTCTTGTTTTCATCGTGTTTCTATATAGTGGTGAATTTTATGGAATGTGGCTACAGATTGTGTGATTACATATGGTGATTTAGTGACATTGGAGACATACAACCAATACATAGAGCATATGACATGGTTTAGTTGTAATGCTCTACTAAGAAGACAACACAGGGTAAGGTAGATGACTTTCCTCATTGATGTTTGCTTTATGGAATTGATAGTTTCCTTTAATGCTTCCTATTTGCGTTGCTTGTAGGCCTAGAGTGACAATGGTGATGTACTAGGTATATTTGAGTATGTGTTGTCTTTGTTTGAATATTTATCCAAGTGAATACTTTAAACATGTGTTTAATACTTTAAATATTTTTATATTTTTCAAGCAATACAGATAAGGAATCATCCATGTGCATAATGGTATATAATGAAATCATTTTGCTTCATGCCTATACAGGCGGCCAAGAAGGTTTCCATTTGAATATTTCTAGTAAATTTATTTTGACCAGCTTTGATTGTTAATTATTTGTAACAGACTCAAGACCTACAAAGAAAACAAAAGCAAGTAATGAAGAATGGAAGCATTCTAGTGTAGCACCAGATATAGAAGCTTATAGAGCTCGTAAAGATGGAATGAGCAAGCGGTTGGAAGAAATGTTATCTAAGACCAGAAATGAACTTCTGACCACACCACCCTCTTCACCAGGCACCTCAAATCTTGCTTTTGCCAAGATCAACGAGGACAAAAACTCTTGTAGAAGAAATTTATTTGCAAGTGGCTTAAGTTATTCAGGCATCACTGGAGGTATGTCAAGCTTTTGTGGTTGTTTACAGATCTCAGGGATTAACATTTTGTAACAGGGACAAAGAAAAAGGTTTTCTGGGCTAATAGAAGTTATTGGATTTTTCAGGCTCTGGTTGTTCAGAGGTGGTGGATTCTGGTATCAAATTAATAGAACCTCAAAACATGCATAATCAGGGAGCTAATGCTTGTGAACACGCTTTAATTGGGCAGAACACTATAACAAATTTCGACATTACAGACGAGCAGGAGTCAGTTTTCAATCTCAAGGGTGGGATAGGTAAAGGGCCTGAGGATTTTCCAAATGACACAGGTTCTAAGTATGATGAATCGGATGATTGTCAAATTATTGAGCAATATCCGCAAAATAATATGGGGTATTCTCCTAACATTGCCACACTTCAGGATGAAGAAAATCTCAAGTGTGGGAAAGGTAAAGGACTCGAGGATCTTTCAAATGACACAGGTTCTAAGTATGATGAATCAGAGGATTGTCAAATTATTGAGCAATATCAACAAAATAATATGGGGTATTATCTTAAAGACAAGCAAGATGGAGAATCATATATAAGAATTGATGGAATTTGGGAAAAGAAGGAGTTGGGCCCGCAGATTACTGAAACATATGAAAAGATTTTGGAGGATTGTAAGAACTTCAATATTTGTGAGAGTGCTCAGAAATCACAGCAGCATGAGGAAGTGGTAACTAAAACATATGGAAAAGATGAGCTAAATATCTCTGGAGATGCTACAAGAATTCTGCAAGATCCTTCGAAGGATATTAAGCAGCTTGTACCACTTGACGAAGAGGACATACCTGGAGGTAAGATTGAAGAACCTGGTAAGGTTGCAGAGGAAAAGGCAGTGGAGGTTGATGTTGCAGATTATCCTGCAATAGAGTTTCCGTGGGAGAAAGAAGTGGAAGATGAAAGTGAGGAAGAAGAAAATGATGAGATCTCATTAATGTGGAAACAAATGTCAGTGTCTTTTAAATGTTCCCAGGTAACAGCTCCTTGTACCTTCTAATTTCTATCCTCAAATTCTTTTTCACACTAGGAAAGTCAATGTGAGTAATTTATTTATTATGTTTGCTATTTTATAATATTGACTAACAGATATATATATATATATATTGGTCCATATGCATCCCTATATACGAAACAAAACCAATATTAAAATTAGAAATTGAGTGCCTCATATAACAGAACAGACCAAAACTAAATCAATAACAAAATAATCTCTTCCCTGAATGAAACGTGCTATGCTATTAGTATCACCTTATGGCCACTTGGGAGAATGATGATAAATACATGTCAAGAGAGCCTGTCAATTTTGATAGTCCTATACAATGGTCTATTACAAGATGCCTTGTCATGGTGTGAATTTCAATATGCCATGCTTATACCATTTGGGAATTTCTTTGTTTAGTCCACAGGTCATACCTTCATTTAATGTCTTTCCATGTTGTATCTTCCTCAGAGTTCTTTATATTAATCTCTTTTTATGTGTTAATTTTTTATATACTGTTTAATCTGTTCTAAAAATTAGAAAGTTGTTTTGTGTGATTACCTTTATTCCCAAATTTGATTGAAATTGTAGAGGGGACAAGTAGAAGTTGAAAGTACAGTTTATTTCCGAATCTGGAGGTGGAAGCTGAAGCTATTGATAAACTCTTTGTATTGGGGCTTCTAATTGTATCCGAAAATGAAAAGTCTGCAGCAATCGCATAAAGCATATTAGCATAGGCCAAGCCAACTTCTAAACCAGCTTTAATTAAGCTAATGTGCTATTGGAAGAAGTCTGGCCGTGTGTTTGAAAGTTTAAAGGAAATATTTTGTTGGGTGTTGCATGGTTAAGATGTAAGCTGCCAATAGGGGAATTTTTCCTGATGTGTGCAAGTCATCTGGATCATTCTGTATACTTACTCGACTATATAGCTACAATACATTGCAATCAGACTGCCATATAAGGTTATATTAATCATTAACAGTTTTTTATTTTTCCATTTCTCAGAGAGGCCATTTAAACTTTTTAAAGGGCATATCCGTCCATTGATTTCTACATCATATGCTACTCAACATGTGTATACGAATTAAATCACAACCTTATTTGTGTTGAGATTTGGGTGGTGAGACTCTAGGAAAGACATGGTCATGTGATAATTTTATATAAAAGCCATAAAGAATCAATTCTGAATGGGCATCGGGGGATGATGGAAGAGCTAGGAGAAGCCTATCCTCAAAGGCATTTGCTATTGAACTTTCAATGCTGTGAGTTGCCCCTTTTGATAAATGTTGCTGCAACCTCGAACTTATAAAACCTTGGCTTGCTCATCAAGCTTAACTCTAAGAAAAATCCTAAATTTGTTCTTTATGGTTTTCACAATAAACTTATCAGGCTAAAGCCCAAGTATATTTCAGTAATCAGTATCTTGATAAACAGTCTACAGATAGTAGATTAATAGTCAAATAAGGCACATTCAAGCCATCCTAACCTTGCCATACTCTTGAAAAAAGTTTGTTGCTGCAACCTTGAACTTATAAAACCTTGGCTTGATTGTCAAGCTTAACACTAAGAATAATCCTAAATTTTTTGTTTATGGTTTTCACAATAAACTTATTAGGCTAAAGCTCAACTATATTTCAGTAATCAGTATCTTGATAAACAGTCTACAGGTAGTAGATTCATAGTTAAATAAGGCACATTCAAGCTATCCTAACCTTGCCATACTCTTGCCCAATATTACTACGTCTTTGATATCCTTTTGAAACAGTAATTATCATTGATCACGGTCTGAGTGCATCTTGTAACCATAATAGATTTACATGTGGAAGTTGCAAGAAATTATGAAAAGTTTGAGCTACAAGAACATTACTCTCGCTCTTTTGCATTATGCTTGCTTAGTTTCTCCTTGATTTTCTTGGATTTTTGTATCAAAGCCTCCCTGCTTCTTGAAAGAGCTGTCCTAAGTACACCTATGCTTCCTATAATAGGTGCTTCATCGCACTTCTCATATTGGCTCCTTGCTTTCTGCTATGATTAATGCCTCAATCATGGCTTTTGCAAGATTTCAACTTCCCTTAAACGAAATGTGCATGCTGGTTTGAACTATCTACACCAATCAAGGTAAGATTTTCTTCTTAGCAATCAATAGAGAACACATGGCATCAATGACATATTCTAGCCATTTTGTCTTATTAAGTGACATGGTAAAGAAGAAAGTGAAGAGAAACATGTAATAAGGTTGGCCTAACTGAACAAGTAACAATGTCTATTCTATCATTGTCCATCTTGTATTCTGTGCTGCGTTGCTTGAAATGAAAGAAAAAATTGTTAAATGAGACAGCTGGTGTACAATTGCAACATCCAACCAATAACACATTAATAAAGTATGAATATCACTTGAGTAAAGTAAACATAATCCAGAGGCAAGGACTCAGTAGTTGACTAATTTGTTTTACTTTATTATGATAATTCTACGATAATTTTAATTTTTAGAAGTCCATTTGTCAGACTCGACAAAATTATGAAAAGGAAACATTCTACCCTGCAGGTTCAAGTATGCAAATCATGAAACCATACTCAAAATCCACAAGATAGGAGTAAGCTGTACGTAGAAGTCATCTACTCTTTCAATCTGTGAGTTGTAAGATAATTTATTAAAATTTATCTTAAAATCCTTATTCTTTCAGAGAGAGAGAGAGAGAGTCTAAATCTATTCAATATTATGTGACTTTGAAAAAAAGGCTTCATCTTTTGCTCAATTTCATCATATCTTGAGCCCTTTTCAAAATAGGTGGAGAGATTTTTATGAAAAATTCTAAGATAGACAATAAGTTCTAAGCTATTCAATATCGCCTACTAAGCTATTCAATAGCACCTAAGGAGTGAAAATCTCCTTGAATAAAGGATAGAAATGATTTATTTATGAAGGATAAGATCAACAACTTATAAAGAAAAATGATAAGAATGACATCCAAAAGAATAAAGAATTTGCTCAAGACTCAATTATCATTATAAATTGAATATCACCATATCACTTTAATATTCTCTAATAATAGTTAATTTGTGACCACAACAACTGTATCTTGAAAATTTACAAAATTTTATCAACTTAGAGACTTGCTTTTGTTAATGTTGTTGCTTCAGTAGGATTGATTTCATCAAGAGAAACTGTTATGATTACTAGTTAATCATAATTGTCTCTTATTAATAATCACTAGATAATTATTATACATCCATGCATACATACATACATACATACATATATATATATATAATTGAGTTTTATACACACACACACATATGTATGTATGTATGTGTATATATATATATATATATATATATATATATATATATATATACACACAGGAACACATCCATTTTTATATTGTGTTTACATTATGTAATGATTATTAACGTATGCGTAATTAGCGAACGATATTCAAATCTGGTTGAATCAATAATCTGTGTGACAATTGTTATACATATCATTGGATGAAGATACTGATCAAAATATATATTATGGAGATTGTATTATCCATAGAAATTGGTATTGTTATTACCAATTAATAATGATTATGCAATTCAGCCATTGGTATTATTACCAATATACATAATGCAGCCAATTGGTATTCCGAGATAGGTAAGGATCAATGTCCTTGTAAGATGCTTGAAAACTTGTTCAAATATGGGATGAAGTTGCCTTGAGGATTTGTTCAATATAGGATTAAGGGCTTGGATCCACATAAACCTTTAGGGGGACCGTTGAGTTTGGTGCCTAAGCAATCTGTTTACTTCCTAAGTATTCTACTTGACAAAGAATAGTAATAAAAGCAAAACAAAACAAGCATATTGCTAAGTTGGCCATCTCGTGTGTGTGTAAACACCAACAAGGGGGTCAAAGCTCTGCACTTGGTGTAGTGCCTACCCCTAGTTTACTTTTCATGTTATATTGGCGAATTCCTTTAGGCCAGCTTTATGGTTATGTTTTATGATTTAGTGGTACTCGGTTACCTGACTTGATTGGATGTTATTTCATACTCAGTTTATATATTTGATGAGCTACTTGATACTTGGTTATTTCATGTGTTCATGTTTATTCATTCGATGATGATGCTTCGTATGTTTAGATAGTGATTTTAGTTATTTCATGATGATAGTTAGACAGATGATTTATATGCAGTTTTCTATGATTTATACGCCATACTTTGAAAAAGCATATGTTTTTGTATGGATGAACCCAAAACGAATTCGAACCCAAGCCCAAAAACATTTGGACAAATTTCAAACCCAAATTCAAACCCACATCTGTACTAGAATTCGAACTGGCAACTTAGAATTCAAACCGAATGAACTATGAAACCACACTTGTTAAATGCTTGATGTGATGTATGGCTTATTTTTGTGTTGGGGTTGGGTTTGACTTTTTACGTTGACCAGTTTTGGATGTTTACTAGAGGCTTGGAAGTTATTGTTTTATGATGTTGTATGTGATGTCATGGTTAGGGGATTTGATCTATGAGGTTTTGATCAATGTTTATATTGTGATTTCCAGTTGCTTGTATAAAACTGATGTGGTCATTGTGACTTGATGAGACTTTCTGCTATGACCTTAGGGTAGGTTATCTTTATGCATTTTGGGAAGTCGCTGCCTGGGTAACCCATTGTAGGTTGTATCAATAAGTGATAACATTTCATTAAATGGATTTAAAATGAATTAACAAGAGTTAATGGATTCCTTGCCCATGCCTTGAGTGTTAGTACAGGCTAGGATGGAAGTAGAGAGGATGCTTGGTTGTGACCTTGCCTTGTTAGTATGCCTTGTTTGTAAGAAAGGATATTGATGTTGCATACAATCACTAGGGGGTCGAAGTCCAGAGAGGTTGCCGGGGGAACCTTAGAGTTGGCTCATGTGATGACACTTGCCCACTTACATAGTAGATTTCCTACATGTCTTTGTTGCCTCCAGGATTAGATGTTACTTGTGTCTTGGTACCTTTGAGATAGATTGCTATCAGGATTTCCTTGACCTAGATGATGGTTATGACTTTTGGGATTGATATTCGTATGAGACTTGAGATTATCTCTTTAGCACGGTGGGTGTGGACCATTTAGGTTCCATGAGGTCGGGTGATAGTTTTTTTATACAATTGAGATTCGACAGTTAGATGCCATTGCTGGATGTACTTGTGCAGTGGTCATATTCTTCTGATTTTGTGTTTATGTTCGATTGTTATATTCTGTTCTATTGTACTTGATTAGTGGAGGTCTTATGAGATGTTGTATTTATTCATGATGTATATTCTTTTAGCTTTTCATACCCTGTGACTTGTACAAAGGATGATTATGCATTTGGGTTATGCCATGTGGCATCTTATGTAATTGTCTTAATAAAACTTATATATGTGATTCAACGCCATGGAACCCTTAATAGATGTAATCTGTTTATGGATTGTTTGTTTGTATGTGAGTTATTGCTTCGGCTATATTATCTCGTTTTAATTAAAAAAAATGAAAGGCAAACTTATTGACTTTTTAGGTTAATTTCTTTTGGGGTTCCCTGGTGGGGCGTTACACTTGGACTTAGTATATGAGAATCAGAATCACAAGGCCGAATCAAATTGCGAATTGACCATGAATCGGAATCGAATCAGCCACAAATTAGCAAATTAAAAAAACCCTTGAAATTTAGTGAGTAACTTATTCCATAAGCCCTTTATCATTGATTCGATTCACCAATTCACAAAGAATCGTTTGGCTTGAATCGAATCGCCGAATTGTGTGAATCGCCATGATTCTCGTTTCTATGGTACTGATGATCACTTGTGGTTGCAGGATGCTATTGAATAAATCAAATTTTGTAAATCTTTTCCTTAACCTTAATTTGTTGCAAATAGGTATTAAACAAGAATGCATGCATTATATATCTGCATTGTGTTTACTTCATGTCTTCATGCATTCATGTGTCTGATTCGTGTTTTTATGTGTCTGCTTTGTGTTATCATGCATTCTTATGTTTACTTTGAGTATGCTTTGTGTTTTCATGCATTATGATGTATACTAAAGTCCTCTTGCAACTAATTATATGCATTGTATGATGGTTATATATAAATGATTTTTTTTTGTTGAGGACAAGCAAAATTTGAGAGGGGAGGATTGTGATATCCCCGCCAAAATAAATATAATTAAAATATTGAGAAATAATAAATCAATAAAATAATAATAATATAAATAATAATGTAGTTTTGATTTATTATAATCATACTACAATATTATATTGCTATTAATAATATATAAAGTAAATATATTATTGAGTAATATTATTAATATTACTAATAAGAAGTATAATTGATTAATTTATATTATTAATATAATCTATATTAATAATATAATATATATTATTAATCTAATATATATAATTAATATAATCATATTATTAATATAACATAATTATTATTTATGAAAGTACATGACTCAAGTATGAGAAACTATAGAGATAGAATATTTTTAATGAGAAATCATCATTTGAAAAATTGAGGAATACGAAGAATATATATGAAATAAGTCTGCAGATAGCTTAATAGAAAAATATATAAATCCAACTAGTGCCATTATAAACTGAAGGTCTCTTCAATTTTTAAATACGAGTGTCTTCATATTTCTAATTGTATGATGTTTCACATGATGCACGTCTCTTCCTACAATAAAATGTCAAATATTTAGAGTGAGAAACCTAGAACACATTTTGTTGGTGCCCAAAATTGCAGATTGGAATCCTACGAGGCTTGCCAACTCAATGCTGGGATATCCAACCAGTTATGGCCAATTTGATGGGATTGATTGATGCGATCTAAATCCCCTGCACTTATGGCTTTGCAAAACCAAGGCGTGTGTACCTAATCCTGAACAAAACACTTGAGTCCAAGACACTTATTGCAGATCAACTAGAATGCAAATGTATTAAAAGTTTCCCAAACAACATGGATTATAGAAAACTTCAAACTTGCAATTTATGAATTAAGAATAATAGATGAATATATGAATGTCTTAAAATAAGAAGTATAGATTAATGCAACAAATGAATATATTAATTCTTCAAAGGAAAGAAATGAAACTAGTATTATTTTTTGCACTATGCTGTAGCAAGAGGTTGTTCTAGGGTTGTATCTATAAAATATTCAACTATTGCCAAGATAAACAGTACATGTATTTTGAATTCATATGAATTGATCAAAGGATACAAGTATATAAAAAGAACAGAGTTAAAGAGTATTTTTGTCTATACTGTAATAACCTTTGCTTGATGTCATAGTATTGCAGATCTAATTGATAATCATAAAAGAGTAGAATTAATAAAGCATATATATTGACAATAATTCACAATAAACATACCATCAATCATAGCCTACCAAGGCGATTCTACAGTTATGATACGATAGCACATAAATGTCTGAAGTCTCAAGACATTCTCAATATATGCAGTTGGTGATTTATAAAGATTGAAAATACTATCGAATCTACAAGATGTATGATGATAGATAATTGTTGCCAAAGGAGTAACATATGTCCAGAACTTGGAAAATATATAATGTGAATTTCTCGCATGCCTTTGTTGAAGAGCTTGGTATCCCATGCAATTTCTGAGTTGTCTCTCATCCACGACGATGGAGGACTGAGTAGATATATCTTCCAGAACCACCAATGCCAAGGACGTTTGTCTTTTTTAATCATTGACATCTAATGTTGTTGTGTGTTGTTACAGGATGAAGAATCATTGTGGAAGCAAGAAGTTTTGAACCAAAGACATCAGATGTCAACAATGACAAACTCACTGCATGGTAAAGGAGAAATGAGAATGATGTGTTGTGATCTCTAGGTGGCCTTTTCGTTCTATGGTGCCGCTAGGTCTGGAGACGCATGCAGGAGAGGAGAAACTTAGTTGCTTATCCAACCCAGTCGACTTTAGACAAAGATATGATGGGACGATAATGTCTTTGTGCAGAACATGCCGCCCAATCCACCATTGCGTCCAGAAATTCACGATTTGGTTTCTTGTTCGAATAGCTAGAGGTTGGATATATATGGAGAAATGGAATATAAAAACTTATATGTCTGGGATACTGTGTGGAAGACGCTAGTTAAATCATGGATTAATTATTTAATTCATAAAATAATCTTGGAAGACTCATTATATTTTTCAAGCCGCCTCCTTTGATTATCGTTATTTGTTTTGGATTCACTATTAAAGTGGTTGTAATTAGGTGTCGTGAAGGGGTGTGTCCATTCCTTATGTACATTTTTATTTTTTATAAATATGTATTACAAATGGAGAACAAGGACAGTTACCTACAAAACAATTATATATTCTCTTCAAAAAATTTACATATACCATATGCACTATTGATATATATTATTCTTTCATTGGTAAAGAGATGGATTTTTGAACTAAGCTTGTGAATTCCAGATTATTGAAAAATATGTTTATATTTGATTCTGGAGTCAAGCTATATTGGACGGATCCTCCGTAAGGAGTGTCTCTAGTGCAATTTTATTTCTGACATGATTAGTAAGAAATATTTATTTTATTTTATTTGCATGAAGTTTTAGAGTTAAAATATTATATAGTTTCGTCCTTTCTAATTATTATCTTTAATTTTATAAATAATTTATATGATAGATAAGTGGGCAGGATCAATTATAGCATTTTAAAATCGAATATCATAGATATTGTGAAATATTTAATTGTTTCCAAATCTATGTCTGGTTTGTCTCCAAACCACAAGAGTTAAAGTACATTCTAGACTATTTTAATATTGCATCCATATATTTAATCTGTCGCATCTTGATTACTAAATTGTTTATAATTGATATGTGTAGAATTTTATAGAGTTGTATGTTTTAAACTTAATACTGACTCTATTGCCCTTCGGCATTGGTTTTTATATTTTTCATAATTCGCAATCCATATGCTGGCAATTATTTCATATTTTTCCTTTGAAGAATTAATATTTTCATTTGTTGCAATATTTCATAATAACTACTTTTATTTAAAATCCTCATATTCATTATTTTTAATTCATAATCTGCCAATGTGAAGTTTTTTATAATTCTTGCCATTTGGAAAAACTTTTGTTGCATTCGTATTCTAACCAATCTACTATAAGCATCCTAAGCTTAAGTGTTTTGTTCAAGATTATTTACATCCGCCTTGGTTTTGCAGAGCTAGAACTACAGGGAACTCGGACCGCACTATTCAGTTCCGTCAAGTTGGCCATAACCGGTTGGATATCCCAACATCGAGTTGGCAAGACTCATAGGATTCCGATCTACGGTTTTGGGAACCACCAGATTGGCGACTCTATTGGGGAACGTTGCAAAATAAACCCTAAGAGTTTCTGATTGTAGACTAGTTTGAAATTGCATTCGTATAATTGATCTGTCATGTCTAGATTGTTAATCGGTTTATAGTTTAATTACTTTGAGCTTTATAAAGTTGTACGTTTCAGCGTATAATATTGACTCTGTTTGCCCATTTAATTAAGCACTGGTCTTTATATTACTCTTGATTCATAATCCATATGCTAGCAATTGTTTCATTTCTTTCCTTTGAAGAATTAATATATTCATTTGTTGCATTAATCTATACTTCTTATTTTAAAACATTCATATATTCATCTATTATTCTTATTCATAAATTGCAAGTTTGAAGTATTCTATAATTCTTGCCGTTTGGGAAACTTTCAACACATTCGCATTCTAGTTGATCTGCTATAAGTGTTTTGGACTCAAGTGTTTTGTTGAGGATTAGGTACCACCGCCTTGGTTTTGCAGAGCCATAAGTGCAAGGGATTTAGATCGCATTGATCAATCCCATCAAGTTGGCCATAACTGGATGGATATCCTAGCATCAAGTTGGCAAGACTCATAGGATTCCAATCTGCGGTTTTGGGCACCAACATGTTTAATGCCACATTGTGCTCAATTGATTGTATGAAATAATATCATAGAAACATTATCATAATTATCTTCTCTAGCTGTTGACGCTACATAAAGGTATTATCTCAATTTCAACATATAGCAATATTAGAGATAAAGATCTCTATCACAACTATAATCTTCAACATTCTCAACTATTTAAAATTGATAAAGGTGCTCCTTTCTGAAGACACAACTCAAGAATTTTTCAATGTGTTGGAGGTGTGGGGTTTATTTGGAAATGTAATATTTGGCAACATATAGTATAGGAGCTCCTACTCAAGAGTTAAACTTCACTTTTTTGGCCTCGGGGTGAAGGGATTAATATGTGCGAGAGGCCAGATAGGGAGGGGTTGGCAGCTAGGCAAATAGCAACATTCATAAAAGAACAAGAAAATTATGACAAACTAGTTACAAATGGGAATCAAGGTGCTTATAGTGGGAAACAAAAAATAATGACACCACCCAATCCACAAGCCTCTAGAGATCTTTACTTGCTTGTGCCTTCTAGGGAGGATGATCATGTAGAAGAACCACAAATCACCACTCACGACAAAGGCCCATTTGATAAGGCCTTTCAAAGTGAGTAGACATTGTTGGTGAAAAAATTGGATGTTACCTCAATGCAATTGTTGTTCCATTCAACTTAGTGAGATAGTCTTGTTGGAGGGAGATGATGAAAGAAATAAATAATGCACTTTCTAGTTAGCATAACCTTGGATATGAATAGGTGTGCACCACTACATTGCATAGTGAGAGAGAATGTAGAGGTTCAACTAAAACCAATAAGAGATTCTTGGGTTCAAATAGCTTTGTCTATTGTCTATGATGGATGGAAAGATTGCAAAAACCATCCCTTTGGTTAGCATAACCTTGGATATGAATAGGTGTGCACCAGCTTATCACATAGTGAGAGAGAATGTAGAGGTCTAACTAAAACCAATAAGAGATTCTTGGGTTCAAATAGGTTTTTCTATTGTCTCTGATGGATGGAAAGATTGCAAAAACCATCCCTTGATCAATGTTATTGCTATGTTCCCCAAAGGGGCTATGTTTTTGAAGGCAATTGACTGTGTGGGGGAAGTAAAAGATGTAGAGTTCATTGCTTGGATTCTAATCAATTCCATAGAGGTGGTGGGTGGTGATAATATTGTCCAAGTTATTATGGACAATGCTAAAGTTTGCAAAGTTGGTGTTGGTTTGGTAGAGACTAGATATGATTACATCTTTTGGAACCATTAGCACCCTCAATTTAGCTATGCAAGTAATTGGCACTTAAATAAAATGGGTGGAGAAAATGTATGAGGGGGAGGAGATCTAAATCTTTGTGACAAATGACCATATGTCACTAGCAATTTTGAAAACTTTCTCGAAATTGGAATTATTGAAGGTAAATTTGAAAACTTAATTTTTTTGGCTTACGATTTATCCTTTTTTGTCGTGTTTTACATAATTAAATGTGTTATTAACTTATTATTAGCTTGTTTTTAGGTGGCTAAAACCCGCTTTGCAACATACACAAATGTGTTTAGACAACTTGTGAGGGTAAAAGATGCATTATCATACATGGTTATATTTAGGCAATGGGTCATTTGGAAGCAATCCAATACAGCAAGGGCCCAAAAGGTGAAGGCAATAATATTACATGATAATTGGTGGGCTTGTGTGGATTACGTATTGGAGTTCACTGAGCCTATCATGTCTAAGCTTAGGTTTTCCGACATTGATTGGCTAGTCTTAGGGGATATCTACGATGCCATAGACACCATGTTGGAGAAAGTAGAATTGGTAAGCTATAATACAATCCTCTATCCTTGTTTATTGAAAGATAGCTAAATATATTATTTTAATTAACATAACTTACATCAAGATAACTTACATTAACATCATTTGTTATTCACATCCTAGATCATAAAAAGGAGAGAGAATGATCTTTAGGATACCTTATAGAAAAAGGTGGAAGCAGTTCTTCATTGCTTGAATAAGATGATTGCACCTTTACACCTCCTAGCATATGCTCTATCTCCCAAGTATTATAAGCCATTAGTACTTGTTATTCTGGTTAGAGTATAGAGATGCCAAGGTTGGTAGTTGTATAAGAAAACATTTAGTAGGTTCTTCAATGATCTAGAGATGGGGACAATTGTTAGGACAAAATTTGGATTATTCAACGTAGGAAAAGATGCAGATCCCATTGCCATGAATGACCAAAGCAGAATGGATGGTATTTAATGATTGTACCTTAATGGGCAAGATTATGTGTTCCTCCAACCTCTAGAAATTAAAATCCTATCACAAGTAAGTTTCAAGTTTTTTTTTTGGCCACTTGCATTGTAGAATTCAACTTTTAATGCTCCTGTAGTTATCCTGTGTTTTTATTTATGATTTTGGTTGTTTTCTCTCTAGGTCATGAGCACTTATGCTACTGAGAAAAATTGGAGTTAATACTCCTTTATCCAATCAATGATGCGTAACCGGTTGGGTTAAATAAAAAACAGAAGACTTGGTGTTTGTTCACAATAACTTGTGCTTCTTGCACATAAGGATCCATGATACAAGAAGAGGGCAAAGAAGCTTTGGGATGTAGCACTTTAGTCCATTGACTTGGATATGATTAATCAGGTACTTGCTAGAGACACTTTACTTGATCTAGATGATGAGGACGATGACACAACACACTCAAGTACTAGTGAAACCGGTTTTGGTTCCATTGATGATGATGATCTACCACTTGCAGCTGCTCAAGACCCCAATGATCCACATTTTTTTGAAAATCCATTTGATCATGGATGAACACTTCCATGATTCATGAATGTTGAATCATGTTTCAAACTTTAATGAACTATAAATATATTTTGAATTTTCAGTTTGTAATTCAGTAATTCATTGTGATCATTTTCTTTTGAATCATAATATTTATCTATGACATTTGGCATTGATCAATGATGAAGCATCATAGATTCATACTATGAAATGATTTAGTTTTTGCCTTATTTTAAGTTATTTTTTCAATATATAATGCGCATGCAGGCGCGTATCCATATGAATTAGAGAGGGAAAAAATAATTTCACGAATCAGATTTTCGAACCTGAATCCACCCCTGAATCCAAATAGGCAACATGGTTAAATTATAATTTTCTTCTTTGTATGCATCAAATACAACAGGTTGTACACTTCTGAAAAAGACAAATTACACCCTACAAGTCCCCAAATCCCTGGGATGTGCGGGACATCACTTAGATACCCAGGGGCATATTTCTTTGGAACCTTGTTTGGAAATATGAGACTATTTTGTAGGATGGAATCAGCTATTGCTATCGCGCAATGCTAGGTGACAAGCCATTGAATAATTCAACAACTTCCTGGCTCCAGGTCTTTTGTAATGAAATTTCCAATGATACTGCTGATAGAAAAACTTATTGGTTTTCTCGTGTTGAATCTTGGGTGACACGGAGTTGTTGAAAATCCCTTCAAATGATGCTTTCTGTCAGTATCCTTTTTGTATGTTATTGTTTAGGAATGCATTACTTACTTCGTATCATTTCATGCTCCTTCATTCAATCTGATCACTGTTATATATATTTGTTGCTGTTGATAAATTCTGGAAGTGTTTTTTACTGGCATAAGACTATATGGCTCCTTAATAGTTGAAAATAACTCCCATAACTGCAATTTTCTAGTAAAAAAGGTGTCATTTTTTAACTTAACCTCGCCTATGGATTTTTTTTTACACCAATGTAGATTGTTCTTTACCAAGAAAATGAGAGTACTCTTAGGCATCATGCAAACAAGTCATATAAAAATACAGTATAATAGAAACAACTATTGTCTTCCTTAAAAGCTGAGCACACTTGGTGAATGTGGATAGATATTTCACTTTTGCAATACCTGGCTCACGGTTGTTGAATTGGTTAAATTACATTGCTCAAAATATCTAACATGGACTGCAAAAGAAATCCTGTTTAACTATTTATTCAATTTTTCCTGTCGGAGATAAGTGCAGTCTTCTTTTATAGATGATACCATTTTTCATGGATTTCGAATCATAGTAGCTCCCTGTCAATTTTCAATTCAGAAATCTATTGGAGGAAATTGATTGATGATATTTGGATCAAAGACAACTTTGGATATAAATTTAACACTGTATATTAATATTTTTTGTTTTCTTTATAGAATTCTCAAAATTGGGACATGGATTCTAGTAATGACAAGGATGATGCTGAAGATTGTGTTCATTGCTTCATTCTAGAAGATGATCTTGGTAAAGTTTGCACACTGTGTGGCTTTATTGGGCAAAGCATTGAAACAATTTTCGACATCCAATGGCCAAAGGTAAGCCCTTTCTTTTAAGGCATGTGTGTTTCTTTTACATATGGAAATTCATTTTCTCTATGGTCAGGGATGATGTCATTGCTATTTCCAAACAATAAATGAATAATAAATTGAGGAAAGCATAGTGGGCACATTTTAAATAGTTTCTAGGTAAATTTGATTTTGGTTCCATTTTTTAAAAGTTTGTAACATTGTTCTGTGTTCTGTTTTAGAGTTCATTAGAAATCATGCACTAAACTAAATGTTCATTTATCCAACATAACTAAAATTGAATTTTGTTAATCCAACATATATTTAGCATTACTATCCATTATTTTTTAGTTTCATCATTTTAGTAGCTCATTTGATTTGAAATTATTTGGTATTTTAAGAGAGCTGAGAAGTTTTCTTCTGCTTTTGGCTAGTGCACGTAGCGTCTGTGTTCACTTTTGGTAATAGTCAATAGACCTTCGTGGTTATTTGGGGTAAGGAATTCCATGTGGTCTTCTCAGATTTAGTTCAGAGATGTCAATCTTTAGATCATATCAGTCATGGATATCTGGGTCTAGAGTTGTACGGGCACTCTACAAGAATTTAGAATGCATCTGGGTAGGGAATTTGCTTTATATTCTCTATACAATCAACAGTAAAGCCTTTGCAAAATTCATTGTCAGTATTTTTCAGGAAGACGAGAACAGAAGTAGATATGTGTAATATCTCAGGTAATGTTTTGGATAATTGTAGGTTTGTGGTGGAATTCCTATTTACAGTACAGCAGGCAAACTAATACAAAACTGTATAACTTTCGAGTGTTGACAGTATTTCTGAGTAATATGACATACAGAGGAAGCCACATGCTGATTATAGTGCTTAATTTAATAGGTATCTCCACATGGGTCTCTCAAAACAGGTATTTTATACAAAGAAAAGATAATTTTAGGCTTTGTAGCAGTGGAATTCCTATTTACAGTACAACAGACAAACTAATACGATGCTGTATAACTTCGGCATTTTGACAGTATCTCTGAGAGTGAGTGATATGACATACAGAGGATGCCACATGCTGATTATAATGCTTAATTTAATTGGTATCTGCACATAGGTCTCCCAAAGAATGTAATTTATTCAAAGAAAATTCGTTTTATATATAAGCTGGAAAACAAAGTAATTGCAATAGCTGACCACTAGGAATACAAAGAGAATATTCTGTACTAAGCCTTGGAACACGGCTCACAAAGTTGGATAACGGTGTCAAGGAATCAACACTGTTGCAGAAGCAATATATCTTGTCTTTGTTTACTTGGATATTCTAGTTGAGTTATATACCAAGGCTAAAGTAAAATAACAAAACATAACAATATCAATTTGTTGCAATAAAATTTCAGAAAGATATGTCTTTGTATTCATTCATTCATTCATTGAGTATGCAGTACAAACAGGAAACTTCATGAGTCTTGTAACTAGAAGTACAATAATGGTTTAGAGCACCAACTGTTGGCAACCACCACTTAAAAATCAATTTTCGGGGACTAATTACTTTAGTTGAAAATTTATTTTATTTATTGCCAAATTAAATTAATCCCTCCACATAGAATCTCCTCTAATTGCAGATGTGCCCTAGAAATGATATTACTCCAGTGATGTTTTGAGATTCTTACTTTCATCTGTATGGTCAGTCTTATATTGGCTTGGTTTTCTTTTTCTGGTCTTGTAAACTTGGTGCCTCTGTAGTTTCATGTGTGTGATCACTCTTATATTGCTCATCTCTGCAATGGTTTCATATCCACCATATTCTACGATTCACTAGGAGACACCTCGATAATTCATGGCTATTAATATTCACCATACAATACACTTTCTAGAGTTCCACAAGGAATTTTAAGCTCCTCTTATATTCATAATTCTCCCTATTGATATTATAATGTATTTCTTTGTCCTATCCTCACCATGATGCTTCAACAGGCTGCAGTCTGTTGGTTCCCAAAAAACAGATTGGAATCCTACGAGTCTTGCCAACTCAATGCTGGGATATCCAACCGGTTATGGCCAATGTGACAGGATTTATTGATATGATTCAAATCCCCTGCGCTTCTGGCTCTGCAAGGCCAAGGCGGGTGTACCTGATCCTGAACCAATCACTTGAATCTAAGATTATGTATAGCAGATAGATTTGAGCGCAATAAAAGTCTACCGAAATGGCAAGTATTTTAGAAAACTTTTGACTTGCTGAAATAAGTACAACTTATAATATTAGCTTTGGAATATGAATACTATAAACTTGTAGATTCTGGATTAAGAACAAAATTAATGATTATATAAATATGATAGTTTTTGAAATGAAAAGTTATTATGGATTGTTAAAACGAGTGAATATATCAACTTTGAAAGGAGAGATACTGAATAATTGCCAGCATATGGATTAGAAACTAAGAGTAATTTAATGACCAGTGCGAGAATTCAAAAAGGGCGATAGAGTCAATATCATAAGTTTTAATGTACAATTGTATGAAATCTTATATATTTAAACTATAAATAATTTAATTACCAAGATGCGATGAATCAATTATACTTACGCATATTCAAACTAGTCTAAATTGCTTTTAACTTCTACGAAGACAAAATAGACACAAATATGGAAACGATTTAATATTTCACAATATTTGTGATTACTGAGTTTAAAAAGCTATAGTTGATTTAATTCACTTATCTGATACGAAATTACTTACAGAAATAAAAAATGATCATAAAGGACAAAACTATATAATATTTTGCTTCTAAGGCGTCATGTCTCCATTTTGGAGGCAATTTGATTTAATTAATTTAATTAATTAGGTTGTCCAAAATAATGAATATTTTATGAGGATGACTAATTAATTATTTTAATTAAATAAATAAGTGGTATTAAGTTAATTATTTATAAAGTTATCAAATAAATAAATATTAAAAGGTAACTTTATATTTAATTAATTTAATAAAGTGACTTGAATTATAAAATATTTTATAAAGTCACTTTATAAAAAAAATCAAGAGTTCCCCTTTTGAGTACATACATGGACTTTGTAAAAGGAAAAAAAGTAATATTAAAACTCATGTATTATCCCACATTGGCAAGACGGAAGCGTGGAGCAAGTGAGGAAGGGATTAAAAGAAAGAGGATAGCTCTCATTTATTCATGCTTGGAAATATCAAAAAAATTGAGAAATTTTCTGGAGATTATGTCTCAATAGTTTGGAGGACGAAATCCCTTCAAGCTGAAAATCTTAACGCCATTGAAAGATATGGTCTTGAGATTCAACATAGTAGCAGTGCGAAAAAGCGGAATTGAAAAAGCAGGTTGAAAAAACGAGTACGAAAAAGCACTCCGGAAAAAGCAGAACAAAAAAAGCGGGCTGAAAAAGCAGATACGAAAAAGCAATTTGAAAAGCAAGCCAAAAAAGCAGTCCGAAAAAGCAATTTTGAAAAAAGCAATTCGAAAAAGCAGTTTGAAAAAGAGGATCCAAAAAAGCAGTCCGAAAAAAGCGGATTTGAAAAAGCAGTTTGAAAAAGCAAAACGAAAAAAGCAAATCCGGAAAAAGCAAGTGGAAAAAGCAGATCGGAAAAAAGCAAAGCAGAAGGGGCAGCATTGAAGAAAATTATTACAACCATCTACAACCAAGTTCCTTTGTTAGTATTGTTTTTTTTAGGGTATTATAAGTTTCAGCTGTAAGTGTGCATTATACCAGCATTGTCATTTTGTAATCCATGTAAATGCCAAAGTCTTGGCCATATTTCATGAGCATTGTATTAGAAATTTCATTGCAATTAAGAAGATAATAGTTGCTGGTGTCATTTAAGCAATTCAATATCATTATTTATTAGCTAGTTAGTTTGCATACCAACTGTTTGTAAAAATGCCAGTTGGCTGTAGGTGTTCATTTCTCATGCTTAGATCATATATATGCATTGAATATTGTCAAAATTAGTAGCACACTCATGTTAGGTCATTGTGTAGTCCATTTTGAGTCTTCTAGCACAAGATTCTCATTGATGCAAATTGAAGAAAGAGTCATTTAAAGCAAGCTGAAATACTATATCAGTCATATGTCCCTTGCAAGTGAATTGTTTGACAAAATTCTTTGAGCCTTCAATCAGCATCTTTGAGAGCAGATTTGAGGAGGGTTATTATAGTGGTATCAGAGCTATAAGTCCTGCCATCCTGTGGAGGTCTTATAGGGAATTTGGAATAGCCAAATAGAGAGAAAAATGTTTGACAAAATGAATGCCGGTCTAGATCAGGGAAAGGAAAGATTCTTACAATTATTAGACAACTTAGCACAGGGACAAGGATCAGCAGAGCAAAGAGCACAGGAACAGAGTCAGAGATTTGAGCTTATGATGCAGATGATGGCTTGTCAAATGGGGTTGAATGCTAATGTGGATGGGGCACATAATGGAGGCGAACAAGTTGGGAACAATTTCGGTCATGCACCCCAGCAAACTAGGACAGTGAGTTCGCGGCCCATGATTCCCATGTTTCCTCCTAGAGCTCCAGAGCAGCCTGTATCAGAGCCCCAGATCATTGATATACAGGACCAACTGAGGAGAGATTGGGAAGCCGGAGGTCCAGATTTTATTGCTGCAATCACCTTTAGGGAGTATATAGATGTGCGGATGAAGCATATGCCACGTGGACATGACAGGAACCAGAGCTATGAGCTCCAAAAGAAAGTAGGGAAACTTCAGTTACCATATTATGATGGCTCGGGAAAGTCTATAGCAAGAGCTTGGGTTCAAAAGCTTGACACGTACTTTCAAATGAACCCTATGCCTGAGGAAGAAGCTATTAAGTATGCAGCAATTCACTTGGATGGGTTAGCACACAAGTGGTGGCATCATGGTATGGTTACTATGGGTCATGCACACATTACCTCATATGTGGAGTTTAAGGAGAGACTGATTGAACGTTTTGATAGGCCTAAGGATCGTACCTTCCCTATGACAGGCAGAAACTTGTATGAGGAGTTTAACAGACATACTGATTCGATATAGGGAGACATTAGCACATCTTCAGGTAAGGGTTTATGTGCATCATCTTCACAGGTAGAAGGGGTTATAGATGTTGTGCAGGTTGAGCCAGTAATATCAGAAGGTGATATCACAAGAACACCGGATTATGTGATTGACACCAATAGTGATTCCAGTATAGTTGGGCTGGATGAAGTTACAGCAGTTGAAGATACCGTCATGTTTGAGAATAGTACAGTTGATGAGAAAGTGAGCATTCAGGACTTTGCAGAAAATGAGTATCAAGCACAGTTGGATGCTTCTTCACATGAGATAGAGGCTAGTAGCTCTTTACTTGGTTTGCAAGCCAGCTAAAGACAAGGGACAAGAATATTGTCACGACTTTATCTCATCATGACAGGATACATGGATTGATTGAGAATCACATTTGGATTCAACTACAGGAGAGACAAAAAGGAGTCACAACAGGTTCTTGTGACGACTTACAACAGATCAAGGAAGATGCAGTGAAGGAGGAGGAGAAGGAGGTTGACCGGCTTTTTCATGAGCTGGAGGATACTCGAAATTCCTTGGTGTGTACTCGATTGGCTCTCCAGGATTCTGAGAGACACGTGGACGAGCTTTGTCTTGAGGTGAGTTCAGTTCGAGAGTTAGCGTGTATAGCAGGGACTCAGTTTTCTTTTACAGTCGGGTCACATGATGATGATATGAGTATGTCTAGCATTCACACTCCGGATGTGTGAAGTCGGTATTGTTCACATTACTCAGGTGAGAAATTTACTTGAATTGCCAGTTAGTTTCCGTTCATGGATTAGATGTTGGGATCCTTATCTTAGTACTTAAGATCGTTTTGACTAGAGATATCTATCATTCCTTGGTATTAGTATCTGTTGCACCATCATGGACTTGATTAGTAGTTTGCCAGGTGTAGTTCTCATCCATGCTAGCAGCTTGTTTGATGCTGGAATTAGTTTTTACACACCTGTGTTGGGCATTGTTCATATATCCAGTCGACCATTCTTGTTGGAATGGGTTGATGATCTCTCAAAGATGACAGAGTTTATAGAAGAGTCCCAGGATCTGAGTATTACAGAGGATAGCTATTCCGAAGTTACTCCTTTGGACAGTGTACCAGGGATAGAGTATAGGAGTTCGACCAGTCCGCACAATCATGTGTCTAGTCAGCTGAGAGTTGGCAAGCGAGACATTTCTATCGCTTGCGAGCATTTCGATGCTGCTCATTAGTTGTTAGCAGTTTATGGATGGGGTTCTCCTACTTGTGATGAGCAGGGAGGCAGTTATCTTTCTTTGATAGAGATCCACTCTTTATGGGAGGCTATCCGGATTTTGAGACAGAATTATATGCAGTTGGTAGCCAACAGAGATTATCTTATGGAGTGGGGCACTACGACATATGGCGCATTATTGGTCAAGGAAGATGAGGTGAGTGAGCTTACTCAGCAGCTCGAGATGACTTCTGAGTTTTTTGAGAGTACACAGTTGGCTTTCGAGGAGTCACAATTTCATTTGGCTAAGGTGACCATGGAGTTAGAGCGACTGCAGTCTTTACCAGATTCTGTACAGTCACAAGTTGTGGTGTTTGGTGATCCGAGGATGTCCATGGTCGAGATTGTCAGAGACAGTGGAGATGGGGATGCATCCATCCTTGATACTAACATAGGCATATTGGGTTCGTTCTCACTAGAGTCAGGTTCAGTTGAGTTGGGTGTTGCAACAGATTGTTGTGGTATGCCTGACATGGTGGTGGCCTCTAGTACTGATGGCACGAAGACTAGAGATGTTGTATCAAAGATCATGTGTGATGTTGGTGAGCCGGCAGTTGGCATGGTTCCTGCTAGTGATACTACTCCCTTGGCGATGTCTTCGGAGGTAGTAGTCAGTTCTAGCTTGGTTAGTGATCAATTGCAGTTAGTTTCATCTGGGTTGCAGTTTGAGCCACTGACTAAGATTGACGCATTCTATCGGCATTACACTGTGAGGTATGCTCATCAATTTACCTTTGATGACCATGTTGATGAGATGATGATACAGAGATATACTTTGATTCCTAGTGCTTGTCATCAATTATGGGATGGTTTGACACCACAGGATGAGAGTTGTGCTGGGCGTGACATGGCGATAGGTTTTGCGGTTGACAGCTTGATAATACATGACTTAGAGCAGGAGTTTGGGAGTGATGCTTTAGCGGTTGTTGTTATTGATTCTACTCCTTTGGCTATGACATCTCCTGACTTAGTTGGTGATCAGTCATAGGGGGTTGTATCACTCGTTCATGGTGAGCTGTTGACTGAGGTTGGTTCTTTTTATCAGCATTATACTGCAGGGTATGTACATCAGTTAGCATTTGATCCTTGTGTTGAGGAGTTGATGGCAGGCAAATTTGGTTTGGGTTCCATTTCTTGCTATTTATCTTGTGATGTCTCATCAACGGTGCATGGGAGTTATGGTTATGAGACAGTGGCCGGTGATCTGCAGAGTTGTGTTGACTGCAGGAGTTGTACAGTGTGTGGATTCTCCATACTTGGTATAGTTTCATTCGGGAGCGTTCACCATTGTTGCAGAGTTGGATTATACATTCCGTATAGGCCAGTGGGATGCGTTGATGGTATTTACTATGTTGGCAGCTTGATTTGCCCACTTTACTTGGTTTCTGATGTTCTAAGAGTTTGTGTCTCGTGGGTTTCTGACTGTGGCAGTTGTGATTTTGGAATTTGGTTGAGCTGTAATTGTCAGTTTGATTATGGATTCCTCTTGGTTATATTGCAGGAGCCTATGTTAATTAACAGTGGTATAGTTCATGACTACATTTGGGATCCAGGCGGATTGATTGGTTTATTGTTTAGCCATTGCTTGGGGACAAGCAATTTCAGGAAGGGCGGACTGTCATGTCTCCATTTTGGAGGCAATTTGATTTAATTAATTTAATTAATTAGGTTGTCCAAAATAATGAATATTTTATAAGGATGACTAATTAATTATTTTAATTAAATAAATAAGTGGTATTAAGTTAATTATTTATAAAGTTATCAAATAAATAAATATTAAAAAGTAACTTTATATTTAATTAATTTAATAAAGTGACTTGAATTATAAAATATTTTATAAAGTCACTTTATAAAAAAAATCAAGAGTTCCCCTTTTGAGTACATACATGGACTTTGTAAAAGGAAAAAAAGAAGTAATATTAAAACTCATGTATTATCCCACATTGGCAAGACGGAAGCGTGGAGCAAGTGAGGAAGGGATTAAAAGAAAGAAGATAGCTCTCATTTATTCATGCTTGGAAATATCAAAGAAAATGGAAAATTTTCTGGAGATTATGTCTCAATAGTTTGGAGGACGAAATCCCTTCAAGTTGGAAATCTTGACGCCATTGAAAGATATGGTCTTGAGATTCAACATAGTAGCAGTCCGAAAAAGCGAAACCGAAAAAGCAGGTGAAAAATTGGGTACGAAAAAGCACTCCGAAAAAAGCGGAACCAAAAAAGCGGGCTGAAAAAGTAGATACGAAAAAGCAGTTTGAAAAGCAAGCCAAAAAAGCAGTCCGAAAAAGCAATTTTGAAAAAAGCAATCCGAAAAAGCAGTTTGAAAAAGAGGATCCGAAAAAGCATTCCGAAAAAAGTGGATCTGAAAAAGCAGTTCGAAAAAGCAGAACGAAAAAAGCAAATTCGGAAAAAGCAAGTGGAAAAAACAGATCGGAAAAAAGCAAAGCAGAAGGGGCAGCATTGAAGAAAATTATTACAACCATCTACAACCAGGTTCCTTTGTTAGTATTGTTTTTTTAGGGTATTATAAGTTTCAGTTGTAAGTGTGCATTATACCAGCATTGTCATTTTGTAATCCATGTAAATGCCAAAGTCTTGGCCATATTTCATGAGCATTGTATTAGAAATTTCATTGCAATTAAGAAGATAATAGTTGCTGGTGTCATTTAAGCAATTCAATATTATTATTCATCAGCTAGTTAGTTTGCATACCAATTGTTTGTAAAAATGCCAGTTGGCTGTAGGTGTTCATTTCTCATGCTTAGATCATATATATGCATTGAATATTGTCAAAATTAGTAGCACACTCATGTTAGGTCATTGTGTAGTCCATTTTGAGTCTTCTAGCACAAGATTCTCATTGATGCAAATTGAAGAAAGAGTCATTTAAAGCAAGCTGAAATACTATATCAGTCATATGTCCCTTGCATGTGAATTGTTTGACAAAATTCTTTGAGCCTTCAATCAGCATCTTTGAGAGCAGATTTGAGGAGGGTTATTACATAAGGCTTTGAAAACAAATAGAATAAAATCTCGTATTGGCTATGCCTGAAATAAAAATGCAATGAAGATACTCAACAATGATGCTCTATTCATTGCAATCCAATAAAAAACTCCAACATCCACTAGCTTGGTTCAATCATTCGATCTTTGCCGATAAGAAAATAGTATATCACAAGAAGTGTATATAAAATTCAGTATGCAGAAAGTTGTTACAGATATCTCAATTGTCTTGTTTGATTTACATCTCCTATATATAGACCATGAAAAAATGTTAGGCTTTCCTCATAACAACGTGACACTTCATTATAAGAAACTGATCATTTGTTACGTATCGTGAGCCTTAAAATTACTTGTAGTATAACTCGGTATTACTTAAGGAATCAAAGCCAATATTTAATTATCATCTTCATATGTTTGGAGCAATGGTATAAATAGGGCCATATCATCGCACAATACAGGTAATGCTGGAATCATGCCACGCAATGTCCACCCTCTACATCCACACAAGCTCTTCTAACATGTGTTCACAACTTTAATACAATTCAAAATACAGCAGATATCTTCTTGTTTTATTGATGCGAACACGGAGACCATAATGACAGCCCATCCAAGTATGTCGCACATCGTCTGCTCCTATGATTTTACTTTCTTCTGTACATATCTCTTACGAGAAACACCTGAAGACATCCCCTTCATTATGCATACAATATTTGGATTTTAAAATGCTTTACGGATGCAGCTATTGGATCTCCAAGTTCTAGATTGCTATACGGTACTCACAATATATCTGCTTCTCCTCAGTTTTTCTCCACGGTGATGCTCAAACCTGCAACACGCACAAGATAGCATTAGATACAAATTGCGAGATGATGAATGGAACTAGATAACACAAACCCCCTGCATGGTAATGGTTTTTCACTATTTGCAATACAAATCACTCTTCGCTTTTACAAATTTTATTCTTCTCATTCATGTCCACTGCTAACTGTTTGACAGCACATAATCTTCGTCTTCATTCAAAAATCCAATGCTTTTCCGCAGTGAACCCTCCTACATGCATAATTCCTTTGTGATGATGTATCGGGAGCCACTGAAGACATTGTGGTGAAATTGCGGGTGAACTTCCAGAGTAATGACAACATAAAAGATCATCATCTTTCCTATTTCCAGATAATTCTGGGAACATTATTTTTGTCTCTGATTACTTCATCTTATCTCGTTATGTTCTTTTTCTTTTTGTCAATAGTTGTAATTAGTTTTTCAACTCGCATAATCTTGTCATGTATAATCAAGATACTCATATCCGCTTCCAGGCACATCTATGGGGTGCACGATGTTCAGGAACCTGGACAGTTAATTTGGTATACAAGAACATGTGAATCTGCAATTAAAGCTCTTTGGTAACTTTTATTATTGCAGATTATGCAGGAGCATATGTATATGTGAAAAATAATTAAATGGCACCAATCTGATTACTATCATTGCTCAATTTTGCATTTGTTCTGAAAATGAACATATGTCTTGGAAACTGGCGAACTTAATATTTCACTGGCCTTAGTGATTCTTGAACCTCAGCAACTTAGCAGCAGTCATATGCGTTATTGATTCATACAAGATCTTGTCACCTGTGATTTACTCATCTCCGTGATCTGAGAAACCAAAATAATTCATGGCCTAACAATCAGATATGGATAAAAAAACATCTTCATGTGCTCAATCTGCATTGCTAGATCTATATCTCCTGATGGAAACTTCAGAAAACAATGCCTCTGCTCATTATCACTATTCTGTACTTACTCCCATTCTGCACATGAAAATCTTACTCTATTTCTTAATGGGCACTGTGAACCTGATCAATAGGATTAATCGGGTAAAGCCTGCATATGACATTGTTGTTATGTGACAAGGATATATCTGGACTTGTCAATTCTTTCATCAACAACATAAACAGCTCTTTTTCTTTTATCTGATGCTCAACATTACCCACAACATCATAAATAACTCCAGGGTTGATTGTAACAGCAATCAGATTCTCAGATTTATAAAAAAGTTGTGGTATTACACATCATTTTGCAGCATTAGTTACACAATCCACTTTTAATACCAATGATGAGCTTCATAACAAGAATGATGTGTTCCAGAGTTATACACCTCCTTGGTTCACAAATATGTCTCCAGTATAATTGCTCGAGTGAGAATGATCAAATGGACCCCCTAAATTTCACAAAATTTTGGACTCCATCACAGTCTAAGAAGATTACCAACGTTATATGCCAAATATGGAAGTGATATTGTTACACGCCATATAAGGAAGTGATTTTATCGCCGTAACCATGTACTAATGTCATTCAACAAGTTCTTTTAATAACAGAGGAACAAAATGAAGAACAATACCGTAGAAAACACATGACATATTCGAATGGCAGAATATTACTTTATTGATTGTACCAATGTCTTACATTATCATCCATATCAACATATCTTTCGTAGTTGTGGAAACCCTATAAATTTCACTCCGGTTGGTTAAGGATACCAATTGTTGTGACGCTTCAGTACAATTGACTTCTTAACAAGTATACTAATTACTTATCTAATTATGCATTACTGGCCTGCATTTATTGAAAATTTAGAGTCAGAAGGTAAACACATCTAACTTATACTAGATATGCCTCAAATAAAATCAAGTATTATTTGAGATATTAAATTAAATTATTAATGTATTAACTTAATCTATTCTTCATATAATTGAATAATAAATTATTTATGATATCATTATATCAATCAATTGATGTTCAAATTAATCGAATGATATTATTAACTATCAATTAAACAAATGATATTAATCATTCTGATTAATTAATATTATTAAAGTTTTGATTTCTGTTACTGCCTTCAATCATGTCAACGTGGCATCGCTTTACCACAAATGAGTTATTTGGGAAGTCACGTCATCGGGCTAGTTTGTACCATTGTGCTCCTTCCTGTGATATTGACACATACTGACTTGACTAATATAGGTCATGTTGGTTCGCATTGCATCCCCCCTATATTTATTGATGTCTCCGAATCTACTAGAAAACAACAAAAGATAATATAGAAGTCGAATAATACAGAGTAGCAGTATAAATATTAATTATTAAGAGGGGATTGTGACCACAGTCTAAATTAAATAGAACATACATTTGGATAACACACATACCATACTAATATTATATATAAATTTTTGAATTGTATGTTAAATTAAAGTTTAAAACTAAACTATAATTGTGAATAGTCTGGTCGAATTTTTAACATGGTATCAGACCAGGTTTAAAATTTGTATATATCAAACACATGTTATCAACATTTTGAAATACTTGATCTCTATTCTTTGATATACTCACAACATTCACAATGGTGAATGTTTTAAAAGTTGAAGATAGGCTAGAGGGAGCTTCAAACTTCACAGCTTGGGAACTGATAATAAAACTTGCCTTGAAAGAAAATGGGTTGGCTGACCTTGTACTAGAAGAAATTGAACCACCCTCTGAAAAAAACGAATTGGTACTATGGAATAAAAATAATATCAAAACAGTAAAAGACTGCATTATACCAGTTACATCCAAACTTGACATAACTAAACAAATGTTTATGAAACTAGAACGTATGTACAAAATTAACTACACAAGTTGAACACTTGCATTGAAATAGAAATTAAATCATATCAAGATGGCTAAAGGAGAATCTATTACATACTACTTTACGAAAATTACAGATCTAAGAGATCAACTCTCCACAATTGGCCATATTGTTGATAGCAATTAATTGTCAATGTTTTCTCTAAATGGACTTCCTGATTCTTGGGAATCTTTTGTCCAAGGAATGAGTGCAAGGTCAAAATTTCCTATGTATGATCTATTACAAGCAGATTGTATACAAGAGGAATCAAGATTAATTACAAATCGAATAGGCTCTACTAATGAAGAAATGCTTGCACTAACATCACAATTAGCAAAGAAGAAGAGAAAAGAAAAGAATTAAAAGGCTGCAATAAAATTGGTCACTATGCAAAGCAGTGTAAACAAAAATCTAAACCTGAAGTTACTATCGCTGAAGTTAGCAAAAGCATTACAAGAAAGGATTCAGATGGATTCTTATTTTATTCAGCAATTTCAAGTCATAAACCTACAGATAATAGCACCTGGATAATTGACAATGGTGCATCTGGACACATTATTGGATTAACTCAAAGTAGCTCTTTTCATCAAGTAACAATTGGAGACGATTCAAACTATTCTGTTGGATGAGTTGGAATTGCTGCCCTAAAAGTAAATTCTGGTATCTCCTTGCAAGTAAATAATGTTCTATTTGTTCTTGGAATTAAGCGAAATCTTATCTCAGTATCAGCATTGGAAGATGGGGGATATCACATTGCATTCATATATGGTCAAGTTATTATATGGCCAAATGTAACATACAAATTTTCTAGACTGAAATTAAATACTAAATTCTGAAAATAAAAGCAGTTAGGAAAGTATTACACATAACCATATTACCGAAATAAACATCTTTTACACCTTACAATCCATTTCATGCGAAAATAACTGAAAAACTGAAATGTCTAACTAACTAATTTGTATAACAATACAAGAGAAACTAAATCATTTCCATTCATTGCATGAATTATATATTAATTACGAGAAAGAAATTGCATGATAAAGATTGGAAAAGGAAACATACAAAATTTGGCTGAGGTATCTAATGATGTTGTGCAAGCCTCAACTTTTTAATAAGAGGAGAAGCATTAACTTAGGCTTAACCTCCCAACCATGGACCTTATTAATCCCCACACAATCTTTTGACAAGAAAGGCCCTCCCCACCCTAAGGTTAGGCTTGGGGCACTATCAATCCAGCCATCCGAGCATACTGGTGTTTAGAATGTCTGCTCAGTAATAGGTGGGCATGTTTGATTAACTGGCACCACCGACATCATGTGATCAAATGGAAGGCAAGCATGCGTTTAAACGACCTTGGCCAAGGATTTAGATGGGTTTATGATACCCGATCACCGCTCGACTTGACAACAGGGTATATAAATTGGACAAGCATGAGCTTACTTGGGAAATCTATAGAAGTTTATTACAAAATTTATCATCCATGGCAGTTCTGATTTCTGTTCTTCCTTTGCAAGGATTGTGTTTACCTCTTCACCCTCTTTCATTGGCCATTCCAGTCAGGGTGAGTCCTTGGTGTTGTTCAACTTGTTAATCGTGGAATTCTATCCATTGGCGGGTACACCGTTGGTATACAACTAATGTAAAGATGTACTTCAAATCAAGCATCATGCTGTTCTTATGATTCAGAACCACACTTGTTCAAACAAAAGACAAATCACAAATGTATCACAATAAGGAAAAGACTTGTTCTTTATGAAAGTCTCATATTGTATAAAGGCCCCAATCTGATATTGACAGTTTGCATTGATCTTGAATGAAAATAAAAAGGAGTTGGTAGAACATAAGCTGAGTGTATAGACAATGAACGTACAATTGGTACATAATTTAAAAAGAATCGAATGCATGATTTATCCATTAAGAAAATATTTGCATTGATTAAGAGGTATGAAGAAAGAATATAGAAATAACCTAAAATGAATGCTTTATGGGAGTTAAGGAGCCTCTATCGAGTGGCTCAAGCCGACTTGACTGTGGTTGAAATGCGATTATTGTTTGGAGAGATCCATGTTGAATTAGAGGTATTATGCTCGGTGCGTATATAGAACAGTAAGAGCAAAGATAAGGAGAAGAATGCCATCTCCACCATACGTGAAATGTTTTAAATCTTCTTTGGGCTCAAGCAAGCCGTGGCTCAAGGTGGCAGTTTCGATCAAGACCATCGGTTTCAAGTTGACCGATTTAAAAGAAAAGGTGGCGCCAAGTGTACATGCTCGCCTCTCATGGAGAGTTATATGTTTTGAATTATTAAAGAGTTTCTTTTTGAAAATATTTTAACAGCTAACTACCATCATCAAGTAAATATAACAAGCAACGGCTAACAACCATTATCATTAAACAATTATACATAATAATTGTTATCAACCAAGTTTACATGAAATAAACGGTTAACTATAACTTACCTTTTCACATTATCAAAAGAAATGATGGTTTTAACTAATCATCTCAACAGCTAGTTTCAAGTTCACTGATTAAAAAGAAAAGGTGGCACCAAGTGTACATGGTCGCCTCTCATGGAGAGTTGTAAGTTTTGAATTATTAAAGAGTTCCTTTTCGAAAATCTTTTATATATATATAAAATTTTCAAATGATTCCATCATGCTATGAATATATCTAAGGTCGCACCCATTAAAATACATATATCTATATACATGTGTAATTGGAAGAATTATGATCCTCTTGATATATACACATGTATTTATTTATACATATATTGATAGGGACGAACTATAGATACTATTTTAATATCATGGTGACATCACACACATACACACATATAGGTGACGATGAAAGAAAAATGGAGATGCCATCATAGAACAACAAAGGTAATGGTTTTGAACATGAATTTTGATTACGATTAAATATATATGTGTTTTATATGTTGTCTAAGTAGCTCATGCATGTGCAATGTGTGTACACTATTATGAAGTTGCTAGATCCTTACCAAGGTAGTTAGAGGCTATACCTGGCAATTAGATAAATGGATTACAGTAGCGCCCCATTCCTTAAATCCTGTTTAGCAATGCTTTCTCCCTTTCGTCTGCTCCTTTAACCACCCGTGCAACATTTCTACAATAATAACAAGTTCTTCCATTTTAAATCAATATTAGAATATAACATAGATAACTGTAACAATGGCTAAATACCATCATCAAGTAAATATAACAAACAACGACTAACTACCATTATCATTAAGCAATTATAGATAATAACTGTTAACAACCAAGTTCATATGAAATAAACAGTTAACTATAACTTACCTTTTCACATGATCAAAAGAAATGATGGTTTTTAACTAATCATCTCAATAGTTATAAATTTATTTTAATAGGTCCAAATTTTGGGATGTAACACCAAAAATTCTGATATCAAATCAGCTAAGGTTATTGGAGTTCGACATGGGCATCTCTATAGAGTTTGCATTGTTCCTACTCGAGCATTAATTCTAAATTCTTCAAAGTTAGGTGAAATTTGGCATAGAAGGTTGGGTCACGTACATTTCAGAGCACTACCCATTACGGAGAAGATGGGCCTACCAAAACTTACTTATGTACATGAAGGAACTTGCAAAGGATGTTCTTTAGGCAAAAATAGTAAGAGTATTTTTCAGAGTAGTAAAAGCAGATCTAAATGCATTTTAGAACTCATTTATTTAGACTTGTGTGGTCCCATGTCCATTGCTTACTTTAGTGGTTTCTTATATTATATCATTTTTGTTGATGAATACTCCAGAAAAACATGGATCTATTTTCTTAAAAATAGAGTCTAATGAAGTTATGGTGAGTTTCAAAGAGTTTAAAGCCCTAGTGGAAAATCTATCTGAAAAGAAAATCAAAATCCTAAGAACTGATAACGAAAGAGAATACACTTCCTCAAACTTTTAGAATTATTGTATTAATGTTGGGATTAAGAGGGAGTTTTGTATTCCTTACAATCCACAACAAAATGGAGTAATTGCAAGAAAAAATAGAACCATTGTAGAAGCAGCTAGAGCCATGATCCATGATTAAAATCCACCAACTTCATTTTAGGAAGAAGCTTGAAGAACTGTTGTCTATATTCCGAATAGAAGTCCACATAGAATTTTGGAAAATAAAACACCTCAAGAAGCCTATACAGGAAATACTTCTAATATAAGTCATCTAAGAATTTTGGTTGTCCAGTATAGACACATACCCAAAGATAAAAGAACTAAATTTGATCCCTTTGGCAACAAAGAAATATTCATAGGCTGTAGTGAAACATCAGAAGCCTATGGGAAATACATACTAGAAAAAAGACTATCGAACTAGGTAGGGAAGTGACATTTGAAGAAAATATTGCCTTTAGAAAATCAAGGATAATTTTGAGATAGAAGAAGATCAAGAAAATTGTTAAAAATATGGAAGAAGAAACCACTCCTAAAACTTAGAGAAATTCACGAATCTAAAGAAAATGATGAACCATTGCATCCTACTGATGGCCCTACTAACATCATTGTGAATTGTAAAAGACCTTTATGAGCAAGAAAAGTAATACAAGAAGTTGAAAATTTTGAAGCACCTAAAATATCACATAGAAATAAAAAGACCACACAAGTTCACAAATTATGTTGCATTAATGAGTGAAATCATAAATACAAAATTCACTAACGTTGAGGAAGCCATAAGTATGCAAGTACGGAAAAATGCAATGACTGAAGAGAATCGGTCAATACTAAAGAACGATGTTTGGGAGAATACCTAGACCAGAAGAAAATTTGTTTCTTCTAAATGGCTCGTCAAATCAAATATGTAACCGATGGAAGTATTGATGAATACAATGCCATATTTGTAGCTAGAGGATTCTCACAAAATGAAGGGATTGATTATGATAAAATATTTGCTCCTATTGATCGATACACATTAGTTAGAACCATTATTGCTATTGGTGCATCCAAAGGGTGGAAGATCCATCAAATGCGTGTAAAAACAACTTTTATCAATGGCCTAACTGAAGAAGAAGTGTACATTGAACCGTAAAGGATTTATCATGCACAAGGAATCTCATGTTTGTAAATTAAATAAAGCTTTGTATGGACTAAAAGAAGCCCTAAGAGCTTGGGACAAAAGGATTGACTCTTATCTAGAGAGCTTGGGTTTCTCTAAGAATGATGTAGATTCCAACAATCCATATTTCAAAGTAATCAATGGGGAGACTTCAATCTCAGTACTTTATGTCGATGATTTACTGATAAGAGGAGACAATCACCTTATTATTAAATGTAAACAAGTGTTGCCTTTGCATTCGGAATGAAAGATATGGGATTACTACACTACATACTTGGATTACAAGTATGGTAGAAATCAAATGAGATTATACTATGCCGAGAAAAATACACCATAGATATACTAAAGAGATTTGGAATGATGGATTCTAAATCCATGTCTACACCCATGGAATCAGATCTACACAAATTAAAAGAAGTTGCAGTAGATCCAAAATTACCAAATTCTACTTTATATAAACAAGTAATTGGGTCTCTTATGTATCTAGTAAATACCCAACCAAACATTTATTATGCGGGGAGTGTGCTTAGTCAATTTATGTGTGAACTCTTACAAATACACATGGTTTCTGCAAAACACATTAAGCTATTTACAAGGCACAATTGGACTTGGCCTCAAATACTGTGCAAATACAGAGTTGAAGCTACATGGCTACACAGATTCCGACTAGGTAGGTAGTGTTGCTGACAAAAAAAGCACATCTGGCTGTTTCAGTTTAGGCCCATCTATGATTTCATGGTCTAGCAAAAAGTAATGTTCAGTTGCACAAAGTTCTACAAAAGTTGAATAAATAGAAGCATGTATGGGAGCACAAGAAGCAATTTGGTTACGAAAGCTTCTTACTGGTTTGTTTGGAAAATTGTTAGAGCCCACTATCATTCGTTGTGTCAATCAAAGTTGTATAAATCTCTTTGTTTATCGTACGTTTCATAGCATAACAAAGCATGAAGAGATCAAGTATCACTATGTAAGAGATAAGATGGAAAGAAATGGCATTAAGTTGAAATACATTAAAATTGAAAGCCAAACAATAGACATTCTCGCCAAACCTCTTCCCATAATTAAGTATGGTAGAGCATGATGATCTAACTAAGATGTAAACATTACTTAAATTGTTTTGTAAAATTACTAATGTATCAATCTTGATTTCATTGTACTTGTTATATGAATATCATTGTGAGTAGACAATCTCTCAATGGTAAGACGCTTGACGTTATTACCTTAATTGTGAAGTGACGTCTTTACTATGTTGGTTGATTATATTAAATCCGCTAAAAAAGGGTAACATATGTGATGATACTTGATGACATGCCATAGTTGTAGATATTTATAAGTCCATTATGGCCGGTAATTCATGTGATGATACCTGACGACATGCCATAGTTGTAGATATCTTAAGTCCTTTATGGTGGATAAATGGTGATATCCGTCAACATGCCATAAAGGTAATTCTTTAAATCTATTATTTTGGGTAACACTGTGGCAATACTTGACAACATACCATACTAGTAGCTACCTACTCTATTATAGTGGATAACACATATGGTGATTTCTGATGACATGTTACAATGATAGGTATTTAAATTTTTTATAGTGGATAACACATATAATGATATATGATGACATGCTATAAAAGTAGTTCTCTAAAATCCTTTATGATGGATAGCACATATAAGGATATCCAATGATACACCATAAAGGTAATAATAATAATAATTTTTAAGCCAATATTATGGATATGTGAAATGTCTCTACCTAAGCCTCCCTAGCTAAAGAGGGAGTGTTGAAAATTTAACATTAGGAGGTAAACAAATCTAACTTATACTAAATATGCCTCAAATAATTATTTATGAAATCATCATATTAATCAATTGAGGTTCACATTAATCAAATGATATTAATAATTATCATATTAAACAAATGATATTAATCATATGAATTAATATTAATAAATTTTTGATTTCTATTACTAATAATCATGGCAATGTGGCATTTGTTTACCACCAATGAATTATTTGGGAAGTCACGTCATTGAGTTAGTTTGTACAATTGTGGCCCTTCCTGTGACGCTGACACATATCGACATGACCAATATAGGTCATGTCAATTCAAACTTCATCCCTCCTATATATTTTGATGCCGTTGAATTTGCTAGAAAACATCAAAAAAGAATATATAAGTGGAATAATACAGATTGGTGGTAAATTCAAAAGAACATTCATTCATATAACACATAATACTAATATTATATATATATTATAAATTTTGAGTTTTTTATTATCTTAAAGTTTAAACTATAATTTTTAATAGTCTAATCGAATTTTTAACAACATTATTGCAGCCCCAAAAAAGTTGCCTTCTAGACGACCAAAGCAAAAATAGGACTAGTAAGGAAAAATCCTTCCTATTGAGATAGTTGAGAAGGCTTCCTTGGAGTAATAGATGTGGTGGGTACGTCGCAGCTGCTGTTGGAGGAGTTTCAAATCTCTTTCTGTAGCTAATTGTTTTTCTTGTGCCACCTGAAGAAGTATTAGTGCATCCATTCTATCTTTTTCAGCCACGACCAATTTTTCTAATTTCTTTGCTTGCCCAAATTTTTCTTGTCCTTGACTTGCCTCCAACTATCCTCCAAGATAAACCGTTTGCCTTCTATTCTCACTATATCCCTCGTGGCATTCTAAAGCTCCATGAAGATAACACAAAATTTTCCTCCATCAATGAGAGAGTACTCATCATGGCTAAGTGTCTTATATAATCATTTAGAATCTGTGGTGTTCACCACTCCTAGGCACGATCTTCCATCTCATTGCTAGGCTAACCTTGCTCTACAAGGAGCATCCTAAAATCATTATGACATACTTCCCTCATAAACCACATTAATGACTCAGCTGCTAGGACTATGGATCCCATATCTAATACTTTTGATTGACTAATCTATCCTGTGTAGCACATATCATGCCCTCCAATTCTGCTAGGAGTCTCGTAGTTAAGTCTCCAAATGTTGTTGTCCTATCTACACTATTGATGGATCCATTGTCCTATTGTCCCACATGGTGGCTATCAATGTCCATTTCTTCCAATTCTGGCTAGTGATCCACATCTTTAAACTATCCTATTATCAAGGTGGGCAATGGTTGAGGGATGTCTTCCACTCCCATCTTGAATTTGGCCAACAATTTGTTAGCTTCAATCTCAACATGTATTCTATTAGTGGTCTCAATTTCTGAGGGCATGAGTTTGGAAGCTACTATTGGTGCAAGATTTGGAATGATGTATTTGTCTGAGCTTGTGGAGCTTCTTTTGGCATGACTACCAGAGCAATTGGTTAGGTTGTCTCCATCATCTGTGAAGTAGCGATCTTGATATTTTGAGTGACCTTATGTGATCTAATATCCACCACCTTTGCGTATGGGATCCACTCAGTGGGGACTAGATGTGCCACCGATGAGAGCTGAGATGGGGTAAATGATATCTTTTTTGCTCCCTAATTAGGAAAGGATGATGTATTGCCAACCGCCTTCTTTGCCATCTTGGTTGCCGCAATCATTATGCGTGCCATACTGCGAGATGTGCCAATGGTTGTGCCAATTGTCACAACTCCAAATGTACCAGCTGTCCCCACAACCATACTCCCGACTGCGCTAAACCTGTTGCCATTCGTACATATAGCTTGGGTGTTGTGACCTAATCACACATAGCCCTTTGAATGAGATCCACTTTCTTTTTTCTCTCTTTGCCCCTTTTGTTTTCCTTGTTTTGGTTGTTCTAGTGGTAGTCTCTCAAGGTTCCTGTTGTTCTAGTTTTAGGAATAGCTCTTCTCTATTGACATTTCAATCTTGAGGTTTCGTCCAACTTTGAGTACAAGGGTTGAATCCTTTGGTACTGAACGGATCATTTTTCAAGTCTTTGAGAAAGCCCATGTTTTAACATTTTGAGTCACACGATGATTCGATAGAGGAGGATCCACATTAGTAGCAAAAACATGCTTCACTACAAAATTGGTTTGGTGAAGAATTTTGGAAGGAAAAGCCATAAGAGGTTTAAAGCACACACTTAGGACACTCAATGATCTTTATAGTACATGAAAATCTCACTTGATGAAGAAAGGTCTATATTAGGTCAAGAAAGGTTCTTAGAAGTTTTCCCACAAGCCTTAAATGCAATTAGGCCGTTGTTTTCTAGTGAATAGAAAGAGTGTTACAAAGACAAAAGTGAACAATTAGAGGCATTTTATCATATGTTGTTTTGAGCAATAAGAGATAAGATTGTCAAGATGGACCTTTCTAGAGTATAAATTTGTAGGTCAAAGTGAAGAAGCTATTATTGAGAACAATAGCCATGGAAGTATTCATATTTGAAAGTATTGAGTATATTATGCCAAGGATAATGCGATAAAGAGGGAGTTACAAGAAACTTTCATTTCACCCAAGAATCTCCTATACGATGAGGAGAGTATTTGCCATGCCACTTCATGTGTAATCATCACATTCATTTCTAAGGTTCATAGTGTGCTTAGAGAAAAAGATGGTTCATAATATGTATTTGCATATTCTCAAAACGCATTCACTTCCTTAGCCTAGAATTCAAAATAAACCCATTGTAGCAATGAAAAAAGATATAAGATATCCAAAACAAGGAACGCTCATTGCGAAGTTGCCCCAATGTTTTTGAAAGGAAACACAAGTAATTGTATCCCAATTGCACAAGATGCAGTTTTGTCAAAGCAAAGAGACTTTTAAAATGAGAAAAGAAAATAATTTGAGGGAAGCATAACATTTCTCCAGCAAACAAGATCTATTAAGAAAAAGTCCGCTGAAAGGATTCAAAGGTCTTCAAACACGCAAAGCACAAATCTTAGAGAGTATGTGAAGGTCTCAAATGCACAAGTCTGCAAAGATTGCAGAGGAGACACCCAAATGTAGAAGGGAACCCATTTGCATATTCAGAACTTGTCATCTTGCTTAAAATATGAACTCTCTTAGAACAAAGGTTCATTGGTTGTCCTAACAAATGCTCAAATCATTCACAACAAGAAATGTCATATCATGTGTTTTTTTTGGCAATACGAAAGAATAAAAAGAAAACTCTACAGAGAAATATTTGTTAGAGATCTTTAATGTGTTTGGAATCACGTTTACAACACAAGGCTCTAAGAGGAATGCAAATAGTTTGTCTACTACGGTTGCCTGGATGCTTGAGGTGCAAGTCAACCTAGTGAATGGATTAAAATCCACGATCCCTCCAAAACCCCACCCAAACACTCATCACGACACATTTTACACGGTGTCATAGAACTCAAGCCAAGGGGAAAAAACCCACAGCTATCCCTAAAATGCGCTTGGGTGCATATTCATCCTATTCATAGAAAATGCAAAAAAAAAGAAAATCCTCTACCTTATCAAAATATTGCTCAAACAATCTTCTAGGAACAAAAACGACCTTGTTAAGGAATCCTCCAAAAGTTTAAAGGTTTGCCAAGCCTCCCCAAATGCGCTCAAGCATATAATGTAGTAAATAAAGGAACTTTCAAAACTTTGAAATAAATTCGTCATTGGATCTGTTTCACACCATGAGGCTAAACTTCCATTCACATAGGGGAAAGTAATTGAAATTTGTTCACTTTAATTGATGTGTGCTTGAGGTGTAGGTTTGTGAAAAGAAATAAGATTCCTCTATTAAAGTCTAAATTTGGAGTCCTTTAATAAGAAAATGCACTCTTTACCATGATAAAAGGATTATTTAAGTGGAGAATATTTTCATAAAGCACATCAAAATCATCTAAGTGGGGGGATTTATTGGGTTGAAGTATATTTTCTTCATAATGAATGGAGGTGGTCTAGTGTTATGAAGAATTATTTCATCGAGATCAATATGCATGTAAGGGGGAGAATGGAGAGATTTTTCATCAAAGGCAAGATTAAAGTCGAAGTCAAAAAATAAGGTGGTTACAGAAGTCAAGAATCAATTAAATATCAAATCTTGTATTCAATATTTAGTTAAAAAAGTGGTAAATTGGAAATAAATCAAGTTTCCGTAGTAAAATAAAATTTTGAAAAAATGACAAATAGGAGGATAAATCAATTTTTGGATTTAAAGCAAAAAACAAAAAAAATAAATATCAAATTTATTGCATAATTAATAAATTTTGGAAAATTGAAAAAACTTGAAAGTTTTGAAACAACTTGGAATCCAAAATCCAAAAGGTGAATTGTTAGAAAATCAATCAAAAATTGAGAAAACAAAAATTTGGAAATTTGCAGAACTTGGGAAGTTTGGAGGAAAAACTTGGAAAGCATGATGAAAAGCAAGTTGGAAAAGTGAAATCGATTATTTTAAAATTAAATATTGATATTTAATTAATAAATTTTGAGAATAAAAAAATGGCTTTGAGAAATGAATTGGATGGTGGAATCTTGATATTTTTGGATTTACACTCAAAGTTGAGTAAATATTAATTCTATTAACATTTCATTTATTAGTTTTCAAAAATATCCAAAATAAAAAGAATTCAAATTTGAAATTGATTAGTTTTGAGATTGTTGCTATGAGCTACTAAGACAGTAAAGTTTTCATTTAAGTTTTGTGAATACTTTTGTTTTAGTGCTTGATTGTTCCCAAAATTTTGTCATTTAGATTAAGTTTAGTAGATAAAGTGTTGTGATGGCAGTGGGAAATATGACGCTGTTTTGATGAATTCCTTTGGCTCATATTTTGACGTTTTAGTGATTCCTAATCATTTTGCAAAGTTAGCTTGAACCCCTTTCATGGATATGTTCTTTATGATGGTATTTGTGGTGGTATGAAAATATTTTGCATAACCTTTGAAGATTGTACTAGTTCACACATAGTTGTAGTAGAACTGGGCGAAGCAGAGCTCAGTAATTAAGGAATTTGTCAGCCAAAGTACCATTTGTTGTCTTTTCACTTAGGAGTAGAATAGAATTCCAAAATCGTAATCCTCTTTCATTTTTGCAAATCCTATGAAAATTCCTAACAAAGTGCTTCATTGCAAAACCTCATGATAGCTACCACATCCTGCATTGCTTGAAACATATCTGAGTGAAAATATGTAAGCCCCCTTATGTTCATCAACAAATCACATCAAACATTGTGCTTATCCATGGTCAAGATCTGACATAGAAGGAACCTTGGAGTCAATATATGATCTCGCAATCTTAGCGTACACGAGACTTTGTTCAAGAGAGGATGAGATACCTCGTTATTTTTCTCTACTGTTTGGTGGGTCATAAAACACACATCAATAGGTGTGTTCAATCGTTTCCTTTGGTAGTGCTTTTGTGTCTATTACATCCACCGTACTTTGTGGGATGGATCCAAGTAAGAGCCACTCTACTACCGGCACAAACTTAAAGTTTCTTACTTTATCTTCGTCTTCCTTGGCTTGACATTCTCTGCTGCAAATGTATATAAGTGTAACTAGTAGCTCATTGTTAGTATGTATCATCGATTTCTCAATGATATCCTTGCTCTAGATGAGTTTGAGCCATTTTTTTGTCCTTCGCAGTCATTTAAGATCAGGGTTTTGTTGGGGGCTGTTGTTTATGTGATATCCCAAAGACCATTGAATTATTTTGTCCCATAGGAGACTTTGATGGTTTTTTGCAAATATTTGATTGTGGATTTGTGTCTTCTTATCATACCCATACACCATGGTACGAAGCACTGGCTCAAACTCTTCAAATCAAAGATATGGTTAAAAATAATTTTTTCCAATCTCTTCTTTACAAAATACAACTTTCATGGAGTGACTGTCATCCACACCTTCCCAATATAGTTTCAAACATAACAATTGCAGCTACAATCTTTTCCTCTGTATTCTTGCCCTTGCTCTTCTTTTTGTTGGAGGCCATAGTGCATCTTACTTGTAATCGGTTGTCTTTTTCATCCTTAGAGCTAGGGGTATTGGTGCCTTTTTTAGTATTCCCATTGCTTGTGTTTACCATCTTGTAGATTTTTGTTAGGGGCCTACAAATGTTACTTAGCCCTTTATTTACTCCCAAAATTGTCCTTCCCACCAATGATGCCTTTCCTCCTTTGTACGAACCTTATTCTCTCTCATGCTCATATGTTCTCTTGCAAGTGTACGGTTTTGGTTTTCACCCATACAACCATATCCTCTTTGAGTGCAGGAAAGTGCTCTATAGTTCGGTTCTTCCTTCCCTTGGTACAGTTTGTTTTGCCTTCTTTGTATAATGTGCTTTCTCCTTCCTCTATATTGCTAATGCCAATACCTCCATGTGGGATGTGTTTTGGTTGTACGATGTAGGACATACTAGTTGTTGTAGTCCCTTATCCGTACGACATATGGCTTGTGACTTGTCTATATGTCATACAGTTTGAGGTGGCTTGTTCGTGCCTCATCTAGTGTGTGGTGCCTTGCCCATACTTTATATGGTTTGAGATAGACTTATCCTTGTTCCTCGATGTCATACGCTACCTTCTTTTGAGTACTAGCTTGTTCACCTTTGACTTTGGATGGTTGTCGTACGGTAGAAATGTTCTCTCTTTTGTTGTCCCGAGTTCTTATAATCTTTTGCTAGGGTAAGGTTTGAAAAATTAAGTCAAATACTTTCAAGCTTTCCTTTTCTTTTCTTTCCTTCTTTATGTCATTATTTGTGATCTCTCCCGTTTCCTTGTTTTCCCCAATTTACTTGTCTTTAACCTTTCTTAAATGATTTTTATACAAGTCTCCATGTCTTCTGATTTGTTTTGGTTTTTGTCTTGTTGTATCATGCTTCTATCTCTTTCCTAAGCGTAGTATCTTGCCTTTGTTCCAACTACCTTCAACTTTTTGAATTTATTAAGAGATCTATTCTTGTACTTTGGTTTCCTTTTTGAGCCTTTTTTCCTCATTTCGGATTTTAACTTCAGAGGCATACGACCACATACAAGTGCTTGGATATGTCTAGTAGCACTTATTTTCACACCTTCCCAAATATTCGAGATTAAAAATTTTGTCCACCAAAGGGGCAAGCCCCACTCATTTAAAATTCCCATCTATATACCTCCCTTCATATTTTTGGTACCATAGTGCTTCTTTCATGTTTATTGTTGGAGGTTTTGTTGGATTGGGGATCACTCACCATAGAGTATTTGATTTTTTGAGATAGACTTCTCCTTGTTCCTCAATGTCATACGTTGCCTTCTCCTAGGTACTAGCTTGTTCACTTTCGACTTTGGATGGTTGTCGTACAGTAGAAATGTTCTCTCTTTTGTTGTCCCAAGTTCTTATAGCCTTTTGCTAGGGTAAGGTTTGAAAAAATTAAGTCAAATAATTTTAAGCTTACCTTTTCTTCCCTTCCCTTCTTTATGTCATTATTTGTGATTTCTCCTTTTTCCTTGTTTTCCCCAATTTTCCTGTCTTTAACCTTTCTTAAATGATTTTTATACAAGTCTCCATGCCTTCTAATTTGTTTTGGTTCTTGTCTTGTTGTATCATGCTTCTATCTCTTTCCTAAGCCTTTGTTCCAACTACCTTCAACCTTTTGAATTTATTAAGAGATTCATTCTTGTACTTTGGTTTCCTTTTCAAGCCTTTTTTCCTTTTTTTGGATTTTAACTTTAGAGGGATACTGCCACATACAAATTCTTAGATGTCTAGTAGCACTTATTTTCACATGTTCTCAAATATTCGAGATTGAAAAATTTGCCCAGCAAAGGGGCAGGCCCCACTCCTTTAAAATTCCCATCTATATACCTCCCTTCATATTTTTGGTACCATACTGCTTCTTTTGTATTTATTGTTGGAGGTTTTGTTGGATTGGGGATCACTCACCATAGAGTATTTGATTTTTTCTTGTAGGGTGCTTCTTCCCCTTTATTCTTGCATTTCGTGATTATTTGTTTCACATAGCCATCTCCTTCACAAATAAATAAGTCATCCTCCTTTATCATTGCCTTCAGGCATGTTCCTAGGGTCGTCCCATATTCTTCCAAGTCAGTTTCTTCCTTCGAGTCGTTGGATCCATCATCTTTGGTTGGCTGCTTGTTTTCTTGTTCTTTTGCTTTTCTATCCATATGATAGGCAATGGATCCTTCTCTTCTTTTGTCATAGGGTGTTCTTAATTTCCAATAGTCGCTAATCCTCACCCAGAATGCAGGGAATCAAACAGAGCATTGGTAAGATGTTTGTGCACTCTCAGAATTGCAATTCCTTCAAAATGTTTTCTTACTAATTGTTCTTCGGGATTTGTTATTGGCTTCTTCTAGTTCTTATTGAGCCTTAAGGTTCTTGAATTATTACTAGACCTTCTATTTACTCCTTGGTGGGTAATCGTCTACCCACCCTTAGTGGCATACCACAACATGTCGATCCCCACAATGTGAATCTTTCATTCCTAGTAGGCTTTTATTTTGGACTCGTTTAAAGTTTTGTTTATAAGCTTGTTGTCTAGTGTTAATAGCTTTATGAACCTAGTGTCTCCCCCTTCTCTTCTCATGTAGGGTCCTAACCAACAAGCTTTGAGTTTACCTTGTTTGATTTTGTGCTAAGCATTATATTTAAGAACTAATTGCCCTAGCCGGAAGTTCATTCTACAAAGGTGTTTATTGTGCCAAAAATTTCTCCAGTGTTGGGCTACCTTTGTGGCCCATTGCACCATCACTTGTCTTTCCTCCAATTTTACCAGCTTGATTAGTTGTTGCCTTAGGCTATCAACATCCATGTATCTATTTTCTATTGCCACGTTGAGACTCAATGAATTGTGCTTTGTTAGTGTGACTGCCTGTTGGTTGTACATCAACTAAAAATGTGCCTTGTTATTACCTTATAGGTTGTTTTATAGGCAGAAAGTACCAAAGGTAGTCTCTCTTCCCAATCTCTTCCTACCCCACATGTCTTGTATAGAACCGATAAAGTATTTTATTAGGGGCTTTAGCTTGTCCATTGGCTTGCGGGTAGTATGGGCTTGACAAGTTGGGGAATATGTAGAACTCTGTGGTCATATTCTGGATCACCCAATTTACAAAGTGTACTCCCCTATCGCCAGCACTTGATATAGGGATCCCGAATCTACTGGAAATCTATTTGTATAAGAATTGGGCTATACTTACCATTGTATTGTTTGGAAGTGCCCTAGCTTCAACCCTCTTAGTCAGGTGTTATGTGGCTACCATAATGTAGTTGCAACTTTGGGCCATACTCTCTCTCAATGGCCCCACAAAGTTAAGCTCCCATCTTTCAAATAATTGTTGAGGTTGTGAAGGGAATAGGGGCATGAAGTCTCTTTTGAGAGGTTCTTCGATCCTTTGGCAAGTTTTGCATTCCACACCCATTCTTTTGCATCCATTTGTAGCATTGGCTACAACAATTTGGCAAGCAATGCCTTTCGTGTTATGGCATTAGGTCCATGTCTCCTCCCACAAGGCCTTTGTGTGACTCTTGTAGTATGATGGCGATTTCTTTTTCCATAACACATATGCAAAGTACATGGTCAGGTCCCATCTTTTAAATCAATCACTTTTTAGGGCTAGTTTCCTTCGCTCACTTGGTGGCATCTCAAGTCAAAATGGAGGCTGTGGAGAGGTACTTGACAATAAGTTTGCGCCACGATGATAGAATTGCTATCTAGAATAGGTGGGTGTTTGGAAAGTCTCCATTCGCCCTTTTGCTGTTTCACCTCATTTTATTCTTGATAAGTGATCTACTATGGCATGGCTATTGCTTGGTCATACAATGATAATAAAAGTGAATTCTTGTAGTAAAAATAGCCATCTACTCACCCTCCCTTGTATAATTGGCTTAGTCACTAGGTACATCAGGGCTTGATGGTCTACATAGAAGGTATAGGGTGTGGATAGGAGGTAGTGTCAAAATTTCTGAACCACGTAGACCATACGTGGTGCTTCCCTTTTGTAGTGTTGTAGTTTCTTTTGGCTTTTGACAATAGTCAGCAAGCAAAAATCTAGTGCATGGCTTGGTCCTCTTTCACTTGCTTGAACCTAAGTAGCCCAACGTCGTAGTTGGAAGCATCCATGTTTACATGGAATTTCTTGTTCTAGTCTGGTCGTACTTGTAAAGTTTCTGCGAATTCATTGGACTGAATATAGATTTGATTCTTCCTTCTCTATCTTCTTATAACTTGCTGCGAGTAACTTTAGATTATTTCCTTTTACTGGATTAGAAATGTAAATCAGAACTCTGTCTATTACTTCTGCAATTTGTATGAAGGCAGTAATGACTAAGGAACAGACTTGTATTGATCTTGTGTGCTCTTAGACTTCATCCTTACTCTCTATAAGTATAGGAGTCAAGGGACATGTCCTTATAAAGGACATGTCTCTTCCAGAAGTCATTTGCCTAATCCTCTAGAAGTTGGTGACTTTCTAAGGGTAATTACATATTGATTAAAACACAAACAATGTTGTTAGTTAATACTAATACAACCTCCTAAAGATAGACGCCGATCACGAAGAAGGAATAATGCAACTTAGACTTGGTCCTCTACTTATCATGCTATATCAGATCTGATCGATCTGTTATCAGATCAGTATGCTTAATCAAGTTATAGATTTAACACTCCCTCTTAACTTGATACTCACACTGAGATATGTCATATCTAGCAACATCAATAAAGATGAACAAGCAAGAATTGATACTCTATATCTATCTGAATCTCCTTAGCATGTGGTATCATAGAACACATGATACAATGTCATATTACTAAACCTGTAGTATGACAAATCATTGCTACTAGTGATAACAGTATTGCAAAGAATACAATGTACAGGATAAATCTGAAGAGTAATATAATTTATTCATTTATCCAAGTTGTGACTCATAGATACTGGTATTTCTAAATCACAATATGATCCTGAGTTTAAGACCTACCAGAATACAGGATAAACCTGGAGAATAATAAAATTCTTCCTTTATCCAAATTGTGACTCATTGACATAGCAATGTTAACATCACAATATAATCTTGAACTCATCTAGATCTTACAGTAGAATTCTACTGTTTAGCACATTATCTAAGAGATCGTCATCTCTCATAATGTCTTTATACAAGTGTTCATTATCTCAAAGATCTTCACCTCTTAAATAATGAATACAAATGGTGGAACCCATAACAGTGAATAGCCTGACAAAATAAAATTATTTTATTAATAATTTAAATAGTACAAATGGATTACAACTTAACCATACCAAGTCTTCCCCTCAAGTGTTCTATCTTCACTCTAGATAGAGGTTTGGCGTGTATGTCTTTGATGACTATTTGGTGAGTATGTCTTTGAGTATCGTCATCTCTCATAATGTCTTTTATACTAGTGTTTATTATCTCAGAGATCGTCACCTCTTAAATAATGAATACAAATGGTGGAACCCATAACAGTTAATAGCGTGACAAAATAAAATTATTTTATTAATAATTTAAAGAGTACAAATGGATTACCACTCAACCATACCAAGTCTTCTCTTGAAGTGTTCTATCTTCACTCTAGATAGAGGTTTGGTGAGTATGTCCGCTGTCTGATTTGCATTGCAAATGTATTCTAATTTTATAGAATTTCTGTTTATCATATCTCATAATGTCTTTTATACTAGTGTTTCATTATCTCAGAGATCGTCACCTCTTAAATAATGAATACAAATGGTGGAACCCATAACAGTCAATAGCCTGACAAAATAAAATTATTTTATTAATAATTTAAAGAGTACAAATGGATTACAACTCAACCATACCAAGTCTTCTCCTGAAGTGTTCTATCTTCACTCTAGATAGAGGTTTGGTGAGTATGTCCGCTGTCTGATCTGCAGTGCACATGTATTCTAATTTTATAGAATTTTTGTTTATCATATCTCTTACATAATGGTAAGGAATTTCAATATGCTTGGACCTGTCATGAAAAACTGGATTCACTGAAAGCTTGATGGAACTCTGATTATCACAATGAATAATCGTAGGATTCATAGCGTGCCCAAATAATCCCACAAGTAACTTCCTTAGCCAGATTGCTTCTCAAGAGGCCATCGCTGCTGCAATGTATTCGGCTTCTGTGGAACTCTGAGCTACTGAAGACTACTTTTTGCATATCCAAGATATCATCGTGATCCTAAACTGAAACAACATCCTGAAGTACTTTTTCTATCTTTTACACTTCCACTCCAATCTGAGTCGGTGAATCCATGCAAATCTAGATCAACTTTCTCATTTTGAGTCCAAAATTAAGAGTGCCTTGGAAGTATCTCATAATGTGTTTAATTGCAACTAAGTGAATCTCCTTTGGCTCACACATAAACTGGCTTAAGGCATTAACAACATAGCAAATATCAGGCCTTGTATTTACTGAGTACATAAGGGCCCCAATCATCTGTTTGTAGAGAGTGGAATTGATGGAAGGTGATTCTGCAACAACTTCTTTAAGTTTATGTAGATTTGTTTCCATTGGAGAAGACATAGATTTGCAATTCCACATTCCAAATCTTTTTAAAATGTTTGATGTATACTTCCTTTGATTAAGTATGATACTATCAGAATTTTTTCGTACTTCCAACCCTAGGAAGTAATGAAGGAGTCCCAAGTCTTTCATCTCGAATTCTCTAATTAGATCTTTCTAGCACTGATCTATAAGATGATCATCACCTGTTATTAATAAATCATCAACATACAGTATCAAAATTACCATATCATTTTTATCTCTTTTATAATATAAATTTGGATCGGATTCATTTTTGGAGAATCCTAAGCTGGTGAGATACTTATCAATTCTTTGATACCAAGCCCTTGGAGCCTGTTTAAGCCCATAGAGAGCTTTCTTGAGCCTGCAAACAAAAATGTTAGGATCATGGGTTTCAAATCCTTCAGGTTGCTCCAGATATACTTCTTTTGTAATCTTTCCATCTAGGAATGCTATTTCTAAATTCATCTGGTGTACTTTCCATCCCTTCGATATGGGAATTGCTAAGACTGTTCTTACGGAGGTATATTTGGCAACAAGAGCAAAGGTTTTTCATAATCAATCCCTTCTTTCTGAGAAAATCCTCTGGCTACAGATCTAGATTTATATTTCTCAATGCTACTGTCAACAACATGCTTTATTTTAAATACCCACTTGGAAGAAACAACAGATTTTCCTTTAGGTCTTGGAACAATTTCCCAAACATCATTATTTATAATAGATTGGTATTCTTCTGTCATAGATTCTTTCCAAGTTGTATGTTTAATAGCATCAGAAGAATTGGTTTGTTCTATTTTGGATAAATCACTCATGTTTGCTGTATAACTAGAGAATCTTTTAGGTCTTTTACTCCCTGACTGTTTCGAAAGGTGCAACAAAGTCTTGAGCTGCCTCGACTATTTTAATGGGCCATAGTGGTCTTTTCTTTGAATTTTGAGTTTCTTCAAGATTTAGATTTTGAATTTCAGCTTCAATTTTTTCTAAGTTCTCCCCTTGGGACCTAAATTCACTATTTCTTTTAGAACTAGGTAAAGGAGAAGGTTCTTCTGAACTTAGGGCTCTTTTGAATGCTAGATCTTGTTCAAAAATTACATCCCTACTAAGTTCAATACTTTTCCATCTAGGTATGAAAATCCTATATGCCTTTGATGTTTCGCTATACTCTACAAAAATACCTTTCCTCCTAGAGGGTTCTAACTTGGTTCTCTTTTCTTTTGGAACATGGATATATACAGGGCACCCAAAAATCCTAAGATGACTTATATTAGGTTTGACCTTAGCAAATACTTCTTCAGGAGTTTTATCTCTAAAGTAAGAATGTGGGCTTCTATTTTGAATATAAACAGCAGTACAAGAGGCTTTTGCCCAAAGGTAATATTCTAGATTTTGATAATAAATCATAGCTCTAGCAGCTTCTATCATTGTTCTATTCTTTCTTTCTGCTACCCCATTTTGTTTTGGATCATAAGGAACAATGTAATCCCTCTAAATCCCTGATTCTTTACAAAATCTTTTAAACAAGTCTAAGGTATATTCCCCTTCGTTATCAGTTCTAAGGGTTTTAATTTTACGTCTTGAAAAGTTTTCAGTTAATGTTTTAAATTCTTCAAATCTCTTTATGATTTTTTCTGATTCTTTGCATTTTACGAAGTAAATCCATGTTTTCCTAGAGAAGTCATCTATGAACAAAATATAATACCAAAATCCTCCAAGAGAAGGAACAAACATAGGTCCACATAAATTTGAATGAATTAATTCCAAAACATTATTTGTTTTCCTAGTGCTATCATGAAATGGATTTCTGGTGTTCTTACCTAGAGCACACCCTTTGCATATGCTTGAGTGGTCTTTATTTAGTTTAGGTAATCCAGTAACCATCTTCTCCATAGTTGATAAGGTTTTGAAATTTAGATCCCTAATCTTCTGTGCCATATTTCATTTATGTTTGTAGCTTCATGAATTAAGGCTTGAATAGGTTGACTAGATTTTGTATTCAATTCATACAAATATCCTTTTCTCTGACCAATCAACTTTGCTCTCTTGATTGAGGAGTTCTTTGCCCAAGTTAATACTTTGCCGTCCACGAATGCAACATTATGCCCATCACCTTCAAGCGCTATAATTGAGATTGGATTTCTTTTAATTCTTGGCATATAGAGTACACCTTTGAGAAGAAGAGAATTTCCTGATTTTAGTTTCAAGGTGCAATTTCCAATTCCTTCAATGGAATGTGCTAAATTATCACCAATGGTAACTTCATCGTTAACCTTTTCTGATAAAGAGTCTAGTGTTTCTTTGTATCTTGTTATATGTCTAGAAGATCCACTATCAATTACCCATGCTTTACTTGAAATTTCATTTGATAGTGAGGAGTACAATACACGATTTTCAAGATCATAGGTATCTTTTTCCCTAGTAACATTTGTACAGTTTGCTGCTTGTTTACGATTTTTAGGACAATTAGATCTGTAGTGTCCAAATTTTTCACAGTTGAAACACTTTATTTTGGATAGATCTTTCTTGGGTTTCCCATTCTTTTGATTTCCCTTTTTCTTCTTGAAATGCTTCTTCTTGCCCTTATAGGAGTTTGTATTAAGAACATGAAATTCTTCATCTTCTGTTTTAAGTTTCCCCCCTTTCTTCAATTTTCTGGATTTTTCTTGAAGATAATCGTTCTTAAGTCAGTTGAAGTCAGGAAGATTATCTCTGGCATTTATTCCTTGTGCAAAAGACTCCCATGAATCTAGTAATTCATCTATTGCCATTAGTGTTAATTATGTGTCACTAATAATGGTTCCTATACTTGACAGTTCATTTCTAATGCTGGCAACCCTTAGGAAGTAAGAATTCATTGATTCTCCTTTATTTATCTAAATGTGATTTAGTTTCATTTTTAGTGCAAGGACCCTAGTTGCATTGTTGACCTCATATGCATTTTGTAATGCATTCATCATATCAAATGCAGTTTGATGTTTTCTAAGCATGGGTACGATATCATTTTTCACTTCATCCAATATGATTTGAATTGCTTTCCTATTTCCTTTGCTCCAGATGGATTTATAAGGTTCAACTGGCAGTTGTTTGGATGCTTTATCAATAAATTGTTTTACATCGTTCTCTTCAAGAATCATCATGATTCTGAATTTCCAGATATCAAAGTGTTCTTACCCATCAAACCTGTCCTCGGGTCTGATTGTGTATGCCATTGATGATAAGAAATAGTTGCTAGATATATATAAAGTCTGATTACTGAACTTTGCATAGCCTAGGTTTGACTACCAGAGCTTTGATACCATGTAAAGTTTCTGCAAATTCATTGGACTGAATATAGATTTGATTCTTTCTTCTCTATCTTCTTATAACTTGCTGTGAGTAACTTCAGATTATTTCCTTTTATTGTATTAGAAATGTAAATCAGAACTCTGTCTTTTACTTCTGCAATTCATATGAAGGCAGTAATGACTAAGGAGCAGACTTGTATTGATCTTGTGTGCTCTTAGACTTCATCCTTACCCTCTATAAGTATAGGAGTCAAGGGACATGTCCTTATAAAGGACATGTCTCTTCTAGAAGTCATTTTCCTAATCCTCTAGAAGTTGGCGACTTTCTAAGGGTAATTACATATTAATTAAAACACAAACAATGTTGTTAGTTAATGTGAATACAACCTACTAAAGATAGACGCCGATCTTGAAGAAGGAATAATCAAACTTAGACTTGGTCCTCTACTTATCATGCTATATCAGATCTGATCGATCTGTTATCAGAGCAATATGCTTAATCAAGTTACAGATTTAACAGTTTCAAGATTGGAGCATTTACCCACCTTGGCTTCACTTCTTTGAATTCAGTCACTTGTTTTGTCCCCCGTGTAAATGGTTTCCTTCCTTGTGAGTCTCTAGAAGTAGGGAAATTTCTGCCAATGCCTTGATAGATCGTTGACAGTACTCCAGATGGCCCAAATTGGAGTTGATCCCTATCACATCTTTTAGGTTCTCCATTTCAATAATTACTTTTATTTATCTGGGTCTTGAACCCTTGCAAATAATTGGACGTAGTAGTTTTCCTAGTGAAGCCATGGACTAGCATTTTTTTAGGTTATGTGTTAGGTGTGCCCTTTAGCATTGCTCCATCCATTCCCACAATGTAGTGAGGTGTGTTTCCTTTCCCACTGGAAATTGACCAATCATCCAAAAATGCCTTAAAATTTCCTGTGGGCATCTTGTTGAAGACATGGAGAGTAATTCTCTAGAAGGTAGTAGGGGCATAAACCGAATGACATCATGTTATATCCATACACTCCATTTTCTACCGCTAAATTTGTCTTTAGTTTATTTTCCTTCGTAATACTAATCTGGTTGTAGCCCAAAAACTTGTCCATGAATGAGTATATTCCATGTTCAACCACCTCCTCCAATATGATTTCCATGAATGGAATTGAGAACGACTCTTTAATTGTGATGACATTGAGGCATCAGAAGTCTAAACAAATTCTAATTTGACTCGCTTCCTTTTTAAGTGAGATGACAATTGGTGACATCCACTTGCTTGTTTGTACTTTAAAAACAATTCATACATACTACATAATAGCAATTTCTTCTTGGACCTTAATTGCATAGTTTTGATTCATATGATATGACCTTTTCATGTCGATAAACGGGTATGTTTCATGTCCAACATCCTCATCCAATATGCTTTGTATGAGTGAAATTGTTAAAGGATATCTAATTGTGATGATGTTGAGGCATAAAAAATCTACACAAATCCTAATTTGATTCGGTTCCATTTTTAGTGAGATGACTATTGGTGACTCCCACTCGCTTGTTTGTACTTAAATTTTTTTTTCTTGCGTCCAACATCTTAGAAATTTCTTCCTGCACCTTTTAGTTGCATAGATTTTATTCATACTGTACAATGTTTTCTATACTGGCCTTGCCCCTGGCACTAGGGGTAGTCTGTGTCCACACAATTTTGGTGGCACCCCCTTCAAGTCTTTATATGTGCAAGTAAATACATCTTTGTATTTCTCGGGTCCTAATCATTCCCCACCAAGATCACCTTCGAGTCTTCCTCTTCACCAAGGTTTATTTTTTCTATACCTTGTTCTTTATTCTTCACTTTCTCAACTTTCTTGAATTGATGGGTGAGAGTGTCATCCACGCTAGCTATCCCATTCCTATAGTCCTTGTATTCTGTTGGGTACGTGGCCTTGTCCTCCTCGATCTCTGTTATTTCCAACATGTGGCAATTGGGTTGGAATATCTCATAATCCTCCATCTGCCAGTGGAATAACTCACTAGGGGGGCTCGTTTCATACTTTGAAAAGCTATCTAGTCTTAGTATGCCTTCTTCATGTTGTTCCACACTTCCTTCTTCGTTGTATTCCTTTCTTCAAGTCCGATGCCAATTCTCAGCGAATCTTTTGGCTTTATAGATCAATGACATACTTTTTTCCTTTGCTTTTAATGGATAGTGTTTGTCTTCCAGTTATGGTTGGCCTTTGTTGTGATCAGTTATTTTGTGCCAAGTAGAGCATCAGACCCTTTTTTTTCTAGGGTGATGACTACAAATCTAGAAGGAATTGCTATGTTGCCATGGTTACTTTTTGAACCATCAGTGTCCTAAGTAGCTTTATGTTATGTTGGTTTGAGCCTACCAAATGGAAGGTTAGCAACTATAATGTTGGTTGGCCTAGAGCTTTCCATGTCTCCTCGGGAAGTATGTTTACACCATGGAGCCTCCGTCGACAATGGTATTGGTGACCTCATGATCCATGATCTCCATTTTTGCTATGGCAATAGTTCTTTCTATTCCAACCATGAACAATATTGGGTCTGGAGGTGGGGGGCCTCTTGTGGAGGGAGTCTTCTTGTGCCTTTGCTTTGCATATCGTTGTCCTTTTGGCAATTACTATTCTCCTCCATGCTGGAGACGGTGACTCCTAATTGGGTAATGTTTGTAGTAAGTCTGCTACCCTTACTGGTACAATGACTTGCAACATCTGTTTTATAATATTGGCCTCAGATGTTGATCTTACCGGAGTGTTTGTTGCCTCGAGTTTGTGTGTTGTTCTCTCTTATTGCCATCTATGTCTCTCTTCTTGCTTCCTTCAATCTCTCCTTTTTTAGTCTGGGGGTCTGGGTATGTGGGTTTCTCCACTTGGAGCCTTTTAATTGCCATCACTCGCTCCTCCTGTTTTGTGACTTCCAACATGTTCATGACCTTTCTCTCCAAACAATTAGCATCTTCACGGTTCCCCCACTCACACCATCACGTGCACCACTTTGGTTGCTTTGACATTCTCGTGCGAAGTGGCCCCATTCACTGCATCTCTTGCATTGTATCATCGAGCATCCTTTCGCATCGTAGTGGATACAACTTCATGGTATGTTACTGCTGCTGTTATTATTGCTTTTACGTCTATAGTTCTGATAGCCTTTTAGAGAGGCATTGGTAGTTGTGGTCCTTGGTGGTGTGGTGGGTTGGGTTGCTTGCTTGGTGGTCAAGAGTACTTGTGTGCTCCTTACTTTTAAGTTGTGCGAACAGTTTTCTAGGGAGTGTCCCATCAACTTGCAGAAGTCGCAGGATGATTTCTTGGACAATTGGTTGTTGTATGCCCCTCATTGTCGTATTGGTACACTCTATTTTTTGTTTGTTTTCTTTGATATCTTTTCTTGCCTCATTTCCTTCATCATCTGCATCATTTTTGTGTGCAGTGCTTGGATTGTTTAAGAATCTTCTTTGCTATCTTCATTGCTGCTCTCATCATTTACTTTCTTTTTATTTCTTGATGTCTCATTCTCACTTTCTATATCAATGTCGCATTTGGTACACCCTATTTTTTTGTTTTCTTTGAAATCTTTTCTTGCCTCATTTCCTTCATTATCTTCATCATTTTTGTGTGCAGTGCCTGGATTGTTCGGGAATCTTCTTTGCTATCTTCATCACTGCTTTCGTCACTTACTTTCTTTTTATTTCTTGACATCTTGTTCTCACTTTCTATATCCATTGCTAGATCACAGGCTGCCTTGTACGTGAAGGGAGGCACAACCTTCATTTTCTTCCGGATGAAAGGAGTTAATCCTTACATGAAACATGTCTTTTTGCATATGAGCTCCTTTAGCCTGTGATGGTAGGCCCGAGCAGTCTTGTTCTTCCCTTGATGTGTGTTCTATATTTTGGCTACTACCTTGTCGTCATCCCACAAAAACTTGAACTTTGCTTTAAAAGCTTTTTTCAGATTGTTCTAGGTTGTCTTCTGGGTGGTTGGGAGATCAGTGCACCAATAAATGGCTATACCTTGCAAGGTGGCTAAAAAGGCCTTCAACCAATAATCGTCGTCCTCCTACCGACTTGCCTCCCAAATAGTAACACATGACTTGCAGTGTTGTGCGAGCACTTCTAACCCATCATTGTTAAACTTAGGAAGTTTTTGTTTGTTTGAGATGTTTGACATCTTTCTCCCTTTATTAGTACACCATGTGTTTTGGAGGTTAAGCGGATCGGCTAAGGCTCTGTGGGTCGGCTATCCCTTTATGCCCCTTGGTACTTTTCTAGTACCTTCAGATTGGTGTGTGCGTTCCCTTATCCGTATATATCTTGGTGGTACTGATACTTACTTCGTCATGGGGTCGTCGTCTCTATTTGTCGTCAGGGAGGACCAAATAGGTCGTCTTTACACCTTGGCTGAGACAGAGACCCCTTTCATCTTATGTTGTCCCATCTACTATGAGGTCAGAGGCAGCTTCCACTATCTTTTCAGAGATTGCAGGTCCCTGTCACCCTTTCTCAGATACATAGACGAGTGATACCTGGCGCTTTACCTCTAGGAGTCCACAAAGCTTCATGACCACACTTTATAGCTCCTGTTTCCTTAGAACTAGGCTTCAGATCAGCTCAACAATGCCTTTGTACCGTCCATGACCCCTACTTGGGGCTTGAAGCGGCCACTCAATACTCCTATATCTAGTCATACTAGATTTGTGAGACACTGTTGTAGATTCACTAGGTAGCGACACTCCACCTACAGTGGTATTCAGAGACGGATTGAGAGCATTGGTCGTCCCAGACCTTATCCTTCGGCACGGGGTTTCTTTTTGCCGAGGAAGGACCTCTAGTCCTTTTCTACTGTTCCCTTTCTTTGCTTTCTTGATTGCTCTTTCTCGTACACCATTTGGTCCTCCTGCTGTTCCTGTTTGTATGTTTTCAGTCCCTGGGACCCTTTAGTTGGTTTTTTGTTGGACATTAATAAATTTATCTTATCTTATTGCTGGCCTACGACCAACAAAAATATACTGTCACTCTCCATTAATAGAATATGCAACACCATTTGATGTTATTTCTGACTTTGGCATTCATGTAGGAAGCAAATTTCAATCCTACTCAAAATCATCAATTAGTTCTATACCAAAACAACCACACATGCACAAGGAAAATAAAAACCCAGTAGCAGTTATTTCAAAATCAATTGTTTGTCTTTAAACTGTCTTGGCCTGATGAAAACAACAAACTCCCAACATAATATTTGCTTCCTGGTCACAGAAGGAACTCCTCAAAAGTAAAGCAAATACATGGTTATATTCAAATATTATGCCTTACTATAATCAGAATATAGATACCCACTCAACAATTTATTGTTCTCCATAAATCAATATGATGAGAAGATCGTCATTGATGTAATTACGATTGTTCAAATAAAATCTGTCATTGATAAGAAGAATCTTAATATCAGGGACAAGCCATAATGTGAATATATAAATATATGAAATGATGAATATAATTGAGAAATTCTTATGTATAAGAATTTTTCAAGATAAGAATTTCTCAAGTATGAATACATTGAAGCAGCGACACATATAGACAGAATAGAACTGATATAAAAGAGTATCAAAATAAATGATATGCAACACACATATATGACAGGCAAGACACCTGAATAAATTTCATTACGGTCAAAGACAAACTCCTGCCAGGACATTATGAAATTTCAAAGCATATATGTGAAGACATCTGGTTAAATACCCTACAGATGATTAAAGCCAACAAGTAAAATATTTTATTCAAATAAAAGATTCATGCTTTGAAGATTAAAGAATCTGCATATATTGATTTAAGCAGCAATAAAAGAATACTGAAGAAGCCAACATCGAAGTCATCGTGAGGCTCTAAAACTTGTTAGTGTTATGTATTTGTGGCAAAAGAAGGTGTTCACTATCGAAAGGTGTCAAAGACAGATTCATTATAAAATTTATAGATAAATAAAGTGTCTTATATTCCAAAAACAGTAAGACGCAAACATTCAGCCCTACATAGACAGATATGAATCAGAATGGACAAATATGGTTATGAAAAGAACAGTGACAATAATATTGAAAGATGCTTATCGTGAATTTCCAAATTTGAAGGATATGAAAGTATACAATGAAACATCTTCAAGCAAGGAACTTGCGAGAAACAGAAGCATGATGAAGGTATCCCAAGAGGTGAATAAAAGTCACGATAAGTCGAGAACCCGTGTGATGGTGTTGGAGAGAGTATCTACACATCAGACCGTTTGAGTGCATAGAAGTCTTCAGCAGCGGTAATAAAATTTTTCCAGTACCAATTAAAATTCGCAATGGAAAAGAATATGCATCCTGAAGGATATTGTCAGTCTGACTTACAGCCACCAGCAATTACATAGCAACTAACAGATATGCACAAAGCCCATATGGTAACAAGTATTTCATGTTGGGACAAATTCAAATTAACCATGTCAGGTAAGTTTAAATTTAACTGCAAAAGTTACATCAACTATGAATATTAATCCATCCGACAATGTTCATGAATGATACCAAACTTCTATATACAGTTTGCAACGCTGGCAGAGAACGGTATTGGGGGTAGCAAAAAACATAATAATAATAAAAAACCATGTCCTCTAAAAGAATATGTGACTACCTTTACAATAAACTTATGCAGATGAATTGAGAATTGCCGTTGAAAATAAAATTCACATTTTTAATAAAAGGTTGTGATCATAATAAAAGATCAAAATTTTATTTGTTAAGAAGTCTAAAAGGTGGGGTTAAGGATATATGCTATTATGAAAGGAAATGATCTTTCATTTTTGAAAAGAGACATTGATTTATTTCTAATGATATTAGAGAATAGTCATTCATTTGAAGAAGAAAAGCCAGCAGCTTGAGCAGCTTGGCAGAGAGGAGCAGAAATAAATATATATTCAGATATTCCCAAGCTGATAGATATTTAATCAGAGTTTGTAAAGAAGTGTGAGGAGTTCAGAATTATATATCAATTGAAGAAGGATTGGCTGACTTCAAGACAATAGAAATTATTCAGTTTCATCATCAGTTGTAAAAGCAACAAAGGCAGAGGTGGAGTTTCAGATTTAACATCAGAAGTGGGAGTAGTTGCTTTCAGCAGGTTGAAGCCTGCGAACTGTGGGAGTTTTAGCTTCCAGTGCGATGATGCTCGTAAAATCGAGGTTGGAGCCTACAATTTTGTACAAAGATCAAAGATATATATAAAAGAAATTTTGTTTTGCTGTGGTTTTTCCTGTATTGGAATTCCAGGTGAATTCCTGTGTTATTGTGTTCAATTGCATAATATTTAATTTCATTATTTGAAGATATTAAAGCAAGTATTTAATAAGGGGTTTAAATTGGCAAATTTGATATAATCGATTCCCGATCCCTCTTGCTTGCTTCTTGGTTGAAGCAAGCTTGTCCCTCTGTAAGGGATGTACTATGGTTATTACATATCATGTGTGATCTAGTGTAAGACCCTACAATCATAGTTGACCACACCCTATAGCTACTGCTATCTTGGTTGTTTCCTAACTGGGATTGTATATGGTATCTAGGATTGACAAGGACTAACATGTTGGCGCTCCTTGGCCAAGAATTCACTTTACCTGATATCAAGTTCACCCTATAGGACTTGCACATTTATGTTTGCAGTAGGCTAATGGTAAGCTCAAGGGTAGAAGAGTCTTCTTTCTTTAGTTCCCAATATGACCTGACACACTTGTCTAGCATATGAACATTTTGACTACCTGTTTGGTTTCTTTTAACTAACATTACATTAGACCAATTGCAGTTATGTGATCCCATTCAGCTTGGTGCTGCACAATGTGATCTCTCTCAAGTAAAGTTATTGGTTCGGGTTTGGGTATGAGAACTCAGTTCATGGATTCTAGGAATAATTTTTTTCATTATGGTTCATAGGGGTTTGTGTGTGTATATATACAAAATAATAGAGAGAGATAAAAAAAACTTTAAAATGAAATCATTTCATTGTATAACTAAATCATTTCATAATATGATGTATTGATCATTGATCATTGATCAATGCCAAATGCCAAAGCTAAATATTAAAACACACTTCCATCAGTCTAATGAAAATCGTTGTATTGAATTTACTAAAATGAAATATAGTTAATGAAGAGATTTAAAAGTTAAAACATGATTCAAATTCAAAGTTTAATGTTCATCAATAATCAAATTTATGATCAATCATCAAACATATTATCAAAATTTTTTTTCCGGACTTTCATTTTACTCAGCTGCTAGTATATCCTCATTATCATCCAAATTGGTTCTACTAGCACTAGATCCACCAAGTGACATGTTATCATCATTGTCGACATCAAGCAAAGTGGCTCTAGCAAGATCTTGAACGGTCATATCTAAGTTAACAGACACGGGTGCTAGTCCCATAATGTCTTGCCCCCTTTTTGTATTTTGAATCCTTGCATGCCATGCAATGCAATTTGGTGTGAATAAACATCAAGTCCGCAATGTTTTTGGCAGCCAAACAGTTATGCTTGACTAAGTGGACAAATGAGTAAGTACTCCAATTTTGCTTAGCGGTAGAAGAACTAACAACCTAGAGAGAACAATCAAAATAAAAAAAAACAAAAAATACAAGGTAAAGTCAGGAATGTTAAGTGTTGAATTCTACAATGCAAGCAGCTAGAAAATTTAAAAATTATAAACTTGCTTGCGAGAGGATCTTAATGGCAAGAGGTTAGAGGAACACATAATCCTGAGCACAAAGTTACCACCAGGTAATCGTGTCCATTCTGCTTTGGTCATTTGTATTAGGAGGGGGAAGGCTTTTTCTTTGAGATGAATAATACAATTTTTCTCCTAGCGGCTGCTCCCACCTTTAGGTCATTAAATATCCTACTAAGTGCCCTTTTGTACCCACCAGCAACCCTAGCATCTCTATATGGTGGTACTCTACCAAGAATAATGGGTACCTCTTTACTATAGTATCCGGGCAAGAGAGCAATAGGTGAGGAGTTGAAGAGGTGTGGTCGTTTTGTTCTTGTGATGGAGAACAATTGCTTCCACCATTTTATGAAAGGTGTGCTCAAGATCATTCTCTCTTGTTTGTATCACCTGGGACATCAAATGATGCTCATGTAGGTTATCTTGATCTAAGTTATGTCATTTAAAAATTTAGATATCTCCCAACAAACAATGATAGAGGAATGTATATAAATAAAATTTATATCTTACCAGTTTTGTCCTTTCCAACATGGTATCCATGGCATCATAGACATCCCTAAGGCACGGGTTATCAATGTTAGTAAAGCGAAGCATGGACATGATTGGCTTGGTGAATTCCAATTCATACTCCATCCACCAATCATCATTTAATATCACTTCTTTCACTTTTTGTGCCCATAGGGTCTGTTTGGTTCGTGGAATTGTAGAAATCAACATTTCTATTTAGCCAAATCAAGTTATTGCAAATCTTCTTTCCTATTTTTGGGATTTTATTTGAACCGTTTGTTTCACTCGAAAGATGAGTGGGAAGACGCATTTTTATGCATAAGCTTGAAGTTGGAGGAAGACTTCAAAAAGTAGTCCAATCTATTGTTTTTACACTCCTCAAAAAGCATAACTAGGTTTTGATTTTCAATTCCTAGTTGCTAGTAGGAAGCCTGAAAACTTGGTTTTGAGACAAAATTAGAAGTTTGCCAATTTTGAAACAAACGGAAAAGTTTTCAAATCCGGATTATCAAAAAGCCAATTCTCGTCATCTTCTATGAACCAAACGGACCCTTACTGTATTGGATTGCTTCCAACTGCCCTATTCGTTGCTAATGACAATTTGTGACAATGCCTCTTTTACCTTCACAAGTTGTCGTCTCAAGACAATCGTGTGAAGGCAAACCGAGTTTCAGCCACCTAAGAACATGTTAATAGTTAGTTACACATTTGGAATATGTAAACAACACGAAAATAATTTTATTCAATTTTGCAAAACATGATATAAAATGATAATGAAACTAAATAAATATAATTAAAAAAGTTATTTTCAATAGTTCCAATTTGGAGAAAGTTCTAAAAATTGCTTATGACATATGGTGTTTTGTCACAAATAGCTAAATCTGCTTCCCCTCATAAATTTGTTTCACTCAATCTACTTGGGTGCCAATTGGTTACATCACTAAATTAAGAGTAAACAGTGCATGGTGTTCAAAAGATGTGATCATATCTGGCCTCTACCAAAGCACCTGCTGTCTTGCAAACTTTTTACATTATTTGTAATTACTTGACAATATTCTCACTACCCACTGCCTCTATGGAATCAATCAGAATCGAGGAAATAAACTCTACATCTTTTAATTCCCCCTCACGATCGTCTGCCTTCAAAAATATTGGCTTCTTGGGGGGACAAAACAATAACATTGATCAAGGGACAGTTTCTGCAATGTTTCCTATCCATTTGAGACAATAGATACACTTGATTGGACCTAACAATCTGCAATTGTTTTCAATTGTTAGGAATAAGGTGTCTCAACCTTGGATAATTTCCTATTCTTATTATTTGTTTTGTAAAATGTATTTCTTGCAAATAATGTTGATTTGTCGACATCTTGAATTGTGTGTAAGGAGATCATGACTAAAACGGTTATGACGGATTCCTATGACACGTAAGAGCTATGTTAGGAAGATTCAATGACAGGTGAAGACATGTGGCAACTAAGATATTTGAGTACTGTACACTCTACCCCAGAAATTTTTTTTAGGGGTCCTATTTTCTCGGAGAATGGTAAAACCCTAATACGGTTTATCTTTGGGAGTAGCCCTAAAGTGAAGCGCATGTTATAAGCTTTTTTGGGTTACGAAGAGAAGTGATGCGTGAGAGTGTATTGTTGGTACTGCGAGTTGCTATTGGAGTCTTCTGTTGCCACTGTTGAGCTTGCACTGCAAGTGTATTGTAACCTTTTGTTGAAGATAATACATTGTGCAGGTTCTGGAGGGGTGGGGTTGTTTTATCGAAAGGTTTTTCCCCACCGGCAAATCTTTGTGTTATGTGTTTCTTTCTTTGTCTATTTTCTGTATGCATGGTTGGCTGCAATATTGTTGTTTACATGATATTGAATCTGTAAGTGTAGAAGATTTTAATAGGATTTGCATCATACTTTCCTTATGAGATTAGTGTAGGAAGCTGTTTCCGCACCTGAGTTTCCTTACAGATTGGACCTAACAATTTGCAATTGTTTTCAATTGGGCCTCTACATTTTTCCTCCCTTTAAGCAATAAGGTGGTGACTTTTTCAAATCCAGGACCTTGAAAACTGGTGCACTATTTATTGACATCACCATCTCCCTCCAATAGGGTGACCTCACTAAGTTGAATGGAGACTATTCACATAGAGGCAACGTGCAATTCTTTCATCAGCAATATCTCTTGTGTCATTTTAAAGTGCTGGATCTAGTGGGCCTCTTTTGTAGGTGCTGAATTGTGGTTTATCTACATCTTCATCCTCCTTCCTAGAAGGCATAGTCAAGAAGGGATGTCTAGAGGCTTGTTGACTAGGTGTGGTGGTGTTGATTTTTTTTTCTCAGAACCACAATCACTTTGTTTTTTTTTTTATTGCAACTAATTTTTTTGCATCTTCTTGTTCTTTAATGAATGCTGCTGTTTGTCCAAATGGCAGCCCCTTTGTATCTGCCCACACATAGCAATCCCTTTTATCCCTGGGGCCCTTAAAATGAAATTTTACTTGGTAGTAGGAGCTTTCATATTCTGAGTTGCAAAAATTACATTTCCATACAAACCCCCCCAACTCTAGGACATTGAAAAATTCTTGTAGCGTATTTCCATAGATGAGACCCTTTATCAGTTTTTAATTTTTGAGATGCATTCACTGAGCTTTGACTACCCATTGTTGCAATCTATAACAAGAATGAAAAGAAAGTAGTTCAAAACTACTTGATAAAAATTTAAAACTTTTCAAAAACTTGAAAGAATCTATCAAAAAGTTATGGTTGAAATGCATACCTTAAACACTTAAATTTGCTCTTTGGAAGGTATTAGCAATTCCACAACTGATCTCCTAATACAATCACCTCACTTCAAACTTGCAAGAATGGAGAGAGCAAAATGAGACAGCAAATGTGAAATGAAATGTGTTTGTAGCCTCCTTATTAGAGTCATTTTTGTGTTAAGAGGGAAAATTAATAAAAAAAAAGCAAACTCTATTTGTCATTTTTGGCATATCAAATGCACAACATTTTCATAGTTTCAAACATAAAAAGTTAAAACCCCAATTTAGATAATGCCAACACCTTCAATTGTCCTGGGTATATTTTTCATTCTACTACCTGTCATTATTCATTACATCATGTTATGATGAGCCCTAGCTGATCTTTGGTATTGGCCGACCCTATAAATCAGTAAGGAAGCCCCATCAATCTGCGTTTACACAGGCAGAACACACAAAAATTGTCCTTCCAATATGCTGTTTCCATCACCAGACAACATATCATCTCTCTTCACCTCACTAAAGATTCCAAGAAATATTCACACGATTTCCCATCAATTCTAATAATTACTTTGGTAATGATTAACTAAATCTCTGTGCTTAGCTGGAACAAATGCTTTCAACTGCCACACTTGCCAATGATGTAGACACAAGTCCGCTTAGGAAACACAATTTGGATGCATCATCTGGAGCCTTCTTCCACACAGACAGCTGACTTGGCCAGACAGTCAGCCTCCTGATTATCCTTATAGGTTTGGGGTACTTTAATCTCCCTAAAGTTGTGGATGAGGATCTGATTTGGCCTCAGCTACTTTTTCAATTTATAGCTTAGATTGGTGGAGTTACATTTTATTGGCATTTACACTAAGGAGAGTCACCTTCTTAGTGGATTCTCTATGCATCAATCTCCAGCCCACATTTCAACCCTAACAAAGCAGCTCAAAACTCAACTTCATTATTAGTTCTAACCCCCAGGCCAACTGATTTTTTAAAAAGAATTTTCTCTCATAGTCTGTTGCTAGACATCCTGAGGGTATTTGGCCCCGGATTTCCCTTAAGAGGCCCCATCAAAAATTTCCATCCAAATTCTGGCCTTTCCCAAACTATTATTCACAAGAGCTGCATGGAAGATAACCTTCGCAACCCCATTTTAGGGGGGATTTCTTATATATTATTACCTTCTAACTAATGGAAACAATTATACTGTTTTTATTTTAAAGAGCATTTCAGAGTACATTTTACTTCATAACTTAGTTTTTTTTGCTTTGTTTTATAATGATCTTGCTTATTGAGGGCATCTGTAGGTATTGTTTTTGGTATGCAGACTATAATCAGCTCATATCTATTAAAATATGTGTTATGACTTTTGAAGCATTGTACAAAGTTTTACATAGATAATTCCACTGGTTCCTTGTTACTCATTTTTCTGGAGCAGTATAAACTAATTCACTCCTAGAGATGGACCGATTTTCCATAATATCTTGATTAATTCAATATAATTTCACTTAAAGCGCATCACTAACTTAATGTGGTCTTGTATTTAAAAGAAAAAAATGAAAGCAAACTGTATTTATTGCTTACATTATTAACAATCTCAAACATCTTTGGAAAGTTGTCTCATTTTGCATGAGTGCAATGTATAATTCATTTAGTAGAATGAATGGTAATATTTATGCTTCTTTAGACATTTCTTTCGTTGATTTCAAGTACATACAAACCCTTAGACTGTGTCTGCTTCAGTCATTTTATGTTTTGCTTTACTGTAACTTGCTGTATTTTGGTGACACTTGACTCGCTGTTTTATGGTTCCTCAAAACCATTAAACCTTGTCTGTTTTAGATTTTTATGCTATACAGAATCTAGATACTTAAGACTTTTGATGCTTTATTAGATTTTAGAGTCCTTATTTTCAGTATCTTGAACCCAATACATTTTTTCTATTCTAGATGCCTAGCTTTTTGTATGAACTATAAGTTTGAGATGAGCATCCATGTGGATATAGAATTAAGAACTTTTGATGGTGGTTAGCTATCATCGAATTATATGTTAAAGTCCTAATTATGCTGTTGAATTTGTGCAGGCTCGCAAAGGGGCAAAACATTCCAGGCATGTTCCTAACAGAATCCTGGGCCTGGACGCTGTTGTGGATATTCATGATCAGACTCTTGACTCAAATAGGTCAGAGGAAAAAAGTCCTGTATTAAAGCTGGTTTTACATCCCCATCTGAGGAACCACATGAAGTCGCATCAGGTTGAGGGCTTTGAATTCCTACAGAAGAACCTTATATCAGAAAAACCTGGCGGCTGTGTTTTGGCACATGCACCTGGTACAGGGAAAACGTTCCTTGTTATTAGTTTTATTCAGAGTTTTTTGGCCAAGTACCCAGATGAGAGACCATTAATTGTTGCACCCAAAAGTATTCTGTGTTCTTGGATGGCTGAATTTAAGAAATGGCAAGTGGAGGAGATCCCTGTGTACAATCTATATGAAGTTGCCAATAAGGCAGAAACATTGAGATGCAAGCAGCTTCAGACACTCCGAGAATGGAAAGCAAAAAAGAGCATTCTTCTTGCAAGTTATTCACAGTTCTCTAGCATAGTTTGTGAGAATGCAGAAAACGATATGACAGCATGTTGCCAAAAAATCCTTCTGGAGGGTCCAGGACTGCTGGTTTTAGATGAGGGTCACTTTCCACGAAATAAAGATACCAACATACTAAATGCACTAACCCAAATACATACCAGGAGACGGATTTTATTGTCTGGTACACTCTACCAGAACAATATCAAAGAGCTCTTTAATCTTTTGGAGCTAACAAGACCTGACATTCTACAACTGGACTCATTTCAAGCAATGTTTAGAGGCCTGATTACAAGTATTCCTGGAAACGAGATGTGTCAAAAGTTGCTCCACAGGAGACACTCACAAGATCCACTTCGGAGAATCTTTTGTGATGTGCTTGATTATGCACTAGAGAGTAGCTCTGAAGAGGTGAAAATGAAAGCTTTACATACTCTTCAAGAGTTAACTGCACTATTTGTACACTACTATAAAGGAGATATACTGGAGGATTTGCCCGGACTGGTTGATTATACTGTCAAACTTGAATTAAATGAGAAACAAAGAAGAGCGCTTGAGAAACTACGTTATGTAGGCAATAGAATGTGTAGAGATATCATGTCTGGAGCAATCTGTATACATCCTTCACTTTACGTGGAGAACAATTCAGGATGGTCAGAATCGGATGGAAAAAATGTTGGAAGTATGTGTATAAGTAATCACGCGGAGGATCCAAATGATGGAGTGAAAACCAAGTTTGTGCTTGACTTGCTGTCCCTCTGTGAATTGACCAAGGAGAAACTTGTGGTTTTTAGTCAATACCTTCCACCTTTGACTCTGTTACAAAATATGATAATTGCAGAAAAGAAGTGGACCAAAAGTCGAGAAATTTTGAGACTAGATGGTGGTAATCAAGCAGAAGTACGGGGAACTATAATTGAACAATTTAACAATAATCCTGATTCAAAGCTTCTGTTGGCCTCCATCAAGGCATGTGGAGAAGGCATTTGCCTCACAGCAGCTAGTCGTGTTGTGATATTGGATATTCCTTGGAACCATTCAATTTCTAGACAGGCAATTAGTAGAGCTTACAGAATTGGGCAAAAAAAGAAGGTATATGCGTATCGCCTGGTTGCTGCTGGAACACAGGAAGAGGAGATTCATAAAGTTTCTTTGAGAAAAGAACTCATGTCAAAGATGGTCTTTAAAGGAAGCAATAAATCTGAAGATTCAATATCACTTCTGGCTGAGGTAAATAAAGATGACTCTGAAGATATTTTCTTCGAAAGTGGCAGTCCTTTAAGGAAGAACCTCCATTCATTGTACAAGCAAATATTGGTGTAAAGGAGAATACCCTGTACATGTTTTGTACCCGAGTTTTTGTATATGCTTTACGAGCAGTGGCTTGGCTTAAAACTAGACATAGCTGTCAGTTTTCCTATCCCACATGACCGGTTGATGTTTTCTGCCTGTTATTTAACGTCACAGCAGTCAAAACTGTTTTTGTCTGACCGATTTGTTTATAGCCCGTTAAAACTGCGAAAGCTGAATGGTTTTGCAAACTTCGTCTATAATCAGTTTGCTTTTGAAAATCGTAATTATTTCTGGGGTTTTGAAATATGAAATTTTCTTGTATATATTTTTTCTCTCTCATAATTTCTTCTTGGTAGAGACTAGAAAAATGTTATTTGCTTTGTATTATTCCTTGTAGAAATAATGTTATATTTGCCGATATGATTCGTATGTTAATTGTAAGAGCGTTTGAAGTTAAAACCAAAATATACTCTGAGGATTGTTTTTGGCATTTAGTGGGGCATTCGACTCAGTTTATACGATGCATAATTTGATTGATTTAAAATTGAGTTGTATGCGATAAGTCTTCAATTACTTGCTACTCGTAATAATCTGAAGCAAACCCATCAGAATTTTCATTTTTAAAATGTATATATTGGTTTTTTGAATATACTCCTGTGAGTATGCCTACGTATCTCAAAACAAATTCGTAATTCTAAAGTCTCAATCTATTGCGTTTCAAACATGATAAACAAGTTCATTTTAGCTCACTTTTTATTGTTGTAACTACATTCCATCAAAAGGCTACACTCCCATAAAAGTACACTGAAGTTAAGTATTTTTTCCTTAAATTTTTATTTAGAAACATGAAAAATACTTCGCATTTTTCCTTTTTCTATAGATGTATCTGCTTCAAATTTTTAAGAGTTAGGTGCGAGATAGGGAGAGAGGGAGGAAGGGAGACTTTAAATGTGTTTTAAAGATCTATTGTTTTTAAGGATTATAATGAAAATTGTTGCTTCACATGTTGACCCAATTTCTAAAATATTTGGAAACATATAAATATGATATAGTCAATTTCAAGGCTGGGTTAAATTTAGATTTACAAAGGGTGTGATTTGAAGTATTCAAATTCACATAGCTAGGTTTAAGTTCCCTTGTGTGGACTTTTTAGACAAAGTATCAAAATTTTCTTTTAAAAAGAACAAATATATGAGTTAATAGGTTGTAGAACAAATGAATTTTTAGTACGAATGTTAAACAATATAAAATACCCTATGCCTCTACCTAATTATGTTATTATTGTGGATGACATTACCTTTTTCACTTACGTTTGGAAAACAACCCATTAAAACAAACACCATTGAACCCTTTAAATTTGACATTTGCAATGAGACTAGAAACATTGTTATTCAATACAACACGCCGCATATATGAATAGGGGTTGGCTTTTAATGTTATGCATCCATCAAAGTCAGTGGAACGAAGGCTTTGGTGGAAGTGTCGGATTTATTCATGGATTTGACCACCTTGGTTCTCTCACGCTTGTGTGGTGGCTATGGTGGGTCGCTCAAATCATGGTGATGAATGGTGTTTCTAGACTTTCCACTGCTGTCATGGTAGGCTTAATTATGCCCTCTTTACATGAAAATGATTACTCGTTTATGTAAAGTTTTATGGATATTTGATAAATAAAACAACACAGCAGGTTTAGTTATGCCCTCTTTACATGAAAATGCTTACTCGTTTATGTAAAGTTTTATGGATCCTCTGATAGATAAAATAATTACAATAAATTAGGAAACAACTAAAGATCTTGTATTACAGAGGTGTAGAGTATGGCTTGAATAGGTATCACCTTTGAGTGAGTTTGTTCAGATCTTTTACTCTGAGAATAATTGATAATATAACCTGTATGTGAACTATCCTAATGCTGCTCCTGCAAGTTAGTTTTATTGAAATACATAATATAAACTTGTTTGCAGATCGCTGGGAATAAAATGCTGTGTATTGATTTCTTCCACAGCGATCTGCTTCCCTTTTAGTTTTATTGAAATACATAATATAAACTTGTTTGCAGATCGCTGGGAATAAAATGCTGTGTATTGATTTCTTCCACAGCGATCTGCTTCCCTTTTAATTTAGGGATGGAAAGTCACAACCACTGTAGAGTCAACGTAGAGCCATGCCTCTTCGGTGGTATGGTCTACAAACTAACAAACCCGATAATGATCTGCCAATTCATAATTATTAATATGCCGATACAAGTGGAAATGTAATATGACAATAATGTTAATAAAGTCACACTGCCGATAGGCATCAGTCAAGAGTATACATAATAATCCAAACACTCACAAATATGTGTGTGGTGAGTAACAGAAACAGTTTATCAAAGCAGAAATACAAATGCTTATATCAGATAAACACTAGTTACTTCATCTGATGCTAAATCATTAACACTCCCTCTTTAGCAAGGGAGAAGTAAGATACCATTTGAATTTCAGTATAGACAATCTGATCACTTTATCTGATCTTCAGACAATGAAACAGTGATAAGTTGGATAACAAAAATCACAAAATTATGAACACTCATCATAATGCATATTAAATTTTTTTTTTTTTAATTGTCTGAAATGATATCTAGAGTAATCACAATAAGAATGTTACCTATGATCTCTAATTGCTCAAGGTAATGTCTAGAGATGTCCATAGTAATAACATAAGATTTCATGACCTCTAATTGTTTGAAGCAAAGTTTAGAGATGTCCATGAAAATTTATTACTCATGATCTCGAATTGCTCGAGGCAATGTCTAGAGATGTCCATGATAATAACATGAGTTCGTTATCTATGATCTCTAATTGCTCGAAGCAATGTCTAGAGATGTCCATGATAACAGGCCTATTATTTATAAGATCGTCACCTTGTAAATAATTACCTTTTGAATAAATATGTTTATGAAAGATCGTCACCTTTCATTACATATGATGCTACTAAGAAACAATAAAGGCATAAATACACATGAATTTAAAATTTGATTTAATATTCAATATTACAAATTAATCATATCAAGTTTTTCTCTGAAGTATTTCAACTTCATTTTAGCAAAGGCTTGGTAAAGATATCAATTGTTTGCTCATTAGTACAAATATACTCCAATTGAATGGTTTTTTGATTCACCATATCTCGAATGTGTTAGTGTAGTTTTTTATTTTTTCCTATTTTGCTAGGTTTTTCCTACACTTTTAATAATCTCGCTTAGGTTAATAAAGCATGTCTTATTAGGTGAATGGTTGTGAGGTGTCACCTTCCTACATGTGAGCATCCATTAGCTATCTTGGGAAGATACTTTGCTATCTTTAGTCTGATAGATGGTTGCTCCTCATTGGTTGGTGTTGCCACCTCCTCTCTCTTCCTAGCCTATATAAGCATGCTACCTGGCTTGTATTTGCATCTCTTATTTTTGCATCCTCTTAATGCTATTTTGCTTCCAGCATTTGCATTACTCTCTTGGAGACTAACTCTATGATGCTATTTTGATTTTGTATCATTTGCATTCATAGTTTAGATATTTACTCTTTGCACTAGTTTTCTGGGTTATTAATCTTTTCAGATTCTAACATGGTATCAGAGCTTTTCTATGTGCAAGAGTAGATTTTAGTTTCCTTATTTGACAGATTCGGGGAGGGCAAATAAACTTTATTCTAGTTTTTTGAAAAACGAAGTATGCTCTTCTCTTGCATCTTTGGATGATCTTGAGAATCAAAAAAAGTTTTGACAAAAACAGTTTTTCTCTGAGGTTTCAATCTCAAATCTGACAACCAACTTGCATATCTGGAGTTTTTAATCAGTTTTGCAGGTTCCAGCATACCATTGATGGACTTAAGAAGCTGATCCAGCATTTGCATGTCAAATTTTGGTTGCTGGGGTCGTTTTCTGATTTTTGGAGCCGTTTTTTACTGTTAAAGGCGTCTGATTTACACTACAGCAACATCTTCTGTTCATCAGCAAGAAAAACGCTTTCTAAGTTTTGTTCGCAGCCCCAAAAAAACTATCTGGGTATCTTTTATATTTTGCATGCAAGCTGTATATTTTTCAGGATCGAGCATGCAAAGCTACAGCCATACCCCTCTCCGTTGGCAGCCGCAGATTTGAATGCAGTTTTCAAATGTCTCGTTCTTGCTCATACGGACTTCGATTTTGATGATTCTTGTTATGAACTTGGCTATTTTTTTGTGCTCTATCCACTAGTGGAGTTATTTTTTGATTTTCATGCATGAATTCTTCCGAAATTGCAAATTCTCAGCCGTGACTGTGCACAGTTCTCATTTTGGAAACTTCGGAGGATCATAACTTTCTCATACGACCTCGTATCGAGGCAATTCTTTTTTTGAAAGTGCATAATTTTTCGAGTAGATCACAGTGGTTCTGTTTGTTTCCTTGATTATTGTGCCCAAGTTTCACTTTTAGCATATGCTCTTCATGAGGGTTTGTAATGCATTGAAATCAAGACCACTAAGTATCTCTTTCTAGTGGTAGTTGTAAATGCACTAAAATAAAGTGCCAAATCATATTTCTTTGGGGGGAGTTCTTTGATTGAGTAAAAAGGGGGGGGGCATTGTCGTGGCTGGGTTCTCTTCTTTTTAGCATTTCTTTGCATTTCTTCATCATGGATCAAACAAATATGCCCATCCTAACTCCATACAATTACTTTGAGTGGAAATCACGCATGACAATTCACTTAAGGAAAGCTGGATTAAATAGGATAACTATGGGACTTGAAACTGAACCTGCTAAAGATGAAGATAAGCCTAAGTGGTTTAACAAATGTGATGAGGCATTTGGAACATTGTGTTTGTCTATTTCTCCTGACTTGCTATTTCACATTGAGTCTTTGGATACACCAAATGAAGTATGGACAAAGCTAGAAACACTATTTGGCACACAAGATTCAATGAGGGGTCATATGTTGGAAAATGAATTAATAAGTTTGAGTCCAGGAAATTTCAACACAATCCAAGATTTCTTCACCAAATTGAAATCACTAAGGCTGCAGTTAAAACAATGTGGAATTGAAAAGAAAGATGAACAACTGATTCTTAGTATTCTCTCTAAGCTAAGTTCAGAATATTCTGTTTTTGTCTCGACCTTCTATGCTACTAAGGGTGCACTTGGTACTCAATTCACCATGCCATCTTTAGATGATTTTGCTATCAATCTCACTCGAGAACAAGACAAGCTAATCCAGATGGGCATTCTTAAGTCCTCTAAGTCACATGCCTTGGCTGCCAACCAAGGCACAAAAGAACAACAAGGACAAAGTAGTAACAACAATAGTAAGGACAAGAAACAAAAGAATAGCGAGGAGAAGAAGGATCAGATGCCAGTTTCTTCAAAAGCAACTATTGATACACCATCTTCCAAGGGCGATAAACCTAAGAAAGAAAAGGTCAAATGTGCTTATTGTAAAAGACCTGGTCATGATGAACATAAATGTTTGCAGAAACAACTTGATCACTTGACATACATTCTTGAGAAGAATAATATTAGTGTTCCCGAGTCTATCAAACAAAGTTCTAATGAAGGGTCTAACAAAGAAAAAGAAAACAGCAAGGGGAAAGGAAAGGGCAAGGCCCTTTTTGCAGTTGCTTCCTCACCATCCACTTGGGTTCTTGATTCGGGTGCTTCACACCACATGGCTTCATTTAAGGAAGAAATTGCATCCTTGGAGCAATGTACTATGCCTTCTATGTTGATGGGTGACAACACTCCTATTGAGGTGTGTGGGAGAGGGTCTGTTGATGTGGGGGATGGCACATTCCATGATGTTCCTTATGTACCCTCATTGTCAACTAATCTCCTATCGGTACACCAGATCACTCACACAAGTTTAGGCAAGCGGGTTGAGTTCACTCCTGATTCAGTGGAGATACGTGAGTTGCACAATGATTCTACAATTGCAGTTGGGAGAGCAGATCATCAGTCAAGACTCTATATGTTTTCTCACCTTGTTCCTGATCCTCCTTTGACTGTTTTTCTCACTCAGTCTAATGATGTGAGCAGATTATGGCATGAGCAGTTTGGCCATCTTAACTTCCACTACTTGCATCAGCTTAACCAGCAGAGCATGGTCACAGGGTTGCCTTCTACTTTGACATTGGAGTCACTTGGAATACATGATAGATCTTCTGATGGGTCAGATTCACTTGAGCAGTCTTCTATCTCCACTTTTGATGCAGAGAGTGATTCAGAGGACTCACCTCCTTCCTCTCCTAGTCATCATTCACAGGTTGATGATTCTCCTCTAGATTCTCCATCTTCTGGTCCACTTTGGGCTAGACAGACCTTGCAGTTTGCAGGTGATTGGGTTGGGGATCCATCAGACACCAAGCAGACTCGTTCACAATTCCAGGATGCTCTACATATCTTCATTGCTACTGCCTCAAATCCACAGTCCTTTCATGAGGCTTCTGGTATTTTTGAGTGGGATACAGCTATGCAGGAAGAGTATAGTTCCTTGATGAGGAACCACACTTGGGATCTTGTCCCTTTTCCTAAGGGAAGAAAACTTGTTCGATGTAAGTGGATCAACCAGACAAAATTTGCAAGCTTTGCTGGAGGTGCAGGATGCTTCATCTTTTGGGGGGGCCTCTTCCTCTCACTTGGAGTCCTAATTTTCTTTGGGGAGTCTCTTTTCTCTCTCTTTTGGGGGAATTTTATGTACATGGGTACCTCATCAGGCTTGACTTGCCGGGACCCATTTCTACATCCACCTAAGCTTCGCTTATGGGGGGGTGTTAGTGTAGTTTTTTATTTTTTCCTATTTTGCTAGGTTTTTCCTACACTTTTAATAATCTCGCTTAGGTTAATAAAGCATGTCTTATTAGGTGAATGGTTGTGAGGTGTCACCTTCCTACATGTGAGCATCCATTAGCTATCTTGGGAAGATACTTTGCTATCTTTAGTCCGATAGATGGTTGCTCCTCATTGGTTGGTGTTGCCACCTCCTCTCTCTTCCTAGCCTATATAAGCATGCTACCTGGCTTGTATTTGCATCTCTTATTTTTGCATCCTCTTAATGCTATTTTGCTTCCAGCATTTGCATTACTCTCTTGGAGACTAACTCTATGATACTATTTTGATTTTGTATCATTTGCATTCATAGTTTAGATATTTACTCTTTGCACTAGTTTTCTGGGTTATTAATCTTTTCAGATTCTAACAGAATGTAATGAAAAGGAATTTCAATATATTTGGAGCGATTGTGGAATATTGGAATGGTTGAAAGCTTGATGCAACTTTGATTATCATAGTGAATCACAGTGGGCTTCAAAGGTCTTTTAAACAAATCTGCCAACAACTTCCATAACCATACCGCTTCTCTAGCACCCAAAGAAGATGTGATGTATTTTGCTTCGGTGGATCTTAAAGCAATTGAAGTTTGTTTTTTGCTAAACCAAGAAATCATGTCAGATTCTAGACTGAAGCAATATCTAGAAGTACTTTTACGTTCAATAGGACTGCCTGCCCAGTCAAAATTTGAATATCCATGAAGTTCGATGTTGACTTTCTCATATTTGATTCTCATTCCAATAGTACCTCTTAAGTATCTCAAAATGTATTTAGCTGCATGTAGATGTATCTTCTGTTGATTTTCTAGGATCATTTCTGTAAATGTAGTAACATTGCCCATTTACTCCCCCCTCAATGCAAAATTTCCACTCATTCTTATATTGTTGAACAATTTAGAATTAAATATGACAATTCCTTTCCAACTTGCTCTTTTAATCATTTAAGGCTCAAACATTCATTTAGCTTAACATTAGAATCAAACATGTCCTTCCATTTTCTCAAACTTGTCCACAATATACCAATATCTTGATTTAGTATGGTTGTGCCACATGAGTGAATATCTTACAATCTATGTATTTCTATCATTCGTGAATCCAACACAACATGGTTTAGTCCCCCTCTTTCAAGGTTGTCTCAAATGAGATGTTAGGCTCCCAGTGAATCTTAATCTCTCCCTATTTCCTTTTATAAGGAAGAGGATTAACTTTTCACATGGGCTACTTTCTCCATTATTTCCTTACAGTTTTCTACACTTTTATTTCTTATTTATGTATAATGGTATATGTCCACACATACTTTACAGATATTTTTAATCATTGTTGTGTTCCTCTATCTTCCAAAAAAAATAAAATAAATTATTATCCGCCTTGATATCCAATGTTCATTAGTGTTATATGGTAACTGTGAGAGAAATAAAGTGGGGTGAAGTGAAGGATTATCACTCATCTTCTATTCACATGCCAAACTCATCAAAACCCCTTGTCTTTCCTATGGTGATAATCCTCTCTGAACATTGTATGTAAATTATTTTATTATGTTTGTTGTGTATCTTTTGCTTCATTGGATACTAGTTGGCCTTGCTTATGCTTTGCGATCGATATACATATGTGTTGCGATTGCTTGATATAGACAACCACTTCTATATAGGCTATGTACAAAAGGTCCACTTCTGCATATAGAGTGTAAGACTGCCACCTCTTTTGCTACTTTCTTATATCTTTCGTTCCCTGATATCTTCATATTTTTGCCTTAGTTTGTATCTATTGTTTGTGTTCTTCTTTGAGTTACAACAATACTTCGATAGTATTTTAATCACCTTGCTTATGGTATTAGTTTTAACTTGAATAATAAGTGTTGATTCACTATATTTTAATGATTTATATCTATCATTTGTATTTGATGCCTTTTTTTATTTTTTTCATTTTCCATGCTTTTGCAATTTGCATAAATGCTATTATCCACTTCTGGTAGAATTCTAAGTCCTTGATTGCGAATATGTTATGTACACATATACACTGTCCTGTAGTCATTGATTTGGAGCATGAATTAGACTAGTTCCTTTTCTTTCCATTATATTGTTTAAGAGATGTCTCTGGCAAGCGATTTACTTGGTATAATTTTTCTGGTAAGATACTTGCAACATGGTGATGTTCCAGGCTTCCTTAGTGATCTTCAATAATGGTTGATACCTAGAAAACTATTTCTTTTCTTAATTCTAGTTGTGGTTCTATGTCGTCCATTTCCTAGAATCGTGTCTTGATTCCAATTGATTCCTTTCAACTCATAAGATTTCAACCTCCGAACTTATTAACACTTATTCTTCCTTCTTCCTTATGTAAATGCCTTTTCCTCCTTTAATGTTGGAAATTACTGTTTCTAAATAATGATCATTTAACGAAGGTTGAAGCACGACCAGTAAGCCTTAGATGTTTGCGTATATGAGGGTGTCCAAAGTTGGTCGTTCTTCTGAGCTTTTCATGACTATTTTCTCTTAGAGAATTACAAGTGTGAGACTGTGAGAGAATCAAGGTTTGAAACATTACACAAGATTGGAAATATTGAGTGTAGAGACCAACGGGGAGGTGTTGTGTATAGAAAGTTTGGAGTAGATGCAGAATTTGAGGTGACTGGAAATGAAAGCAAACAAGGGTTCGAGCATTGTTAGTTGCATTCAAACCATAAAGGTAATATAAGAAGTTTGCACAAATAATATTTTTAATCATCTTCATGTTATTGCAATATTTGTGCATTGATTGAGTGAATGTTGTGGGTGGAATATGTAGAGGTGGTGAGATGACATCACAGTGTGCAGGTGGGTGGTCCCTGATGCATCGTCATTGCTCCTCAACTCCTCAATACTCCCCTTGAATGTCTTTATCATGAACAAATTGCGATTCAAGCCGGATTTTGTTCCATCAAAATGTCCATTCTCCAAAGAGATGAAATTGGTTCTCAACAATTCCTCTATTAGTGGCAACACCATTATGCTTTGCTTTGTTATTAATTCTGCTCATTCTTCACTAGTGCAAATTGAGTTGGTTTGGGATACTAGACATACTAAAATATCATCAATGTTTGTGAGAGAGAGTAAATGGGCAATGATAGGCGTCTTCAGGCGACATTGCAGATGGCTCATTGCAAGTGTTAATATCTGCCTTGTTCTTTTTATTTATTTATTAAATTTTTAATGTTTCTTCCATGCATCACATCCTGCTGCACATTTTATCATTCTTTTATTTTACATTTACAGTTGGCTCTGATACCATGTTGATTTTCTAGGATTGTTTATGTAAATGTAGTAACATTGCCCATTTATTGATGTGTTCCAATTACAAATTTGCTTCTTTTATAAATATGAGAAAGAGGAGACATGTCTCATAAAAGACATGTCTCTATAGTTAATCATCATTGGTTAGTGTATATATATATATATATAATGATGATTTACCATTTATAATGAATCTCATGATTATATCAATCTGACTGAACTACTATTTAACATAATGTGCTATCGACAATTTGATTACATACGAACTGATTACATTATGTAGATTCTTAATATAATCTTAAGTATATATATATATATATATATATATATATATATATATATATATATATATATATATATATACTATAATAATAAGACACACACACACACACACACACACACACACACACACACACACACACACAATAAATCAGTTATGTAACATTAACTTGAGGATAGACTTAAACAATATAGATTCAACTTCACACAAGCTAACTTCTTAACATCTTCTTTGGTGCACACATAAACCGACTAAAGGTGAGAGTAGCATAGCGTATGTTAGGACGAGTATTAACCAAATACATTACAGATTCAATAATCTTCCTATAGTAAGTAGAATTTGTAGGTTTAAATTTGATCACATCATCTTTCAACTTATGCAAAGATATCCACTGTATATTTTTCATGATTCAAAATAATGCAACTATCCTATTGCTAGACTTCTAGTCCAAGAAAGTAGTGAAGTAGACCTAAGTCTTTCATTTCAAAACTCTGCCGTGAGTTCTTGTTTGCATTTCTCTATGAGATATTCCTCACTTGTTATCAACAGATCATCAACATATAACACAAGTATAATCATATCATCACCATCTATTTAGAAATATAAGTTGGGATCAACTTCATTTTTTGAAATATCCTAACTTCAGCAAGTAGTTGTCTATCCTTTCATACTTAGCTCTGGGAGCTTGTTTGAGACCATAAAGTGCTTTCTTTAACTTACAGACATGAGTTTTGCTGTCATGAGTATTGAACCCTTCTGGTTGCTCAATATAGACTTCTTCAATCTTGTCATTGAGGAATGTTGTTTTGACATCCATCTGGTGTATCTTCCATCCCTTGGATGCTGCAATAGCCAAGATTGTTCTCACAAAAGTATATCTAGCAACTAGAGCAAAAGTTTCTTCATAATCGATGCCTTCTTTCTGTGAGAACCCTCATGCTACAAATTTGGCTTTGTATTTTTTGATGCTACCATTAGATGCATGTTTAATTTTAAACAGTCATTTGGAAGAAACAACTGATTTGTTCTTAGGTCTTGGTACCACATCCCATACATCATTTTTTTAATATAAAGTTATATTCTTCAATCATTGCTTCTTTCCAAGACTGATTTGAAAGTGCTTCTTTAACATTAGAAGGTTCTGTTTTTATAAGTTCAGTTAACAAAGTGACATAACACGATTGATTTCTTGTTCTTTTGCTCTCTCGCATTACTTCATCAGGTTCAACATGATTTTCTTTTATCATTTTCCTAGCCCAGAGTGGCCTCTTTTTATTAGTGATATTTTCAAATTCTTCATGAATAGGCATAGTGGAAGAGAAGGGTTCAGAATCATCCTCCCTTTCAATTTCTGTTTGTTGATCTTCTTCAGGAATAGACTTAGTAATAGGTTCATAATTGTTTCTGAAAATTTTAAAGGTAATATCTTCTTTAAATTTTACATCTTTGCTAATCTCAATTGCTTTTTGTCCTAGAATGAAGATTCTATATCCTTTAGTTGTTTCACTATATCCAATAAATATTCCCTTGTTCTCAGAAGGTTCTAGTTTTGTTCTTTTCTCTTTAGGTATGTGAATATAAATTGGACATCCAAATATTCTCAAATGACTTAGATCAGGTTTAATGCCAGTGAATACTTCTTCTGGAGTGGTGTTTTCTAAAGCTGAATGTGGGCATCCTTTTTTTATGTAGACAACAGTGTTAGATGCTTCGGCCTAGAAGGAAGTATGAATATTTTGATCATGCATCATTGCTTTGGCTAATTCAACAATTGATCTGTTTTTATGTTCTGCAATTCTATTCTGTTGAGGTTTATAAGATACAAAAAAAATCCCTCTTAATCCCAACACCAATGCAGAAATTATTAAGGATATTAGAGATATATTCACCTCCATTTTTTGATCTTAGGGTTTTTATTTTATGTCTTGACTGATTTTCAACTAAAGCTTTGAACTCTTTGAATTTAGCTAAAACTTCAGCTGATTCCTTTTGTTTCAAGAAATAGATCCAGGTTATTCTAGAGTAATCATCAATAAAAATTATATAGAAGAAACATCCATTAAGAGAAGGTACATACATAGGACCAAAAAGATCAGTGTGGATCAATTCAAGGATGGATTTAGATTTGTGATCACTTTTAAGAAATGATTGTTTAGTGTTTTTGCCTAAGGCACATCCTTTGCAAACATTTAAATGATTAGTTTTTAGGCTAGGTAGATCTTTTACTATTTTTCCCATGGATAATAAAGCCCAGTAGTTAAGGTGACCTAACCTCTTATGCCAAATTTCAGTGGAGATTGAGGTTTCATGACTTAGAGCTGATTTTGTATTTTGGCTATTACAAAGTTTATAAAGATTTCCATCTCTAAAACTAATAGAAATAGCTTTCTTAATATTAGAATTCTTGGGCCAAGCTAGAACTTTGTCCTTTAGAAATGTGATTCTAAAACCTTGATCAACAAGACCAAAAATAGAAACTAGGTTTCTTTTTATTCCTGGTACATATAAAACATTCTTGAGTTGTAGTGTGATTCCTGAATTTAGTTGAATTGAACAGGAACCAATTCCTTTGATAGAATGAGTAGAGTTATATCCAATGGTGACTTCTTCTGAGACTTGTTAAGAGAAGGTTTCAAATTTGTCTTTAAAATCGTGATGTGTCTAGATGCTCCACTGTCGATGATCCAAGTGTTGTTATTAGAGTTTAATTCACTTGAAAGGGCTATTCTTTCTCTTCATCCTTTTCTTTGATTTTTTCTAACGCTGCTTGAATTCTTTTCTTTTCAAGACAAAATTTGTGGGGGTGACCAATTTTGTCACATTTAAACATTTAAAACATCTAACTTTTGACCAATAACGTTGCTTGTAAGATTTGTTAGACTCCTTTTTGTTGTATTTGAATTTTCTCTTCTTATTTGATTTTACATGAAGTGCTTGGATTTCTCCCTCTTGATTTGTACTTAGTCCTTTTGAGACTAGTCTAGATTCTTCTTGAGTGCATTCATTTTGATAATATATCAAATTTTGGAAGTTCAGGTCGAGAACTTAATCTCCGAATAAATGTTTCCCAAAATAGTGGAAAACCTTTTAGTGGTATCATGCTGAGTTATTTGTCATCAACTCGACTGTCCATTGTGGCAAGTTGATCTTTCAGTTCACAAATTCTTAAAAAATATGAGGTGATTGATTCTCTATTTTTCATTTTTATATATAGTAGATCTTATTTTAATGTTAATAATCTACTAGTATTATTGATTTCAAATGTATCTCGAATTGTGGAGAACATTTCAAATGCAGTCTTGAGATTGGATATGAATGGTAGGATATGATCTTTTACTAAATCTATAATGATCTTCATGGCTTTGTTACTATGTCTTTTCCATGTTACTTTTTCTAGTCCATTTTCAGGCATAGCCATGTTTGATTCAATAAACTCTTCTAATTCCATTTCCCTTATATTATCATTACTCTAATTTTTCATGAAGAAAAATTAGATGCACCCTCAAGCCTATCTTCTAGTCTCACATGATTCACCATTTTAATAATTTAGAGTTTTAACCCCTTTTTCAAAACTGAGATTTTTATATATATAGTGTAATGGTTTTTCTTATCAGAATGACTCTGATATATATAGTGTAATGGTTTTTCTTATCAGAATGACTCTGATACCATGTAAAGTTTTATGGATCTTCTGATAGATAAAACAATTACAATAAATTAGGAAACAACTGAAGATCTTACTTGTATTACAGAAGTGCAAAGTATGACTTGAATAGGTATGACCCTTGATTGAATTTGTTCAGATCTTTTGCTCTGAGAATAATTGATAATATAACCTCAATGCTAACTATCCTGATGTTGCTCCTGCAAGTTAGTTCTATTGAAATATATAATATAGACTTGTTTGCAGATCACTGGGAATAAAATGTCGTGTATTGATTTTTTCCACAACGATCTACTCCCCTTTTAATATAGGGATGGAAAGCCACAACCACCGTAGAGTCGAGTCATGCCTCTTCGGTGGTATGGTCTACAAACTAACAAACCCGATACTTAATGATCTGCCGATTCATAATTATTAATATGGCGATACAAGTGGAAATGTTATACGGCAATAATGTTAATAAAGTCACATTGCCGATAGGCATCAGTTGAGAGTATACATATTAATCCAAGCACTCACAAATTTTGATGTCCTCTTTCTATAGACTTTATTGAACCCTAAGATAATAGTTTGTTTGTTGTAGGTTTAATCTCTTAAGTGCATGGAGCTTGTGTTGAATGGTGCATTACGGTTATGGGGAGAGTAGTTCTTGTTTCTTGTCTTACTTATATCACCAATACTAGGAACGTTCTCGCCTTGGAGGTATAAACAATGTAATTGTCTATTTTTTAAGATAACTCAACAAAAACTAGCCACACAACCAATGCCCATATTTTAATGGACATAGACATCTCCAAGCCTCTTGATGGAGGGGTCATTATAATGGCGGACGACGTGAAGTGGGTATGAGAACCTTTTTGTTGCAGCTGATGCTTTTTCATTGGTTACTTTACTTCTAAGTGTCTTCATCCTTGTCAAAGGAGTGGTATTTCTTGTCTTGGTAGCATGACACCCTTTCAAGCATTTCTCGATAAATGCTTCTTTTATTCCAATGACCTTGTTAGACGACTTTGAGAGGTCTTGTGATGTTGCATATTCAATTGAGTTATGTAGTCTATTGGATATTTCTTTGTCCTTTTTACATGTGGGTTCTTTGAAGGTGATTTTCGGGGAGGAAGAGATCCCTTCTCCCCATTCAATTGTTTTGGATGAAGACATTTTTTGGGCAATTATTTAGCGGAGAGGTCTTACTAAATTGGTTTCATAGTCCCATTCTAACATTAAAAGGGAGGGGATTGAAAAAGACAAGCATTTTATTTTGTCTTATATTTTATTTTTTTCTATGGTTTGTTGGCTTCAAATTCCTTGGTTTTGGTTTATTGTAGCTTGGCTACTGTTTTATTCTGTCAAAGGTTTCAAGACATCATCAAAACTTGTTTTCCCTCAATCGAAAGCAAATGAATCTCAAACAAGTATTGTGTCATGGAGGAGGAAGACATTTCTTCTCCTTTTGATTGATTTGGATGAAGAATTTTCTTACGCAACCATCTGAAGGAAGAGTGATCTTATTGATTTGGTTTTAATCCCTCATCCTAAGGTTAAGGTGCGTAAGGATTGAAAACGTCAACTACTATTTATTTGTCTAGTGTTGTTTCAATTGTTCTATGTTTGTAGATTTGAGATTCCCTAGTTTTGGTTTGTTGTAGTTTGGTTATTGTTTGTTGTAGTTTCATTTTTTCAAGGATTTTGAGGCCCTATCAAGATCTATTTCCCCTTCAATCAAAAGGAAATAAATTTCAATTAAGTGATGGTTCTCGTTAATGACTAGTATGACACATGCAACATCACATAAGGACCACATTATTCCAACATTCACTATTCATATAGTGATTGCCTAGGTCAAGTGTAAATCTTGTTATACACATTGTGGCTAGGGACTCTCAAGCACACATGTGGGTTGACATAGTAATGCATCATATTTACATAAGGTGGCTATGCCAATACCGACATTATAGGTAAACACAGTGACTTAAGTATTGATGCAGGAGCATTCTTGGAGGTTGGTAATCATGCATCATTTCTTAGTTGTGTTTTCTTGTTCTATTCTTATTGTCTAGTCTAAGAGATTTGGCTAATGGCTGAGTTGGTGATCAAATTAATGGATGTTATCATACCTTTGTGTTCTAGAGGATACTTAGGTCATTCTTCTTAGAGCACAACTCATTTGGTTAATTCAGATTTGAGTTATGATTTGTCTATTGGAAGGTAGTTTGTTCTTGGTTTTTGGTGAATATTTCATAGAGCAAATTTTGTGGTGGTCATTTGTTTGGGCAATTTGTTGGGCCTGATCACAAATTCTTAATGGAGACCTCCTTGAGGTTAGTTTCCTATGGTTGTGCCTTGTTTCGATCAAAGGTGTTTGGGTTTAGATCTTTGAGGTATTTATGGATAACATATTCTTCATTTTTCTGGGTGAGAGATTGATCCTCACTGAAATCTATTGCCCCTTAGCCCCAATGGCCTCCAATTATAGTCCCTCCTGAACATTGTGCACTATTAATCAACCTTAATGGAGTTATTTCCTTGTAATTTCTTTATAATAGTAGGCTGACTAAGGAATTATAACGTGTTTCAAATAGTAGGGTGTCGGGCCCCTCTTTTCTATTTTTGTGGGTGGGGGGACCCCCTTTAGAATAGTAGGGCCCTTTGGGTAGGATGGTTCATCAATAAAAGTAGTTGTACCACAAATGATAACTCCCATCCAACTAGAATTGGAGGAGGGCCCCTAGGGGTGGGTGGAGGCTACGGGGTTGATGTCATTAAGAGCTATAATATCATGTGTGGGTATCAATGCCCTTATTTTCTATAGTAGGTTAATACCCTACCATTTTATAGGCATTATCCTGCTAGAATAAGGAGGTAGATAACTATTCAACAATTGTAATAGGGGGTAGGGGGTGGACTCCTTCGGTGCAGGCGTAGATGGCATTATGGTGTAGAGGCATAGTTTAGCAAGTGTGTGTGGGCAACTATAGTTTCCCAAGCCCAACCAATAATCTACTTGGTAGGGGCTAATGCCCCTAAAATTCTATGGGTATGAAAGGGGGCCTTAGCCTTCGAAATAACAAGGGTAGGAAGAGGGTAAGGGGCTATAGTAGAACCATATGGGTGGGAGGGGTTGGAGGGTGGAGAGGGAATTCTAGCTATAGTTGGGAGTTCTAGCCAATTGATTAGTTGGTGGGACCCTACCCTTAGATTATAATAGTAGGGCTCTGGTGAATATACTTGGTGCATAGAACTGATGTGTACAAAGGTATATGGATCACTTGTTGGTACATGCATGCAGAGGGTCAGTGTGTGCAGATGCCCATTGGGGGCTTTTAGGGAAACTAGAACTTATATTGACTCTATAGTGACATGACCTTTAGAATAGTAGGGGCACAATTTTGCCTCTCGATCAGGATCTAAACCAGTATCTAGAGAAATGGGTGATCCCAGAGTTCATTGTCTGAATCTACCTTCACCTCTTTATCTCCCGCCCTTGTCTATACTAGTTGCTTTCTTTTCTATCACTTAGCTATCAAGTGGTCAATTCACTATATCTATCACCCAACCTTGAGGTGGTTCTAATCAACTGACTATTCTGCTTACATATTTCGCTAGTGAAAAGGATGTTGTGTCTAGCAGTTACTATAGTTTCAAGATCTTGATCACAAACTTTGTAATCTCTATATACAAGCATCTATCCTGGGAACTCAAATTTTTGCTTGTAGATCGACTACAAGACCTAGAACTACCACTTACTTTGGCAAATTGTAAGGCATGCTTCAATAGGTGGAGAAAAATCACTTATAATTGGGAAGGAAGGTCCATGTATAATGGAAAGAAAACACAATAGAAAACCATTGAGCCTTGAGAAATGTAGGGCATTTAGATGAGGTCCTTTACTATCTATTGGCTTGCGGAAGGCGACCTTGACAACTAAACTAGATTGATGCTCTAGTGGATCGACCTAAATGAAGAACTAGATCTCCCTTCTAGGCTTTGATTTCTACATCGACACTTGCATTGCTCCTACCCTTACCCCTACTATTTATAAGGGGTAGGGGAAGGGCCATGCCTTATTTTAGCTTCATTCAAGTAGCAGGTCCCTTGCCTTCATGAAATGAAGATTACACATCATAGGTATGATTTTATGTATAGACGAGTGGGGAGTATCACCTTCAATTGAATCTTGCCCCACCATGTTCTATATAGATCAATGGGGTATGAACTTCCCTTAATAATAGTAGTAGGGGTGCATTGCCATGGGTTCAACAGTTGAAATAAAGATCTCAGGGGCCTATAGGCGATTCTATACATAACATGGTACATGTGAATGGACATGTAGTGGGACCCTATGCTAGGGATAGGTTGGGTTCATCAACAGGGTGACCTAGCTGAACAAGCCCTCTATTTGTTGGTGGGGAAGGTATGTTATGTATAGAATCACCCCTACCTACCCCCCTTGACGCTACAATAATATAGAAGTAGGTCCCTATTATCCTAAGGTAAGGGCTATGACAGGATGAGATATATGAGAAACCCTATTATTCTAGAGCTAGCTCCCCTACTATTCTAAGGCTAGCAATTCTTGTATTTTTTTGGGGTGGGGGGCAGGGGTTTATAATAGTAGGAGAATTTTGGAGTGTTGAAGGACTGGGGGGGCTACAATTCTATGGGGCATCATTAATGAACTGATGTCCCCATGACAAGCTTGGCAAATTAAGAATGTATGTCAGGGGAGTAGTAGGGTGTGGGGGCCTAATTTTGAAGATCTAGCATGCAAGCAAGGATTATTGGATTCAATTTAGTATGATCATGGATCTTGGTTCGTGTGTTGTGTATGGACCTAAATCTAAGATAGGATGGTTTTATATGAGTTATGGGCTGAGTTGTGTTCTTTATTTGGGGCATGTGCTAAAGTAAAGTTATGCTTTTCATTGAATTTTTTTCTTGTGCCGACCTATTGGTCTGATTTGTACAAATGTTGTACCTATTGATGTAATTGAAAAGGAGATATAATTTGAGTTGGGGGCACCCTAAGAGGTGATAGCTTAGAGGTGAATGATCAAACTACAATTTGATTTGTTTTCTTTTATATGAGGTCACAACTAGAAATGCCTTCCAAATTGACATGTATGAAGTACCTGTCTGAGTAAAAGCTTGATTTTTCATTTTATGTCTCTTAATATCATGTTATTGCCTCTGTGTGTGTTTGTTGGAAGGTTGGACATCTGATTTTTTGATTTCTCCACCTTGAAATTGCCTCAGGTGGTATCAGAGTGAAAGGTTGATTCATGTGGTTGTTGATCCATGCTTTAGTACTTGTGAACCTTTGCCTAGTTGTTCATGAACTAGCATATTACAGACTTGGGTCACAACAACCAAAGGTGTGCACAAGTGATTGGAAAATGGATATATTGACAAGGGTTTTTCCTTTTGGTTTCTTCCTTGGTGAACATATTGTCAATTTGAGGCAATTGTGTTCAAGAATTGAAAGATGCCCTAGGATGATTAAGTAGATGAAGGCATATCTCAATGATGAGATTAGAATTGAATTCATAGGGATGGGGAATAAAATCATGAATTCTATTGCTAGTTTAAAAAGAAACCATGGGATAGAGGATGATTATGAAGAGGTTGTTGAGGATTTGGATTTGAAGCTGAAAGATCTTATAGAAATGACATATATGACATGTGGGTTAGATCTAGGGCTAGGCTAAGCACCAGTCATATGATCAACTTGATTGATTGGATATGTGAACTTGAAGACTAATTTGAGCTTGAAGACATTAGGGACCCTCTTAGGGTGAGATTGACACAAACTAAGTTGAAGGGACATGTTTCATTGTGGTGGAAAATATTTCAAAGAGATAAAGAAGAAGGTAAAATAAGGATCACTAGATAGAGGTTAATGGTTACCAAAATTTAGGCAAAGTTCATAACTACTAACTATGAGCTTTAGTTATTCAAGAAATTGCAGAAGATTTTGAAGAGATGCTGTAGAAGCTTAGGTTGAAAAGGTTGAGGTATTATTATCCTTATAAAATAAGTTGGTTACATGCTTTAGAGGTAAGAGAGAAGTGCCTATTAAATTTCAACGTTGGGCCTTATGCAGATCAAGTGTTGTGTGATATTGTGGACATGAGTACTTGTCACATGCTGCTTGGAAGACCTTGGTAGTGTGATTGTAAGCTACACATGATTGTGTAAGGAATGTATTCAACATTGAGAAGGATGAATGATTTTTTCCTTGACTCCTTTTAATGAAACATAGATATGTATGAAGATCTTGAGCATTAACATGAAGGTTGAGTTACATTGATGCAGGAGCATCCAGAGGTATAAGGGCAATCCTGTGTCACTCAAAAAAAATGTACTTAGACTTAGTTTCTGTTTCATGTCTTTACATTTTTGGATACCCATTTGGCTCAAATAAAGGTTCCAACTCTCACAGTTCCACTATCAGTGCGTTTGAAAATCCCAAAAAAATAGGAGCATGTATTTGGACCATCATTTTGGTAAACTAGAAGGTGTGAATTGGCCAGATGAATGTAATCATGATTTAGAGCATTCCAGAAAAAGAATCAGGTCAATAGGCCCCACGGTTTGAAAGTTATTGCAATTTTTTGGGTTTTGGAGACCTCCTAAGAATGCTTCAAAGTCAGGTTTGGGGCATTAAATGACCTCGAAAAGGGTCAAAAAATGGGGGACGAGCAAAGCTTGTCGATAGGGCTATAGAACGCTTCGAGAGCTTTTTGAAAATGTAAACGGTTTGTTAATCGGACTACAGTTCAAAAGTTATGCCTCCCGAAAGTTCGGTTACCGTTTTTGGATTCTTCTAGATTTGCACCGACTTCTAACGCAGCTTCTGGAACCTTCTATTTCGTCGGTGGATGGCTACTAGCACTTTCTAGAATGTACTCCTAGTCCTTAACCCTCTGGGGTCTATTTAAGGAGATTTCTGGCATTGTAAAAGGCAGTTCGAAGTGGAGTTTGAGAGGAGGTGCTAAAAGGAGAAATATTCTCCAAATTTATGCTATTGGAAGCCCTTAGGGCATGTTCTGAAGTTTATTTTCTCTGTACTATTTGTACTAGCTTATTTTCTCAGTTAATATAATTTTCCCTTTCTGTTGGTTCCATTTTGTTCTTGGGTTGTGTCTCCATCAAGTGGTATCAGAGCGAGTTTTCCTGAGTGTGTAGACAGAGCACCGAATGTGAGGCAGTTTGCACCAGGACTGTGTGGTTGTGGGTTCGAGTTAGAAGATGCCTCCACGAAGAGAGCGTGTCGGAAGGGCCAGAGCTATTGATCCTGAGGAGGTTAGAGCCCTCTGGAGGCAGGTACAAGCATTGCAAGAGGAGCTTCGTAGAGGAGCAAATGTTGCCGCAGGTGACAATAGTGAGGATGACAATGAAGAGGAAGTAATGGGACCAAAAGAGGAAGTTGACGGGGAAGTTCTAAATCCTGTAGAGGAAAGGCTTTTTAGGGCCATTACTAAGTTTGGGAAAAGACCTACAATTGAAGTGGGTATATTTTCAGGAAATCTGAAACCGGATGAGTTGATCGATTGGATCAATGAACTGGAAGAATACTTTGAGTATGAGGATATAAGGGACCTAGATAGGGTTAAGTTTGCAAAGGCCAAACTGAAAGGCCAAACTGAAAGGCCATGCCAAAATCTGGTGGCAAGAGGTTCAACTGGAAAGACTTAGAAGAGGAAAGGAGAAGATCACAAGATGGGATCGCATGGTGGACAAATTGAAGAAGCAGTTCATTCCTGTGGACTACGAGCTTGATCTGTTTAAGAAGATGCATGGGTTAAAGCAAGCAGGAAGATCAGTCCAAGAATATACAGAGGTGTTTTACCAACTCTTGATTAGAGCGAGACATGCAGAAGCAAATAAGGAGAAGGTTTCTCGTTATATCAGTGGGTTGCGACCTAGCATCCAGGAGGAATTAAGTCTGGTAAGAATGACTAGCGTTGAAGAGGCATACCAGTTTGCCCTACGAGTTGAAGAGAAGCTGAATAAAAGGTTTGAAGGAAGACAAAGAGGGCACGGTCAAGGAGGAAGGGGAAGCAGTAGATCATCTGGAGGCCGCAATGAAACCCCAAAGAAAAATGAAGATGTGGGTACTAGTAGAAACCAGAGGAATGAGGGTTTCAACCGCTCCCATGATCAAGACTTTGGAAATCAAAGAGGAAGAGGTAGAGGACGTGGACAAGGAAGAGGAGGTTTTCGTGGTACCTGTTTCCATTGCAATGAAGAAGGTCATCGTGCCTTTGAATGCCCTCAATGACAAGGAAGGATAGATAGGAGAGCTGAGGGCCAAGCTAGGGTTGCTCATGTGGATGAGCATGCACAATCATCACATTCAGAGGATGCAGAAAGAGGAGAGACCTTGGTAAATGAAAGAGTCCTACTAAGTGGTGAGAATGAACCAGGACAACAGAGGAGTTTGTTCCGTACCAGACGCAAGTGTGAGGATAAATGTTGTGATGTGATCATTGATGGTGGTAGCACTGATAACTTGGTATCAGAAGAGATGGTCTCTAAGCTGAAGCTCAAGAGGGAGAAACATCCCCAGCCCTATCGGATTTCTTGGGTAAAAGATGATCATAAGGTCCTGGTAAGTGAACAATGTTTAGTAAAATTCAAAATTGGGAGTTACCATGATGAAGTTCTCTGTGATTTTATTTCAATAGATGTTTGCCATCTATTGTTGGGTAGACCATGGCAGTTTGATAGACATGCAATACATGATGGACATGCAAACACATACTCTCTGACAAAGGATGGAGTTCGCCACAAATTGAAGCCCATGAAAAAGGAAGGTGAAAAGGTATGTAGCAGTGCTAGGATTTCTCTTGTTGATGGAAGGAAGTTTTTAGATGGCATGAAACATCAGCATATGTGCTATGCTTTGATTCCTAGGAAAGATAAAGAAGGTAGTAGTGAAATACCATTTGAAGTTTCAGATTTACTAGGGGAATTTGGAGATATTATCTCTGATAATGTTCCAGATGGATTGCCACCAGTAAGGTAAATCAGTCATTAGATAGATCTGATTCCAGGAGCTAGTTTTCCTAACAAGGCTACTCACAGGATGACTCCTACTGAAACAGAGGAGCTAAATAGACAGGTTCAGGAGTTGTTGAGGAAGGGCTTGATTCAAGAGAGCCTAAGTCCATGTGCAGTACCTGTAGTACTTGCACCAAAGAAGGATGGAGAGTGGAGGATGTGTACAGATTCTCGAGCTATAAATAGGATAACCATCAAGTACCAGTTTCCTTTACCAAGGATGGATGATCTTATGGACTGCTTGAGTGGAGCTCAGTACTTCACAAAGATAGATCTGAAGAGTGGCTATCATTAGATATGGATTCGAGAAGGAGATGAGTGGAAAATAGCCTTCAAGACCAAGGAGGGTCTTTATGAGTGGTTAGTCATGCCCTTTGGATTGACGAACGCTCCAAGCACCTTCATGCAGCTCATGAATGAGGTACTTAAGAAGTTCTTGGGAAAATTTGTTATTGTCTATTTGGATGATATTTTAATTTTCAGCAAGACTTTGGAAGAACATTTACTGCATATTCGTAGTGTCCTTGAAAGGCTAAGGGAAGAGAAACGATTAATTAATCTAAAGAAGTGTGTCTTTGCAAAAAGGGAATTAGTCTATTTGGGGTTTGTTATATCACCTGAAGGTCTCAAAATGGATCCAGAGAAGGTAAAAGCCATCTTGGAATGGCCTACTCCGAGGTCTGCTACTGAGGTAAGATCATTTCATGGTCTGGTTAGTTTTTACAGGAAGTTTATTAAGAATTTCAGTGGCATATGTGCACCCCTAATTGATACAATAAGAGGGGATAGAAAAGAGTTCAAATGGACTACAATAGTTGTGAGAAGTTTTGAATTGCTGAAGAAGAAGGTGACAGAACAACCTGTGTTGGCACTTCCAGATTTTAGAAAAGTGTTCCAGGTGGATTGTGATGCTAGTGGCAGCGCTATTGGGGTTGTATTAAGCCAAGAAGGTAAGCCTATTGCATATTTTATTGAAAATTGAATGATGCAAAGAAGAAGTATTCTGTTTATGATCAAGAATTCTATGCAATAGTTCAGGCCTTAAAGAAATGGAGGCATTATTCATTGCGAAAGGAATTTGTTTTGTATACTGATCATCAGGCATTACAGTACCTAAATAGCCAAGGTAAATTGAATCAGAGGCATATGAAATGGGTAGAATTCTTGCAGAGTTATACATTTGTGTTGAAGCATAGAAGTGGAAAATCTAACAGGGTTGCAGATGCACTAAGTAGGAGACAATCACTGCTTACAGTAATGTAAGTCGAAGTAGTTGGGTTTGATGAACTCAAGAATTTGTACCCTGAGGATCCTAATTTTGCTGAAGCATGGAAAGCTTGTAAAGAGCCTGTTGCTGTAGATAGAACAAAGTGGTTAGATTATTTGATTCAGGATGGCATGTTGTTCAAAGGTAGTCAATTGTGCATTCCAAGGAGTTCCATGAGGGAAAATCTGATTAAGGAGAAACACAGTGGAGGGATGGCAGGACATTTTGGTCGAGATAAGACCATTTCCATTCTTAGAGAACATTATTTTTGGCCTCAAATTTCACAAGATGTGAAGAAGTTTGTACAAAGTTGCCAGGTTTGTCAAGTTGCCAAGGGGTTTAGTCACAATACCACTATATCAGTCGTTGCTTGTTCCATCAAGGCCATGGGAGGACATAAGTATGGATTTTGTTCTTGGATTGCCAAGGAAACAAAGGGGTAATGACTCAGTATTCGTGGTGGTTGATAGGTTCTCCAAAATGGCACATTTCATTCCATGCCACAAAACTCATGATGCTGTCCATATTGCAAACTTTTTTTTTCAAAGAGGTGGTAAGACTACATGGTCTTCCAAGGAGTATAGTTTCTGACAGAGATACTAAATTTGTGGGGTATTTCTGGAGGACATTGTGGAAGAAGTTGAGAACAGACTTGAAATTCAGTTCCACGCATCACCCACAGACTGATGGCCAAACAGAAGTGGTAAATAGAAGTCTGGGCAATTTGCTGAGATGTTTAGTTGGAGATAAGCCCAAGGGATGGGATTTGATTCTACCACAGGCAGAGTTTGCTTATAATAACTCTGTAAATAGGAGTACTGGAAAATCACCATTTCAAATTGTATATGGGAATAGCCCAAGGACTGCACCAGAGCTAAGGAAGATAGAACAAGGGGAGAGGACAAGTGCTGAAGCAGAAGAATTTGCTGAACATATCAAGCATCTACATGAGGAGGTTCAAGCACACATTACCAAGATGAATCAAGAGTATAAAGCTAGGGCTGATCAAAGGAGAAGACATAAGGAATTCCAAGTAGGGGATCTAGTCATGGTGCACTTACGAAAAGAAAGATTTCCAATTGGTACTTACAACAAGCTGAAAGTGAAGAAATTTGGCCCCTGCAAAGTTTTGAAGAAACATGACTCAGGAAATGCATATGAGGTGGAGCTGCCAGATGGTATTCACATTTCTCCCATTTTCAACATTGCAGATTTAACAGAGTATCATGATGATGGTGCAGATGAGGAGCTGGTGTTAGAGCCATGTCCAATTCCTGCTTCTAAGAAGGAGGAGATAGAAGACATTCTAGATCATCGTGTGGGTAGGAGTACCAGAAACAGGCAATATGAAGAGTATTTGGTCAAATGGAAAGGACGACGGATCGAGGACTCAACTTGGATTTCAGCAGCTGAGGTTTCCCATTTGGGATTTCCTCTACCATCCATAAAGTGACAGGGTCACTTTTCAATCTACCCTGGGTGTCTGATGCAGGAGCATCCAGAGGTATAAGGGCAATCCTGTGTCACCCAAAAAAAAATGTACTTAGACTTAGTTTCTGTTTCATGTCTTTACATTTTTGGATACCCATTTGGCTCAAATAAAGGTTCCAACTCTCACAGTTCCACTATCAGTGCGTTTGAAAATCTCAAAAAAATAGGAGCATGTATTTGGACCATCATTTTGGTAAACTAGAAGGTGTGAATTGGTGAGATGAATGTAATCATGATTTAGAGCATTCCAGAAAAAGAATCAGGTCAATAGGCCCCACGGTTTGAAAGTTATTGCATTTTTTCGAGTTTTGGAGACCTCCTAAGAATGCTTCAAAGTTAGGTTGGGGCATTAAATGACCTCAAAAAGGGTCAAAAAATGGGGGATGAGCAAAGCTTGTCCATAGGGCTATAGAGCACTTTGAGAGCTTTCCGAAAATGTAAACGGTTCGTCAATCGGAGCTACGGTTCAAAAGTTATGCCTCTCGAAAGTTCGGTTACCGTTTCTGGATTCTTCTAGATTTGCACCGACTTCTAACGCAGCTTTCGGAACCTTCTATTTTGTCAATGGATGCCTACTAGCACTTTCTAGAATGTATTCCTAGTCCTTAACCCTCCGGGGTCTATTTAAGGAGATTTCTGGCATTGTAAAAGGCAGTTCGGAGTGGAGTTTGAGAGGAGGTGCTAAAAGGAGAAACATTCTCCAGATTTATGCTATTGTAAGCCCTTAGGGCATGTTCTGAAGTTTATTTTCTCTGTACTATTTGTACTAGCTTATTTTCTCAGTTAATATAATTTTCCCTTTCTGTTGGTTCCATTCTGTTCTTGGGTTGTGTCCCCATCATACATGCAGATTAGAGAGACATCGGTCAAAGAGAACAATAGATCTATAGCAGTAGCAAAACCAAAATGGATGAGAGGTGGCATGGTAATAGGATTCATATATCTGTTGTAGATGTGAAATCTAAAAAGGAGAAGGATTTGTAGAAGTTGCAGAAGAGCAGATGCAACGAATGCTCTGAGGTTATGTGGATAAAAAATTAGTATGGGATTCATGAGGTAATCTCACCAAATTCTCTTGAGTCCCTGAGAACATCTTCATTCCTAGGATGTCTAATGTAGGAGAAACCTTGGGCAGTTGGTAATCACGCAAAATTTCTTAGTTGTGTTTTCTTGTTCTATTCTTATTGTCTAATATGAAAGATTTGGTTGATGGTTGAGTTGGCAATTAAATTAATCAATGCTATCATAGCTTTGTGTGCTAGAGGACACTTGGGTCATTCCTCTATGAACATAACTTATTTGGTTAATTTTGGTTCAATTTATGATTGATTTGTTAAGAGATAATTTATTCTTGGTTTTTGGTGAAAAGTTCATAGAGGAAATTTGGTGGCAGTCATTTGTTTGGGCACTTTGTGGGTTGCAATGATAAATTCTTAATGGAGATCTAACTAAGGTTAGTCACCCATGATGGCATCTTGCTTGGATCAAAGGTATTCAAGTTTAGATATTTAAGATGTTTATGGATAATTTGTTCTTCATTTTTTGGCCCATCTTGGAAGATCTAGCATCTAGTCGAGGATCATTGGATTTGATTGGGTGTGATCATGGATCTTGGTTCGTGGGTCATGTGTAGACCTAAATCTAAGATAGTGTGGTTTTTTATGTGTTATGGGCTGAGTTGTGCTCTTTATTTGAGGCTTGTCCTAAATGTTTTGTTTAATTCAAGTTTGAGCCAACCTATTGGTATAATTTGTATAAATGTTGTATGTATTGATGTAATTGAAAAGGAGGAGATAGAGCTTGAGTTAGGGGCAACTTGAGAGGTGATGGCCCATAGGTGAATGATAAAACTAAGATCCATTTGTTTTATTTTGTATTATGTCGCAACCAAGAACATCTTACAACCAAACATGTATGAAGTACCTATCTAAATAAAAGCTTGATTTTGCATTTTAGGGTAAAAGCACAAACCTGTGTCACCTTTTATAAAGAAACATGATATTAGAATGTGACAGTTCAACATTAGTGACAAAAAAATGGTATTTGTGTTTAAAATATGAAGATGATGTAAACTGATGAAATGTGTAGAATTGGATGAGTTTTATGCCTATAATTTTTATAATTTTTTTGAGTAAGAATTTATTCATTTTATTTTATTTTGAAGTCCCTTTTTTAACTGTAAAAAATATAGGGTGTAGTTCCCGTCAAACAAGTATATGCAAAAAATCTTTTTTTGTTTTGATTTGAAAATATCTTATAGATGACATGTATAGCTGGTGCACAAAAAAAGAAATAATTATGTTTGATGTATATTTTCTTTGTTATAAGTACTCAAGTTTGACCTTATCAGAATCCAACAGTTTTTTCCTCCTATCAAAACTTTCCTATCAAATCTATACCTTCTTGAAAAAAAATTACATATTCATGAAGAGGATTCTCTCCTCTAGAGATAAATATACTTTTTAAATTTTTTTGATATGATTTACTATTTTTTTTCCTTTTTTGAGGGAGCATCTTCTAAAATGTTAAAATATTGACTTATAATACTTTGAGATTATAACATATTATAACTAATCAAAACACTCAAAAATTTATGTAATGATGATATTGAATCTAAGATCTATAAAAGGGTATTTTTAGTTTTTGAAAAAAATTGAGTTTTCATAGAGAAATGAGGTTTGACCAAAACAGGTTTTGGTATCACAAACGGTGACACAGATTTGTGCTTTTACCCTTTATCTCTCTCAATTTTGTGTCATTGCTTCTGTGTGTGTTTGCTATAAGGTTGGACATCTTATTTTGGGATTTCTCCACCTTGTTACTACATCAAGTATCCATCGAAGACTTAATGCAAGCAACTTGGTTGTCCCATTAAACAAATAATGATTAATCAAAAAAATAGAAGCAATTGCAACCTTGTTCTAAACATGGTTTCTTTATCTTAGTTCATTGACACATGATATAGTAAGTAATCTCATTAGGGTAGAGGAATGCTAGTGAACTTCAATTTACATCATGGGTCCCATATTTTACCCTTGTTCTTTCAACAAGTTATAATGATGCAAAAATATTCCATACTACTTGAAATCCTCACTACTAATAACATTTCTACAACATATTAATCACCTATAATTTTTTAAAAAAACTATATAAATTACTTAATCAAAATGTTTTATGGCTTTACTAGAAACCCAAGACTAATGTTTATACCATCAATTACTAGGACTAGAGTAACGATCAAATACAAAAAGCCATATCTCTAGCTAACACAACTTAGGAGACACACATAACTTTGGATACACCAACTCTTATAGCACTCTCCATAGCTAGGTAGACCCTAGCATCCATTTCCTACTTTTAGTGAAAAGCTATTTAAACTCTATAAAATCAAGTAGCTCTTTAAATATATCACTTGCATGTTACTAGGGAATTATAAGTAACTATAAGATATATCTAATTATTTCTTTTATTAAAACACACTCCCAGGCTACTATCACTTGGGAGCAACAATGATTTTATTTATAAGCATTTCATTAGCTCTATCATTTTGACAATCATGTCAATATAAGTGAGATACACTATAATAGAGAACACTTATTCTGTATCTTATCCCTTTTAGACTCCCTTAACCCTAGTTATATGCTAAGAATTCAACTTATGTTTTGATCTCAATATAGAAAGGTCATACCAAAAGATAAATAATACATAAGTAATGTATTGCATAAACATGATATGGATTATATCTTCTCACATACATAGGCCAACACAAACACATTAATAATTAAACTCTACTCGTTTGATATTTAGAAACATCTTATTTATGAAATGACTATTAAACTCCTAGTACAATTTCATAGTTTTGAATAAATAACCTTTTTAATATAGTAAATTGCATAAAGATGAGTACATCTTTTTCCACCAAACATATATGTTGGTAAAACAAATATCCATGTTTGAATACTTGCTACTATTATTCCCATAGTATGGAAGGTTATCTTAAGGAACTTAGTGCTAAACTCAATATATATCTAAGGCTATAATTAGACAATGAAGAGAATCCATACAAAGATTTTTTTCACAACCTCAAATTACAAAGGTGAGTCAATATCATAATTAAATACAAGTCACTAGGATTCTATGGCAGTTTCATAGTAAGATCACGGTGAAATGTATCCCACCCTTATTTTTTAGAAGAAAAAAACTTAATAGGTCTACGTACTATCATGTACCTTCTCATATGCTCTTCACTAATCCAAGGCACAAGGTCATAGGTCATAATACTCAAATTTTGGTTGTTTTAGTTTAGATATGATACAAACTGCACTACAAATAGTTTGAGATGTTCATTTAAGGTAGAAGTAGATGTTAAAAGACAAACACCTTCAATCTTAAAGAATAAAAGCTTGATGATGATGAATTACCTCTTATTAGTTTGGATATATTTTGTGGGTGCTTTAATTAAAAAAATGAGATTATTTCAATCTACTGCAAATTATAATTGAGTTTTGGGTATAACCCTACATTTTTGAGATATACCCCATTCTCTTCATTATGAACTTGGATCATAGGGGCATCCTTTGTCGAAGGACTATTTGCATACCCACTTTTGACTATTGAAATTGCATTTCATCCTTGTAGTAAAGATTCTCAAGGAATATTTCCATAAGTTCTTGTAAACTAATAATAGAAAAAATCAATTTAAAAAATTGATATGCCAATGAGACATTCGACTAATTAAATCCAAAGAGAATAAACAATATCTATAAAATTTTCATTCAAAGGTGTCTCGTTGTCCTTTATTCTCAAATGTCCTTTTGATCATTATATTTTTCTCCTAGATGCATTTGTGACCATTATTATGATAGCATGGAGAACCAAATTATGATTCTATGAATTGATTAAGACTTACATTGGATCTAGAGTAAGATTAGTTATGATATCATGCTAATTAAGCTAAAATAAATGATATAAAATGATGATCTAAGAACTATAATGTTGAAAATAAAATACTATGAAGCTAATGCAATGTTAAACTAAAATTAGTATATTAACTAATATGTATGCAAAATGTGTGCAATGAATGGAGTAAATCCAAACCTCAAGTGCTCAAAATGAAGCCTATTTATAGAATCTCCAAGGCAAGGATCTAGGGGGCAAGAATCAACAATGCAGATTTGACTAAAGAAATGAAAAGCTAAGATATAAAGAAACAAGAGGAAACATTCTCTTATAAGCCACAAGAGGCCAAGTGGTGGATACAACACAAAATTGAAGATGTGTTTGTGTTGGTTGAAATGAAAGAATATTGGCAATATGTGGTCAATTTAGTTAAAATGAGAGAATATTGGAGATGTGGCTACGTTGGTTGTTGATGATAAGTTAACAATTTATAAATCAAGAATATTTAATTATATTAGCCACATGCCGATGTGGTGGCTAATGTAGAGAGGTGAGGTGAGATGGAATGAGGTAGAAAAAGGATAAGAATAACTAAAGGAAAGTGAACTATTCATTTGAAAAATTTATTTATAGTGTAGAAGAATAGAAAATTATTATGGAACTTTCTCATCCTAATGATGGATCATGTAGTGTGATTCAATTCATTGATGCTAAAAAACACACAATCAAATCTAGAAAATAATTTCTTTACAAATAGATTGTGGAAATATCATAATGTTAATTTATATATAATTAAATATCTGAATGCAGTTTTTAAGAATATATATTTAGCCCCTCTTTTAGCTAATGTGTTTGTGACACATTAGCTCAAAGAAAATTTTATTTCTACCCTAGACCTTAGAAATTTAATAATGGATGCATGCTCCCTTAGGAGATAGATTAGGAACATTTTTGTTTTATACATTTTAGAAAATTTTGCAATTTTTAGAAAATTGTAGAATTTTTAATATCTTTCTGATTTAGCTCCCAATAAAATGATGAAATGTTGAACATAAAATAACTTCACCCTCAAGGTAAATTTTTTTTGATTCCATATGAAGCCCATTTCAATGAAAGGCATATAGTGGTTAAAAAGAAAATTTTATACCTCATTTGCATTTACACATTTGAGAAGATTCTTAGGTGGAGAGCATTCCTTTTGTGAGCAATATGGTGATCCCCCATTTGAAATACAAATTTTGAACATGTTGGATGGTTCGAGCTACCCAAGGAGTACAATCCTTGAATATGTATTGTTAGAGTGGGGTTGTCATTACACCAAAAGACCAATCTATTAATGCTTGATACAATCACTCAACTTATAGTACACTGGAGGTGGTTAAGCCCTTGTCATGAATCCCGAGGGGAGTGCTGAAATTTTTTCTAACAATCTCCCCCTTAGTGTTACCCGAGGGTCTAAGGGTTCGAACCTATGACCAAGCTCTGATACCACTTATTAGAGTGGGGTTGTCATTGCATCAAAAGACTGATCTATTAATGCCTAATACAACCACTCAACTTATAGTACACAGGAGGCAGTTAAGCCCTTGTCATGAATCCTGAGGGGAGCGCTAAAAAAATTTCCAACATGTACCTCATGTACCTCATGTTTGCATCAATTTTTTTGAGTTTTTGTAGGTTTTCAAGCTTTTAGGGCTTTTACTTATGGTTTAGTACATTCACAATGTGGAATATCATATAGTTTAGGTTTATTTATTTATTTTAACTTATTGCACATATGAAATAACATTTCTGTTTAATGTTGTAGCACATACATAGGATAAATTAGTGTATGTGCTCTTTTAATATTTTTATGTTGTTTCTTAGTGCATACATTATTTTAGTGCATTGATCAAGTTAGATAGCATGCTTATTTAAAAAAGTATCACATACTCCTAATTTAGCACATGCAAAAGTTTTAACAATGCACAGTCTACGCTGATTAGTGCATATATTTTTCTAGCTTATAGTTTATGCATATTTGTGCATTTACACCAAATACTCAATTTTTTCTTCTATTTGATAATTATCAACAAAATTTTGATGGTTGAATTGCTTGTTTAGAGAGATGAGTCAATTTTGATCTCATGTCTAATGAGAGTCAATGACAGACACTCAACAAGATTGATTGAAATCTCAAATGAGATAATTTGATTGATTGATAGATAAATTGGTTGATTGTTGACCTTTTGATATATCTTGATTATAGTAGCCTATGGATGTGTTGATGTTTTGGGGGAATATTTGAAGACATGGTTAATGATACCTCAATTACTTTAGGTGAATCATGCCATTTTATTTCTTGTGGATTGTCATCTCTATTAGACATGCCCTGGTATAGGATAAATATTTTTTTGTTGAGTGCTTTAGCAAAGAGATGGCATAGTGATCACAACATATGTTGATCACTCACTCTTTGAGAAACATGAATCTTAGTAGATCCTTGTTGAAAAAATCAAGAATATACATGACATTGTTGGGTTGTATGTTCCAAATTCTTATGCTTATCCTTTATAACTCCATCCTTGCATAATGTTGAGAATTGTTTTTGAATTTCTTTATCACCTAGTTCTTCTATTTTGACATGAATATATGCACTTACATTCTTAGCAAGAAGAAAATCACCTGGAAGTGACGATATGGAGTTGAACATATCTTTGACATCTTCCCTCAATCAAAGAATCTCATACTTAGGATGCCTCTTAGTCTTTCCATCAACCAGCACGATCTTTTTTATTTCCTCTTCCATTTGAATTGTGATTCGTAAACACTATTCTCAACTCGATAAAAAAGCACTTATACTAACACCTTTTAAAATACCTTTCTCTTTCTCATAACTTAAGATAACAATCGTAAAATAATCACACTCAGAAAGCTAGGGTTCACAAATCAAAAGATCAAGTGGATTTCAAATTTGTAAAGTGGTAAATGGCTTGTTGTGAATCTATTTATAGTGAAAAATTATAATGTTAGGGTTACAATGATAAACAAAGTGTTTACCCATCTCTGAACTTGAGTAATAAATGCTTGTGACATTTTTCCTAACGACCATTGTCTTAACACTTTCCTGTCCTACAATACATGCAACTTATATTCTAGAGAAATCAAAACTTCAATTTTTTTTTGTCATAATAAATGACTTTCCATTTTTTATATGAGAACAAATTTTTAATTTCCTTTTAGAATATGACCCTTTAAGCTAGAGTTAGCTTAACTTGAATTTGAGGTCTCACCACTAAATAGTGAGCTCATAACCTCTACAAGGTTGGTTGACTTTCCATCACGACTCTTCTTGCTCCATACTTTATCAAAGTGCTTCCTAACTTCCTCTTTTTCTATTGTCTTTTTCTTCCCATTCTTGTCAAGGAACAAAGTCTTTTTGATCTATTTCTTTCTGTACAATCATTGGCAAGATGTCCATATTTGTGACAATTGTGACATATCATTCATGAAGGGAAATGAGAGTACCACAGAAAGTCATTTGATATTAGTATGCACATCTTGTATACAATAGTTCCTTGAACAACTTCTAATAAGCAAATACAAGTGCATAGTACTATGCCATAAAAGTGAAAACATACACAGTTGATTTCCCACAATTAAAACCTTAAAGGAAAGTGATTGCAATATACCGATCTAAATAAATTTCAGCAGCATTATGACATACAAATTATTATTCTAAAATCATAAAACTAGTAGAACGAGACATAATAGAGAATGCAAACATATGTGGAGAAAACCTTTCCATGTAGAAAAATCCCACCCTCCAAATCATCAAGCTAATGTATTATTTAGAAACAAGTTACAATATATTTTTAGCCTTCACATGGAGATTTACATCTTGCTCCATTCTAGAGAAAATTTGGCAACATAACCCTATGCAAATAACTTCTCATCTCTACCTTAATTCTCTACAACAAGACTTTGTACTTACAGAGTTTTCATACAAGAGGAAATAATTTTTAAAGCATCTACATTCAACGCATCTACAAATTATTATAGAAACTTCCTTATGCACAACCCTTGCATAAAAAAGCATAAGATAATAAATCACCAAAAAATTGAAGCTTTATGTTTTTCTACTCCAAGTCTTTTCTTGTGGAAGAATGTAGCACCTCTCATGTTTGCAGTCTGCACCTTGTCTATTTTGATTCAAGGCATACCTTATAATCTTATTAAATGTACTTCGGGATGACCTGAGGGTCGAATGTTATACTTTGATTCAATACCATAGATGCTTTACTACCATGCTATTTAGTTTATCATATTTGCGTGTTGATGTCATTTTGAGATGACAATAGATCTATGATGATATCTAATTATCTAGTATTTGGACATAATCTTTGATTATGTTATGTGATAGATTTTATGCTATGCTGATTTACTTCATTCTTGTCTCTTTATGCTTTATGCAAACATGAGTGATGTAAATGGATTAATTAGGTATTTAATGCATTATTGCTTTGACTATGATATTATATGCAATTGCACTTGATTGTGTGTCTTAGTGTGCAAGAATTATATCCCTGATAGTGGCACATGGAGTTAGTGATTCAACTATTAATATTTTACCAATGTCATCCCTGTATGGTTGACTTATCCTTATTTAATTATTTAAATTAAACCTTTTCGTGATTATTAAATTTGAGCTCATTTGCATTATGTGATTAGACCAGTAAGTGTGTATATGCATTTAGAGGTTCACATTGTCGCAAAAGTTGTTAAGTGATTTTATGCGATTTTGGGTTTTCAGGCTTTAAATCTTCTCAAATTTAATTTTTGGCAGCTTTTCCTTAGGTGATTTTCTGTTACGAGGAATAACTTGTTTTTGTTTGGGTCAATTCACAGTCTAGCTAGTCTAACTGGCTATTTTCCCTAATCGACTATTCACTTGAAAAGTGAATAAGTTTGGAAAGAGGAATTTAATTCCTCACTTTTTCTATTTTTGAATTTAGAAATTTGGAGAGCTTTTCTAAAATCCTTTTCTAAAAGATTGGATTTTTGTTTGTGTTGGGAGCTATGAGCATGGGATTTTTGCTAGATCAGTCTCATTGGATCCAACTTGGGGAGACCTTTCTTTACTGCCACTTTTGACAGTTTTGGCAAATTATTTATTTTATAGCCTGATTTCAGTTTATGCCCCTTTTGCTGACAAGTAGGGCTTTCCAATTTTCTTGTTTTAGCTTCATTTTTTGGTAGCTATTTATCTGGAGGCTAGGAACTAGAGTTACCTTCCATTTTTGTTTGCTGGTTCTATCTAGTTTGTCGGGTACGAGCATTTTCCCTTTTTTGGGATGGGGGTTTGGGGTTTTGTATCATTATGCTGGCCATTTTTAAACATAAGAGAATAAATCTCTACCTTAATTCTCTACAATAATGCTTTGTACTTTTAGAGTTTTCATACAAGAGGAAATAGTTTTTAAAGAATCTACATTCAACGCATCTACAAATTATTATAGAAACTTCTTTATGTACAACCCTTGCATAAAAAAAAAGCATAAGAGAATAAATAGCCAACAAATTTAAGCTTTCTATTTTTCTACTCCAAGTCTTTTCTTGTGGAAGAATATAGTGCCTCTCGTGTTTGCAATCTGCACCTTGTCTATTTTGATTTGAGATATACCTTATACTCTTATTATATGTACTTTGAGATGACCTAAGGGTTGAATGTTATACTTTGATTTAGTACTATAGATGCTTTATGCCATGCTTTTTAGTTTATCATATTTGCATGTTGATGCCATTTTGAGATGATAGTAGATCTATGATGATATCTGATGATCTAGTATTTGGACATATTTTTTGATTATGTTATGTGATGGATTTTATCCTATATTGATTTACTTTATTCTTGTCTCTTTATGCTTTATGCGAACTGTTAGGATTAAACCACAGACATAAAATAACAATTACATGCAAATATAACCAATAACAAAAAATAATAGATCACACATAAAAGAACACAAGGCACCAAGATTTAACGTGGTTCACCCAATCCTTGGGCTATGTCCACCAAATAGCAAGTCCAAATATTTTTATGATCTAGTGATTACAACCTGATTACAATCTGTAATCCCTTATAGCTCATTACTGCCACAAGAACCAATTTTACATCACACCTTATGAAATAATCCCTAACCCTAAGCCCTTTTATATAAGTATTTTAACCACTTTAAGGTTATAATTAATAATTACATGTCGGCCCAAAATCTTGATAAAATAGGGCCCATATTATTATTTTTCGGGCCCTAAAGAATTTATGAAGTATGTACAATACTTTCCTGATTAGTCACCACAATCTAACAATCTCCCATTTGGGGACTGATCAAGCTCCACACTAAACAACAATCTCCTACTTGGAGACTGATCCTGTAGCAATACCGCTACCACATGGGGCTTCCACTAGATCAAACCACCCTGGATTCTATTGTTCTTTTATTTATATTCAGTCTAGAAGACCAACCAAAGCTGAAGAGGAGTTCAACTTCTCCCTTGTTACTACCTTTGTCAACATATCTATTGGATTGTCATTGGTATGTATCTTCTCTAGCTTTAACTATCCATCCTCCAAAACTGATCGAATGAAATGGTAATGCAATTGTATGTGTTTGGTGTTTGAATGCAGAGCTGAATTATTTTCTAGATGAATGACACTCTAACTATCTGTGAACAAATAATTATCCTTTTGAGGATGTCCCAATTCTTGCAAGGAGAACTAAAGCCATATCATCTCCTTGGCTACCTCTATGGTAGCTACATACTCTGCCTCTATAGTGGATAAAGCATTAACCTTTTGTAACCTAGAAACCCAGCTCACGACTGCCCCACCAACAATAAAGATGTAACCTGTAGTACTTTGCCTGGTATCAATATCCCCTACCAAATTTGAGTCAACATAGCCTTGTAAATTAGTAGTAGAGCCCCCAAAGTGTAAACACTTATTGGATGATCCTCTCAAATATCTGAGAATCCATTTGATTGCATTCCAATGCTCAATTCATGGATGACTCATATACCTGCTAACAACTCCCACTACATGTGCAATATCTAGCCTACTACATACCATAGCATACATCAAGCTTCCTACAGCTGAAGCATAGGGTACCTTGGACATCTTATCCTCCTCTTCCTATGTCTTGGGACACATCTCCTTAGTCAACTTCAAATGACCAGGTAAAGGTGTGTTGATAGCTTTACCATTCTCCATAGAGAAACGTTGCAACACCTTCTCAACATAATCAGCCTGAGATAGTGTCAATGTTCTATTTTTCCTATCTCTAAAAATCTTCATACCAAGGATTCATTTTGCTGTTGCCAAATCTTTCATACTAAATGCATGTGCTAATTGGCTTTTTAGTCCCTTAATGTGATCTATGTTAGACCCAGCTACAAGCATATCATCAACATATAAACATAAAACAATGTAGCTATCATCATCCAACCTCTTAAAGTAGACACAATGATTTTAATGACACCTACTATAACCATGCTTATGCATAAAACTATCAAATTTCAGATACCATTGCTGAGGTGCTTTCTTCAAGCCATATAAACTTTTCTTCAATTTACAAAAAGTTCTCCTTACCTTTGACCACAAATCCTTGTGGCTAAGCCATATATATCTCTTCATCCAAATTACCATGAAGGAAGGTTGTTTTAACATCCAATTTCTCTAAATGCAAATCTTCAGTAGCCACTAGACTTAAAACAATACAGATAGAAGTTATTTTAACAATAGGAAAAAATATCTCATCAAAATCATTTCCCTTTTTCTGTCCAAATCCTTTTACAACTAACCTGGCTTTAAATCTTTTCTTACCTCCATCCTCTTCTTTTAACCTCTAAACCCACTTATTCTGTAAAGCCTTTTTACCTGTAGGCAACTTGAACAAATCCCATGTCTTATTCTTCAGGAAAGAGTCCATTTCATCTTTCATTGCAGACTCTCATTGAATCTTAGTATCCACTTGCATAGCTCCATCATAACTTTTAAGTTCACCAACATCAGTAAGTAAAATAGAATACAAAGAGGGAGAAAATCTTTGTGGAGGTCTAATTTTCCTTGTTGACTGTCGAACATTCATTGGTGTGTGTGGTATTTTTTGTTGCAGTTATTGCACATCATGAGGAATGGCTGGAACATCAACTTTTGGAGTATCATCCAACACTACATAATCATCTTCTTTCTTCTCATGTCACTGCAACAGATCTTTGTGTAACACTTTCTCATTGAATATGACATCCCTACTTCTTACAATTTTATGATTTTCAAAATCCCAAAGCCTATAACCAAACTCATTAATGCCATATCCAAAAAATACTCATTTCTTTAACTTAGCTTCTAGCTTGGTTTTATTTTCAGAATCTATGTGAGCAAATGCTTCACAACTGAAGGTTTTGAGAAAATAATAACTCACCTTCTTACTAGTCCATGCCTCCTTTGGAATACCACAACCCAAAGGAATAGAGGGACCTCTATTAATCAAATATAGAGTAGTATTGACAGCCTCTTCCCACATGTGTAAGGGCAACCCAACATGCAACCTCATGCTCCTTACATGTTCCATTATAGTCTTGTTCATGCATTCAACCACTTCATTTTCTTGTGGAGTCCTTGGAATTGTTTTCTATCTATGAATACCATTAGTGGAGCAATAATCTTCAAATTCATGACTACAATACTCACCACCATTATCAGATCTGAGACATTTTAATTTTTACTAGTCTCATTTTCAACCAAGCATTTCCATTTCTTAAAAGTTTGAAATGCATCAGATTTTTGTCTAAGGAAATAATCCTACACTTTTCTAGTTGCCTCATCAATAAATGTAACATAGTAATGAGAGCCACCAAGGGAAGATACTTGAGCTAGTCCCCATACATCAGTATGCACAAGCTCTAATTTCTCCCTTTTATTTTCCTTCCCAGTCTTTGCAAAACTCACTCTCTTTTGTTTTCCATACACAGAACTTTCACAGAAATCCATATTAACACATTTCAGACTTGGTAAAACTTTCTTTGAATAAATTACTTTCATACCTTTCTCACTCATGTGCCCAAGTCTATTGTGCCACAATGTTGTATCAGAATCTACATCAACTATTTTTTCTCCTTGTTCAACTGCAGCAATTGTTCCTGAACATTCATTTTTCTTTGAAACAATTAAAGTAGAAGGAACAATACGACCTATAAAAAGATATAAGGTGCCTACTTTCACACCTTTTTCTACTACAAGGGAACCTTTTGAAACCTTCCAATTTTTATCATTAAAAATAACTACACAACCCTCATCATTGAGTTGCCCTGCTGAAATTAAATTCTTACTTAGCCTTGGAACATGTCTTACCTCATGTAGTAGCCAATGATTCTCATTCTACAACTTAATCTTAATTTTTTCCTTTCCAACAATCTGACAGGGTTCATTATCCCCCAAATAAACAAGCCCAAAATCTTCTTGGACATAATCAATGAACTAACCTCTATGAGGTGTAGCATGAAATGAAGCACTAGAATCTAAAACCCATGAATCATCAACACTTTCTAAAGATAGAAGCAAAGCATCCTCTTCAGATTTGTTACTTACCACATTTGCCTCGTTGTCTCCATCTGATTTATCTCCTTCATTTTTCTTTTGATTCCAACAATCTTTTTTTTTGTGCCCTAGTTTCCCACAGTACCAATAGCCGTTCAGTCTTCTCGATTGAGACCTCCTCCCCTCTAACTTTCCTCTTGATTTCCCACAATTTCTAGAATTACTTCCTCTCTCAGTCATTCTAACCCTTCTTTGTGCATTCAAAGCACTTCTTGATGTAGATCCACCTGAGGTTTTCCTACGAGTTTTCTCACTCAAAATAACACCGATCACATCATCATATTTTAGGATACTAGATTCAGGAACATAATTACTCACAACCATTACCAAGCCATTCCAGCTTTCAAGCAAAGAACACAAAATCAAGAGAGCCCTAATTTCTTCTTCAAAATTAATACCCACAAAAGATAACTGACTAGTAATAGTATTAAACTAATTTAAATGATCTTTAATAGATCCACCTTCTGCCATTTTCATATTAAACAAACACTTCATGAGAAATACCTTGTTTGAAGCGGAGTGATTTTCATACAGTGTCGCTAGGGTTTTCATCAATTCTTCTGTCATCTTTTCTTTTGTAATATTAAATGACACCAATGGTGCCAGGCATAATTGAATGCTTCCAAGTGCCTTTCTGTCCAAAAGATCCCATTCGTCATTTGACATAGATCCCTGATTCTTGGCTTTTCCTTCCAACAGCTTCCATAAATCCTTTTGATATAGATAGTCTTCCATTTGCATCTGCCCATTAAAGCTATCAACCCTCAGCTTACCCTCATTTTCCATTGCTCCCACTCAACCGTGAGACTCCCACTCAATCGTAAAACTTTCCTGCAGAGGATAACTGAAAAACAACTAGGCTCTGATACCACTTGTTAGGATTAAACCACAGATAGAAAATAAAAATTACATGCAAATATAACCAATAATAGAAAATAATAAATCACATAGAAAATAACACAAGGCACCAAGGTTTAATGTGGTTCACCCAATCCCTGGGCTATGTCCACCAAACAACAAGTCCAATATTTTTATGATCTAGTGATTACAACCTGATTACAATACATAATCCCTTACAGCTCAATACCGCCGCAAGAACTAATTTCGCATCACACCTTATGAAACAATCCCTAACCCTAAGCCCTTTTATACAATTATTTAAAATGCTTTAGGGTTATAATTAATAATTACATGTCGGCCCAAAATTTCAATAAAATAGGGCCCAAATTTTATTTTTTCATGGCGATGCCCCAAACCCCAAAGAATTTATGAAGCATGTACAATACTTTCCTAATCAGTCACCACAATCTAACATGAACGTGAGTGATGTAAATGGATTACTTTGGTATTTAATGCATTATTGCTTTGACTATGATATTATATGCAATTGCAGTTGATCATTTTTCTTAGTGTGCAGGAATTATATCCCTGGTAGTGGCACATGGAGTGAGTGATTCAGCTATTCATATTTTACTAATGTCATCCCTGTATCGTCAACGTATCCTTATTTAATTTTTTATATTAAACCTTTCAGTGATTATTAAATCCAAACTCATCTACATTATGTGATTAGACCAATAAGTGTGCCTGTGCATTTAAACGTTTGCATCATCACAAAAGTTGTTAAGTGATTTTCTGTCATTTTGGGTTTTTGGGCTTTAAATCTTCTCGAATTTAATTTCTAGCAGCTTTTCCTTAGGTGAATTCTCGTTACAAGGAATGACTTATTTTTTTATGGGTCAATTCGGAGTCTAGCTAGTCTAACTGGCTATTTCCCTAATTGACTATTCACTCAAAAAGTAAATAAGTTTGGAAAGAGGAATTTAATTCCTCACTTTTGTTATTTTGGAATTTAGAAATTTGGAGAGCTTATCTAAAATCCTCTTCTAAAGGATTGGATTTTCATTTGTTTTGGGAGTTGTGAGCATGTGATTTTTGCGAGATCAGTCTCATTGGATCTGACTCAGGGAGACCTGTCTTTGTTGTCACTTTCGATAGTTTTGGCGGATTATTTATTTTATTAGGCTGATTTCATTTTTTGCCCCTTTTGCTGATAGGTAGGACTTTCCAATTTTCTTGTTTATGCTTCATTTTAGCTTCTATTTTTGGTAGTTGTTTGTTTAGAGGCTGGGAATTAGTGTTCCCCTCCATTTTTCTTTGTTGGTTCTACCTGGTTGGTTAGGTATGAGCGTTTTTCCTATTTTTTGGATGGGGGTTTGGGGTTTCATGTTGTTATGTTGGCCATTTTTGCATATGGTGTCCAAACTCAAATATTATTAGATTTTTAGGGTTTTTGCAACCAAAGGCTAAATGGGTTTTAATTTTGAAGTTTTTTAGTTTTGGGGGTTTTTACCTCATTTTGTGTGCCACCCTATTTTCTTGGGTTTTCTTGGCATGAGTTTGGTTGTGGACCTGGATTATCCATTTGGATGTAGATCAAACTTTTATTGCACTTTTATGTTGCATTAGGATGCATGTTGCATCTGTCCTCTTCAATTTGTTTTTGATTGAGTGATTTTATGCCTTGTGTTCTCATCTAGTCCTTGTGTTATGAGCTTCATGATGGTGGTGCACCACACACGATTACATGCATGTAAATTTCTCAGGTGACTTGTGAGGCATAATATTTTGTGGTACTTCCAAAATTTATTACCATTAGGGTTGGGTTGGAAATTTGTATGCCTATGAGCACTTACCATTGGATGAGCATGGTTAGGGTAGGGTAGCACATGGAGGGGCTTCTATCCTGCAACCTGGTGACTATTTCCTATTGGTTGGCAAGAGAAGTTTTATATAAGTGATAACTAAGTTAAAAAATTGGGTGGTAATAAATATAAGATAATTAAAATGTTGGGAAGTGTACTTTCCAATGGGAAGAGTTACCGCTCAGATTGTGAGCCTTCCATTGGGGAGTGTAGCTGCCAAAATGGCTTGGGCTTGTTGATGCCAAGAAAATCTCCATGATGTCAGCCCCTAATTAGTAGCCCATTGAGTGTCTAACTAGGACCTATAGTTTATGCATTGTCTATGTCTTGGTTTTAGTCATTATATTGCATGGCGTGTGTGTTAGCCATGGATTTTTAGTTTGTGTGTTTGTGGTTAGATCATTATCTCCATCAACATGACATGAGTGGGCCTATGGGTTTCACATGGTTGGGAGGTGTAGCTACCTATACCACTGCTAGGGACCAGTGTACAAAGATGGTCTTTTGTCCTAGTGCAACCATTGCTAGATGTTTTCACTTGGTGCTTTGGGTTCTAGAATATGCTTTCTTGTGATTTATGCTTTCATTGTGATGCTTGTATATCATGTTTAGATGATGTTATTTATCGATGCATTTCCTTATTACAAAGATTAGCATATGATAGATGACATTATCCATATTTTTAGGATTATCTTATGCGTTACTTCTAGCATGTTAGATTTCCTTATGCTCATGTTTTAGCATGTTTTAGTCATGATATCCTTATATGATAGTATCGACGATCTGATCGGTAGCTTGGGATGTTACACGTGGGGGATGGCTAGGGCCCACGATGGTCTTATGATGCTATTATGGTTGGGAGGAAATGTGTACTTAATTTGGTTGTACTATTCATTGCAAAGTTATTTCTATTTATTGCGATGTTTTTTAGTAAACTATGATGTTTTCTTCTGTACTTTCCCTTCATCATATGTTAGATGGTTAGATTTGCCTCCCATCTTTTAGTTATTCATTCGAGTGTCTTTTCCTCAATATGTGGATCTGGTACTCCTCGATGTGGAGGAATTCATTTTATAGTTTTCTTCCCTTAATGTTTTTTGGCTTGCTATTTTGGATCCTTGCACAAAATTTTAGTTTCTCAAACAAGAATGCAAGTTCTCATGTGGTGTGTTGGGTTTCTTCGTGCACCTTCTAGCACTTTCTTGTGTGAAACCCAACACCAATTTTAGGTGTCTTGGCTATTGGGCCAAGTACATTATTATACCATTTAATGCACTTTCTTGTGTGGATGGCAATTTCTCACATGGCGTGTTGCACTTCCTCACTTGATAATCTGCTAGTCTATAGGCCTCACATGAAAAATAGGGGGTATCTAGGCTTGTCTAAGAAAAGTTCAGAAGTTGGTTTTGGACACCCTATTAGGTTTTAGACCTTCCTAGCTCAAAATAGATTTTCTATGAGGTTTAAAATATATTGTTTAAGTATAAGGTAATTCCTGATACTTAAGATATATTTTAATATATGCTATGAGTCTTTTGAGATAGGTTCTAGAACTCTACGAGCTAAGATAAAGATTCTAAGAAATATTAGGGTTTCAGGATTTTAGACTTAGCCAATTTTGAGTAATCATCTCTTGTCCTTCAGCTTGGTGTTCAATAGTTGAGTTGTGCTTACTTCATGTCCTTGACCTGTGTGAGACCATGGTTGGTCTCTACTATTTTCTTGTTTATGTTTTGGTCAATGGTGACACTGGGAGATCTTTGGTGTTTGGTTGTTTGTTTAGTCTTTTGTTATGATCTTTATGATCCGTGTATGATGGTTGTCTTGTGCTTTCACACTTGTTTAATTTTTTTATATCTTGGCTTATATTTATCCTTGTTTGAAGGATCTATGGGCAAGGCATTATAAATAATCTAGCTTCATTTAACAACTTTTGAAGAAAACATAAATAAAGCAATAAATCATGGTAAGGTTAAGTCACCTTATCCTAATAATCTCCCACTTGATGAAGACCTTACAAGATTCAAACTGATGAAACTATATCATCACAACCATCTATGAAACAACATAAATCATAACATATGCTCTCATGCTCCAACTAGGCACTTGTCCAAATAATACAAGCATAAGATCCATGTGATAACAAAGGCTACAAACTACTGCCACCACTCCACTATGCTCATGACCTACACAAATATTAAAAAAAACTTCTTAGCCCAACAAAACTATGAAGTCATCCTCTAGAAAAAAAGATAAAACATTAGCCAGAACAACAACCAAAATGATTGGTCCAATCCAACTGATAAACCCATGAGATTGAAAATAGCATCCATAGTAAATGCTAACCCATCTAATCACCCATACCTCAAAGGTATCCAACACTAGAAAATTCATGCCAGCAACATATCCAACCCATAACTTGCAACCTCAAGCTCTATGTGTAAACCAGTCAATAAAGACCAAATACATACAAGAACTTCCACTACATGGGTAATGTGAAATCTAAAAAATCAACAGCATACTGAGTGCATTGATAACAACACAAAGAAAGTGCAACCATGTACTACCAAGGACCATCCACAAAGACATGCAAATCCTGTAGAAAAAAAACTACATGAAACATCTCTCTCATCCAGTTTCTACAACAAAAACACTGCAAGAAATATCTCTCTCATTCAGTTTCCACAACTCTCTCGTGTTCTCCAAATCCAACAAAGAGAAGAGATAAATGAACCACATTGTCATCACAAAAAAAAGAAAGTACAAGTGATAAAAAATGGCCACAAAAGAGTGACCATCATATCTCCAATAGATTTCAAAAACAATGTTATGTGAATCAAAACATCCAAAAAGAGAACCAAGATGAAAGAAAGAAATTGTAAATCATAAACATGTAGCATGTCCTTTTACAAACACTTCTAAAAGTCAATTGTGTCAGGTATGCCTCCTTCACAACCCAAAGAGAAAAACCACAACAACATCCAAAAATATTCAACCTCAAGAGATCAAACATTGCATGATATCATGAATCTACATGGATGTAAGCCTCTCAAAGAAGATTAAACAACTTCATTTACCATTTCAAGAAATCATCCCACTACCATCTCCTATTGTCATCATAAATGAAAATAAACCTAAAGGAGATAACCATGTTAACCATCTTTCATAATGAATCCTCCATAACCATCTAACTATAGCTCAAGATCCATAAATATGAAAGAAAAGATAAAGCATTTGAAAGTAACACTGCGCAATACCTCTCAAGTGATAAAATTCCTAGAAGACCAAGAGTAGGGAATTGGAGTGCTTCTCCAAGATATGAAAGTCACCCTATGACTTATCCAAGAACAATCTCCTCATAGGTCTCTATTGAACTCATGTCCAACAAAGGTGTAGGTTCCTCATACTTTCTATTGAAATCTCACAAAGAGTGTACATCTCAAAAACATGTCTCTCATATCAAGAGAACTCTAGCCTCACATAGGTCTCCAGGTATCCAGAAGCACCTATAATCAATTACTCCATGCAAAACTCCATTGCAACATAGCATTGCCATGAAGTATCAAGCAAATGATCAAAGTACTCAATGCCAAGTAACTAAACCAAGATCAATGTCAAAGAGACAACCATGGAATTAGGAACATAAACATGACATCATGATCTAAATCATCTCCTCCAAAGAGATGACATGCTTCATGTGATCATATCAAATAACCATATCATGTCACAACTCTAAATTGGTAATAATGAGAAAACTATGACATAAACACGTCTATGATGACATATCAAATAAAAGCATAAACAACATCTCTACCAAGGACCCCTTGAATCCTGAAGATGTCAATATCTCCAATCACATGAAGATACCATCTCCAATTAGTGAACCAAAAAATGTGAAAGACTCTTCTGTAGCACTAGGATCTAAGGCATCCTCCAACATATGCAACACTAAAGAAGCTCATCCATCACCATGTGATAAAAAACACAACCATTGCTAAAGCTTCCACCAAAACGTAATATCAAGCTATCTAAGCATACTACACATCATCCCCCAAATCTGAAAATCATCCAGGCCCACACATCACACCAAGTGAAACTAAGATTTCTAGACTAAGGAAATTCACCATGCTTTAGGACTCCATAACTGACTATCCAAGTACTCAAATATCAGCCATCCTCTCATCCCAAAGAAACCACACAATTGCACAAGTGACCAAAAACAAGGCCAAGTAGCAATTTTGCACCAACACTCTATCAAATTTGGTGGAAATAGATAGTCCACATCCAAGTTATCCCATTGTAATCAAATGGGTTGCCTACCCATCTGACTGCATAACTTATAGATCTAATCATTACTACATGTAAATTTTTGGGTGGTCATTTTACAAGAGGTCAATGATAGGAATCCATTGCACAATTCCTCTCTTGAAAAGCTAATCTTTTGGGATCAACTCTAAGGTTTAGTATTTGTCTTGCGATGTACAAAAATTTGCTCAGTTGAAGATAAATGTGATTGTTCATTAGGAGGCCTTTGTTGGTTCTATTATGATCTTAGAATGAAGTAAATCTATTCGCTGTCTCAAAATAACACACAAAAGAACAATATTTTTGTATTTTTTATTTTTTCAATGAATGCAATCTAACAATGCAACTAAAATGAGTTCCTATTCTAACAAGGGGTTAGCAAAGCAAATAACATGAAATTGAAATCCTAAATGGACATAAGCTATAGAAAACAACACACTGTGAGTTATACTTTTGAAGAAATCGATAGGAAACAAATGAAAACAGGAGCAGGTCTTCCTAGAATCCACTGATACAATCATCAGTAAGAAACTTTAACAATCGTATGATATTTCACCTTTCATCAAATTGCAAGGCCATAGAAAGTGCACTCATGCAAGACAAAAGGCTATGCAGGCACAATTTGATAATCTCTTCTCAAGCTCAATATGTCAACAAAATTCATAACACCAGAACTAAAAGATCCCACAACTAGAAACAATGCAATAAACCTTTGGCTCAATCACAATCTCGTGAACAAAATTAACAAAATAATGAAACATTCAGGCAAGAATCACTACTCTCCCAATGTGAGCACCAAAAGCATAATTTTATTGCATAATAATGACAGTCTTTGTAACATTTTACAATGGGGTATTTATAAGAAATTGTCTCCTCAATTTGTGTTGAGAGTAAGAGATATTCTTCATGCAATAAAATGCTTTTAACTAATAAAACAAACTAAATATATACAGACTAACAATTAATCTGGTGCTTAGAGGGACTCCATCCATATTTTATTCATTAATTGGATGCATGAGCCTTTTACATGTCAAAAATAGAGAAAACATGATAGAGAAAGTAGGAGGAAGCCATCAGTTGAAGTGGAAGTGCATGGAGGCACCAAAAATAAAAGTTAGTCCTTCACTAGGTGTGTGTCAAAGTTAAACTATCATCAGAATGCATTCTTGATGCATGGAAAGCACTATTTTTGGAACAAGCAGTTAACTGTCAGTGCAACTTTGAATTGTGGAGTTGTAGAGCTCAATAGGGTCAAAATCTTAAAATTTTGCCAAGTGTCAAAATTGAAATCCTAACATCTGGGTTTTGTTCTTCTTCATCCCAAAGCTATGTTTGGATGTTTGCCCTTGAATTTTTCTATCGTCTCAATAATCTTAATTGCATCTGGAAGATCTAAAGCCTCATATTTGTCCTTGAACTTCTTTCTATAGATGTCCACCTCAACTCGAGTCTCTGCAAAATCTTCGAGCTTGGTGTCCAACTCTAACAATGCTTCTTCTTTCCTAAAGGCCTATCGGATGTCCTTATCATCAACAACCTAAAAAAATATCTTCCTAAAATTATCCACTACTATCTTTATAGGTAACAACCTTTCTCTTTCTTCATCTTAAAAAATATCTAAGAATGCATCACTGTAGTGTCATTCTACTTCCAAAATTTTCTCTCGGGCATGGTCCTTAAGCCGATGATCTCCTTATGTAATACCTCCATTAATTTATTGCTATCTACTATTTTCTCTATCCAATCATTGATCATGTCTAATTCTTCTTTGGTATATACATCAATCAAAGTGCAATACCTTTGGCCTTTTATGGCTTGTAGAGTTTGCAAATCCTTACTCCATGCACGTACCTCATCCATGATACTGAAATCCTACTTCAAAATTGCTATAATCTTATTCACATTCTCCTGTGTAGCATACAATAACTTCAAATTCCTTGTGATGATGGTGACACCTTTCTCCTCAAAACTTCCTCATCATTCCTAACAAGCTCTCAAAAATGGGTCTAATTGTACACCTCCCCCTTCTCTAAGTATAGTGTTCAAAGTATGTTCAGGGTGTTCAAGATCAAGAGGACCAACGACTTTAGCTAGATATCCCTTTAGAATCTCAACTTGCCTTCAAAGTTCCCAAAGTTCAATCTCATCTTGCTCTATGTGCCTAAGGACCTCTTTGATTCCCATGGTCATCATTTTTTAGGTAGAATCTCGTGTAGGCCTTCCCAACATAACATCCTTCATCTCATAATCTTTGAGGCCAATGCCTTCTGCACCTGCATCTTCAGGAGGGAGAGCCACTTGTGCAAACAAATCCTAGTTCTATATGGTGGTGACAAACATGAATGGTACTGCCTCATGTGATCAAGACCCAGGTTTGTTCAAGATCTCTGCAATGTCACAAATGTCATCCTCTGATGCACAAAACTGAGGCTTAGAGCTCCTCATTATTTCCTTTTGAAACCATCTTGGGATGTGTCTCCTTGTGTCCTTGGCTCTTGATGACAAAGGGATGTGTTCAACTACCTCCTTCCCTTTATTACTATCGCTTGGATTCATTTCCTATTGTGAGGACTCTTCTTCAGTATCCTCAATATCCATGGATCCTATAGCCTGCTCCTCATCATCTTGGGAAGGTTGTTGTGCATATTCTACCATTTTTCCTTCCTTTGACACTTCATTGATAGCCCTTTCTTTTGGTTGCTCCTCTAATGATGTTCCTTTTGAACATGTTCTTCCTCCATACTCTAAGGTGGAGGGGTCACCAAACCTTATTCCCCTATTGTAACTCACGGTGGAGATGGAGGAGTAAGATCAGGACCCTGTGTATCTAGCATCTGCATCCAGTCTTCTTGTTGAGGTTCACCTGTAGGGGTGTCTCTAATCTTATCCCTAATCAATTCTATACCTATGGGCATGAAATCAAAATCTGACATTGAGAAAACATCACCACTATCTTTGCCCTACTCATCTACCCACTGCTATACTTCATCTTCTGAAGAAAAGAGCTCTAAAGGTTTTGTTTGAGCAGATGGTGGGGTACCCATGGCATTCTTTCTTCTTTGTAACTTTGTCACTCTAGCTAGTCGAGTTCTTCCCTAGAGGGGCACTTGTTCTTCCTCTTCCTCTTCTGATTTTATTTCTTCTTCTTCCTTATCTCCTTTTGGAATGCTTTCAAGAATAGATGGATTAGGCACTAATCTTCTACTGATCCTTTTCCTTTTCTTCATCTGAATATTAATTCTTTTATTCTATTTCTTGGAGGTAGAAGGTGAAGTGGGTTCATATTGTGTAGGAGGAATGAGGACCTATGGAATCTCTCCCTCTTCTAGTTGGCTAGACACAATGGGAGGCAACTGCAGTTCATCCTAGACTTGGGTAGCTCTAGTATCTTCGGATCCTTGTGGACTTTGTTCCTACTGCTAGGGAGGTGCCTATTTTGTCTGAATCCTCTAAGGAGAGGTCCTCTTTCTTTTTTTCTTTCCATTCCTTTTAGGAGGGTGATAATATCCAATTAGACAATCAAGCTGGTAGACTATTTCTGGCCTAATAGGGGATTGGAGCGCAAAGATAGGAACTATTACTTTCCTTCCTCTACCTCTTTCTCTGAAACCATGTGCATGAAAGATTATTGTGTCAGGAATTTGATCAAGTGGAAAATGTTTCTTGAGCCAATCCTTTGTCATTTTGATGACATGTCTTGCTCGATGATTAATTTCATCCCTTTCTTCCCTATTAACTTCTACATTCAGAATAGGTCTTTCATCAATTTTATCCATATTGAATAGGGGGTCTAGTAATTCCTTAGAATCCTTTTGCCTTATCTCATCAGGAATGTTCAACTAGAGAGCCTTCTCTGCTAGATACAAAGTCATCCTACAATAGTCTCTAATGATTATGTCATAGTCATTTGTGGCATTCATCTAGTGATCTTCAACAGCATCCTCATGATGGAAGTCTTTTGTTGCTAGACTCTCCACTTTCCCAACATTGTCAAAATATGGCGGCAGAGAGTTGTATTCTTCAAGAGGATAGTTCTCCCACTCCCACTTGAAGGATGAAATATCCTATTTCTACTTCACCTAATATGACCCAATGACCAATGGCCATTATCAATAGGGTCTTCGTTGCCTCTTTATCTTCCCATAGGCTGACTCAATTTTCTAGGATATCTCCAACAGTACCAACTTGTCACTTGGGTATCTCGGGAGCTTTTTAGGATTGATGGATGCACCAGCTACCTGTAGATATGTGAACATTTTGAACTAGATAAAGTAGGCTCCAAGAGCTGTGACTAGTGCTTTAGCTTTTTCAGATAACCTCTTTCCATAATCACCCTCGATGAATTGAATGATCGCAAAGATGAATGCATCATTCACAATTTTGTATTCTTTGCTCTACCCTGAGAGCTTCTTCTTCACAAACTTGGTATACACTATGTATGGCTAGGCATTGGGGTCCTACATATTTCCTTTCTTGTACAAACCAGGATAGTTGGTTGCCCTCGCTATAAGAAAGTATGCCATGTAAGAAGTGATATAAATCTTCTTTTTGTCCTTCACTGTCCTCATTTGCTCACACAAGTTTTCACTTAGTGTGTTGGCCCAATCTAGTGGTACCTTTTCCTGTCTGATGGTCTCAATAAAGTTGACCATGAAGGTACTGAGGTGACCCGTTGCATGTAAGCCCATAACCTTGCTTAGGAGAATGATAGAATATCCAATGTCTTCCTTCATGTTTCCCCGAGTCATATCCACCTTGTTGGTTATCCTTCCCCAAGGAGGCTTCTCAATGAGGTATGATAATTGTATGATGTCAATGGCCTCTTGCTAATGTTCCCTATACCACCTCTCCATTGTTTCATATGAGAGTTAGATGAATTGGTCTACTCTAAGAAGATTGAAGACCCTCTCAATGTTATCAGGTCACAGATCCAACACCACTTCTCCGGTGACACTCTTAACTACCCTGGGACAAGGTCATGATCAATTCAGTGGATTGTATTGACATGGGATGTGACACTGCATCCACCAATCTAGAATGGATCAATGTGGATACCAAGGCTGACCTCTCTATTGGCTTATTGCAAATTCTCAAGAAATCTCCTAAATTCGTGTGTTCGAGATTGATGTCTATGTTCTTAGTGTAATCATCATGGAATCTTGACTTTGAAGGTACACCTTGGAACTTCAACATGACCAATTTGGGTGCTACTCCAAATGTGGATGCCATTCAATTATCTGCACATTGCAAGAGAAAATGTTATTATCCAAAGATAGCATAAAAATTTAAAAAGATAAGTTCAAAAAAAGTCCCCTTTGGGCATTTATTTTTTATTTTTTATTTATTTTATTAAAAACATTATATATATATATATATACAAAATAAAATTGAGATCAAAAGTATGGGGTACATGTGTGTTGTATGCGCCAGCACTAGGTGCAACAAGTGTTTCAAATGGCATGGGGAAGTAGCTGGAGGCACGTATGAAAGTAGCGTTGAAGAGAACATGGAAGCGGTGCCAAAGGGCGCGTAGGGTTTAAAGCATCATCACAAAATATGGTTGTGCAGGCACCAAAGGCACCATCATCATGCATGGTGAATGTAGGTGCTATTATTAATGGGGGATGCTGAGTGTAGTGTGCCGTGTAGGCATCACGGGTGGTGCATTGTGCGAGTTCCACATGTGGTGCATTGCACGGGCATCACACTCAGCATGGGTGCCAAAAGACACTGCCATTGCACATGGTGGTGCGGGCACACTGTAAAAGCTACTGCTGTGCATGGTGGTGCAGGCGTGCTGTGAAAGTTGCTTTGGGATATGGTGTGGTGCAAGTGCCAAAGGTGCCATCGTGGCTTAAGGAAAATGTCGCTCGTGTAAACATGCCTTGTATGGGGACTTTGATCACCAAGGCAACACAAATGAAAAATGAACAAGGAGTTAGGGGTTTTATAACCTTGTGCCTGGCTAGGTGTGTGATGCGCACTCCACCTACACGTGCACGGATGTGTGTAATAATTTTAATTAATTTTTCTATTTTTAAATTTTTTTTTGACTCAAAAAATATAACTCTAAAAAACTTTCATCTCCCGACTCTCGAATTGTGAGTCCGAGAGTCAAAAAAAGTAGGGGGTCCCCATTCCTCACTAGGAATGGGGCATGTGTTGTGGACACCTCAACAAATAGCCCTGAAAAAAGGAAGAAATGACCATGGCATTCTTTATCAACAAACATTCCTCCAATGTGTGTCAAAAACCAACCAAAATTTGAACATCTCGAGCATCTTTCAGATGACTTTACAATCAAAATCTTAGAATTTGAGACTTCAAACTCAGTGTGTGCATTGTGTATTCATTCCTTTTTATGTGTCAGGATGCAGTTAATTGAAATTTTTTGATAACTCAAAAACAATCTTCCACTCCTCCCAGCTCATTCATTCAAAATATCCATGAAGGCTTTTTATCAATCAATTGCTTGACCAGATGAGAGAATCAGTTCCAGGGCTCTTGGCGGGATGCCACATTCTTTTAAATCTCTGGCTATTTGAATAATTTCTCCATGTCATTCAAAATATTACTTTTGATGAAACAATGCTTTGAATACAAGATACTTTCTTTTGAGAACGTATTTTTTCCCATTTTAGATCTTTAGAATCCTTCAGACTTAACACCATATTTTCTCCTTTTTTTTTTTTTTTTCTTTTTTTCTTTTTTCTTTTTCTTTATTTTCTGTATCCTAACTACGCTTAGACTATGTAGTCAAGACGTCAGTGTCATTTGTTGGATTTGATCTCTTGTGAACATCCCTTGTGTTCCTCTTTTAGAACTTTTGGGAAACTCTCACACCAAATAACGATCTTAGCAACCTTTTGAGGAGACCCTTCCTGTTCGAACCAATTGAAGTTTGGATCATCTCTCGCCATCTTTGACTTCAAATTGACAACACCTAAAACAACCAAATTTTAAAGATTTTTAGAGTGTTGAGAACTTGTTGGTCTAGGCCTCTAGTTTCTAGACTGAAAATATCCTATTTACACAAGAAATATTTGTTTCTTAGTTGGTACAAGACACACAATTGTCTAGATGTTTTGACAAAGAAATACCTCTTCCTAAAACCAAAACCAAAGAGTGGTTAATGAAATCTTTGAGAAAATATCAAGTACACCTTACCCCCCAAGACTAACACAACTTTGAAAGGAAACACATGACTAAAAGCAAACACGCAACATGAAAGCAAACACACTTGTAGAAATAAACACCCTTCTCGGAATGAAAATCTAAGCTAAATGCAGAAATAAAATCTAACTAATTTCTATTAGTTTTTTTTTAGGCTTCAAAATAATGCTTCAGAAACTACCCATTTACGGGTAAAGGAAGAAATTCCCCCTGTAAAGAACTGAGCCTAAAAGTGTTTTCTCCTAAAATTTATGTGATTTGATAAGTGCCTATCCACAAGTGTTGAAACTTGGTATGACTCCCCGAATTTTCTTTCGCCTTATCCTAGAGTAGAACAAGGTCAAAAATCCTAAATGATTTGATCGTGGCCCTCTTGACGAACCATCTTTTCATAACAACTTGATTTTTAGCCATGTGCTCCAATGCAACTATTTTTTTTTCATCCATCTCTAAAAGATTGATCAATCTAATTTGTACTTTGTCAGCATCTTCAGCATACCCACTCATGAATTTCAAAACTAGAATTCTGAGATTAAGCAAGAACACTGGTTCTTGCCTATAGACAAGCAAATATGGAGAAGTCCCCAAAGCATTTTTGACTCTCACTTGATCTATTCATAAGGCATATTTGAGTTGCATATGCCAATCCATAGGATTCTCCTTCAAGAATCATCTTATTACTGTGATCAAGTTCTTGTTTGTAGATTTTGCTACCCCATCTCCTTGTGGGTAGTAATTTGAAGAAAACTTGACAATGACTTAATTTTCAAATGCCCGCTGGGTAGAGAATGTAGATGCAAAAGCAAATCCATTATTGCACACAAGGGCGAATGGCATTCCAAATCTGGTAATGATGTGTTCTTCCAAAAAGTTTGTCACCACCTTTGCAGTGCAATTTCTAAATGTTTTTGCTTCTGTCCATCATGTGTAGTAATTTGTAGCCGTGAGAATAAATGCATGTCTAGTTGATGATGGTGGGTTGATCAGACCAATGGAATCTAGCCCCCATTTTGCGAAGGGGCATATCTCATACACATGCTGTAAGGGCATTGTCGGATTCCTTTCTCTATTGGCATTGGTTTGACATATATGGCAAGAACACACATGCTCAAAATTATCCTTGAATATAGAAGGTCAAAAATAACTTGATCTTAAAATCATGTGACCCATTGCTTCTACTAAACCATGTCCTATACCATACTTGTCATGGATATGTTCCAAGACTTCTTTTTCTTCCTCACGACCTAAACACTTTAGATAAATTCCTTCATAGTTTCTCTTGTACAACTTGTTGTCATGCATCATATAAGATTCACACTTCAATTTAAGTCCCCTACATTGTGAACTATTCATCCACTTTGGGCATTGGTCTTGTAGGAGATAATAAACAATGTCTTGATACCAAACATTTGTCACCACTCCTTTATTAATGTCAACTTGTGATACAACCATCTTCTTCTGATCATCCTTATCCATTTCATCGTCAAACTTGAATTCCTTTTCATTTCCATCTTGGTTATTAGCTATCATCTTTGACAACCCTTGACCTCTAACTAATTTCATAGATTGAATTTAGAGAATGAATTCCTAAAGTATGGCCGTCCACTTTCCTCTCCTTTCACCAAGTTCACTCTGCATCAAAACCATCTTTATTGTTGGATTAGGCACAATTGCATACACCTTACTTCTAAGTATGTGGTGACGGAACTTCTTTACTGCCTTGATCAACGTAAATGACTATTTATCAAGGTTTGAATATTTCAACTCTACATTCTTCAAAGGAAAACTCATAAAAGAAATTGGTCTCTCATCTTCCTTTTCCCTTTTCTGTGTTAGGATCCCTACACAATAATGTTTAGAAGCAAAGAAATAGATCTTAAAAGGAAACTCATAATTAGGACTCACCAAAATTGGGGATATTGAAATAGAAACCTTGATATATTTAAATGATTTCTTTATCTTGGGAATCCATTCCATCTTAGCATTCTTTTTGAGTAAATCATTAAGGGGACAAACTATCTCTAGAAATCCACTTATGAATTTTCACACAAAGTTTATCTTTTTGAAGAAAGACTTCAATTCCTTTCAACTATGTGGAGGTGCTAACTTCAGAATGGAATTGACTTGATATAGATCAATGGAGATTATAGCTTCAAAAATAACATGTCCCAGGAGATTTCCTTTAGTAACACCAAATGAGCATTTCTTGGGATTGAGAGATATGTCATATTTACGACATCTGTTGAATACTTGTCTTAGATCAGAAATGTGGGTACTTTGATCTTTTGAAAAGATATTCAAGTCATCCATATAGATGACTATGCATCTATTAATCAATCCTTTGAAGAATTCATCCATCACTCATTGAAATGTAGCTCCTGCATTAATCATTCCAAAGGGCATCCTTCAATAGCCAAAAGTTCCCCACTTAGTCATGAAAGTTGTCTTCAAATGATCTTCTTCATCAACCATCACCTGGTTGTATCCCAAGTAACCATCCAAGAATGACATCATTTTTGAACCATTAACAATTTGTAATACCTCATCCAGTGAGGGTAGAGGATAGTTATCCTTCTGAGATGCTAGATTCAAGTTACGAAAGCCAACACAAAGATGAATCTTTCCTATCTTCTTTCGCATGGGAACCAAATTTTCCACCCATGTGGAATGGCAGATAGGAAATATGATCTTACCATCCAGTAACTTATTTTCTTCTTTCATGATTAGTGGTTCAATGAGAGGATTTACTAGTCTTTGTCTTTATCGAAATGGTTTGGCATCAGGCTTCAATGGGATGTCATGTGTGATAATCTTAGGATCATAAGTCTTCAACTCTTCATAACTCTAAGAAATGACATCTTTATACTCGGTGATTAATTTGATCATGTCTTCCCTTTTTTGTGAGTTGCATGCTTTTCCTATTTGTACCATTCTTGGTTCTTCATCAGTACCCAAATTGTACGAGTCACATTCTTTGATTCCCTTTTTTTGGGTTATCCTTCTATTGAGTGCTAATTCATCATGATCAAAGATACATTCAAGTTCAACCATTCCCTTTGGAATAGTGTTAGTTTTTAAATTTAGAATCCCATCTTCATCTTCAAGTCCATCATCTTCAGTTCTGTCAACTAGTGTATCATCAATTTCTTGTCCCTCAAAATGGCCATTGGACATGATAAAATCAAGTATATGTTGATCATCTTGAAAGACCTGAAAGTTTGTGACATTCTCAGGGATGGATGGAACAATAACCAATTCTACTAAAAATATTTTCAACTTGGTTCTTTCAACTGGTTGCAAAGAAATTGCTGAGATGGTGAGAGCATTTGGTACCATGTTCTTTCTTCTTGGGATGGATTTGATGTTTTAAGGCTTCAAAGTCATCCAATATATCCCATACCCTTTTTCTGTAAGCAAGTAATCTTTTGTCATCGCAAGAGTATATGGATTTTACTTGCCGTATGACCAATTGGGAATCCCCTTCAATTTAAGAGATGTGACTCCTTTCTCTAGTGCAAATAGAAGTCCTTGAATTAACACCTCATATTTTGTAGGGTTGTTAGTACATCTAAATTGTAACCGATATGCAGCATAGAAAGACCTACCTTTTGGGTTGACCAATTCAATACCTGCATCAACTCCTACTTGCACCTAGAACCATCAAGGCAAAGTGTCCAAATTGCATTTTCCTTGGGTTTTGTAACTTTATGCTTATTCCTCCTTAACTTCTCTTTCACTTGATCCTTGAATGACTATTTCTTAGGAACCAATTGTAACTTTCTTGGTGTATGACATTAAGAGTCCTACTCATAATCTATAGATAAAGGAAGTGTGTGTTTTTCTTGTTTATCTTGAATTTCCTCTATCAGCTCTTTGATTTCCTCAAATTTAGGTTTAGGATGAATGACTATTAAAGTCCATCCTTTACCTTTCACATATCATCTTCTTCTTTGGACTTTAATCATCCCTCAAGGAGGAGAAGACAAACCTCCCCCATCTGATGAGGCATCACTGTATGACACATTTCATTCTTTGCTTTCCTCTTCAATCTTTTCAACAAGGTTGGATGAGTTCACTAGATTTTGGTTTTCTATGAATTCATCTGTTGAGGTGTTTTTATCCATGTTTTCCATTATGTGTTAGTACCTTCACAACTACTTCTTGGCATGACGAGCATTGCAATTCTAAGTGACTAACTTTATGCAACTGACAAAATCCTAGAAGGAGGAGGAGGTTGGGATTAGCTTGCTCTCCTAAACATTGTAAATTAGTCACCATATTGTCTATGAATTGTGTCACGATTTCACTTTTGGGCACTGACACCTTAGGTTCTTTGTTTTGATCTTGAGGTGTGTTGGTTGGAATCATATCCAATACCAATACTTTATATGAACCCAGATCTGATTGTAAGAATGCTATCTCATTTGGGGCATTGTAATCTGTGATCATTGTTTTCAATTTGGGCTTGGCATTTATCTTGATTTTATTGTTCAATCCTTTCCATGACAACCACAATTGAGTGAAGTTTTTAGAAAATCATCCTCTTGGACATTTTTTCCATTCTTTGCTTAGGAGTAACCCCTATGTTTCTGGGATATCAACCACATGTATGTCAATAACATCCTGAATCTGAGGGTTAGCTGTTAATTGTATCTGCACATCTTTCAGTACACCAATGACTTTCACCTCTATTTTATCCAACTGTATCACCGCTCGATTAGAGGGCTGAGGACTAACTCCTAGACTTTGAGCTATTGATAATGACATTATGTTACATGAAGCTCTTGAATCAATAAGGCAATTGTGAAGATTCTTTCCATATATCCTAATGCTTAGCGAAAATGGGGGTACCTCAACTTTTTCTTTGAACATAGTGGGCATCACTTCTGCAACATTTACTTGTTGTGGGATTGTCTTTTGAGGCATAACATTCAAATTGTGGGAAACCTTTGTATTATCCAATGTCTTCATAAGAGCTTCTCATTATTGTGGACAATTTTGCAACATGTCAAACAAGGAAATATTGGCTTTAGTTCTTTTCAAATCTTCTACTGCATTGTAATTTTCAATGGACCAAGTGAGATTATTTAGTATCATTGGTATGTTTACTTGATTCAGATTCTGTTGTCCTCCTTGCACTGGTCTTACCAGTGGCAGATCATTACTTGCTCTTGGATCAGGTGGAGTTGGTTGTAAACCTAGAGGAATCCCATCCATCAAGGGTTCCTTTCTATTTCTAAGATTGTATGTATTCTGATTGTCATTTTGAAAGGCAAACATCTCATCATGTTGAAGGTTTGGTTCTTGGCTAAATAGGAATGAGAATTCCTCATTTTCTGGTTGTTCCACTTGTAGATTCTGTGTAGAATCATAAGATTCCAATAGCATAGCATTGAATTGTACAGGAGGAGGATTGTCATTTACTTGTGAATTTTGATTCATCTCCTGATTTCCATTATAGTAAAAACCATCATTGTTGAGTGCATTTTGGCTATCATCATACTAATTGATATCAACATATTGAACATTATTATTGGTGTTATCAATAGGAATGCTTCCATTATTTAGTCGAGTGTTCCATTGTCAGTTCTGTCTTTGGAAGCCATTGTTGTGATCAAGAGGATTGAAGTTGTTTCCTGCATTATTGTTGTTATTGTTCCCATTGAAGTTCCTATTGTAATTCTAACCAAAATTGTTGTTTTAGGGGCCAGCGTTGTTTCTTTGGAAGTTGTTATTTTGTCCTTGTGACAATCTAAGATGTGTTAATTCATTGTTCATTTGTGACATAGTCTTCTTCATTTGACCAACTTTTGAAATGAGGTTATTGTCAATTTCCATGGGAACTGTGGCCTTTTGTTCAAAGAAAGTTGATTTTGGAGGCTCATACCCTGGATATGTTATCACTTGATTTTGTGGAGTAGGTGTTTGTTGTAATGGAATTGGATTCATGGGTATGAACTAGCTAGGCACTATAGGTGCTCCCACAGGGTATGTTGGTATTTTAGGGATTGCTTGTGCTGGAAGCATCATTCCTCCTCCATTAAGATTGACTTGCTTGGTGAATGTGATTTCCTCTGCAAAGACTTTATCCAATGTGTCAATATTTGTTGTAGGAAGTCTTCTTAGAAAAATTGTAGTAAGGTGATCCATAGCATTCAGATAAATTTGAATAGTGACTTCAACCAGTATGGTGTATGGCATTTCCAACTTGTTGTAGGCCATATGAAAGTGATGGTTGAAGTGTGAAACTGTCTCAACTAGATCCCTTTTTATTGATATGAATTGTTAATGTATCATAGCTGGATTGATGAATGTTTTAAATTATTCCAAGAATAATTTTTCAAATGTGTCCCAATCTCCAATGCATCCCAATGGCAAATTGACATACCAATTGAAGGAAATTTCTCCCAAAGAGTAGGGAAATAAATGAAGAACCACGTCCTCATTAGCAAGTTTCTTGCAATTGCAAATTTCCTTGAATACCTTGACATGATCTTCAATAGTTCATGTCTCACCATAGATGAATATGGAAAAAAATTCTCGGGATTCTTAGGGAGGTCATGGAGTGCACCTCTCAAGTTTATTGGTGAGTCCATGACATTTACAAAAAAATCTATTGGAGGATTTGGCAGACCTAATGGTGGTTGTTGAGGAGTAGCTATTGGAATATGTGGTGGTCCACGAGGTAGTTGGAGTGGAGGTGGAGTTGAAGAAGATGATGAAAATTTGAATGGAAGTGGTTGAACTCAAGATGTTCCCTTATCACTATGTGGTTTGTAGAAGTGGGTAAGCTCAAGAAACTCATGTGCACTTGGTGTAGACCTTAATGCTTGCTGAAATGGGGATTTTGGATCAATATCCTCTAGCTTGCACCAATTCTTATAAAAAGTACACCTCTATAGAAGTACACTTTTTCAACTCTCTAAATTTTGCACACCATAGAGTTTTGTGCACTTGCAAAGCTACGAACCTATAGACCTATGTAGCTATGGACCTACAGACCTGCGTACTTGCAGGGCTACAGACCTAAATTTATCAAAAACTCAGGAAAATTTTCTAAAATTTTGGTGAAGCATAGATTATTGCAGAAGTGCAAAATTTCAAAACTTAGGAAAGTTTTATTCCTTTCTGGGAGTAAAAAGGGGCCCTCCTTCTAGCACCACTTCTATTGGGTGGTTGTTTTACATGAGGTCAATGACATGAATCTATTGCACAATTCCTCTCTTGAAGAGCGAATCTTTTGGGATCAACTCCAAGGTTCAATATTTGTCTTGTGACATACCAAAATCCACTCAATTGAAGATAAATGTGATTGTTCATGAGGAGGCCTTTGCTAGTTCTATTATGATCTCATAATGAAGTAAATCTGTTCATTGTCTCAAAATAACACACAAAAGAACAATATTTTTGTATTTTCTATTTTTTCAATAAATGCAATCTAACAATTCAACTAAAATGAGTTCCTATTCTAACAAGGGGTTAGCAAAGCAAATAACAAAACTGAAAGCAAATAACATGAAATTGAAATCCTAAATGGACATTAGCTACATAAAACAACATGCTATGAGTTAAACTTTCGAAGAAATCAGTAGGAAACCAATGAAAATAGGAGCAATGCTTCCTAGAATCCACTGATGCAATTATTGGTGAGAAACTTTAACAATCATATGATATTTCACGTTTCATCAAATTGCAAGGCCAAGAAAACTGTGCCCATGCAAGACAAAAGGCTATGGAGGCACAATTTGATGATCTCTTCTCAAGCTCGATACGTCAGTGGAATTCATAAATCTGTAGCAAACACTAGAACTAAAAGATCATACAACTAGAAACAATGCAATAAACCTTTGGTTGAATCACAATCTCATGAACAAAATTCACAAAATAATGACACATTCAGGCAAGAATCACTACACTCCAAATGTGAGCAAAAAAAGTATAATTTTATTGCATAATAATGGTGGCCTCTATAACATTTTACAATGGGGTATTTATAAGAAACCATCTCCTCAATTTGTGTTGAGAGTGAGAGATATTCTTCATGCAATAAAATGTTTTTAACTAATAAAACAAACTAAATATATACAGACTAACAATTAATCTGGTGCTTAGAGGAACTCCATCCATATTTTATTCATTAATTGGATGCATGAGCCATTTAAATTGTCAAAAATAGAGAAAGAATGAGAGAGAAAGTAGGAGCAAGCCATCAGTCGAAGTGGAAGTGCATGGAGGTGCCAAAAATAGAAGCTAGTCCTTCACTAGGTGTGTGTTGAAGTTAAACTGTCATCAGAATGCATTATTGATGCATGTAAAGTGCTATTTTTGGAACAAGAAGATAACTATCGGTGCACCTCTAAATTGAAAAGCTGTGGAGCTATAGACCACAACAGGGTCAAAATCTCAAAATTTTGCTAAGTGTCAAAATTGAAATTCTAGCATCTGGGTTTTGTTCTTCTTCATCCCAAAGCTATGTTTGGATGTTTGCCCTTGAATTTTTCTATCATCTTAGTAATCTTAGCCACATACAAAAGATCTAAAGCCTCATATTTTTCCTTGACCTTCTATCTATAGTTGTCCAAAACAATTCAAGTCTCTACAAAATCTTTGAGCTTGTTGTCCAACTCTAACAATGCTTCTTCTGTCCTAAACGCCTGTCGAATGTCCTCATCATCATCAACCTCCACAAAAATATTACTTGAATTCTCCACTATTGTCTCTATAGGTAACAAACTTTCTCTTTCTTCATCTTCAAAAATACCCAAGCATGCATCACTGTACTGTCTTTCTTCTTCCAAAATTTTCTCTTGGGCTTGGTCCTTGAGCCGATGGATCTCCTCATGTGATGTCTCCATTAATTTATTGCTATGCACTATTTTCTCTATCTAATCATCGATCATGTCTAATTCTTCTCTATTTTATACATCAATCAAAGTGTGGTACCTTTGGCCCTTTATGGCTTGTAGAGTTTGCAAATCCTTACTCCAGGCACATACCTCATCTATGATACTGAAGTCCTACTTCAAAATTGCTATGATCTTATTCATGTTCTCCTATGTAGCATGCAATAACTCCAAATTCCCTATGATGATGGTGACACCTTTCTCCTCAAAACTTCCTCACCATTCCTAACAAGCTCTCAAAAATGGGTCTAATTGTACAGCTCCCCCTTCTCTAAGTACAGTGTTTAAAGTATGTTTAGGGCATTCAGGATCAAGAGGACCAAAAACTTCAGCTAGATATCCCTTTAGGATCTTGAATTGCCTTTAAAATGTTCAAAGTTCAATCTCATCTTGCTCCATGTGCCTAAGGACCTCTTTGACTCCCATGTTCATCACTTGTCAGGCTGAATCTCATGTAGGTCTTTCGAACATAACATCCTTCGTCTCATAATCTTTGAGTCTAACGCCTCCTACACCTGCATCTTCAAGAGGGAGAGCCACTTCTACAAATAAATTCTAGTTTTGTATGGTGGTGACAAATGTGAATGGTACTGCCTCATGTGATGGAGACTCAGGTTTGTTCAAGATCTCTATAATGTTACAAATGTCATCCTCTGACACACAGAACTGAGCCTTAGAGCTCCTCATTATTTCCTTTTGAAATCATTTTATGATGCATCTCCCTACGACCTTGGCTCTTAATGATGAAGGGGTGTGTTTAACTACCTCCTTCCCTTTATTACTCTTGCTTGGAGTCATTTCCTATTACGAGGACTCTTCTTCTATAGCCTCAGTATCTGTGGATCCTATAGTTTTCTCCTTAGCATATTGGGAAGGTTGTGCATATTCTATCGTTTGTCCTTCCTTTGACACTTCATCATAGTCCTTTGTTCTAGTTACTCCCCTAATGATGGTGCCTTTTGAACATGTTCTTCCTCCATACTCTAAGGTGGAGGGGTCACTGAACCCTGTTCCCCTATTGTAACTCATGGTGGAGATGGAGGAGTAAGATTAGGACCCTTTGTATCTGGTGACATCTGCATCTAGTCTTCATGTTGAGGTTCACCTATATGGGTGTCTCTGATCTTATTCTCGGTCAACTCTGTACCTATGAGCATGAAATCAAAATTTGACATTGAGAAAACATCACTGCTCTCTTTGCCCTACTCATCTACCCACTGTTGTACTTCATCTTCAAAAGAAGAGAGCTCTAAAGGTTCTATTTGAGTGGATGGTGGGGTACCCATGGCATTATTTCTTCTTTATAACTCTATGGCTCTAGCTAGGAAAGTTCTTCCCTGTAGGGGCACTTGTTCTTCCTCTTCCTCTTCTAATTTTGTTCCTTCTTCTTCCTCATCTCCTTCCAAAATGCTTTTAGGAATAGATGGATTAGTCACTAATCTTCTACTGATCCTTTGCTTTTTCTTCATCCGAATGTTAATTCTTTTCTTCTATTTCTTGGAGGTAGAAGGAGAAGTAGGTTCATCTTATGTAGGAGGAATGAGGACATGTGGAATCTCTCCCTCTTCTAGTTAGCTAGACACAACAAGAGGAAACTACGGTTCATCTTGGACTTGGGTAGCTCTAGTATATTTAGACCGTTGTGGACTCTATTCTTGCTGCTAGAGAGGTGCCTGTTCTGTCCGAATCCTCTAAGGAGAGGTCCTCTTTCTTTTGTTCTTTCCCTTCCTTTTAGGACAGTGATAATATCAAACTGGGCGACCAAGTTGGTAGACTATTTCTGGCATGATAGGGGACTGGAGTGGAAAGATAGAAACTATTAGTTCCTTCCTCTACCTCTTTCTAGGTGGTCCCATTTGCATGGAAGATTACTGTGTCAAGAATTGGATCAAGTGGAAAAGGTTTCTTGTTCCAATCCTTTGTCATTCTGATGACATGTCTCACTTCATGATTATTGTCATCCCTTTCTTCCCTGTCAACCTCTACTTTTAGAATAGGTCTTTCGCTGATTTTATCCATGTTGAATAGGGGGTCTAGTAATTCCTTAGAATCCTTTTGCCTCATCTCATTAGGAATTTTCAACTAGAGAGCCTTCTCTACTAGATACAAATTCATCCTACAATAGTCTCTAATGCAAACATTGTAGTCATTTGTGGCATTCATCCAATGATCTTCAATAGCATCCTCATGATGGAAGTCTTTTCTTGCTAGACTCTCCATTTTCCCAATATTGTCAAAATATGGCTGGGGAGAGTTGTATTCTTCAAGAGGATAGTTCTCCCACTCCCACTCGAAGGACAAAATATCCTATTTTTGCTTCACCTGATACGACCCAATGACCAATGGCCATTCCTAGTAGGGTCTCTATTGCCTCTTTATCTTCTCATAGGACGACTCAATTTGCTGAGATATCTAAAATAGTACCAACTTGTCACTCAGGTATCTCGAGAGCTTTTTAGGATTAATGGATGCACTAGCTACTTGTAGATATGTGAATGTTTTGAATTGGATAAAGTAGGCTCTGAGAGCTATGACTTGTGCTTTGGCTTCATCAAATAACCTCTTTCCATAATCACCCTCGATGAATTGAATGATTGCAAAGATGAATGCATCATTCATAATTCTATATTCTTTGCTTTTCCCTGAGAGCTTCTTCTTCACCAACTAAGGATAAACTATGTATGGCTAGGCATTGGGGTCTTGCATACTGCCTTTCTTGTACAAAGTAAGATAGCTGGTTGCCATCATTGCAAACAAGTACACCATGTAAGAAGTCATATTAAACTTCTTTTTGTCCTTCACTATCCTTAGTTGGTTACATAAGTTTTCACTTAGTGTGGTGGTCCAATCCAGTGGTATCCTTGCCTGTCTGATGGTCTCAATAAAGTTGACCATGAAGGTACTGAGGTGACCTACTGTAGGTAAGCCCATAACCCTTCTTAGGAGAATGATAAAATATCCAATGTCTTCCTTCATGTATCCCCGAGTCATATCCACCTTGCCAGTTATCCTTCCCTGAGGAGACTTCTCAATGAGGTATGATAATTGTATGATGTCAATGGCCTCTTTCTGATGTTTCCTATACCACCTCTTTGCTATTTCATATGAGAGTTGGATGAACTAGTCTGCTCTAGAAGATGGAAGATCCTCTCAATGTTATCAGGTTGTAGATTCAACACCACTTCTCCAGTGACACTCTTAACTACCCTTTCATCAAGAATGAAATGTTGGGAAAATGTCATGATTAATTTAGTGAATTGTATTGACACAGGATGTGACACTGCATTCACCAATGCGAAACAGATCAATGTAGATACCAAGGCTGACCTCTCTGTTGGCTTATTGGAAATTCTTAGGAAATCTCCTAAATTTGTGTGTCTGAGATCAGTGTCTTTGATCTCAGCGTAATCATCATAGAATCTTGACTTTGAAGGTACACCTTGGAACTTGAACATGACCAGTTTGGGTGCTACTCCAAATGTGGATGCCATTCGATTATCTGCACATTGCAAGAGAAAATGTTATTAGTCCAAAGATAACATAATTTTTTTTAACAAAAAAGTAAAAAAAGAAAAAGGTCCCCTTTGGACATTTATTTATTTATTATTATTATTATTTTTAAACATTATATATATATATATTACAAAATAAAATTGAGATCAAAAGTATGGGGTACACGTGTGTTGCGTGCACCAGTGCTAGGTGTGGCAAGGGTTCCAAATGGCATGGGGAAGCAGCCGAAGGCACACATGAAAGCAACATCGAAGAGCACATGGAAGTGGTGCTAAGGGGTGCGTAGGGTTTAAAGTGCTGCCATAAAATATGGTTGTGCAGGTGCCAAAGGTGCCACCACCATGCATGGTGAATGTGAGCATTGTTATTAATGGGGGATGCTAAGTGTGGTGCATTGCATGGGCATCATAGGTGGTGCGGCATGCGAACATTGCACATGGTGCACTGCGCAAGCATCACACTCAGTGTGGGTGCTAAAAGACATCGCCGTCATGCATGGTGAATATGGGCACACTATGAAAGCCACCACCATGCATGGTCATGGAAAGGGAACACTATGAAATCCGCCATGGGATATGGTGTGGTGCAGGCACCAAAGGCACCACCATGGCTTAAGGAAAATGTCACTCACATAAGCATACCTTGCATGGGGACTTTGATCACTAAGGCAACACAAATGAAAAATGAACAAGGAGTTAGGGGTTTTATAACCCTGCGCTAGGTCGGGTGCGTGGTGCACCTCAACATGCACACTGCTACACGATGCGCACTTCGCCTGTGTGCGCGCGGATGTGCGTAATAATTTTAATTAATTTTTTGTTTTGTTTTGTTTTGTTTTTTTTTGAATTTTTGACTCAACAAATCTAACTCTAACAAAAATTTCTTCTCCCGACTCTCGAACTATGAGTTCGAGAGTCGAAAAAAGTAGGGTGTCCCCATTCCTCACTAGGGATGGGGCATGTATTATGGACACCACAACATAAACCCACTATCATATTAGTGACATGTAGATATGAGATAAAAAGAGAATAATAATGTAGACAAGATAAATCAAACACCAAATCAAACATAAACCTGATTTGCCAATCATGTCCACATCAAGCACCATAGTCTAGGAATCCAACAAAGCATCACCATATTGAGTGACTAATCACATACCAAAATGTCCATTTAGAGAAAGAAAAACACCTCCTCTTACCATGCATAAAGAATGCATGCATGTAGAACTACACGTATCTCATCTAGTACCACTCTAAATAAACATGAGTCAAGAAAATAGCTCTTTAGTAGATCCACAAAAAACCACATGTTTTTATTTCATCATGAAAAACCTACAAAAATATTGTGTTTAAGAACACCCATGCACATCCACACACATTTCTCATCTGGCAGACTTAAAGTCTTGAAAAAGTACCAAACAACCAAACCCAGAATAATGGATTATCATAGATGAACATTGCCATGTAATTTTTTAGGAAAATTTATAAACCCCTCAGATCCAATGAGCAAGAATCCAAGCCATGCATTTATAAGCATCCAAGAGAAAAACATAGTACTAGAACTCTAGGCCCACTTGTAGACCAATTCCACAACCACTACTAGTATCTGCATGTGAGAGAGATAGGCTATCCAAAAGCTTATAGGTCTTCCAATGATCAACTCCATAACCTCTATGCATTTTAGGTAAAAAAAGAGAGATCTTCCAATACCAATGCATCAAGAATTATTCTGCTATCAACCAAGAGCTCCAAATCAATGTCATTTCAACATGACCAACTCTATTTTCTCTGTCTTCACCATCCTTCAAGAAATGTCTATTGTCTCCTAAAAAAATAAATCAACTACAAAAATTTCACTCATCAATGGATTAATTATCAACCAATTTCTTCAAAACAAACTTCTTCAAGCTTTGCAAGGTAAGAAATCTTAATAGAAGAAACACCTAGAAACTCTATGAATCCTTGCATGCAAGCAACAAGCAATTCAAAAAATTGAGCTCTGATACCAATTGAAGGGAAATGAGAGCACCACATAAAGTCATTTGAGATCAATATGCACATAATGTATACAATAGTTCCTTGAACAACTTATAATAAGCAAATAAAAGAGCATACTACTATGCCATAAGAAACAAACATAGTTGATTTCCCATAATTAAAACCTTAAAGGAAAGTGATTGCAATATACCGATCTAAATCAATTTCAGCAACATTACGACATACAAATTATTATTCTACAATCATAAAACTAGAAGAATGGGATAGAATAGAGAATGTATATATTCATTGGGAAACCTTTCTAGGTAAAAAATCCCACCCTCCAAACCATCAAGCTAATGTATTATTCAACAAGAAGTTACAATAAATTTTTAGCCTTCACATGGAGACTTACATCTTGCTCCATTCTAGAGAAAATCTGATAGTATAACCCTATGCAAATAAATTCTCAAGTTTACCTTAATTCTCTACAACAATGCTTTGTACTTATAGAGTTTTCATACAAGATGGAACAATTTCTAAAGTGTCTACATTCAATGCATCCACAAATTATTATTTAAACTTTCTTATGCACAATCCTTGCATAAAAAAAAACTTAAGAGAATAAATTGCCAAAAAATAGAAGCTTTATGTTTTTCTACTCCAAGTCTTTTCTTATGGAAGAATCCAACTTCATTTAGCAACTTTCCAAGAAAGAAAAAATAAAGCAATAAATCATGGTAAAGTTGAGTCACCTTATCCCAACAATTCATGCACCTTTCTAAGGACTTTCATTGATCCCTTGACCTATCCCCATTTTGCAATATTAAACAAGACAACCATGGTTTCTAAAGGTTGAAAAATTCTATGTGGAAAAAATGTCCCTTTCAGTGGGATTTACCAATTTTGAAGATGGCTAGGTTGACCTTTCCTTAGATCTACGATCGTTGGCTTTATGTCCATATTTATTACAATGGTAATGATTCCCATCAATCCCTTTCTCATTGAAATGAGACTTGCAATTACAAGTAGTATGACCATATTGGTAACAATTGTGCTAGTACCCATCAAAGGTATATGGGTTCTAGGGGTAACCTATTTGTGCCAACATATATTTGAAGTATGCCCTACTTCACCACAACAATAATTGGTGTATTTTTGGATTTTATAATTTTGGCTGATAATATCCATTGCTTGTTTTTGTCCAAGTCTTTTGCTCCATAAGGCTCACCCTTTTTCAATCTTGTCATTACCTTCATATACAAACATGTTGTGCTCTTGATTCTTCTCTAGGATTTGAGTTGTTCATATATCTTTTCAGTGCTTTCATTGAACTTCTTCAAATTTTCACTCCTCTCATTTGTACTCTTCAACTCATTAATTAGATGGTGTACTTATTTTCTTAGATGCTTGTTTTGTTTAGTTAGTAGTGTTATTTGATCTTTGTGATTGTTTTCATACTCATGTAGGACAATATTCTCCTATCTTATATGATAGTTCTCATCTTGTATTTGCAACATCCGTGCATCTTTTTCCCTTACAACTTCCTCAACTATTTGTTTATCCTATAGGGCTATTTTTAGTGCTTCTTCTACTTTATCTTTGGATATAATGGCATAACCTTTCTCATCAAGTGCTACACTCATTCTCATTCTTGTTTCCTAATATTCCTTTTTCAGTAGCATGATGGTTTTGGTTATCTTCTCAGTTTCAACCATGAGATATGTTATGGCCTCTTAAGATTCATCTGATCCACTTTGGTTTTCAAGTTGATGTATGAGCTCTTGACTTTTACTTAGCTTTTGCACTAGTTTCTTTCTCTTGTTCAAGGAAGCCCTTGGTTTGTCTTTTAAACCCTCAATAGTAGTGAGAGCTTCATCTAGTTATTTTTGAAGCTTGAATACCTCCATTAGATCTTCCCTCAAACTATTGATCTTGTTTCTCTTAGGGCCTAAGCTCTAACACTATTTTGTTTCCCAACCTGATACTAAGAGGGGATATGGGGTGAATCATTTTTACCTTTAAAATTGGTCAACTGAGATAATACTTAATAGTAAATTAATGATAAAAGCAAGAAAGTTAAACCATGCAAACTCAGAGAGGAAAGCATATGTTATTTAAAAATAGATTTGTGTTTGTAGAAACTTTTAGTGAGAGGATGAAAACCATGGTGGGAGTAATATACCCACTATCCTTTAACTTCAACTAAAAGGTTACATTCCTAGTTAATGTAAGAATACCTAGTTAAGGGTTACATATAATAATACCTAGTTAAAGGTTACATAAAGATAATGTAAGAATACCTAGTTAAGGGTTACATATAGCTATAATAGTAAGAAAACAAACTAAATGGATGATTTAGTAAATGACACAACTCACCTTATAGATCCATTAATGTTGTTTTCTTGAAGGTCCTCTAACCTCTTTCCTCTTCTTTATCTTTCCCTGTGATCAACCTTGCATCACAATTCATTCTCACTTGTTCCTTTCTATATTTGAGAAACCTGTTTGTTGTTTCACTCTTGTTCTCTAAACTTATTTTCAACACTCCTCTTTAACCTTTTTAGCTCATACAAAAATGAGTGCAATAATTTCTCTTCACACTTCACATCTTTTGGATGCCAAAATCTCATTTTGAAAATCCCACTCATATAGTGAACTCAAAATTTTAACTACAAATACAGGTTAGTCACATTATAGTTGTGACTACCTACTCGTAGGTACCTAGGCTAGCCTACTAGTCTACCTAGGTTCATATCTTATGTAGCTATCAATATTTCCTTCTACAAAGATTATATCATGGATACCCATCACATTACACTTCATCTTTGTCCATCTATCATGTCACATGAATGGTGACTCAACATTCTTGCATTTTTCCTGTGACTTGACACTTAAACTTTTTTGCCAATGAAAACTTCATATATCAGTGTGAGATTCTACTAGTAGCTTGCCTTGTTCTATTGACTTCATGTCTTCTTCTTCCTTTGCTATAGATTGCCAATAAATTATAGTAATTAATGTGTGATACAAAGTGGTAAGAATCACCTATCCTCTAGTCACCATTCCAATTTGTTTGAATGGTCCAACACAATCACAATCCATAAGTAAAAAATTACCAATATAGATTGTGGAAACACACTTGCAATTATAAGGACATGTACCAACTTCAATGATTACAAACACAATTTTCTAACATGTAAAGATCAAATAATGAATATTTCCAATTGTGAGGACCCACATCTAGAGGAATTCATCGCACATATACAACCTAAAGATTTGTTGCATCATTGTGAAAAAGGTAACCAAAAAGAACTTAGAGCCTCATAAAATGATCAAGGCCATTTTTTTTTTTTTCCTTCGCATAGTCAATTAGATGTGTAACCTATCTTTTATATTGCATCTAAAATTGTTCTTGGCCCCAATCATTAAACATACGATTTTCCATGCATGCTTTTATAGTAAATTAATGTGCTTAGTAAATTCCTAACAATACATATTTCATTTAAACATTACTTATCTTATACTCTTACTCAACTTTTTATATCAATATAAAATCTAACTAAATAAAAATCATATTTATTTCCTAAAATTAATGTAATTTAAAATCAGATGTGCAATTCCATTAATTTGGAGAAGCATAAATCAACTTTTGAATGACCTAATTAACTCTTTGATAGCTAGAAATTCTTCTATAGGAGAAATGAGATTTGTCGTAGTTTTAAAAAATTAGGTAGTTATAAGAAACAATTAGAAATTTAGTAATAGATCTATATTAAACTCAAAAATACATATTGAAAGTAACCTCATATGTGTTAAAATATATGAATCCAAGAACACGTAAGAATTAGTATTGTATGGAGTAAGGTCCAACACATATTGGAATAAAGCACTTATATGAACCAAATATATGATCAAGAAACAATCTTGATCATCTCACCAAGAAGCAATATCTTGAATCAATAGAACAAGAACAATTCATTTGTATTAAAGTTTTATAGTTCTTTCAACCGGTTATGGCTGATTACCTTGTTCTAATAGGGTAATCCATATTTTTCCTAAAGAGGTGGACATTTGAAAAATCGTACTTGGTGCGATATAACCGACTAAGAATTTTAAATTTAATGTTGAAGTTACTATATTTTTTGTTGTTATACCCATCAATCTGGATATCTCAAAATTTGAAAGATGAGCTATCATGCTTTCATCTAAAGAAAAATTGATTGGCTTAATATTGCAATGCACTATCTATACAAAATAATCATAATGAAGATATTCTATGGCATTGCCTACATCTATGGCTATACTCAATAGTTTTTATAGTGACTCTTGTGTTTGCAGTCTATACCTTGTTCATTTTGATTTGAGAGATACTTGATACTCTTATTATATGTACCTTGAGATGACCCAAGGGTCAGATTTTATACTTTGATTTTAGTACCATAGATGCTTTACTACTATGCTATATAGTTTATCATATTTGTGTGTTGATGCCATTTGGAGATGACAATAGGTCTATGATGATACTTGATTATCTGGTATTTGGATATATTTCTATTTATGTTATGAGATGGATTTTATGCTATGGTTATTTACTTCATTTTGGTCTCTTTATGCTTATGTGAACATGAGTGATGTAAATAGATTATTTAGGTATATATGAATAAATGGTTAAATTAGTTATTTAATGAATTTATTGCTTCGGCTATGTTATTGTATGTAATTGCACTTGATCATGTGTTTTAGTGTGTAGGATTTATATCCCTAGCAGTGGCACATGGAGTTAGTGATTCAACCATTCATATTTTACCAATGTCGTCCCTATATGGTTGATGTATCCTTATTTAATTATTCAATTAAACCTTTCAGTGATTATTAAATCCAAACTCATTTGTATTATGTGATTAGACCAGTGAGTGTGTCTATGCATTTTAGTAGTTCACATTGTCGCAAAATTTGTTAAGAGATTTTCTTTGATTTTGGGTTTTCAGGCTTTAAATTTCATTGATTTTAATTTCTAGCAACTTTTCCTTAGGTGAATTCATATTACAAGGGATAACCTATTTTCATTTGGGTCCATTAAAAGTTTAGCTAGTCTAATTGGCTATCTACCCTAATCGATTATTAACTCAAAATTTGAATAAGTATTGAAAAAGGGATTTGTTTTCTCACTTCTCACTTTTGCAAACTACAAATTTGAGAGCTTTTTTGAGAATCCTCTTCTAGAGGATTACATTTTTGTTTGTTGTGAGAGCTATGAGTGTGAGACCTTCATGAGGTCAGTTTCATTGGATCTGGCTCAGGTAGACATTGCTTTGCCATGATTTCTAACAGTTTCAGTGAGGGATTTATTTTATTGTGCTATTTTTGGTTTCAACCCCTTTTGCGATCAGGCAGGGCTTTCTCATTTTCTTGTTTTTGCTTCTATTTCTAGTAGTAGTTTGTTAGGAGGCTGAGATCTAGTGTTCCCCTTTATTTTTGTTTGCTAGTTCTACCCAGTTGGTTGGGTATGAATATTTTCCTTATTTTGGGGATGGGGGTTTGGGGTTTCTCATTGTTATGCTGGTCATTTTTGCATACAATGTCCAAACCCAAAATTTATTGGATTTTTAGTGTTTTTGTGCCCAAAGACCAAATGGGTTTTAATTTTGAAGCTTTCTAGTTTTTGGGGTTTTACCTCATTTTGCATGCCACCTTGTTTTCTCAAGTTTTCTTGGCATGATGTTGGTCGTGGACCTAGATTGTTTATTTAGATGTCAGTTAGACCATTGTTGCACTTCTATGTTGCATATGGATGTGTGTCGCATCTTTCCTTCTGAGACTATTTTTGGTGGAGTGTATTTTTGTATTGTGTTCTCATCCAGTCCTTGTGTTATGACCTCTATAATGGTGGTGTGCCACACATGAGTACATGTGTGTACATCTGTCGGGTGACTTGTGAGTCCTGATCTTCTGTGTTATTTCTAGAAGTTGTGTTCATTGGAGTTGGGTTAGAAATATACATGCCTATGGACACTCATCATTGGATGATCATGGATAGGGTAGGGTAGCATATGGAGGGGGCTTCTATCTCATAGCCTATTGACCTTGTCCCATAGGGTCGGCAAAGGAAGTTTTAATTAAGTGATAACTATAGAAAATACTAGGTGATAATAAAACTTAAGATAATAAAATGTGTGTGCAGGGTCCTCCATTGAGGATTTGAAACACATGATCCAAGCTTGGGGGTGTTGATGCCAAGTGAGTCTCCATGATGTCAGCCCATACTTAGTAGCCCATTAAGTGTCTGACTAGGACTTTTAGTTTATGCATTGTCTATGATCTTAGTTTTAGTGATCATACTTTTTGGCATGAGTGTTACCCATGGACATTTACTTTGTGTGTATTTTTGGTTGGATCATTATCTCCATTAGCATGGTGGGAGTAGACCTACAAGTTCCATGTGGTTGAGAGGCATAGCTATCTTTACCACTACTGGGGACCGGTGCATAGAGACAATCTACTATCCCAGTGTAATTGTTGCTAGATATTTTCACTTGGTACTTTGGATTTTGGAGTATGATTTCTTGTGATTTATGCTTTCATTGGAATGCTTGTATATCATGTTTAGATGATGCTAGTATTGATGCATTTCCTTACTATGATGTTTAGCATATGGTAGATGATGAGTTTGATTTGTAGAATTATCTTATGATTTACTTTTGGCATGTTAGATTTCCTTATGCTTATGTTGTAGCATGTTTTAGTAGTGACGTCCTCATAAGATAACATTGATGATCTAGTCAATAGTTTGGGATGTTATGCGTGGGGGATTGCTAGGACCCATGATGGTCTTATGACACTATTACGGTTGGGAGGAGCTATGTACTTAGTTTAGTTGTTCTGTTCATTGTGATGTTGTTTCAAGTTTATTGCAATGTTGTTTTTAGTACACTGTGATGTTTCCTTCTGTACTTTTCCTTCACTACTATGTTATATGGTTAGATGTAGTTTCCATCTTGTAGCTATTCATTCGAGTTCCTTTCCCTCAATTTGTGGATTTGGCTCCCTGGTGTGAGGAATACATTTTCTAGCTTTCTTCCCTTAACATTTTTGGTTTGTTGTTTTGGATTCTCATGCAAAATTTTAGTTTCTCATGTGAGAATGCAAGTTCTCACATGGTGTGTTAGGTCTTCTCACATGGCTTTTGGAACTTTCTTGTGCAAAACCCAACACCAATTTTGGGTATCTTGGCTGTTTGGCCAAGTACATTCTCACATCGTTTGGTGCACATCCTCATGCAAAAGGTATTTTCTCATTTGGCATGTTGCACATCCTCATGCAATATTTCTATCTATTGTTGGTCCTTGTGAAAAAAATAGGGGGCATCTTGACTGGTTTTTGGGGATCAATTTTTGGTGTTTCTGTTAGAATTCTTTAGAATAACTGCAGGGGAGGGGGTGAATCAATTATTCAAGGTCCAATGATGTCCAATACAAATTTTTCTACAAATCCTTAATAGCATATAACTAATATTATCATGTATGCAATTGAACATTAAACAACCATAAAAAGTAAACATGCATCACACCATAATACTATGGATTTGATAACCTAGAAACCCACCAAGAATAAGAAGATAAAACTGGAGTGGGGATGATACCCACAAAATAATTGCGCAGTTGATTTCAACCACTTCTGATGGTCTGCCCTGTTAAAGGCTACAACACATTGTTAAATGTGACCTTGTTAAAGGATTTAAGAACATTCAACTTGGAATGTCACCTTGTTAAAGGATTTACATAGAGCTGTTAGGCTCACCCAAGTTTTATGGGATTTGCAGTCACCTTCACAAAAGAATATTTCATCCCTCTCTAAGGATCTCCTATCCTCCTCCTAAGGATCTCTTATCCTTCTCTTAAGGATCTCTTTATCCTTCTCTTAAGGATCTCTTTGTCCTTCTCCTAGGGATCTTCTATTCTTTTCCTGAGGCTTATCCACCTAGCTGTTAAGCTAACCTAGCAATGTAGGGTTTCAATATCTAATACAATGGTAAGAAAGTATTCGAAAGGTTTTGACCTGATACATATTTGAAACCCTCACTATGCAGATTTCAGATCACTCTTCAGTTCCTTTCTTTTCTTGGCTTCTCTTCATTGTAGTGCTGATAGCTTGTTCACCCTTCAAGATCTGTCTCCTTGAGTTCTTTCACTTGTTATGCCAATGCAATATCTGGTCACTTGATCAACTCAGAGTCTCGATGCTTTGTTCTTACTCCTCTAGGCTTCTTTGCATGATCACAGTTATGACCAATTCCCTCTCTTGCATGCACACTTGATCTTTGACTTGTAACTCCTTATAAAGAAGTTCTGTTCTTGATTTCCTGCTCAAATCTTAATTTGCTCTTGAGAAAATGATATTATTTTTTGTCCAAATTGTTTCTTCTGGAAACTTCATGATGAATCCATTAGCATTCACCTTGGATTGGTTTGCATGGATTACATAAAATTTTGTGACATCTACTCATCATTCATAACTTCCAACTACTTCACAAAATTTGATGTAACAACCTTATCACTGCTGATCTGGTGAATCTTGTTTTAGCAAATAATGCAACAACTCGGCATTATTGGTTTACTGATGCTCGACACCTTTTGTGTTACTCAATTGTTATTTACTGGCACTCAGTACCTGCAGCATTTTGGTTTTGCTCGGCACTTGAAAACTTACTTGGCATCCATTATCTTTTTCTGCTACTCGGTACCTAAAGGATTCTATGTTACTTGACATCTGACTAATCACTCTGCTTATACTAAAGTTGAACTTGCTTGGCTTCAACTAAGAATCTATTTGGCTCTAACTAGCTTGCTCAGTTCTTTCTAATGAACTTAGTTAATCCTTACATCTTTGATATATCTCAGTGTGTCCATCCTCTTAGAGTATGTTATCAATACATTATTTCATCAATGGCTTAGCTGATCCTTATACTTCATTACATCATCATAACTTCAACCTTTCTCTAGGTACTCTAGTTACATCTTATTGATTGCCACCTCCTTTTCAATCAACCAATTAATAGTATTTGGATCACTAAAACAATTTTCATTCCTGCAAGTAGCAAGTTTGACATCAATGACAAAACAATGATTGAAAACATTCTTTACCAGTTCCATTATCCTTCATTCATGATCTTTTCAATCATTTTCAACAGTTTCTAGTACCCTTTGGGTTTACTTAGTTTTCCATGCTTTGATAGATCTTAGATTCTTTTTTCTATTGTTGTCTTGGGTTTTTGTTTCCTATTTGTGTGTGTGTCAAATCGGGTAGTGGTGTTTGGAGATTTTTTGGTTGTCAGGATGGTGGTTAAGTCTTCTCTTGTAATCTTGGTGATCCATGTATGATGTTGTCATGTGCACTCATAATTTCTATAAAAAAAATCTTTGCATGCATTTCATCCTTGTTCCAAGGAGCTCCAGGTGATGCATTACAATTTCCTTAGTCCCAATTTAATATCATCTAGATACAAATGTTTCTCTAAAATTTCATTAGGAAAGTACTCAAAGATCAAATATTTTATGTGAATGGTGGAGCATGTTGTTACGATTCTAGCAAGATTTTGGTTTTGAGCCTTCTACAACACTTTAAATTTTGCTTTGAAAACCTTGTTTGATTGCTCATGCATTAAATTGATAATCTTTGCAACAACACGAGTACCATCCCCACAAATCCTTTGATTGGTATGATAAAATTCCAAGATCATAAATAAAAAAATGAAATAAAAAAATGAACGTTTGATTGCATGGACAAGAAAAGCGAAAGGAAATGAGAATATCCTAGAAAGCCATCTGAGATTAGTATGTACATCTAGTATCCAACAATTTCTTGAATAGCTTCTAATAAGAAAATACGAGTACATACTATTATCTGTAAAAGCAAAAACAAACATAGTTGTTTTCCCACAATTAAAACCTTTAGGGAAAGTGATTTTAGTCTACCAATCTAACTAACTCTCAGCAACTTTATGACATATATTTACTATTCTACAATCATGGAACTATGAAAAATGGGATAGAATAGAAAGCACAACTATATGTGAGGGAAACCTTTCTAGGTAAAAAACCCCACCCTCAAAACCATCAAGATAATGTATTGTTCAACAACGAGTTACAATACATTTCCATCCTTCACATGGAGATTTACATCTTGCTCCATCCTAGAGAAAATTTGGAAACATAACCTTGTGCAAAGAACTTGTCTTCTCTCTTTTTTCACCTCTTCTACAAATCATTGTATTTATAGAGTTTTCATACAAAAGGAAATGATTTCTCAAGCATCTATATTCAAAATATTTGTAACTTATTTAGAAACTTCCTTTATGCAAAACTCTTGCATAAAAAATAAAGCAAAGAGATTAAATCCCCAAAAATGGATGTTATGTTAATTGCTCCAAGTCTATCATTGTGGAAGATTTGGTCTCATTTAGCATCTTCCAAAAATGCATAAATAAAAACCCAATAAATCATGATAAGGTCGAGTCACCATACCCCAACAATCTCCCACTTGACAAAAAACTTACAATATTCAAACTGATGAAACTATATCACAACCATCCATGAAACCACATAAATCTTAACAAATGCTCTTATGCTCTAACTAGACACCTGTCTAGACAAAACAAGCATAAGATCCCAATATTAAAAAAGGATATACAATAATATCACCACTCCACTGTGATTATGAGCTATATAGAAGCATAAAAAATACCAACTTCTTATCCCAACACAAATCTGAAATAATCCTACAGAAAACAAGATAAAATATCAACCATAACAACAACCAAACTGATTGCTCCAATTCAATTGATAAAATTACGAGATTGAAAATAACATCCACAAAAAATGATAACCCATTCAATCAATCATACCTCAAAGGTATCTAACATCAGAAAAATCATTTAAAAAAACATAACCAACCCATAATTTGCAACCTCAAGTACCATGTGAAAACTAGTCAATGAAGGAAAAAGACACACAAGAACTGTCACAACATGGGTAATGCCAAATCTAAAAGATCAAAGCCATATCAAGTCTCCAATTTTTTGGTTAATAGTTTGTCTTCCTTAATATATTGGTTTAAACCTTGAGTTTTTACTTTCCCAAAGGCTTATGGAAAACACAAATGTTAACAACAAAATGGGTCAGTGTAGTTATCTATCAAAGATCTTTGAATTGAAAGGTACAACTCCCTTATGAGTGCAAGATGTGCCACAAATTTGTCTTTCAAGTTTTGGAGGTATGCTCTTAACTAGAGAGAAAAAGAGGCAAAAACCAAGTTGCTCAACACTTTAAACAACCAAGGAAAAGAAGGGGAAATCTCACAAGACACAAGCTCCTCAAACTAACAATATAGAGAAAAGGAAAGATTTGGGACTAAGACAATAGGAACAAATAAAAGATAGTGAAATAAGTAACTCTCAGATTACAAATTTAGCCAATGTTTTGACAATACCTAGATTGTCTATTTTTCAACTGCTCGACACACCAGTTTTCAGCTTCCTTATGTAAATAGCTAAACTAAACACACAACCCATGACTAACAATAGAGGTAATAAAAGACGTGCTTGTGCCAAAGAGAGTAGAGCATACAATCTATTAAAAAAAGGAAACAAAGCCAAGTTTATTCACATTTATTCAACTTTCAGCGTTAACACATTCATTCCATAAACTCCACTTAATCTAAATAAACAACAAAACTTAAAATGAACTTAGAGTCTCACACAGTAGTCCCAACTATAGCAGTCTTCCCAAAGTAAATTTTTCTTATATTATTTACATGATAAAAGGTTGCATTTATAGGCCTTCTTAAAATGGCTAGTTACATTGGATGATTTCTCAACAAAGCATCTTTAAACAAAATAATCTAAAAATAGGACTAGCTTGAATCATTGTCTATTATAGAGATTAGAAAAATGCCAAGGATGACTACTAAAAGAAAGAGATTGGAAGAATGACAGATGTCTAGTAAAGCATCATAATCATCGTTCCTTCTTAGAAGTAACTAACTTAGCGCTATATGATTTCATGGCTTTGGTTACTTTTTTTAGCTTTTTGACACCTAGAATGAGGATATTGTCAGCTCGGGTCATCTAGTAGTCATGCATCTTTGTAAGTTCATCAATTCTAGACATCCTCAATTGGAACTTCTTCATCTCTCTCTTGATGACTGCATCTACTACTGATAGCTCCTAGATCTTAACCACTTGGAAGTTGAGTGGCACAATAGCTTTATCAACAAATGCCAAGAATTTGGATTTAATTCTTTCAATGTCCACTGAATTTCCATTAGTAGACATAGAGGAACCTATGTTCAAGATCTTCAAGTATTGAAACAACTTCTTAATGATCTTTTGCACTAGGTCATGCACATCCTTGAGTTCCTTTGCAGATCTCATAGAGTTTTCTATGAAAAACTCCAAGGATTGCTTCTAGTGAAATAGTGACTCTTGGCTAGTCTTTAGAATTCCATGAGTAATGGCTACATTGGTCTTCATGTCTATCACTTCATATAGAAGGGCCAATTTCTCTATCATCTTGTCTGATACCTTCTGTGTGATTTTTTGATGATCTAAGGAAACCTCTCTGAACTTGTGAGCATCTAGTACCAAGCTTCCTAGATTCTCAACCAGTAGGGGACCATGCTTGGCGTACTTACCCAAATTATCTTTCTTGTTGTAGCTTGAGTAGTAAGTTCTTATTTTCTTCTACATTTGGGTCAAATTGACTAGAAGAAGTACTCCCAAGTGTGGAATTTATGTACTCTACCAACTCTCTATTGGAGGCCTTCAATATCTCCTTCTCTACTCTTAGCTCTTTCAACTTGTCCTTAATCTTCTCATTGGTTGACTCCCACATAATCACCATGGAGTCATGAACTAGAATGCCAAGATCCAATGTTCTAATTTGGAAGTCATCCTTTGAGAGCTCATTAAATCTTCCTTCTTATTGAGGCTTTGCAATCTCAACTAGCATATGACTAGTTGCTAAATTTGTGGCAAGTGTTGCAATGGTCTTCTGCTTCTTTTCTTTCTTTGATGGATGGGATGAGGTGACTCATGTGATCAAGTATTTTGATGGGATTACATCCTTGTATCTCCTCTTCTTCCTATTGATGGTCTTCTTGAGCCAAGACTCTATAAAGATCACATTGATAGTGGATTGTAATGCATATGGATCAAACAACTTTCTTGGAATCAACATACTTGGACTGCTCTAGGAAGCAACAGGGAAGGTAACTACCTTGGTTAGAGAAAGGGCTAATGTGATCCTTGCTAAGATGCTTCCTATTCCTGGCCATCCATGGGATTAGTATCACCATCCAAATTTGATGACTTGAACAAGGGAGGATGGCACATTCTTTTCTAGAGGCTAGTCTCCTCCTTAGCCAATGGATTGTGATGGCTCTTCAGATGTTTTTGTAGTGGCCATTGTGGTCATAGCTATAGTTGATTGGGTGACTCCAGCTGATACTGCACCTATAGAACTAGTGCTTCTAGTCCTTTTCTTCCTCACTTGGTTCCACTCCACCCATTCATCTATTCTTTTGATTATCCCTTGCATGAGGACCTCCATTGTGTTGATGAATAGTTTTTTAGGTGGGCTAGACATGATAGGTGTGTGTTTGATCTTATCATAAGATGTGGGGTGCATGTAGGCTCCATCATCTATGAGGTTAGAAACATCTTCAGAATAAAAATATAATTTTATTTCCTCAATAGTAAGTCATGATGAAAATCTCTCTTGAGTTCGGTACTCATCAAGACACCTAGAGTAGAAGTCTTTAATATCTAGGACATGCTTATAGACATCTCCCAGCTTTAGGTGATCCCTATAAAAATTCATTGGATCGTATTGAGACCTGAGCACCTCATAATCTAAAAACTTAATCTTGCCTTCAAAACTCTTTACCAGATTTCAAGCATCTAATTTGGAGGCACATGAATATGAGCCTACCACAATAAGGAATAGAATTCTAGAAATATTCTTAACATTTGAACACAGGGTGCTCACCTTTAGGATTTGTCGACACAACTCGACTAGAACTACCTTATTCTCTAGATATGTGGGCAACCTCTTGGGAAAACCATCATAGGCTCCTATCTACAAATAGGAGAAACTCAAAAATTGAATGAATGAGAATCCAAATTGGCTTATAGCCAAAATTTCCTTTGGTGAGAACCTCCTTTTTGGGCATCCTTGTAATTCTCTACACAACATCATTGTAAAAGCTTCATTGAAAGTAACATACTCATCATAACTTCTTTGCAATTGCAAATGTTGTTAAAAGTCATAGACTTTGGTGTGCTCATCATAATTTAGGATGCTAGGAAGCCCAGACCACAAGTGGTGAGTTGCCAAAGCATAGTTTAAATAAGAGGACATGTAGAACTACTTGAATCCTTTGGCCAACCATAACCACAAGGCAAGCTTATCATAGATGATTTGTGCCCAATCGATCTTCATATCCTCAGCAAAAAGTGCTTGCACTAAGAAAAAGTGATGCTTGATGAACTCTAAAATCTCCTCTCTTCCTCTTAGTCTAAGGAGAAGTGTGACGATATTGACAATCTCTCACTTCATATTTGTGCCAAACAAGGTCTTTGGAATCTTTCTCTTCTTAGAATGAGTAGTCTGAAACTAGGTCCTCTACATGTCTTCCTATCTAAGGGTCTTCTTTTCATTAAACATGGATGCAAAGGACTCAAAATCATTATCAAAATATTGCTCTTGTGTAGGGATGCCAAATGTTGACTACATCAGGGCCTTGTTAATTGATAAGAGAATGGATTGATCTAGAAATAAGATCTACATCATTTTTGGATTGTATCTCTCTATGCACTCTTTCACTAATTATGGTGCATGAACTACCATTGGAAATCCTATTGCTTCTACCAATTTGCTGTCTTTGAGTCTCAGAGTGATTGGGTGAATGGGTTGGGAATTTAGCCTCCTATGTAGATCACCTAAATTATAGAACTTGAAGGATGTATGTGTAAATTCTTTAAACTCACTCTCTAAGCCAATTAATCTTTTGTAACCAATAGCTTTGAGTGCCACTCACTATGATTGCACATGATGGAATTCTTGATAAATAGTCCTTAAATAAACTTGTAGAAACCAATTGATTGCAAATCAAATGGAATAGATTTAGGAATTAGAATTTTGGCACCACATGAATGAAATTAAGTTCAACCAACAATTATAACAGTTAGATTTATATTTAATTCCATGAGTAACAACTATTTAAACTTTACATTTATTTACACACAACATACTAAGTTCCCAAAAGAACTCTTAGTTTACTTAAAGTAAAGTTATATGACTAAAAGTCATTAGACAACATGAATACATAGCTTTGCAGGAAGTGCCTCACTTAGCTTCAAAATTTGGCATGTAGATATTCTTAAAAACATTAACATATGCGAGAGAGAAAGAAACACTTAGTTTTCCTACAAGGTATTTTCCTTTATTCAGAATCCCAACATGGGAAGTAATCTTTTTCTATCTTGCACACTTTGTTCTTCCACTTTCTGCAAAGGGTTTTAACACTACTTTTCCTTCATAACAGGTTCACATCTCCAACACCTACTTTCCCTAAAGTATCTTTTGGGCATCTCTAAAGGATATTCAAATTTTAGGGTAACTTAACTTTGCATCCTCAAAGCCCCTAGGAAAATAACCTATTTTTTTTACGTTTGGGTGGAAAAATCCTTTCTCAACAACATTTTTTGGACTCAGTCACAATAGACAACATTCAATCTAATGGTCCTGAAGCTAGATCTTGCACATGCCTCAATACTTATTATGATCCTTTAAATAATTTGTTCAACACTATGCTAGCATTAATTGATCTTTCAAACTAAGATTTGGCTCAAGATCATAAAACCATGAAAATAGAGCAAAATGACTTCATTTTCATTAATATGCAGCAATAAAACTATAAATCTACATTCCCTGGCAACACTTGATCTTCTCTCCACATATCTAAAAAATATTTACCCTGACATCCTATTGGTGTTTTAAAAAGTACTAAAACTACTAAGTGACAAAAAGCTTAATACCAGAATGACAGTGCATACACAATCTAACGACTAGCCTATTCTTATCACCAATTGCATATGTAAGGTATTTGGACCCAAATTCAACAAAACCACAAATGGTTTTCTACTCTTTTGGCTTTGCAAAACCAGGGTGGGTATACCCAGGGATGGTTCAAATATGAAACGACTATATGAGGATTATTCTTAGTTTCATTCTGATTCTCATTTCAAAATCCTCAAATATATATAATTCTTACTAATCTTGCCAAACACATCCCATAAACAGATATGGCCAAGAAGTCTTCTATAGATCTGTAGACATTTTCAACAACAATGGCTAATCTGAAGCTAAAAAGATTTCATGTAGACAAGTGCTGGCCAACTTTGAAGATCTACAGGAAATAAAAGTAAAATTTGATTTGATGATGTATTTGAACAACCATTTGTAAGATACTTCTCTTTCAGCTGAAATAACTTGATTAGTGCCTAATCCATTGGGGTTTCAGAGTCTATAGCAAAATTTAAGATCTAATTTGTTGCCTTACAACAAATTGTATCAGCAGTTCTTATTAGAATTTATCATTCAAAATCCTTTTCAATACTTAAGAAATCTTATCACATTCATCAAAGCTTTTACTTAATCCATTGAATTAACAACAATGATAGATGGATATACAACCTAACTAGATTGCCTTCAATTGCACAAGCTCTTACTCATACAACATCAAGATAGCTAAGTATTGAGTAGGAGACAAAATTCAGAAAGAATTAATATGGGGACAGTTCATAGTTTGTATTCGTTTCCTTTGAAAATGGTAAATCTTTTACAATAAACACAGAATAGCATTCAGAAATAAACACAGTTCATTCTATCTTCATGTATTCTCAGAAAAAACTTGACAGAGAAACACATTACAAACTTGTCTTCAAAATTTGGACCAAAAACTAGACTAAGCACAATACTTAGAAGAAAAGAATTCAGACCCTTCTTTAGCCTTGTTATCTCACTTAAATAGTGTGAGATGCAACAAGCTTTAGGCTAAACAAATGACAGGTGTCCTTCTAAAGACAGGAAAAAAATAATAGAAAGGTTAATTACAACAAACAATTCTTGGTGGGTCCCTTTCTGTTATGCTTCTTATTTGTTGAGATACAAATAAAAACAATCTGATCTTACAATCAATCTTCATCATCGGAGTAAGTAACCATGAGGTTTGAAAGTGATGTGTTGTCTTCATTTATCTGTAAATTTACTTCAGCCTGGGGAGTTTCTATGTCCTTAGTATTAACTTCGGGGGTGATTGTCACTTTTTCACCTTCTTCCTCATCATCTTCTGAGATTTGTTCTAGAAACTGACTTTTCCATTTATTAAAAACATCATCCTCTGGCCAATCAAAACTTAGAGCTTCTCTTTGTATCTTTATTAAAGAATTTGCACTTTCTTCTAAATCATCAAATTCTTTCTTCATAGTAGTATAAAACAACTATATTTTTACTAGCTCTTCACTTGTATTTGCCCAGAACCAGTGGCCAGCCTCACTCATAATGTTTATTATTCTTTCATTGAATAACTCATCTATCTCCTTGTTCCATTTTTCCTTTACCTTTAATGTATCAACAGATTCTAAAGCACAAGAAACTAGGGTGAATTTTTCAGCAATATATTTGGAAAAACAGAGTGTTAATCTTCTCTATAAAGAATCTCTTTTATCACCAAAATTCTTTAGCTTATTTAACAAATCAAAAATCTTCTCAACTTGGTGATAAGGCATTTGGAATGTAGATATACATATGATTGTAATATCATTATTTCTCTCCCTCCATTTCTGCGCCAGGGAAGTCAGTCTATCCTTTTCTTTATTCAACTCATCCAAAAAGGTTATAATTCTTGTCAACTGATCATAAAAATTTGACCATTGTATTTTATCCCTCAAATATATTACACCTTGCTTTAACTTTTCTTCATATTGATTTCTCAATTTTATCTGCAACTCATGCAACTTTATTTTTTCTTCTTCAAATTCCTTTGCAGTATAGAATTGTGGCCTTTTAGGGGTGTCAGGTATTTCAATGATAGGGGTTGATCCAAAAAATGACTGTGGAGGGTACATAATTCTAGGCACACTGGATTCTCCCACCTTTCTTTTCCCAAGTATCTTCTCCAATTGAGATACCCTATTTTCCAGCTCAATTCTCTTTTTTACTTCTTGATTGTAGGCATCCACCACTATTTCATACTTATTTTGCAAATCAGTCATTTCCTTTTCTTCTCTCTTTGCAGTGGCCAAGGAAAATTTAGAATAGTCTACATTCATGTAGGCTGCCTGTACATTTGAAGTATCAGCGACCCTCCTCACAATGATATTCCCTGTTAGTCCTGAATCATCAGGCTATAATGGAGTAGTCTTGGATCCTCTTCTTAATGACCACATAACAAGGGTAGCTTGATCATTACTGAATTCTGTCCCTAAGAATTCCTTTTTATCTAGATCCTGCAATCCTAAATTATTTGATACAAAATTAAAAATTAATGCATCAGCAATATCCCAATTGGGCAATAATAAGATATTTGCATTCTTCACCATCTGTCTACCCTCGTCAGGGGTTATATTTTGGAATTCCTGTATCATCTGTTCTTTATTTCATTCTGAATGGAGGCTTCATCCATTTCTAGATTTTCTGCTTTCATATCCCTACACCTTTGTTCAAAAATGTGCATGTTTGCCCTCCATGCAAACTGATGAAAAGCCCTAGATTTAACAAAATTGTTATCAGACAAAAATTGTTGACTGGCGTGCTCCAAAATAGGGTCTAATTCCTTTCCTCTGAAATCTGCTATAGTCAATTCAAAACTTGGCACAGGAGGCTCCTGGGGGTTCCCTTCATCAATTTCTGCTTGAGTGACAAAAACTCCTCCTTGCGACCCTATTTGTTCGATTTTCTCATTGGTGAGCTGCTCTTCCTCAATTCTCATTGGAGTTTGGGAAGGTGAGTAACCTTCATCATGGGATTCTTCTTCAGTCATTATTTTTCTTCTTTTGCGAGAAGGTTCAGGGGGTCTTTCTTCAAGGATAGTACTAGTAGATTCAATTACCTATTTTTCTTTGTTTACCATGGGCATCTGCTCCCGAATAACAGTATACCCTGTCCTCTTTCGGACAACCAGTGGACCTACTCCTATGTTAGGGGTGAAACCAAATTTCCTCATAACTTCTTGGGCTTTATCTGGAAAAGAATCAATAAAATGTTGTTTCTTTTCATTCATTACCTCCATTATTTCTAAAAATGTACTCATGAGTTTATTTATCCTATCTGCATTATTTGCAGCATTATTAAGAGGACTGTAATCTTTGTCAAAACAATTAATGAATTCCAAAACTTTTGAAAAGACTCTCCATTTTTCTTTCTTTGTTTCTTATTCCTAGATAGAATATTCATTCCTTATTATATCTTCGGGGAAACAAAATTCATGCTGACTTGGACGAAGCTTGATTCTATGTCTAAGAGCAGAATTAAAGAAGTCTTCTGTGTCACAAAAACAAGCATGAGATACTACCATCTTATACTGATCCAAAAATTTGTAGAGGAAGATCCACCCTTCTTTAGTGATTACAAACTGATGAGCTATAGTGCAAGTAGGAAAAATTGATCCTGTTCCTCTTTTGTGCAAAAAGGTTTCCTCCACTCCTCCCAACTGCCATAAAAATTCAGCTACCCCTACCTTTAAAGGTACCTAATAGGGTAGTACATGGGGTGTCCCTTTGAAACCATAGACTCTAATGACAATTGAGACTAGATATGGGATGATATCTCCCCAATTATGTGACACTTTTAAACTGTGGGGTCTGTCCATAGGCCTAACAAGATGCATTAGTGCTTTAGGAATTCTGGGATTATCACTCAATATGAGGCATCTTAGTTTAGAAGCAAAATGCCTATCAAATCTGACAAAACTAGCATTTTCTGCCTCCCAAGTCACGTCTGCACTCCACAATTGAACTGGTAGTGCCTCCCCCTCTTGTTCCCTATTTAAAACCATTTCTTTAGCAAAAAATGTAGCCCCCTTAAAAAGAAACATATGCATCAATAGGGAATACTGACCCCAGACCTTTTCCACCTTGCCCTTTGCAATCCCCACCAATCCATTGTGAATCTCATTAGCCAGGTAAGATGCAAAATCAAAAATTATTTCTACACCGAAAGAAGAGATTTGGGTGATCATATACATGAAGCTCACTGGAATAAAATCTTCTTCACCCTCTTCGAAGACTCTGCACAGGGTCCTGTATATTTCTACTGCCCTAGCATTAAAGCATGATTTCTTGAAAGGTTCTTTAGAAGATGATGTTATTGCTGGTAGATTTCCAATCTTACCTATGTGGGCTTTCAATGCACCTTGTCTAACTATATCCCTTTTGGACATATATTCTTTTTCTAACTCTGTCAAATTAATGGGCACATGATACATGGTGAGAGGTCCCAGACTGAAAACCTTCCTAATTTCTTCTAGACTGATGGTAATGAAAACCTCACCATCCATTCTTCTCACTACCTTAGTGGCTGGATCATAGCTTTTCGCTACAGTTTCAAGCAGGTCATAATCCATAAACACACTAGGAACAACAAGCTTTCCAAGGTCAAACTAGACTGATGGTAATTAAAACCTCACCATCCATTCTTCTCACTACCTTAGTGGCTGGATCATAGCTTTTTGCTACAGTTTCAAGTAGGTCATAATCCATAAACACACTGGGAACAACAAGCTTTCCAAGGTCAAAATTCCATATATTGGCATGAGGGGCATATAATTTCCTCTCTGCAAACCATTTTTTGAACAGACTCAAACCAGTTTGAGAAGTCTGAGCATCTTGAACCCAATTACCCTTATCATAAAGTCCATCAGCTACCCTTAGCCTAGGGTTCAACGAGGTTAACCTCCTAACTTGTGATGTCTCTACAGTAGACTCAGGAAGCAACTCAAGCAAATCATCATGCACATTCCTATCCAAATAATTTACTGCACCTGAAAATCCCTTCTTTGGATGCATCTTGGACTTATTTTTCACAGAACTGGAAAGCCTACGAGGATTATGGTAGTATTACTTACTTGAATTTTTTCTTTGTTTTCCTCTGTATTTCCGCAAACTTTTCGCGAACAGACAACTTCAGAATTTCTACCAGGCTTTGGCACACTTTCCTTCAGTAATTGCTTCTGCACAAGGATGGCTTCAAATCTTTGCTCGCGTGAGATGAAACTGATGAAAAATCTCTGTATTATACTCTATTTTTTCTCACAGATGATGCTTTCATGTCTAATTAATACAAGGAGTGGCACTACATTTTGTGTTTAAAACTGCGTCGTCGATCTTTAAGGATCCTACGATCATGTGATACGGAAAGAACAACTAGGAGTTGCATTTGACATGTCAGTCACTTTACCCAATGAAAACTTACCACGTATATCATTCTTGCCTTGATGGCACTTGTATCTGGACCCATTGACATTTGAGTACACATGTCAGCATGTCGCTACTTTGTTATGCATAAAAAACAAGCATCTTGCCATAGCAAAGCAGCGACAACCGTCGATCTTATTTGGAATCAATCAAATGATATGCCACTAGGTTTGCTCGAAAAGAAGGCGGTGGGCCCTATTCGCTATGTCGCTATAATTATCTCCCTTGCAACTCTTCATAGTGAGAAAGTGACAGCCGTTGATCACATACTCAATCAAGGGTGAGGAAACTATCTAAGGTCTTCTGATTCATACTCGCTATGTCACATGGTTTAAAGAATATGCAATTTTGCATAGCGAGGTAGTGAGGACCGTTGATTCCGTTCCAAGCTGACATTCAGGATCTCTTTGCTTATTCTGACAGAAAGGCATTAATAAAAACAAAGATCTCTGCATAGATGGCGGCTGTCAAAAATTTATTGTAGTCCTAAGTATCATTCCACGTCACCAAAGGTCACCGTCGATCTTTCTTTTTTACGGGGCCTCGCTACTTCGCTAACGGTGAAGTATCTAATTTTTTCAATAGCGAGGTAGCGAGCTCCGATGTTTTGAAGAATTCTGTACCAGAAAATGCAAGGGGTAGAAGATAATAATTGTTGTTACTTAAATTGCTTCTGACAATGGCATTTATGACTTGTCACACCACCTGGTGAAGTCAAGGCACTGACAAAATGTAACGTCACCATCCCTTCAGACTTTACGGGACCTCGCTATTTCTCTAACGGTGAAGTGTCTAATTTTTCTGATAGCAAGGTGGCGAAGCATCGAAAAAATCATCATTTCGGCTCCATTTTCAGATATTTTACTGGGTCCCCTCTCCTGTTTGGATGGTAGTTGCAACGTGTACCAGCACAATAAATCATTCAAAAAACCAATGTCCGACCACCGTATCTTCACTTTGTGGTCCCACCTTGTAAAAAACTCAGCACTCGCTACCTCGCATGGCTTAAAAAGCATGCAATTTTTTATAGCGAGGTAACAATAGCGGTAGATCTGCTTGGATCTAACGGTTAGAATGATTAGAAAAAGGGAATCTCGGGAAAACATAAAATTTAGAATGGACAAAATATTCTTCTCATTTGAAAATTTAAAAGTTTCGCGCCCGACAGTTAATGAACAGATAGAACGTAGGGTTTTCATGAGTTTTTTCTTATGGATGGATTACCTAGAAAACCTATGTTTCAAAATAAATTTCTGACTTTTCTATAATTTAACAAAAACTTCTGTTGCACAAAAAGTCAGACCAACAGTGGCTCTATCTGGGGATGATAGACTACCTGAGTCTATGCAAGAATTTCAGAATCTATGGGAGAGCAGACCACACATTTGGCAAGATGACAACTTCTTCAGAGAGCACAAAGCAACACACAAAAACAAGGAACCAGATTGCACAAAGATACTTACAAGGATTTACAGAGAAAACAAAATGACAGGAACCCTAAAACTATTGTTCATGGAAGAAAATAAGTATTTTTCAAGAAAAATACCTCTTCAAGAACTGTCCATGAACTGGGAATTCAAGAATATTGTTAGATATATCTTTGATTATATAAGAATCTTCACCCCAAGTATTCTCAATGAGATATGGGCCTAACCAAATAGGATCAAATTTGCCATGTTTTCCTTTATCTTCAACTCTGGCATTCCACATCAAGACTAGGTCTCCATTTTCAAATTTTCTTCTTACAGTTCTTTTGTCATAAAGTGTTTTGACTTGCAATTGCAACTTTTGGTTCCTCAAAGATGCTTCTCTTCTGGTTTCAGTCAATCCTACCAATTCATCCATTCTTTCTTGCATTTCATCTGTAGTATCTTCATCATATAATTGGATGTAATTGTATAGTCCCATCAAGTTGTTCTGAGGCATTCTGGCTTGAATTCCATACACTAAATCAAATGGAGCTACACCAATTGCTTTCTTTATAGTTACTCTGTCAGCCCATATTGCTAACCGTAACTTGGAATCCCATGCCTTTTTATTATCATCCAAGGTTCTCTTAATGACCTTCAACAGGCTCTTATTTGTGGACTCAACTTGTCCATTCCCTTGTGGATGATATGGAGCAGATGATGATCTTGTCATTCCATATTTTTCAAAAAATTTGATGAACTCCTCAGATCTGAAACACATAGCATTATCTGTGACAATTATCTGTGGACATCCAAACCTAGAAATAATATTATTCAACAAGAAATTATTTACCACTTTACTTTTCGCATTTCTTGTGGGGATAGCCTCCACCCACTTTGTAAAGTAGTCAGTAGCAACCAGAATCCAAGAATAGCCAGTGCTAGACTTGGGGAAAATCTCTCCTATGAAGTCCAGACCCCATTGTTGAAAAGGTGCTTGAGTTTCAACTGGTCTTAATGGAGTATTTCCTGAGAATTTAAGCTTTCCAGCAAACCTCTGACAAGGATCACATTTTCTAACCATAACTTGAGCATCCTTGAATAGAGAAGGCCACCAGAATCCAACCCTCATTATCTTATGTGCAGTAGTCTTGGGCATGTAGTGTCCTCCACATACTCCAGCATGCATTTCTTTCAAAACCTCTGTTGCCTTTTCTTTATCCACACATTTCAACAGGATTCCCTCAAAATTTCTCCACCATAAGTTATTTTGGAAAATTATGTACCTGATGGCTTGCAATTTAGTATTCCTTTTTTCATTTTTAGGCAGATGAGGAGGAGCTTCCATATGTTGCAAATAATATATGACATTGGTGTACCAATCAGAGTGGTCCATGTCACATAAGTCAGTTTTGAGATCATCATTTACCAGATTTATCTAATTTGCTTCTAGATTAGTTTGAGCCATGAGTTTGGCCAAACCTTGAACTCTTACTAGTTTTTTTATTTGTATATAAATGTTAAATTCTTGGATTCTATTGATCCATCTACATCTCCTGCCTGACACTTCCTGTTGAGAGAATATATCCTTGATTGCAGAACTGGGTACAAAAGTGACAACAACAACACCCACCAAATAACTTTTGAAATCTTTTACAGCCTTTACCAAAGCATATGCTTGCTTTTCATTTATTTCATACTTTAGTTTAGCAAGCTGCAGGGACTTGCTAAAAAAGGCAATAGGCTGCTCATATCCTTCTTGATTTTTCTATAATAAGACTGCAGCTACAGTATGGAATGATGCAAAAGAGAAAATATGCATGGGCTTTGCATAATCTAGGGTCCTCAATACTAGAGCATTCTTTATTGCAGTTTTTATATCTTGGAATGCTTGTGAGGGTTCACCATTCCAATCTATAACAACTCCTTTTTTTAGCATCTTTGAGATGGGTCTACTGATTTCAGCAAAATTTGTAACAAATCTCCTCAGAAAATTGACCTGGCCAAAAAAGGACTGAATTCCTTTCACATTTTTTGGTTTGGGCACTTTGTCAATAGCTACTACCCTCTCAGGATCTATTTTTACCCCATCCTTAGACACTATGTGTCCTAATAACTTTCCTTCTGTGACCCCGAATGTGCATGTCTTTGGGTTTAAAGATACCCCATATTCCAGGGCTTTTACAAAGATTTTTTCCAAGTGTTTGCAGTGATCTTCAGCCTTGTTAGAATAAACTGTAAGATCATCCTGGTACACAACCATAAATTTGTCAATATACTCATGAAATGCTTCATCCATGGCTCTTTGGAAAGTAGCTCCTGCATTAATCAAGCCAAAAGGCATCCTCACATACACATATGTTCCCCAAGGGGTTGTGAAGGCTGTCTTGAACTGTTCACTTTCCTTTACTAGAACTTGATTATATCCAGAAAAACCGTCCATCATTGACATCAATTCAGAGCCAGTCACTTGTTGTAACATGGCTTCCATATTGGGTAAGCCATAATTGTCTTTCAGAGATGCAATGTTTAAATTTCTAAAATCAACACAAAGCCTAATATCTCCATTCTTCTTCCTAATAGGAACCAGGTTTGAAACCCAGGTGGAATGCCTGATTGGTTTGATTATTCCACCATCTCTCAGTTTTGTCAGTTCCTCTTGCATTTTTGGGGCAAGGGTAGGATTGATTGGTCTCTATTTTTGCCTAAACAGTTTTACATTTTCCTTCAATGGTATGACATGCTGGAAAAGATCCTCCCTGTAAGCCTTAAGGTCATCATATGACCAAGCAAAAACATGTCTGTATTTTCTAAGTAGGTCAATCAATGTTTTCCTGGTTTCAACAGGCAAATGTTGGCCAATATAAACCCTTTTAGGAACTTCATCAGTACCCAAGTTTATTTCTTCTAACTCCTGGGGTTTGGGATCATTTACTCTAGATTTCACTCTGTCTTGATTATCAAAAATATTTTCCAAGACTACTAATCCCTTTGGCACCTTATTTGTTTTTAATTGCATTATTTCTTGACCAAAAATGATTTCCTTCCCATTTATGGTTTCAATCATTCCACTACAATCCATCTCTTGACCGTGATACTTGTCTTCATTTAACAAAAAAATTGTAATATCCCTATCATCTTCAAAAACCTGCCAATTTTCAATGTTGTCAGGTATGGAAGGCCTGTTTTGCACCTCAATCTGGGAGATTCCTGCAAATGATATTTCTTTTGGCTTGATGGCTACATTTGCCAACAGATCAGCCATCTTATTTTGTGTTCTATCTCTCCATGCGATCCCAAATGCATCAAAGAATTCTATCTGATCCCAGACTGCATTTCTATATTGTTTCAGTCTCCTATTTTTTGATGAATAGGTTCCTTTGATTTGAGAAATAATTAGTTCAGTATCCCCTATGAAATATAATTTCTTAATCTTATGATGTATAGCAACTTTGAGCCCTAGCAGCAATGCTTCATACTGTGCAATATTATTAGTGCAGGCAAATTTCAAGGTGAATGAATACCTAAAAGTATTATTTTCAGGGAACACAAAAACTACACCTGCCCCTACACCCTTTTTAGAACTAGCCCCATCAAAGAACATTGTCCATAATTTTGGTGAATTCATGCAACATTCAACCTCATTTTCGATGATAGCAGGTAAATTTTCAACTTCCTGAATAATTAATTCAGCTCTGAAAGCATTAATCCCAGTATCTAGGAAACAAGTGGTATCTTTGTCAATTTCTTCACCTAAGATGTGGTTAACACTTGGTTCCCTATTTACCCTGATAGCTTTGTCCTCTATATGGAAAGTGGCATAAGTTAGATCACATTGTAGGCTTCCCCCCATGGCAGCACTCCATTTTCTAGAGAGTAACATTCCGTAATGTGGAGGTATATCTACCACAAGGATAGACATGGTTAATTCTACTTCAGGATACGCAGCCAATCTGAATGGAAGGGCATTTATAGTACCTATGACTGGGACTTCTCTAGCATCCATCCCTCTGCATCTGCCTTGCTTGGTATCTACCTTCAATCCTAAGGCTTCCATTACCTTGAAAGGCATTATAGTGTTGGAAGCTCCTAAGTCTATCATGCAATTTTTTAGGGTTTTCCCTTTTATGATTAGACTGAGGAAAAAAGGATCAATATCTTCTATGAATGCCACTGAGGAATCATCTAGGAACATTTGAGGAATCTGGGATATGATACCACTGTCCTCTATTACTAATGGGGTCTGTTGGGGCATAGTTTGGTCAAAAATAATATTATTGTTTGCTATTCCACCCAACCATGACAATGCCTTATTCTTATGTTCTTCAATTCTAAAAAGTTTAGACAGGGGCACTTTTACAATAATTTGAGATAAGATTGATATCATATCAACAGGTTCGACCACAGTAGGTTTTACAATAGTACCTGGAGTCGGAGTCTTTTGAGCAGTAGGCACCACAATTTTCTTTACAACATCCGGTTCTGATTTCTTCGATTGCACAACTGGTTTTGTTGCTTCGTTTACCTAAAATTGAACCTTCTTCTTTGGTTCCCATTTCTTACCCTTGTTCTCCTTGATTTTAAGCACATCTACATGGACTTTTTTGTCTTGATCATTTATCTTATGAGTGATGTCCTTGATGAAGACACTAGATGGCTTTCTTGCATCATTTCTTATTGCTCTATTTCTCAAATTATAATTGCTATGAACTTGTGAAATCATTTCGGCTGTAATTCTGTCAATTTCCTCCTTGGAGGGCATTCTTAGACTTGTGAGACCCACATCAGAAAATGTACTGCATACCTTATCTGCATCATACCCTTCATCCTCTAAGAGTACTTGCTGATGATGTAGCTGGTAAGCAATTCTTTGGCTAGTGACATCATTTTCAAGCTCTTCTAAATCAGAGTCTATCAAATCATCATACATGCTCACCATATTGCAGCTTATATCATCATGGCTCTTATCTTCAGTTTCTTCTTCAGCTTGCACTTCTTGGGCTTGGGCAAATGACTGAGTAACAACACAATAATCAGCAGAATGAGGTGATTGGCATATAATGCACCATGGTACACAATCATTCATATTTACAATGTTCCTTTGCAGAGGGTCTGGAGTACCCTTGTCCTTCACATTTTGGGTCTGGTTAGGAACTGGTTTACCATCTTTCCACTAAGTGGTATAGGGGTAATTCTGCATCCTAGGCTGTTTATTGAAGTTGTTACTATTTGCAGGGGGTCTTTCAGCAATATTTGGCTTATTGAAACTAGTGGGATTCATCTTCTTAAGCATTTCTAAAACCTGGCCTATAGTAGGTTCTTCGGGCTTTTTTCCTATAGTAGTTTTGTCACCCTCCCTTTTATTATTGTTTCTAGCATTAAAAATCTTAGGATCATCCCTTCTACCTAGTTTTCCAGATGCCTTTCTATTATTCTCTATATTTATAGCAACTCGATAGGTATCTCTCGAAGTCTTAGGATCTTTATCCCTCAATTGATAAGCCATTTTTCTATGAAAAGCATTGAAATAAGTTGTAAGACAGACATCTTCATTTAACCTCATAAATTGAAAAAGTTTGTACATACCCTTTTGGAATCTCACATTCAAATCAAATGTGGACTCATTTAGATTCTTCTTGATATTATTGAATTCGTTCAACATGAATCCTGCATTGGTATTGTCTCCATATTTCTCTTTAAACAACTTTTCCATATCACTCCATGAGGTAATACTGTCATCAGGCAACCTCCCGAACCAATCCCTTGCATCCTCTGTTAATGAATGCACAAACAATTTCATTACCATGTCTTCATGTTCAACTTCATAATCATTCAACATGTCAATGAAAATTCTCAAATGTTCTTCACCAGTAATAGCATTATTCCCAGAAAACTTAACCACTTTATCCCTTAAATCAAAAGATATGGGATGGGGGGCACCAGGAATACCAGCAAATGATATTTGTCTATACTTTTCCAGATATATAGGTTTCTTCTGGAAACTAGGAACATTTGAGGTGCTAGCTATATTAGCTTGACTCAGGGGAGCAGCTTGGGACTGTTGTGGTGGGACAAATGGGACTTGGGTGCCAACATTTGAGGATGGGGTAGGGGCAGATTGGGGCATTCCATGAGTTGAAATTGTGGGAGCACTAATTGGTATAGTATTTATAGGTGGGATAGATAGATTGGGCCATGAAGCTAATGCAGAATTAGACTTTATGAATTGGATTTTCCTTCTAGTTTTTATAGCTTGAGCTTCATTCTCGACCTTCTCAAGCTCTTTAGCAAGATCTTCCCTCTCTTTTTGAGCCTTCTCAAGATCTGGATCTAACTTCATCATGGAGGGTTGTATAGGTTTGCTTGGCATAGCTTGATGCTCATTTATTTGGATTCCTATAGCCTTGCCTTTCCCTTTATTTGGAACTTTTGCAGTGGGCTCTACAGAATCAACTTGAACAGGTTTATAGGCTTGAACTTGAGCAATAACTGGTTCTTGCCTTTGATTTAGGTGTTTCTCTTGTTCTTGCACTTTAGCTCTCAGATTGTCAATATCTCCAAAAACATCCTTATGGAGAGTCGTGGTATTCTCTTCTAATTTTTTATTTTGTTCTTTCAAAGCAGCCATCCTTCTCAATAGAGTGTCTCTTTCTATTATGGCATCTAAGGTGGCCTGCTCCTTTTCCTTTTCAAGATGAATGCATTTAGCTTCTTCCTCAGCAATCCATTTCTTCAAAAATTCTATCTCAGACTGCTCTTCTTTAGGATCTACAGAAGTTGCCTTGGAATCAGCAGGTTCATCCATATCTATTAGGTTTGGTTCTATATATGGGGCTGCTCTGGGATTAAAAGGATTATCAGATGAACTCCTAAATCCTAGCCTATAATTTACATCAGCTACCTGATCTGGTCTTAATGAAGCAATTCCCATAGTAGATACGTCCTTGTCTTGAAAAACTCTCTCATCTGGTATTGGGGTAGTGAAAATGCCTCCTAAGAGTCTTGTAGTTTCGGATTCAGAGCTAAGTGAAGAAGACTCTCTCCCTATTACTGGTTGATAACGGGAATTGATGGATGCATCACCTCTGGGTTTCCAAGTGGGATTTGGATCTATCTTTTTCTTATTTCGGTTCTTTCTACCACCTTGGGGTAAATCAGTATACATTGATACATTTGGATTGGCTCTCATGTAAGCTCTTGTATTTTTCCTTTTTTCAGCCATATTTACTTTTTTATTTCAATAAGCACTAGCTTCAAAACCTTGACTGAGTCGCCACCCTATTTTGGGAAAAATATAATAAGACTTTTAGCTAATAAAGAGATACTAACACTCAAATAGGAAAAAAAAAATACGGCACAGATAGACCAATCACTGATGTCGTAAGACTGCAACTCTTGCTTGTTTAGATAAGATACTTGGATAAGCTGGATACGTCAGTGTGTAGCAATGGTACTTGGGCTCAATCTTCTTTAAATTCTCAAAGTTTGAAACTAAAAGATTCCCTTATAACCACGGGCTAGACATAGATCACATGACACACATGTACACAACAAGACCAAAGAAACTGCAGTACTTTTCACAGAGGTGTTGGATAGTCCCTAGTAGAGTCGCCATTTTGTTGGTGTTTTAAAAAGTACTAAAACTACTAAGCGACAAAAAGCTTAATACCAGAATGATAGTACATACACAATCTAAAGACTAGCCTATTCTTATCACCAATTGCATATGTAAGGTATTTGGACCCAACTTCAACAAAACCACAAATGGTTTTCTACTCTTTTGGCTCTGCAAAACCAGGGTGGGTATACCCAGGGATGGTTCAAATATGAAACGACTATATGAGGATTATTCTTAGTTTCATTCTGATTCTCATTTCAAAATCCTCAAATATATATAATTCTTACTAATCTTGCCAAACACATCCCATAAACAGATATGGCCAAGAAGTCTTCTATAGATCTACAGATGTTTTCAACAACAATGGCTAATCTGAAGCTTAAAAGATTTCATGCAGACAAGTGCTGGCCAACTTTGAAGATCTATAGGAAATAAAAGTAAAATTTGATTTGATGATGTATTTCAACAACAATTTGTAAGATACTTCTCTTTCAGCTGAAATAACTTGATCAGTGCCTAATCCATTGGGGTTTCATAGTCTATAGCAAAATTTAAGATCTAATTTGTTGCCTTACAACAAATTGTATCAGCAGTTCTTATCAGAATTTATCATTCAAAATCCTTTTCAATACTTAAGAAATCTTATCACATTCATCAAAGCTTTTACTTAATCCATTGAATTAACAACAATGATAGATGGATATACAACCTAACTAGATTGCCTTCAATTGCACAGGCTTTTACTCATACAACATCAAGATAGCTAAGTATTGAGCAGGAGACAAAATTCAGAAAGAATTAATATGGGGACAGTTCATAGTTTGTATTCATTTCCTTTGAAAATGGTACATCTTTTACAATAAACTCAGAATAGCCTTCAGAAATAAACACAATTAATTCTATCTTCATGTATTCTCAGAAAAAACTTGACAGAGAAACACATTACAAACTTGTCTTCAAAATTTGGACCAAAAACTAGACTAAGCATAATACTTAGAAGAAAAGAATTCGGACCCTTCTTTAGCCTTGGGATCTCACTTAAATAGTGTGAGATGCAACAAGCTTTAGGCTAAACAAATGACAGGTGTCCTTCTAAAGACAGGAAAAAAATAATAGAAAGGTTAATTACAACAAACAATTCTTGGTGGGTCCCTTTCTGTTATGCTTCTTATTTGTTGAGATACAAATAAAAACAATCTGATCTTACAATCAATCTTCATCCTCGGAGTAAGTAGCCATGAGGTTTGAAAGTGATGTGTTGTCTTCATTTATCTATAAATTTACTTCAGCCTGGGGAGTTTCTGTGTCCTCAGTATTAACTTTGGGGGTGATTGTTACTTTTTCACCTTCTTCCTCATCATCTTCTGAGATTTGTTCTAGAAACTAACTTTTTCATTTATTAAAAACATCATCCTTTGGCCAATCAAAACTTAGAGCTTCTCTTTGTATCTTTATTAAAGAATTTTCACTTTCTTCTAAATCATCAAATTCTTTCTTCATAGCAGTATAAAACAACTGTATTTTTACTAGCTCTTCACTTGTATTTGCCCAGAATCAGTGGCCAGCCTCACTCATAATGTTTATTATTCTTTCATTGAATAACTCATCTATCTCCCTGTTCCATTTTTCCTTTACCTTTAATATATCAACAGATTCTAAAGCACAAGAAAATAGGGTGAATTTTTCAGCAATATATTTGGAAAAACAAAGTGTTAATCTTCTCTGTAAAGAATCTCTTTTATCACCAAAATTCTCTAGCTTATTTAACAAATCAAAAATCTTCTCAACTTGGTGATAAGGCATTTGGAATGTAGATATAAATATGATTGTAATATCATTATTTCTCTCCCTCCATTTCTGCGCCAGGGAAGTCAGTCTATCCTTTTCTTTATTCAACTCATCCAAAAAAGTTATAATTCTTGTCAACTGATCATAAAAAGTTGACCATTGTATTTTATCCCTCAAATATATTACACCTTGCTTTAACTTTTCTTCATATTGATTTCTCAATTTTATCTGCAACTCATGCAACTTTATTTTTTCTTCTTCAAATTCCTCTGCAGTATAGAATTGTGGCCTTTCAGGGGTGTCAGGTATTTCAATGATAGGGGTTGATCCAAAAAATGACTGTGGAGGGTACATAATTCTAGGCACACTGGATTCTCCCACCTTTCTTTTCCCAAGTATCTTCTCCAATTGAGATACCTTGTTTTCCAGCTCAATTCTCTTTTTTACTTCTTGATTGTAGGCATCCACCACTATTTCATACTTATTCTGCAAATCAGTCATTTCCTTTTCTTCTCTCTCTGCAGTGGCCAAGGAAAATTTAGAATAGTCTACATTCATGTAGGCTGCCTGTACATTTGAAGTATCAGCAACCCTCCTCACAATGATATTCCCTGTTAGTCCTGAATCATCAGGCTGTAATGGAGTAGTCCTGGATCCTCTTCTTAATGACCACATAACAAGGGCAGCTTGATCATTACTGAATGCTGTCCCTAAGAATTCCTTTTTATCTGGATCCTGCAATCCTAAATTATTTGATACAAAATTAAAAATTAATGCATCAGCAATATCCCAATTGGGCAATAATAAAATATTTGCATTCTTCACCATCTGTCTACCCTCGTCAGGGGTTATATTTTGGAATTCCTATATCATTTGTTCTTTTATTTCATTCTGAATGGAGGCTTCATCCATTTATGGATGTTCTTCTTTCATATCCCTACACCTTTGTTCAAAAATGTGCATGTTTTCCCTCCATGCAAACTGATGAAAAGCCCTAGATTTAACAAAACTGTTATCAGAGAAAATTTTTTGACTGGCCTACTCCAAAATAGGGTCTAATTCCCTTCCTCTAAAATCTACTACAGTCAATTCAAAACTTGGCACAAGAGGCTCCTGGGGGTTCCCTTCATCAATTTTTGCTTGAGTGACAAAAACTCCTCCTTGCGACCCCATTTGTTCGATTTTCTCATTGGTGAGCTGCTCTTCCTCAATTCTCATTGGAGTTTGGGAAGGTGAGTAACCTTCATCATGGGATTCTTCTTCCCTTATTATTTTTCTTCTTTTGGGAGAAGGTTCAGGGGGTCTTTCTTCAAGGACAGTACTAGTAGATTCAATTACCTGTTTTTCCTTGTTTACCATGGGCATCTGCTCCCGAATAACAGTATATCCTATCCTCTTTCGGACAACCAGTGGACCTACTCCTATGTTAGGGGTGAAACCCAATTTCCTCATAACTTCTCTGGCCTTATGTGGAAAAGAATCAATAAAATGTCGTTTCTTTTCATTCATTACCTCCATTATTTCTGAAAATGTACTCATGAGTTTATTTATCCTATCTGCATTATTTGCAACATTATTAAGATGACTGTAATCTTTGTCAAAACAATTAATGAATTCCAAAACTTTTGAATAGACTCTCCATTTTTCTTTCTTTGTTTCTTGTTCTAGGATAGAATATTCATTCCTTATTATATCTTCGGGGAAATAAAATTCATGCTGACTTGGACAAAGCTTGATTCTATGTCTAAGAGCAGAATTAAAGAAGTCTTTTGTGTCACAAAAATGAGCATGAGATACTGCCATCTTATACTGATCCAAAAATTTGTAGAGGAAGATCCACCCTTCTTTAGTGATTACAAACTAATTAGCTATAGTGCAAGTAGGAAAAATTGATCCCGTTCCTCTTTTGTGCAAAAAGGTTTCCTCCACTCCTCCCAACTGCCATAAAAATTCAGCTACCCCTACCTTTAAAGGTACCTGATAGGGTAGTACATGGGGTGTCCCTTTGAAACCATAGACCCTAATGACAGTTGAGACTAGATATGGGATGATATCTCCCCAATTATGTGACACTTTTAAACTGTGGGGTCTGTCCATAGGCCTAACAAGATGCATTAGTGCTTTAGGAATTCTGGGATTATCACTCAATATGAGGCATCTTAGTTTAGAAGCAAAATGCCTATCAAATCTGACAAAACTAGCATTTTCTGCCTCCCAAGTCATGTCTGCACTCCACAATTGAACTGGTAGTGCCTCCCCCTCTTGTTCCCTATTTAAAACCATTTCTTTAACGAAAAATGTAGCCCCCTTAAAATGAAACATATGCATCGATAGGGAATACTGACCCCAGACCTTTTCCACCTTGCCCTTTGCAATCCCCACCAATCCATTGTGAATCTCATTAGCTAGGTAAGATGCAAAATCAAAAATTATTTCTACACCGAAAGAAGAGATTTGGGTGATCATATACATGAAGCTCACTGGAATAAAATCTTCTTCACCCTCTCCGAAGACTCTGCACAGGGTCCTGTATATTTCTACTGCCCTAGCATTAAAGCATGATTTCTTGAAAGGTTCTTTAGAAGATGATGTTATTGCTGGTAGATTTCCAATCTTACCTATGTGGGCTTTCAATGCACCTTGTCTAACTATATCCCTTTTGGACATATATTCTTTTTCTAACTCTATCAAATTAGTGGGCACATGATACACGGTGAGAAGTCCCAGACTGAAAACCTTCCTAATTTCTTATGGACTAATGGTAATTAAAACCTCACCATCCATTCTTCTCACTACCTTAGTGGCTGGATCATAGCTTTTCGCTACAGTTTCAAGCAGGTCATAATCCATAAACACACTGGGAACAACAAGCTTTCCAAGGTCAAACTGGACTGATGGTAATTAAAACCTCACCATCCATTCTTCTCACTACCTTAGTGGCTGGATCATATCTTTTCGCTATAGTTTCAAGCAGGTCATAATCCATAAACACACTGGGAACAACAAGCTTTCCAAGGTCAAAATTCCATATATTGGCATGAGGGGCATATAATTTCCTCTTTGCAAACCATTTTTTGAACAGACTTAAACCAGTTTGAGAAGTCTGAGCATCCTGAACCCAATTACCCTTATCATAAAGTCCATCAGCTACCCTTAGCCTAGGGTTCAACGAGGTTAACCTCTTAACTTGTGATGTCTCTACAGTAGACTCAAGAAGCAACTCAAGCAAATCATCATGCACATTCCTATCCAAATAATTTACTGCACCTGAAAATCCCTTCTTTGGAGGCATCTTGGACTTATTTTTCACAGAACTGGAAAGCCTACGAGGATTATGGTAGTATTACTTACTTGAATTTTGTCTTTGTTTTCCTCTGTATTTTCGCAAACTTTCCATGAATAGAAAACTTCAGAATTTCTACCAGGCTTTGGCACACTTTCCTTCAGTAATTGCTTCTGCACAAGGATGGCTTCAAATCTTTGCTCGTGTGAGATGAAACTGATGAAAACTCTCTATATTATACTCTATTTTTTCTCATGGACGATGCTTTCATGTCTAATTAATATAAGGAGTGGCACTACATTTTGTGTTTAAAACTGTGCCGTCGATCTTTAAGGATCCTACGATCATGTGATATGGAAAGAACAACTAGGAGTTGCATTTGACATGTCAGTCACTTTACCCAATGAAAACTTACCACGTATATCATTCTTTCCTTGATGGCACTTGTATCTGGACCCATTGACATTTGAGGACACGTGTCAGCATGTTGCTACTTCGTTATGCATAAAAAAAAAGCATCTTGCCATAGCGAAGCAGCGACAACTGTCGATCTTATTCAAAATCAATCAAATGATATGCCACTAGGTTTGCTCGAAAAGAAGGTGGCGGGCCCTATTCGCTATGTCGCTATAATTATCTCCCTTGCAACTCTTCATAGCGAGAAAGCAACAGCCATTGAGCACATACTCAATCAAGGGTGAGGAAACTGCAGAGGGTCTTCTGATTCATACTCGCTATGTCGCATGGTTTAAAGATTATGCAATTTTGCATAGTGAGGTAGCGAGGACCATTGATTCTGTTCCAAGCTGACGTTCAGGATCTCTTTGCTTATTCTGATAGAAAGGCATTAATGAAAACAAAGATCTCTACATAGCTGGCGCCTGTCAAAAATTTATTGTAGTCCTAAGTATCATTCCACATCACCAAAGGTCACCGCCGATCTTTCTTTTTTACGGGGCCTCACTACTTCGCTAACAGTGAAGTATCTGATTTTTTCTATAGTGAGGTAGGGAGCTCCGACGTTTTGAAGAATTCCGTATCGAAAAATGCAAGGGGCAGAAGATAATAATTGCTGTTACTTAAACTGCTTCTGACAATGGCATTTATGACTTGTCATGCCACCTGGTGAAGTCGAGGCACCGAAAAAATGTAACGTCACCATCCCTTCAGACTTTACGGTACCTCGCTATTTTGCTAATGGCGAAGTGTCTGATTTTTCTGATAGCGAGGTGGCGAAGCATCGAAAAAATCATCATTCCGGCTCCATTTTTAGATATTTTACTGGGTCCCCTTTCCTGTTTGGATGGTAGTTGCAACGTGTACCTGCACAATAAATCATTCATAAAACTAATATCTGACCACCGTATCTTCACTTTGTGGTCCCACCTTGTAAAAAACTCAGCACTCGCTACCTCGCATGGCTTAAAAAGCATTTAATTTTTTATAGCGAGGTAACGATAGCGGTAGATCTGCTTGGATCTGATGGTTAGAACGATTTAAAAAAAGGGAATCTCGGGGAAACAGAAAATTTAGAATGGACAAAATATTCTTCTCATTTGAAAATTTAAAAGTTTCGCGCCCGACAGTTAATGAACAGATAGAACGTAGGGTTTTCATGAATTTTTTTTTATGGATGGATTACCTAGAAAACCTATGTTTCAAAATAAATTTCTTACTTTTCTATAATTTAACAAAAAATTCTGTTGCACAAAAAGTTAGACCAACACATCCATCATAAAAATTCATACATCCTTGGGCATTGGAAAAATCATATTCATAACCCTTTTAATTACTTTCCACAAATTTAGCCTTTAGATTCACACTTGGTGTAGTTCACTTGATGGGAAAATCAACTCGACAGCTCAGAATTTGTGAGATATGAAATGTTAGGGAAAGATAGCAAAGAATAATATGAAAAATACTTACGTCTCATCAAGAGGAAACAATATCACACCCCAACCATTCCTATTTCACCTAAACCCTGAGTGCACCAGAAAAATAGGAAACTCACTTAGAAAGATTAGGTAAATGTATTGCAAAGGGAGACCCAGCATAACACTTAGGAAAGATGAGAAATAAGTGACCTAAATAAACCTAGATACCACTCTCTTTCACACACATTTACTTCTACCAATGATATCAAGCTTAAAAGGGGGAAGACTAAAAATTGTCAACATAGTTATAACAAACAAATGTAACCATGCAGTACCAAGGACCATCCACAAAGATATTCAAATCTTGTAGAAAAAACACTACAATAAATGTCTCTCTCATCCAATATCTACAACTCTCCCATGTTCTTCACTTCCAACAAATAAAAGAGATAAATGAATCACCATGTCATCACCAAAAAACAATGTAGTACAAGTGATAACATATGGCTACAAAAGAAGTAACCACCATATCTCCAACAGATCTCAAAAAAAAATGTTATGTGAACCCAAACATCCAAGAAGATAACAAAGACCAAAGAGAGAATATGCAAATCATAAGCATGTAGCATGTCCTTCCATAAACACTTCTAGGTGTCAATTGTGCCAAGTATGTTTTGTGATCTCATAACACATGCCCCATTCCTCACTAGGAATGGGGAACCCCTAATTTTTTTTCTGTCTCCCAAATTCACAGTTCGAGAGTCAAGAGAAAATATTTAAAATATCAGTTTCCATGCATCAGAAACACATTCTGACACCAGTTTAACTTTGGCACATGCCTAGTAAAGGACCAACTTCTATTTTTGGCACATCTAGATGCTTCTATGTTGACTAAAGGCTTCCTCCTATTTCTTCTCTCATATTTTCTTTGTTTTTGACATGTAAAGGGCACATGCATCCAATTAATGAATAAAATATGGATGGAGTCCCTCTAAGCACCAGATTAACTATTAGATTGTATATATTTAATTTGTTTTAATGTTTTAAAAGAATTTTATTGCATGAAGATATCTCTCACTCTCAACACAAAGTGAGGAGACGATTTCTTATAAATACCCTATTGTAATATGTAACAAGGTCCACCATTATTATGAAATAAAATTATGCTTTTGGTACCTGCATTTGGAGTATAGAGATTCTTCCCTAAATGTGTCATTGTTTTTTGAATTTTGTTCATGATATTGTGATTGAGTCAAAGGTTTATTGTGTTGTTTCTAGTTGTGTGATCTTTTAGTTCTAGTGTTTGCTATAGATTTACAAATTTTGCTGACATATCTAGCTTGAGAAGAGATCATCAAATTGTGCCTACATAACTTTACATGAACACACTTTCTGTGGCCTTGCAATTTGATGAAAGGTGAAATATCATATGATTGTTCAAGTTTCTAACCAAAAATTGCATCAGTGGATTCTAGGAAGCATTGCTCCTGTTTTCATTGGTTTCCTACCGATTATTCAAAAGTGTAACTTGCAACATGTTGTTTTCTATAGCTTATGTCTGTTATTTTTCCAATTTCATGTTATTTGCTTTTAGTTTCATTATTTTCTTTGCTAACCCCTTGCTAGAATAGGAACTCATTTTAGTTGCATTTTTAGATTGCATTCATTGAAAAATAGAAAATAAAAAAAAATTGTTCTTTTGTGTGTTATTTTGAGATAACAAATAGATTTTACTTCATCTCGAGATCAAAACAGAACTAGCAAAGGCCTCCTTGTGAACAATCACATTTATCTTCAACTGAGTAGATTTTGGTATGGCACAAGACAAATACAAAACTTTGGAGTTGATCCAAAAGATTAGCTTTTCAAGAGAGGGGTTGTGTGAAGGATTCTTGTCGTTGGCCTCGTGCAGAATGATCGCCTAACAAAAGTGGTGCTAGAAGGAGGGCCACACTTTTAGATCTCGGGGAAAAGTGGAAAATTTGCCAAAGTTTCAAAAATTTTGTGCTTTTTGCAAAAATCGGCACTTCACACAAGTTCAAAAAAAAATTTGAGTTTTTGAGAAATTCAGGTCTGTATCTTTGTAGGTATGCAAGTCCGTAGATCCATAGATACACAGGTCTATAGATCTGCAACTTTGCAAGTGTGCAAGAGTGCAAAAGTTTGTGGTGTGCAAAATTTTGAGAGGTGAGAAAGTGTACTTTTGCAAAGGTGTGCTTTTTCTAGAATTGATGCAAGCTAGAGGATATTGATTCAAAATCCCCATTTCAGCGAGCATTAAGGTCTATGCCAAGTGCACACAAGTTTCTCGAGTTTACCCACTTTTGCAAACCATGTAGTGACAAGGGAACATCCCAAATTCAACCACTTCCATTCGAACTGTCATCATCTTCTTCAACTCCACCTCCACTCCAACCACTGGGTGGACCACTACATATTCCAATAGCTACTCCTCAATAACCACTATTAGGTCTGCCAAACCCTCCAATGGCCTTTTTTGCAAATGTTGTAGATCACTAATAAACTCGAGAGGTGCATTCCATGACCTTCCTAAAAATCCTGAGAAGTTTTACTCAAGATTCATCTATGGTGAAACATAAACTATTGAAGATCATGTCAAGGTATTCAAGGAAATTTGCAACTGCAAGTAGGTTGCTAATGAGGATGTGGTTCTTCATTTATTCCCCTACTCTTTGGGGAAAATTGCCTTCAATCAGTACATTAATTTTTCACCAAGATGCATTGGAGATTGGGATACATTCAAAAAATTATTCTTGGAACAATTCAAAACATTCATCAACCCAATTCTGATACATCAACAATTCATATCAATCAAAAGGGACCCAATTGAGACAATTTTTTGCTTCAACCATCACTTTCATATGGCCTATCACAAGTTGGAAATTCCATTCACTATACCCGTTGAAGCCACCATTCAAATTTATTTGAATGCTATGGACCATCTTACTATGATTTTTCTGAGAAGACTTCCTGCAACAAATATCAACACATTGGATAAAGTCTTTACAAAGGAAATTACCTTTAATAAGAAAGCTAATCCTAATGGAGGAGGATTAATGCTTATAGCTCTAGCTATCAAAGTAATGCCAACATAACCTACTAGAGTACTCATGATGCCTAGTTAGTTCATACCTATGAATCCAGCTCCATTGCAACAGGGACCTGCTCCACAACATCTCGCAATAACATATCTAGGGTATGAGCCTCCAAAAATAGCTTTCTTTGAACAGAAAGTAGCATCATCTCTGAAGTAGACAATGGTTTTGTTTTTGAATTTGGTCAGATGAAAAAGACTATGTCCCAAATGAATAATGAATTAACTCATCTAAGATTGTCACAAGGACAGAACAACAACTTTCAAAGGAACAATTTTGGTCCTTACAACAACAATTATAGCCAAAATTATCACAAGAAATTCAGTGGAAACAACAACAACAATGTAGGAAACAATAATGGGGGGAACAATTTCAATCCTCCTGATCATAATAATGGCTTCCAAAGGTAGAATCGATAGTGGAACACTCGACAAAAATAATGGAAGTATTCCTACTAACAACAACAACATTCAGTATGTAGATGTTAATCAATATGACGATGGTTAGAATGCACCCAACAATGATGGTTTGTATTACAATGGGAATCAAGAGATGACTCAAAGTTCACAAGTGAATGACAATTCTCCTCCTATGCAATTTAACACTATGTTACTAGAATCTTATGATTCTACACAAAATGTGTATGTAGAACAACTAGCTAGCAAAGAGTTTTGCTTTCCATTCAGCCAAGAACCTGATCTTCGACATGATGAGATGTTTTCTTTTCACAATGACAATCAAAATACGTATAATCTAAGAAATAGAAAGGAACCTTTGATAGATGGGATTCCTCTAGGTTTACAACCAACTCCTCCTAATTTGAGAGCGAGTAACAATCTGACACCAATTAGGCCACCATATGGAGGACAAAAAAATCAAAACTTAGTGAATGTACCAACAATACTAAAAAATCTTGCTTGGTCTACTAAAAAGTATATGCTATCAAAGACTTGAAATGAACCAAGGCAAATATGTCCATGTTTGACATGTTGCAAAATTTTCCACAACAACGAGAAGCGCTCATGAAGACTTTGGATGATACAAAGGTATCCCATAATATGAATACTGTCCCTCAAAAGATAGTGTCTCAATAAGTCAATGTAGTAGAAGCGATGCCCACTATGTTTAAAGACAAGGTTGAAGTACCCCTGTTTCTGCTTAGCATTAGGATATAGGGAAAGAATCTCCACAATTGCCTCATTGATTCAAGAGCTTCATGTAATGTAATGCCATTATCAATAGCTCAAAGGCTAGGAGTTAGTCCTTAACCCTCTAATTGAGTAGTAATATAGTTGGATAAAATAGAGGTAAAGGGCATCAACGTATTGAAAGATGTTTGGATATAGTTGACAGTCAATCCCCAAATTCAAGATGTCATTGATATAAATGTGGTGGACATCCTAGAGACATATGGGTTGCTCCTGAGTAGAGAATGGACGAAATGCCTAAGAGGATAGTTTTCTATAGATTTCACTCAGTTATGGTTACCATGGAAGGGGTTGAACAATCAAATCAAGATAGATGTAGAACCCAAATTGAAAACAATGATTACAGATTATACTTCCCCGAATAAGATAGCATTCCTACAATTAGATTTGGGTTCATACAAGGTGATGGTATTGGATATGATTCCAACCAATGCATCTCAAGATCTAGATAAAGAACCAAAAGTACCAGTATCCAAAAGTGAAATCGTGACATAGTTCATACATAGTATGGTGACTAATTTGCAATATTTAGGAGAGGAAATGGATCCCAATATCCTCCTTCTCCCAGGACTTTTCCGATTGCACAAAGTCACTCAAAATTTGAATGCTCATCATGTTATGAAGCAGTAGCAAAGGTACTAACAAACATAATGGAAAACAAGGATAAAAGGACCTCAATAGCTGAATTCATAGAAAGAAAAAATTTGGTGAACTCATCCAACCGTGTTGAAAAGATCAAAGAAGAAATTGAAGATCTTAATGTGTCATATAGTGATACCTCTTCAAATGGGGGAGTTTTTTCTTCTCCTCTTCTAGGGATGATTAAAGTCTAAAGAAGAAGACGATATGTGAAAGGTAAAGGATGGACTTCAGTAGTCATTCATCCTAAACCTAAGGTTGAAGAAATCAAGGAATTTATAGGGGAAATCCAAGAAAAACAAAAAAAATATACACTTCCTCTATCCACAAATTACAAAGGGGAATCATCAAGTCATACACAAGGAAAGTTACAATGGATTCCTAAGAAATTGTCATTCAAGGCTGAAGTGAAAGAAAAGCTAAGGACAAATAAGCATAAAGTCAAAAAACCCAAGGAGAATTCAATTTGGACACTCTGTTTTGATGGTTCCAGGTGCAGGTTGGGAGTTGATGTAGGTATTGAATTGGTCTTGAAGGGTAAACCCACAATAGTGGGTTACACTTTTTTGCCTAAACTGGCACTGAACTCTGAATTTTCAAAAAAATGTTCACTTTCAAATGCAAATTCCCATTTAACGGTTAGGAATTCGAAGATGAAGTAAACTAGAGTCTTTTAGGATTTTGTGTCTAGATTCTAAATTTATTTTTTAATTTTTTTAAAAATGGAATTTATTGAATTATTTTTTCTCCTACGAAAATTGGTATGATATCAAAAACCTGATTTTTAAAGAGTGACACTCTTTTTGACACACAACTTTTTTTCTACAATAGATATCAATGTGATTCTTTCAAATTTAGTTTGTTAACATCCATATCTAAATCATAGAGTTGGTCTTATATCTTTATCATTAGTATTTCATATGTTATTGTAGTTTAAAGTTGGCATAACACTAATTTAGACATATGTGGCTTTTGACACATGTAACTTATTATATATTTACCCAATTTTTAAAAAGAAAAATTTGATTGAAAGGTAACTCAATACGGAGATTGTACTTATTTTTCAAAATTTTTATTTTTATATTTACTATTTTTCCATGAGCGTTGAATATCTCAATTTATTTTTTATAATAAACCTATATTTAATTCATGTTAAAAAATATATACCTAAAAAATTTGAAAAGCACCAAATTCACGGTCATTAGAAAGCTAGTTCAGAGTACTTCAATCATGTAAAATTTTAGGTCTTCAGTGCTCCATTTGAACCTGGTAATTCAGCTCCGAAGAAAGGAAATCATTGAAAAAACTTCAAACTATTCATGTGGGCTTCTATCTAGCTAGTTTCGATAGAAACTTAGTTTCTATCGAAACTTTTTGCAAACTTTTGATAGAAACTAAATGTCTTAGTTTTGTATCGAAACTATTCACGGTTTACACGAGCAGTTTGCAAACCGCTTTCATAGTTTCGATCGAAACTTCTTCGTAGTTTCAATCAAAACTATCAAGGTAGTTTCGATCAAAACTATGAAAGTAGGATCATGCCTAATCCGCACATAGGGGTGTTTCTCTAGTTAGCTCTTTAGGGTTTTTCCCTAATTGGCTAATAAGGAGGTTTTTTCTAAATTTTTTTTTGTATATAATATGAATTTCATTTTTTACAATTTGCATTTGTATGAAATCGAGTTATTGGCTTTTGAATTGGGAAGAAAGAAATATTTGACAAACTTCAACCTATTTTCAAATTTTGGAGAAAGAATTTATGACATTGGAAATAAAGATAAAAGAGCAAGTAAATATGCACGAAGAAGAACTAAGGAACAAGAAGATGAAAATCGTCAAAAAACACTAGCAAGATACTATCTTAGATTAGGTACACATGCAAAATCTTTTTTCCAATGTATTTAATTAGTTTATTTAGTTAGGATTAGGGTTTAAATCCAATTAGGAATATGATATTTATCTTAAATTAGCATTACTAGATTAACTTAATATTAAGAGTTTATTTGAAATTATGTTCATATTTAGGCCATTAGGGTTTATTCAATTATGTCCATATTTAGTCCTTAGGGTAAATATTACATTATGAATAAATTTAAATTATGAATTTATTTAGCATGGAAATTACCTTGTTTATTCAATTATGTTAATAAGTTATAGTCCATTAAGGTTTATTAGATTATGATTAAATTTAAATAAATGAATTTATTTAGGACATAGTCAACCAGGACAACCTACCGACATTGAAGAAGGTTCATCCCAAGTTCAAATAGGTACATGTGCATCTCTTGAAAGTATCTAATATAGATCTCTCTAGATTTCTAGGTCTCTATCAAGCTTTATATCTTTAAGTTTTAAGTTTAGTGAGTGATATTTCCCCTTATAAACTTACTTGATTTAATTTGTTATATCATACACGTGCAACTCTAGTAGATGATGAAAATGTTGGACATGAGGAAATTGAAGATGAAGCAATGGATATTGAAGAAGGACCATTTGAAGGTTAGATAATTTAATCAAGTACATAATATTTCACTCAAGTTAAACATGTATATATGTATACATATATTTCCCCTAAAGAGATTGTATCTTAAGACTTTGTTTCATTTTTTCTTGTGCAGCTCGAGATCAAACAACAAATGAGAATATTAATTTAGCTCAAAGATTGAAGAGAAAAAATAATCATAGAAACATAGATCATTTAATTGAAATGGATGTGGAAAAATTGAGAGAATATGCTAATCAACCTACAAATACTACGAAGAGGAAATTGAATAAAAAGTCTAAAGACGTAATTGCACAATTTGAGAATCTATCAACAGTGGAGAAAACTCAACTATTATCAATTTCACTTCTAAAAGATGAATTAAAAGAGCCATTGAGACTATTGGGTATAGATACAAGTATAAAAAAGAGGAGGACTTCTAAACTAGAAAAAGATATTGTTGAAAGTGTTAAGGAAGGGTTACATTCCATTGGGAAAAAAACTAGATCTGCAAATAAATCCATTGCACGAAGAGTGATACTAACATCTATTTTAAATAAGAAAACATCCCAAAATAGATAGATCTCTTCATTATCATCTCATTTCAGGTATAGTTGGAAGACAGTACTACATTATCTGAAAAGGAGAAACAATTTGAATGATGGTACATTAGAAGGCAATTGGGCACTAATGTGTAGAGCTCCTTGATCTAACATGATTGGGGAAATAGTTAAGAGCTTAGCTATTCAATTTTGGATTGATAATACTCGTCCTTCACCAAATAGAAGAGATATCATCAAGCAGAGGATTGGACCTAAGGAATATATTCAACATGCAAAACATTGGTTGGATGTCACTCAACATGAATTGTATCTCTCATTTTGTAATTTAAATCCTAACATAAAGATTGGACAAAAAATGTTTGAAAGATTGAAGCCCTATTTTGTGAAGATAAATAAATCTTTTGAAACATGTTGTTGTTGATATCATGTTGAATTTGATCTGTACTATGAAGGGTTTCGAAAGATGATAGAAAAAAGTGGTGGAACTTCTCAAAATACTTTTCCTAAACGACCGAGTCAATTCATAACATCAATCTTATGTGACAAACCAAATGATTGTGGAATAGGTGAAATAGATTGCATAACAAGAACTTGTGAAACATGTGGTAACTTGACTAAATTTCCTTTGAGAGAAGAAGATACTAATACAACAAGCATGGTAAAATGTAAGAGATATAAGTACATAATATAAGTACATAAAGTCAGAAACAAAAGCTAGAAAAGAATCAACAAGGTTAGAATATGTAGAGGATGAGATATCGGTTGGAGAATTTATGTCAAATTTTCATAAATTGATTCAACCATATATACGCCATGCATTTTTTGCTACGTGGAAAGAAGAACAATTTCAAACACTAAGAGAAAATTTCCCACTCAAAACAATTCTATATGTTGTTGACTTTGCAGAGAATTACTCTTTTGTATCTCAAAAACAACTTCAAGCAGAATACTACTATATAGAGTAGGTTACTATTATGGTTCAAGTGTCTTATCAACATGCACAATTTGATCTGGATGGTGTGGAAAGTACAGATCAAGCACAAGTCATTAAAAAAGAGTATCACTTTTATATTAGTGATGACAAAGAACATGACACACATTTTGTGGAACATTGTTTTAAGACATTTTTTGAATATTTGAAAAACAAAAACCATTAAAATAGAAAAAAATTTTGTATGGTCAGATGGATGTGCAACACAATTTAAATCAGCTAGACCATTTTATGCATTATGTAGATATCATCGATACCTTAATATACCACACATTTGGAGTTTTTTTGAGAGTGGACATGGAAAGGGTGAGCATGATGGTGTAGGAGCTTGTATCAAATGTGCTTTAAGAAAGTATCAAATGGACTATAAAGGATATCACATTAATAATGCTCATGATGTGGTTGAGTGGTGCAAAACACATTTTTCAGTGCCAACAAATATAGATAACACATCATCACAAGCAGATCGAGTCATACCATTTAGAGTGTTTTGGGAGGTATCAGGTATATATAAATTAATTTGTTCATATTTTTGAATTGAATCTTAAATTTATATTTAATATGTTACCTTAGATGATCTCTAACTAAATTATGGACCTTGTGTACATTCAGGTGTTGATAGAAGATCAATGCATGCATGCAAGAGGGTAGAGAAGACACGATCTTTGCATTCAGTTATGAGTACAAATAGTAATGTGTGGTCATTGTACACAAGAGAATACTCATGTTTTTGTCCTAATTGTATTGATGAAGACTATGGTGGTTGCATTAATCAAGAACGTGGATATGTGGGTGAATGGACTTTGGTGCCACTAGATGTTATTAATACGAATGAGTTTGAGGACGAAAACTATGATGATATTCCATTGATTTCTAGTGATTATAACCATATTTTAGGATTGATCAGAGTTGGTATGTATGAACTATATATATACTTGGATCATGTACATGTATACATTTTTCATAATTTTGGTTAATTTTTATTATATATATGTACTTATGTAAATGACGTGTATCCAAAATTTTGACATATACAAGTTTGTGTAGGAAATGTTTTTACAGTCATTGCAGAATCAAAAAATGTAGAAGGTGCTAGCTAATATTTATTACGTTGCACCATGGAAAGAGAGAAGCTAACAAAGACTGAAATAAGTGATGAAATTATTTTTTCCACAGGTTTGTATATAGTTGAATTATGTACATATGTATGTCAATTATCTATGCTTTTAATGAATTCAAATTCTTTGACTTAAATCCAAGATTGACATATTTTTTAAATGTGTACATGTGCAGGTTCTGTTGTGTACAAGGAACATATTTGAAGCAAATAAAAGTACATAAAAATGGGATTCATTTCACCAATTATCAACCTAAAAATAAGGTATATCAATATAGTAACGATATTATTGCCATTGGTATAACTCTTCATCCAATCAAAGGACCTGGAATACGTAAGTGGAGGCTCCATATTGATGATCGTGAAAAAATATTAAATTTTATCCAAGAACAAGCTGATCCACTTGATATGAGATAGAAACAACTCCTAATTTGAAATGTAACTGAAGAACAATTTGAAATTTGGTTCAAACTATTTGAAATTTGGTTGAGCAATCATTTGATCAATTTGAAATTTGGTGGAATAACTAATTTTCTAAATTGAACTTTTACTCTTTCATTTTTAACTCGATGTCTTGAATTCAAATTGTCATAAAGTAACTAATTATAGAAATTATGAGCTTATATGTATGTGTCTACACTAATTACCTAACATGTGCACCTTGAGGGAAAGAAATTTGAACACCACTTGTCTTAAGGGTATGAAATTAGGAGTTTGTAAAATTAATTATATTGAACTTTCTATTTCACTTAACTTGTCAATTTTAGGACACATGTACACTTTAAATTTAACTAATTAGGACACGTTCTTTCAATTTCAGGACATGTGAGCTTTCAATTTAACTAATTACCTAACATGTGAGCTTTCAAATTCAAATTGCGATTTGTTTAACTAAATTTTGAACATGTACATGTTTTAAGTTGGACTTGAATTAGAACATTGGGCTTAAGGGGATAAAATTCTAGGATACATGTGTACAAATTAAAATTTCACTATGATTAAAATTTGAAATGTAACTCAAGAACAATTTGAAATTTGGTTCAAAATATTTGAAATTTGGTTGAACAACCATTTGATCAATTTGAAATTTGGTGGAATAACTAATTTTCTAAATTGAACTTTTACTCTTTCATTTTAACTTGATGTCTTGAATTCAAATTGTCATAAAGTAACTAACTATAGAAATTATGAACTTATATGTATGTGTACACTAATTACTTGACATTTGCATATAAAAATTATGAACTTATATGTATGTGTACACTAATTACCTGACATGTGCACCTCGAGGGAAATAAATTCGAACACCACTTGTCTTAAGGGGATGAAATTAGGAGTCTGTAAAATTAATTATATTGAACTTTCTATTTCACTTAACTTGTCAATTTTAGGACACATGTATGCTTTCAATTTAACTAAGTAGGACACGTGCTTTCAATTTCAGGACATGTGAGATTCCAATTTAACTAATTACCTGACATGTGAGCTTTCAATTTTAGGACATGTGAGCTTTCAAGTTCAAATTGCGATTTGTTTAACTAAATTTTGATCTAGATCTATAATGTACATTAGATTCCACAATATTAGAAAAAATTTATAATATACTAGATCTAGATCTATAATGTACATTAGATTCCACAACATAATGTAACATGTATCAATCATCTCAAGAACAAATAACAAAAACATGTATCTATCTAGAGATCTACCAGAAGATAATATCAAATATAAATAGCGTTCACACATGTAGACATGTAGATCCAGGTACATCTATATCAAATCAAACATAAATATAACATGCATCATGTGTGTATATAAAGTGTCTATCTAATATATGAATGTCTCTTTGGATGAAAGTCTAGAACAAATCATCTAGATAAAAAAAAACTATAGATCATCAGGTGTAGGACTATCATCGCCACGCCTCCTCACAATGCGGTCTAAAGACTGACTAGTATCAAGGTGCTCACTAGGATGTGTTGACCCCTATATATAAATTCAAGAGAAAGTGATATCAATACATACATACATTTAATCAAGAGAAAGTGATATTGAAATACATGTACACATAATCAAAACATAAATAAACATTACTTGTCCACTACTGACATCATCCAATGCATCTCAATGATGTACACGATCTGGCATCAAAGCTAGAGTAAAAAAAGGCATGTCCCCCTACATTGTAATGTGCACGTGCAACACATCAAATTAAAATTTATCTACATGATTACATTTGAATCTACACGTGCATGATATACATACATGTGCACACATGCAAATGTCTAAATTAAATTAGTTTCAAATGATTGAAACTTTAACATGAACAAATTTTTTTTTACCTATGTAGATGGTGGCATCTGATAATACTCAGACTGCCTAGCATCGATTGTGTCCACTAATGCATCCAAATTTCACTACGTCGCATCAAGGTCAATCTCTGCATCTACGTGAGCCCCATGATTGGTGACTGGCACATGTCCTAATAATGACAAGCCAAGTGGACTATGTAGATGAGATGGCATAGAAGTAGAATCATCACGTGTCAACAAGTCCATCCATCCTATGGTCGACAAGCTCAAATCAACATCATCAAGGCCCACATCTAAACTTTGAGCTTGCACTGTAACACTAGCTAAAGGATCTGTGGTATTTATATGTCTCTTTGGAGAAAAAGAGTGGTCAGTAGGTGGATCATCATGTGCACTACCACCATGACCACTACTTGATCGATGAGAGGAATATGGCTGAGGATGTGTCCTAGTACTACCATGGACATGACCTCAAACATCTGATATGGGTATGCCAAGATGTTCTGATATAAATCTATATGTATCTAATAGATCCTTAGCCAAACCAATCATAGTATCTTGTGCCAACACTCTAGTGAGACCCTCTAAGCTAGCCACTGAAGGGATGCTTGCTGCACTATACAAGTCTCCTAAAGATGAAGCATAGGATGATGATCTGGAACACTGATGAGACATCAAATACTAACCAACCACATCACTCAAAATAGATCTAACAGCTACTGCAATCTCTCCAACTCCTTGAATGACCCCACATAATTGAGTGCTACGCATGGCCTCATCAGTTGATGGACCTAACATAGGGGAAATAGCAGGTGCCCTCTCTCTGACAATGGATCTATGTGCTAGTGGGGGATGAATTGGCTACTTGTGATCCAGTCTACCACACCCCTATCCTAAATGTCCTAGTAAATCTGTGTAGTTCACTACCCTACATAAGCAAACCTCTGCATAAAGTTGTCGGGCAAAATAGAGTGGAATTTGGTCATTATTTGGATAATGACCATGGGCAACAAGGAAGCTTGGATATATCAATACAACCATCTATGGATCTATACACTTAAGGGGATAATACCCCTTCACATACTTTTGTGAAAGATAATGAGGGAAACATTCCCTCTTTAGGACATCTTTGGGCACCAAGCCCTACACCTCCTGGAGTGAAAGACCAGAGGAGACCTCTCGTCTCTTACTATCAAGGATAGTCTGTATAGTATGTGCAGAATATGGCATAGCGCCATGAATCTCATCTTGAATAAATATCAGGCTACATAAGATACTCTGGCATGTACCACTATAAACACTAGAGCATGGGCCACTAGTCAGGGATTCCTAAAGTCTATGAATCTCCTGGTTAGTGCGATCATAGAGCTCCTGAGGTGGGATAGGTAGTTGATCATGAGGGACATGATGTTGCTAAGGGGGGATAGGCTACTGCTCAGGGCCCAGGATAGGCTACTCAGGCCCAGGTATAGGCTGCTACTCAGGGCCTAGGATAGGCTGCTCGAGCCCAAGTATAGGCTGCTCGAGGGGGATAGGCTACTCGAGGGGGATAGAAGGATGTTGATCAGCCATGTCAATGTATGTAGGTGTGTGTATAATTTGTAAACTTGAAAATTAAAATTAAAATGTATGAAATTTAATAAACTTGAAATTTATATTAACATATGTATGTACAATTTGACAAAATTAAAAAACTTGTATCTAAATTATTTTAATAAAATTAAACGTGTGTACATGTGTACATTTATATAGAAGTCCTAAAACATAAATGAAATGTATATGTACCTTAAAAAAACTAAATTTTAAAACACACATGTTATATATAATGTTTGTAACTCAAAGACCTTTTAAGAACTACATTTGTGCACAAATTATATTTCTATCTAAGTTAGATTGAATGTTCAAAAGTTTTAGACATATGTGTGCACATAAACTTGTCAAGTGTAATTTAGGTCCATGAAGTAAATATGTGCATATATATATATATATATATATATATATATATATATATATATATATATATATATATATATATATATATATATATATATATATATATATATATATATATATATATATATATATATATATATGTATATATATATATGTATATAGATATATGCATATCTGTACATGATATGTATATTTGCACATATATCTATCATGTGTGAGTATATATGTGCATATGTGTGCATATATATACACACACATGCAGATGATATGCACAAATATACATATAATGACACATACACACACACACACACACACACACACACACACACACACACACACACACACACTCTAGGATAAAGTTTAGGTTTAGGGTTTTGCATTGAGGTTAAATGGTGTGGTTGTTTAAATCATGGTTAGAAAATTAGAGTTAAAAGTTGGAATAAAAATATAGTTAGGTTTGGGGATGGCTAGTGTAAGTGTTACTACTAATATTAAGCTTTCGGGTCAAGGTCAGGTTTAACATCATGATTAAGGTTTGGGTTAGGTTAAATTGTATTAGTGATATAGTTAGGTTTAAAATTATTTTTAGGTTAGAGAAATACTTTCTTAGGATTATTGTTAGTGTAACTTTGGTTATGATTAAGATTGTAGTTAAGGTCATGGTTTATGGTTAAGGCTATAATAAAGGCTAGTGTTAGGATTCATATAATGTACCATGTAGGGTTAGAGTTATGACTTTGATTAGGGATAGGGTTACGATTAGTGTTTATATTATCTCTTAGTTAGGGAGAGAATTAGAATTTGGTTGGGTTGAGGTTTAGATATAGTTTGAAAATATTATTTGAGGTTAAGGTTAGGGTTTACATCATGGTTGGTCATGAATACGGTTTGGGTTAAAATGACATACCTAGGTTTTATGTTTGGGTTATGGCTAGAGTCAACATTAGGCTTTATAGTTGAGGTTTTACATCACATGGTAAGGGTTTGGATTAGTGATATATAGTTAATTTTAGCATCATCTTAGGTTAGAGAAATAATTATATTGGGGTTTAAAAAAATTAGGGTTAGCATTTCAATTATGATTTAAATTGGAGTAAAGCTTATAGTTGAAGTTAGAATTAATGTTAGAGATTTTTTTAAAGGTCATGGAACTATGGCTAGTTTTAGAGTTTAGATTAGGTAAAATAGTTAGAGTGTGCTTAAATAAACTTTAAATTAAAAGATAATATTATATATTTAGATCTAATATGGATGAAAAATTATCTTTAAAAAATATTTTATTTGTGCATTAAGAGATCCACAATGACAGTAAAGGCTTAAGCATGAATAGTAAAATAAAATATACAAAGAAACATATATAAAAAATAATAAAATATACAAAAAAACAATAAAATACACAAAGAAACATATATTTAAATACTAAAAACACATAAATTTTAAATAAAACAACATAAGAAGTGAAAAAACAAGTGTTCCATATCTTTTTTCAGATGGTTGATGAGGCGGATGTCAGTCTCTCTCTAACTTTTGATCAAAATAATGAGAAGACAACCAGCTACACCTCTATTTATATGAGTAGATTAGGGTTTCGATCGAAACTATGGTAGAGTTTCGATCAAAACTTGAAACCTGCGCAAAAACCTGCATCATCAAGTTTCAATCAAAACTTGACCATAGTTTTGATCGAAACTTGGCGAGTACGTGGTTTTCGATCGATACTTACTTTCGATTGAAAGTTTAAATTTTCAAATGAAAGTTTTAAAATTAATTTCTATCGAAACTTTGCAGATGAATTTTGGCCTCCATGCTTTTTTGGAGGAATTTCTTCCTCCAAAAAAGTGTAACCCACTATTGTGGGTTCATCCACCCAAAAGGTAGGTCTTTCTATGCCACATATCAATTATAATTTAGATTTACTAACAATTCTATAGAATATGAGGCATTAATTTGAGGACTTCTCTTTGCACTAGAGAAAGAAGTCACATCTCTCATAATTGAAGGGGATTCTCAATTGGTCATACAAAAAGTAAAATCGATATACTCTTGCAACAATAAAAGGTTATTGGCTTACAGAAAAAAGGTATGGGATATATTGGATGATTTTAAAGCTTTGAATATAAGATCCATTCCAAGAAGAAAAAATAAGGTAGCAGATGCTCTTGCCATTTTAGCAAGTGCTTTAAAACTAGTTGAAAGAACCAAGTTGAAAAGATTTTGAGTGGAATTGGTTGCAGTATGGTCCATTCTTGATAATATCACAAACTTTTAGGTCTTTCAAGATGATCAACATACACTTGAGTTTATCATGTGCAGTCACCATTTTGAGGGACAAGAGATTGATGATACACCAGATGACAAACCTAAAGATGATGAGCTTGAGGATGAAGATGTGATTCTTAATCTAAAAACCAACACTATTCCAAAAGGAATGGTTGAACTAGAACACATCTTTGATCGTGATGAATTGACACTCAATAGTAGGGTAACCCAAGAAAAGGGAATCAAAGAATGTGACTCATACAATTTGGGTACTGATGAAGAACCAAGAATGTTATAGATAGGAAAAGCATGCAACTCATAGGAAAGGGAAGACATGCTCAAATTACTTACCGAATATAAGGATGTCATTTCTTGGAGCTATAAAGAGCTAAAGACTTATGATCCTAAGATTATGACACATGACGTCCCACTGAAACTAGATGCCAAACCATTTTGACAAAGAAAAAGGCTGGTAAATCCTATCTTTGAACCACTAATCATGAAAGAAGTTAAGAAATTACTGGATGCCAAGATCATATTTCCCATTTTTCATTCTACATGTGTGGATAACTTGGTTCCCGTGTGGAAGAAGACAAGATAGATTCGTCTTTGTGTTGATTTTTCATAACTTGAACTTGGCGTCTCAAAAGGAAAATTATCTCTACCCTCACTTGATGAGGTTCTGCAAATTGTAAATGGTTCAAAAATGATGTCTTTCCTAGAGGGATATTCAAGATATAATTAGGTGATGATTGATGAAGAAGATAGGCTAAAAATGGCCTTTACAACAAAGTGGGGAACTTTTGCCTACAAAAGAATGCCCTTTAGACCAATTAGCACAGGAGCTACCTTTCAATGAGCGATGGATGAAGCTTTCAAAGGATTGATTAATAGATGTATAGTCATCTACATGGATGACTTGACTATCTTTTCAAAAGACCGAAGTACCCACATTGCAAATCTGAGATAGGTATTCAATAGATGTCATAAATATGACATATCTCTCAATCCCAAGAAATGTTCATTTGGAATTACTAAAGGGAAGCTCCTAGGACATGTCATTTCTAAAGCTAAAATCTCTATTGATCTTGATCGAGTTGAAGCTATTCTAAAATTAGCACCTCCACACAGTCAAAAGGAATTGAAGTTTTTCTTCAGGAAGATAAATTTTATATGAAAATTCATAAGTGGATTTGTAGAGATAATTCATCCCCTTAATGATTTACTCAAAAAAAGGGCTAAGATGGAATGGGTTCCAAAGATAAAGAAATCATTTGAAGATATCAAGGTTTCCATTTCTATGGCCCCAGTCTTGGTGAGTCCTGATTATGAGTTACCTTTTAAGATATATTCCTTTGCTTCTAAATACTCTTGTGTAGGGATCTTGACACAGAAGAAGGAAAAGGAGGATGAAAGACCAATTGCTTTTATGAGTTTCCCTCTGAAGAATGTGGAGTTGAATTATTCAAACCTTGATAAACAATCCTTTGTATTAATCAAGACGGTAAAGAAATTCTGTCAGTACATAATAAGAAGCAAGGTGTATGCAATTGTACTTAATCCAGTAGTAAAGATGCTTTTGATGCATAATGAACTTAGTGAAAGGAGAGGAAAGTGGATGGCTATACTTCAAGAATTTGATCTTGAAATTTAATCTATGAGATTAGTCAGAGGTCAAGGGTTGTCAAAGATGATAGTTGATAACTAGGATGGAAATGAAAAGGAATTCAAGTTTGATGATGAAATAAACATAGATGATCAAAAGAAGATGGTTATATCACAAGTTGACATTAATTAGGATGTGGTGACAGATGTTTGGTATCAAAAATTTTTTTATTACCTTCTACAAGACCAATGTCCCAGTTGGATGAAAACTTCACAATGTAGGGGACTTAAAATGAAGTGTGAATCTTATATGCTGCACGACAACAAGTTGTACAAGAAAAATTATGAAGGGATTTATTTGAAGTGTTTAGGCAGTGAGGAAGTAAAGGAAGTCTTGGAAGACTTTCATGATAAGTATGGTACAAGACATGGTTTGGCAGAAGCAATGACCCACATGATTCTAAGATCGGGTTATTTTTGGCCCTTGATATTTAAAGACACTTTCAAGTATGTATACACTTGCCATATCTGTCAAACCAGTGCCAACAAAGAAAGGAATTTGGCAATGCCCTTACAACCTATGTATGAGATATGCCCCTTCACAAAGTGGGGGCTAGATTTCATTGGTCCGGTCAACCCACCATCATCAACTAGAAATGCATTTATTCTCACAGCTACAGATTACTGCACACGATGGACAAAAGTAGAAACATTCAAAAATTGCACTGCTAAGGTGGTGCTAGACTTTGTGGAAGAACATATTGTTACTAGATTTAGAATTCCATTCACCCTTGTGTGTTATAATGGGTATGTTTTTGCATTAGCATTTCTAACCCATTGGGCATTTGAAAATCAAGTCATTATCAAGTTCTCTTTGAATTACTACCCGCAGGGAAATGGGGTAGCAAAATCTACAAATAAGAACTTGATCATAGTAATAAGATGAATATTGAAGGAGAACCCTAGGGATTGGCATACATAGCTCAAATATGCCTTATGGATAGATCAAGTGAGAGTCAAAAACACTTTGGGGACTTTTTCATATTTTCTTGTCTATAGACAAGAACCAATTTTCCCACTTAATCTTAGAATTCCTATTCTAAAATTCATGAGTGGGTATGCTGAAGATGCTGAAAAACTACAAATTAGATTGATGAATCTTTTAGAGATGGATGAGAAATGGACAACAACATTGGAGCACATGGCTAAACACCAAGCTGTTGTGGAAAGATGGTTCAACAAGAGAGGCACAATAAAGTCATTCAGGATTTTTGACCTTGTTCTACTCTAGGATAAGGCAAAAGAAAAGTCGGGCAACCGTACTAAGTTTCAACGCTTATGGATAGGCCCCTATTATATCATGAAAATTCTCAAAGAAAAAACTTTTAGGCTCAGTTCCTTATAGGGGGAATTTCTTCCCCTGCCCATAAATGGGTAGTTTTTGAAGCATTATTTTGAAGCCTAAAAGACACAAAACAAAACAAAAATAGTTAGATTTTATTTCTACATTTAGCTTAGATTTTTATTCCTGTAAGTTTCTTTATTTTTGCAAGTGTGTTTGCTTACAGTCATGAGTTTCCTTTCAAAGTTGTGTTAGTCTTGGGGGGAAAGGTGTACTTGAGATTTTTTTCTTTTTGGTTCCAATTTCAAGAAGAGGTATTTCTTTGTCAAAACATTCAGATGATTGTGTGTTTTATACCAACTAAGAAACTGACATTTCTCATTGAAATAGTAGACTTTTAGTTTAGAAATTAGAAGCCTAGACCAACAAGTTCTCAACACTTTGCAAATTTAAAAGTTTGATTGTCTTAGGTGTTCTGAATTAGAGTCAAAGATGACAAGGGACGATCCAAACTTCAACTAGTTCAAATAGGAGGTGTCTCCTCGAAAGGTTACTAAGGTTGTTGTTTGGCATGAGAGTTTCTAAAAGTTCTAAAAGAGGAATGCAAGGGATGTTCCCAAGAGATCAAATCCAAGAAATGACACCAATGTCTTGACTACACAATCTAAGTGTAGTTAGGATATAGAAAAAAGAGAAAAAAAGAAAAAAGAAATAAATAAATAATAATAAAAGAGAAAAATACGATGTTAAGATTGAAGGAACAACCTTCATAGAGATTTTGAAATGAATGAGCCAAAAGGAGTGGAAGATTGTTTCCAAATTTTTAGAAAACTTTGATAGACTACATCCTAAGATATCAAGAGGACGAATACACAAGTCATACATTGAGCTTGAAGGTTTCAAATTCTAAGATTTTGATTGTAAATTCATCTGAAAGATGTTTGAGATGTTCAAAGTTTGGTTGGTTTTTGACACATGTTGGAAGAATGTTTTCTGATGAAGAAATGCCTTGGTCATTTCTTCCTTTTTTCGGGGCTATTTGTTGTGGTCTCACAACACATGCTGCATTCCTCACTAGGAATGGGGACCTCCTACTTTTTTCTTCTGACTCTCGAGCTCACAGTTCAAGAGTTTAGAGAAAATATTTAAAATTCAAGAGTGTTAGAGTCAAAAAACACAAAAAAATCAAAAAATTGAAAAAACATAAAAATTATAAAATATTTAAAATAAAAAAAAAACATTTAGGTGCGCAAGTGTGCATGCATGGGCAAAGTGCACACTGCATGTTGGCGCACCCGTGCTGAAGCACACATAAAATCCCCCAAACCCCTTCACACTTCATCCTTTTTTCAGTACACATTCTTCACAAAATGACTATAGAGTAAGGTATGTCACACATTCTTCTCCCTTGGTGCAATGCACTAGGTACTACGGGCCTTTTGGCACTACGCAAACGTGTGGGTTCTCCCACTCTCCATGACCCACGCTCTATAAAATGGTGTCACACACCTTGCACCGCTACACAGGTACCCCCACAAATAGCGTTGTGCACCATAAATCCCCACCATGCACAATAAAAGTTGTTGTGCGTGCACTCATAAACCACTGTCGTGGTGTGCGATCTCCACGCAGCGCTTGCGGCCTTCAAACTATCGCCCATGGCATCAAAAAAACCTTTGCTCATGGTGCTTTGCACTATGGTGCCAACTCTCCACCACTTGTGCACCTTCTTCTGCATCATCCTTGGGGCTATGCACCCATAAGCGTTGTGCACCACATAAGCTTCCATTTCAATAAACCATCTCGCATGCGCTACCAAGCCGTGCCACGCATTTTTTTTTATAAAGATTTTGAATAAGTCTTAAAATTTAAAAATAAATAAATAAATAAATAAATTAAAAAAAAAAAAAAAAAAAAAAAAAAAAAAAAAAAAAAACAATAAATAAATAAATAAATAAAAATGCCCAAATTGGGCATTTCATTTTTAGCTTTTTATGTTTTATTTCCAAGTTTTTTCATTGACCTAACTAATATTTTTTTTGTTCTTTCATGATGTGTAGGTCATCAAATGGAGTCCACGTCCAGAGTAGCACCCAAACCTATCATCTTCAAATTCCAAGGTGTACCTTCAAAGTCAAGATTTCATGATGACCATGCAAAAATCTGAAATACTAATTTAGGGCACACAGATCTAGAAGAATTCTTAAGAATTTGCAACAAGCCAATAAAGAGATCAGCTCTAGTACCCTCACTAATTCATTTTGGTTTGGTGAATGCAGTGTCACATCTTGTGTCGATACAGTTAGTTGAACTAATCATGGCCCTAGCACAATATTTTGTTCCTGAAGAAAGGGTCGTCAAAAGTGTCATAGGAGAGGTTGTGTTGGATCTACAACCTGACAACATTGAGAGGGTCTTCCATCTCCCAAGAGTAGATCAATTCATTAAGCTATCGTATGAAATAGCTGAGAGATGGTACAGGGAGCATTAGCAAGATGCAATTGAGATCATACAATCTTCTTACCTCATTGAGAAGCCTCCTCGAGGAAGGATAATAGGAAAAGTAGATATGACTCGGGATACATGAAGGAAGACATTGGATACTCTATCATTCTCCTGAGTAGAGTCATGGGCTTACCCACAATAGGTCACCTCAGCACCTTTATGGTCAACTTCATTGAGACCATTAGACAGGAAAAGATACCATTGGACTAGGCCACCACACTAAGTGAAAACTTGTGTGAGCAATTGAGGATGGTGAAGGACAAGAACAAGTTTTACATGGTATACCTACTTGCAGCAAGGGTGAAAAACTATCCCAGTTTGTACAAGAGAGGCCATACATAGTCTACCCCCAACTGGTGAAGAAGAAGCCCTTGGCATAGTGCAAGGAATATAGAATCATGAATGATGTGTTCATCTTTGTGATCATTTGATTCATTGATGGAGACTATGGGAAGAGGTTATTTGATGAAGCCAAAGCATAGATTATAGCTCTCAGAGCCTACTTCATCCAGTTCAAGACATTCACATATTTTCAGGTAGTTGGTGCCTCCATCAATCCTAAGAAGCTCCTGAGATATCCTAGTGACAAATTGGTGCTATTAGAGATTGCCCAACAAATTGAGTCAGCCTATGAGAAGATAAAGAGACAACGAAGACCTTGTTGGGCATGGCCATTGGTAATTGGACCATATTAGGTGAAGCAGAAGCAAGACATTCTATCCTTCGAGTGGGAATGGGAGAATTATCCCCTTGAAGAGTACAACTCTCCTTGACCCTATTTTGACAATGTTGGGAGAGTGGAGAGTCTGGCAGGGAAGGACTTCCATCATGAGGATTTTATTGAGGATCATTGGATGAATGCAACAAATGACTATGATGTCTGCATAAGGGACTATTGTAGGATGACTTTGTATCTAGCAGAGAAGGTGCTCCAATTGAACATCCTAAAGGAGATAAGGCAACAAGATTCAAAGGAGTTACTGAACCCTCTATTCAATGCATACAAAATTGGTGAAAGACCCATTATGAATGCTAAGGTTGATAGGGAGGAGGTTGATGATATTAATCATCAAGTGAGGCATGTCATCAGGATGATGAAGGATTGGATTAAAAAACCTTTTCCACTTGATCCAATTCCTAATATAGTGATCTTCGATGCACATGCCCACCCAAAAAGAGGTAGAGGGAAGAAAGTAACAGTTCCTACCTTCACAACCTAGTCTCCTATCAGGCCAAAGATAGTGTACCAGCTTGATCATCCGGTTGGATATTATCACCATCCTGAAAGGAAGGGAAAGAACAAAAGAAAGAGGACCTCCCCTTAGAGGATTAAGATAGAATAGGCTGAAGAACAGTGCCTTCCCAGCAATAAGAACAAAATGCAAAAGGGTCCGAGGATATTGGAGCTACTCAAGTTTAGAATGAACCTCAGTTACCTCCCATTGTGTCTAGCCAACTAAAAGAGGGAGAGATTCCACAAGTCTCCATTCCTCCTGTACAAGATTAGCCAGCTTCTCCTTCTACCTCCATGAAACAAAAGAAGAGGATTAGGATTTGGATGAAAAGGAGGCAAAGGATCAAAAAAATATTGGTGCCTTCCCCATCTATTTCTAAAAGTATTACAGAAGGAGATGAAGAGGAGTAAGAAGAGGAATCAAAAGAGGAAGAGGAACAAGTGCCCCTATAGGGAAGAACTCGGCTAGCTAGAGCCATAGATTTGCAAAGGAGAAAGAGTGCCATAGGTACCTCACCATCCACCCAAGAAAAACCCTTAGAACTCTCTTCTTCAAAAGATGAAGTACAATAGTGGTTGGATGAGCAAAGTGAAGAGGGTGATAATGTTTTCTTAATGTCAAATTTTGATTTCATGCCCATAGGTACAAAGTTGATTGGGGATAAGATCAAGGACACCCTTATAGGTGAAACTCAATAGGAAGACTGGACAAAAATGTCCCCAGATACATAGGGTCTTGATCTTACTCCTCCATCTCCACCATGAGTTACAGTGGTAGAATAGGGCAAAGTCAGAAGGAACCATCATCAGAGCAAAGTCCAGAAAAAATGGAGACTGATGAAGTATCAAAGGAGGGACAAGTGGTGGAATATTCTCAACCACCTTCCCAAGACACTGAGGTTCAAGCTGTAGGATCCACAGAGACTAAGGCTACAGAAGAGGAGCCCTCACAATAGGAGATGGCTTCGAGCAAGAGTGACAAAGGGAAGGAAATTGTAGAAGACACCCCTTTGTCATCAAGAGCTAGGTCCTTAGTAGGACGCATCCCTAGATGGATCTAAAAGGAAATAATGAGGATTACTAAGACTCAATTTCATGCTTCAAAAGAAGATATTTGTGACATTGCAGAGATTTTGAATAAACCCGAGTCTCCATCACATGAGGCAATGCCATTAGCATTTATCACCAGCACAAGGAACCAATAACTGTTTGCACAAGTGGCTCTCCCTCCTAAAGGCACAAATGCAAAAGGTCTTGGTCTTGAAGATTATGAATTGAAGGATGTTATTTTGGGGAGGCCTACATAGGATTCAGCCTGATCAATGATGACTGTGGTAGTCAAAGAGGTCCTTAATCATATGGAACAAGATGAGGCCAAACTCCAAGCACTCTGAAGGCAAGTTGAGATCCTAAAGGGATATCTAGCCAAAGTAGTTGGTCCTCTAGATCCTGAACACCCTAAGCAGACCTTGAACACTATACTTAGAGAAGGGGGAGGTGTACAACTTGATCCATTTTTGAAAGCCTATCAATAGTGGCGGGAAATTTTTGAGGAGAATGGTATCTAGATTATTACAAGGAATTTGAAGTTACTGCATGCTACGTAGGAGAATGTGAGTAAAATCATAGCAAATTTGAAGAAGGACTTCAGTATTATGGATGAAGTATGGGCCTAGAGTAAGGATTTACAAACTCTACAAGCCATAAAGGGCCAAAGATATCAAGTTTTGATTGATGTATATATTGGAGAAGAATTAGACATGATTGATGATTGGATAGAAAATATAGCAAATAGCAATAAGGTTATGAAAACATTACATGAGGAGATTCATTAGCTCAAGGACCAAGCCTAAGAGAAAATTTTGGAAGCAGAGGGACACTACAGTGATGCATGCTTGGATATTTTTGAGGATGAGGAATGAGAAAAGTTGTTACCTATAGAGACAGTACTGGATAATTTTAGGAAGATTTTTGTGGAGGTTATTGATGATGAAGACATCCGACAAGCCTTCAGGATAGAAGAAGCCTTGTTAGAATTGGATACCAAACTCGGGGATTTTGCTGACACCTAGATTGTGGTAGACAATTATAGATAGAAGGTAAAATATAAATATGAGGCTTTAGATCTTTTGGATGTAGCTAAGATTACTAAGATGATAGAGAAATTCTAGGGCAAACATCTAAACATAGCTTTGGGATGAAGAAGAACAAAACCCAAATGCCAGAATTTTAATTTTGACACTTAGTAAAATTTTGAGATTTTGACCCTATTGAAGTCTGTAGCTCCACAAGTGTGCAGGTACATAGGTCTATAGCTCTGTAATTTAGAGGTGCAATCATAGTTAATTTCTTGTTCCAAAAATAGTGCTTTCCATGGATCGAAAATTCATTCTGACGATAGTTTAACTTCGACACACACCTAGTAAAGGACCAACTTCTATTTTTGGCACCTCTAGATGCTCCTACTTTGACTAAAGGCTTCCTCCTATTTCTTCTCTCATATTTTCTTTGTTTTTGACATGTAAAGGGCTATGACATCCAATTAATGAATAAAATATGGATGGAGTCCTCTAAGCACCAAATTAACTATTAGATTGTATATATTTAGTTTGTTTTAATGTTTTAAAAGCATTTTATTGCATGGAGATATCTCTCACTCTCAACACAAATTGAGGAGATGATTTCTTATAAATAATTCATTGTGATATGTAACAAGGGCCACTGTTATTATGCAATAAAATTATACTTTTGGCGCTCGCATTTGGAGTGTAGTGATTTTTGCCTAAATGTTTCATTGTTTTGTGAATTTTCTTCATGAGATTGTAATTGAGCCAAAGGTTTAATAGCATTGTTTTTGGTTGTGCGATCTTTTAGTTCTGGTGTTTGCTATAGATTTATGAATTTCACTGATGTATCTAGCTTGAGAAGAGATCATCAAATTGTGCCTGCATAACTTTTCATCTCGCATGAGCACACTTTTCGTGGCCTTGCAATTTGATGAAAGGTGAAATATCATATGATTGTTAAAGTTTCTCACCGAGGATTTTATCAGTGGATTCTAAGAAGCATTGTTCCTATTTTCATTGGTTTTGTACTGATTTATTTGAAAGCTTAACTCGTAGCGTGTTGTTTTCTGTAGCTTATGTCCGTTAGGTTTTTAATTTCATGTTATTTTCTTTCAGTTTCATTATTTTCTTTGCTAACCCCTTGCTAGAATAGGAACTCATTTTAATTGCATTGTTAGATTGTATTCATTGAAAAATAGAAAATAAAATAAAAACATTATTCTTTTGTGTGTTATTTTGAGATAGTGAACATATTTTACTTCATACCGAGATTAAAATAGAACTAGCAAAGGCCTCCTCGTAAATAATCACATTTATCTTCAACTAAGCGAATTTTAGTACGTCGCAAGAAAAATATGAAACCTTGGAGTTGATCCAAAAGATTAGCTTTTCAAGAGAGGAATTACACAAAGGATTCCTATCATTGGTCTCATACAGAATGATCGCCCAACAATATGATCTCCTTCACAATCCCAAGAGAAAAGCCAAAACAACATCCAAAACTATACAACCTCAAGAGATCAAACATAAGATGATATCATGAAACTACATGGATGTTAACCTCTCAACGAAGATCAATCAAGTCCATTTCTCATTTTAGGAAATCAACCCACTACTATCTCCTACTATCATCATAAATGAAAAAAAAAAAAAATCAAGGAGATAAGAATGTTATCCTTTTCTCATAATGAATCCTCTAGAACCATCTAATTATAGCTCAAGATCCTTAGATATGAAAGGAAACATAAAGAACTTGAAAGTAACATTGTATGATACCTCTCAAGTGATGAGTTGTTGAGTAGACCAAGAGTGAAAAATGAGAATTCTCCTCAAAGATATGCAAGTCACCATGAATTATCCAAAAACAATCTCCTCATATTTCTCTATCGAACTCACGTCCAACCAAAGTGTAGGCTCCTCAAAATTTATGCTAAAATCTCATTAAGAATATAAATCTCAACAACATGTCTCTCATATCAAGAGAACTCAAGCCTTGTCCAAGTCTCCAAGTATCCATAAGCACCTATAATCAATCAATCCATACCAAACTCCAATGCAACATTGCACTATCATGAATTATCAAAGTACTCAATGCCAAAAAACTAAACCAAGATCAATGTCAAAGCTCCAACAATCGATTTAGGAACATAAACATGAATACATGATTTAAACCATCTCCTCTAAAGAGATAACATGCTTCATGTGATCATATAAAATGACTACATCATGTCATAACTCTAAATTGGTAATCAAGAGGAAAAAAATTGACATTAAAGCCACCATGATAACATATCACATGAAATCATAAATCACCTCTACCAAGGACCCCTTGATTCCTAAAGATGTCAAAATCTCTAGCCACATGAAGATATTGTCTCCAACTAATAAAAAAACAAATGTGAAAGAACCTTTTGCAACAATAGGATCTAAGGCAACCTCCAACATCTACAATAGTAAAGAAGATCGTCCTTCACTATGTGATGAATATACAGTCACTACTAAAACTCCCACTCAAATGTGATATTGAGCTCTCCAAGCATATGACACATCATTTTCCAAATCTAAAAATCATCTAGGCCTATACATTACATTGAAACCACGATTTCCAAACTACGAAAATTCACCATGCTAGAGGACCCCATAACTGAATATCCAAGTACTAACTTATTACTCATCCTATCATCCCAGAGCAACCACACCAATGCACAAGTGGCCAAAAAAAATGCTATCTAACAAGTCTACACCTACATTGAATCAAATCTAGTGGATATAAATAATCCACATCCAAGTTATCCCATTGTAATTAAATGGGTGGCCTACCCACCTAACTTCATAACTTGTAGATCCAATCATTGCAACATGCAAACTCACTATCACATTAGTGACATGTAAAAATGAGATAAAAAAGAATTATCATGTAGACAACATGACGCAAACACCAAATCTAGCACAAATTTGGTTTTCCAATTATGTACACATCAAGTACCATAGTCCAAGGATCCAAAAAAGAATCATCACAAAAATATTGAGTGACTGGTCACATACCAACATCTCCATGCAAAGAAAGAACCACATCTCATCTCACCATGCACAAATCATGCATGCATGTAGAACTACAATTAGTTCATCTAATAACACTTTGAAGGAACTTGAGTCTAGAAAATACTCTTCAATAGATCAACAAAAAATACAAGCTTTTCTTTGAGCATGAAAAATCTAAAAAATCACTATGTTCAAGAACACCCATGCACATTCATACCCACTTCTCATCTATAAGACTCAAAAGTCTAACAAAACCCAAATAATTGAACCTTGAATAGTGGATTATCACAAATGGGCATCACCATAGATTTTTAAGTAAAATCCACAAACCCCTAAGATCCAACAAATGATAATCCAAGACATGTGTGTACAATCATCCAAAAGGAAAAAAAAAAAAAGGTTTAAGAACTTAATGCGTACTTATAGATCAACTCCACAACCACAACTAGCACATGCATCTAGGAGAGATAGGTTATAAGGAAGCTTCTAGATCATCGAATGATCAACTTCATAACCTCAATGAATTCCACTAAAAATAGAGACACCTTCATACCCATGGATGATAAATTATTCTTTTATCAACCAAGAACTCCAAATCAATGTCATTTCAACATGACCAACTCTATTTTCTCTATCTTAGCCATCCTTCAAGAAAGGTTTTTTGTCTCCTAAAAAACTAAATCAACTCCAAGACTTTCACTCATAAAATAATTAATTATTAGCCAATTCCTTCAAGATCTGCAAGCTAAGAAATACCTAGAACCAAAACCATTGTTTATCCTCACATTCAAGTAACATGCAATTCACAAACTGGGCTTTGATACCAATTGAAGAGAAATGAGAAAATCCTTAAAAATCATTTGAGATCAGTATGCGCATCATATATCCAATGATTTCTTGAATAGATTCCAATAAGAAAATACAAGCACATACTACTATGTCATAAAAGTGGAAATAAACATAGTTGATTTCCCATAGTTAAACCCTTTGAGGAAAGATTATAGTTTACCAATCTAACAAATTTTGACAACATTATGACATATAGTTTTAATATTCTACAATCATGAAATTGGAAGAATGAGATAGACTAGAAAACATAGATATATGTGGGGGAAACATTTCCAGGTAAAAAACCCCACCCTCAAAACCATCAAGCTAATGTATTATTCAGCAACAAGTTACAATACATTTTTAGCCTTCATATGAAGATTTACATCTTGCTCCATCCTAAAGAAAATTCAGCAGCATAACCTTGTGCAAGGAATTCTCTTCTCTCTCTTTTATCATGTAGCCTCATGGAAGATTTGGTCTCATTTAACATCTTTCAAAAATGCATAAATAAAAAACCAATAAAGCATGATAAGGATGAGTAAGCATATCCCAACAACAAGAAACACCATATATATATATATATATATATTTGGTCTTCATAATTTCTATGGGGTTTTGTTTCACTTATAAAATACTTGGGAAAATTGAAGAAGATTTTGTTTCTTTCAGAATTCAGACTTGACTTTGTAAAAAATAAATGCAAGTGTATGTCTGTCTCGACAATGGGGATTGAATGAATCTCAAAATGGTCTGTATTAAAAAAATTGTTGTCTTGTTTATTTAAAGAAAATATATTGATTGTCAAATCTATTTATGTAAATGATTGACAACCCCATGGACCAAGCATAAAAATATTTGTATTGTGACTTTTGTGGCCTACATTTTAATGTTCTATTGTGATTTCTTTGGATGTTATTTTCTCCATTTTTCATTTGTATCAATGCTATTGAATGCTTGAATTGAATGGAACATTTTTTCCTACAACTCTTCTCATTTACGTAATAGATCACAAATTTTGATTTGAAATGTTGATCTCAAAAGTTTGCATGCAAGAAATTGTCTTGTTTCAACAATAACAATACTTGTCACAAAGCCCCTTGTAAATATCAAATAATGTACGTGACAAGTTTTACTATTTTATTTTGAAGAATATGGGATTATAATGTCCAAAAAAGTATATTTATTTTTATTAATTAATGTTTTAAAATTATAGAAATTGGATTGTCTTTATAAAATAATTAGTATATAATATAATGTATTTTGTATGCAAGTTAACCATTTTTTAATTATTCATTATAACAATTTATTTTGAAAATCTAAATTCAATGATAGAATGCAGTATAAGACAAAAATATTATGATATTTTTTTTAGATTTGTAAAAACGTAACGATTTTTTTTTGTGAATCTTGTTTTTCCTATCACAAATCATGCAGACAGTGAAGAAATCATGCTGAAAATTTGAAAATTGTTCAATGTTGCATTATGTAAGAAGCTTAGTCACATACATTTTGAATTGCATGTTGTAATGGTATATCTAAAGACCTGTACTAATTTAATTGAACATGTACAAGGAAGCCATACACAAAAAAGGGGAGGAGTGAGGTGGGAATCTTTTTGAGCTCATCAACATCTTAATTGACAAATGATAAAAAATGTTATATCAACATTGTATCTTCGTCCTCATATTATAGTGCTTACTTTCTTGTTTTCTTAAATCTTAGTTTGTAAAACATGACCTTAGTATTCAATAGATTCTCCAAAGGATTTTATAGACACCACCACCTTGTTTTAAATTGGGCATCAAAATATTGGTTAAAACAAATAATGTTATATCATCAACTATCTAATATTTCTTGTCTACATACACAAGTTCAACTCCACATGTAAATTTACATTGATAAGTAATGAAATTGATTTCATGGTCATAGCTAATTTAGAGTGAAACACAATTATTTTTCAATTTTTATGACACCCATTTAGATAAAACCCTAGTTTTCTACTACATTGATGAATATGATCCTAGAATCTTTAATAGTATATATTTTATCATCTAAACCAAGTAATCTAAGTGTTACATCTAAACTCAATTAATTTTCACAATTAATCAAGTATCTATAATTTCCAATTTTGTTTCATATATCTAGGTTGATTGTTCATGCAATTCTTTATTTATTTAAGCACTTTAGATGTTTAGGTGATGATGATTTATCCTTTACACAAAATGATGAAATCAATTATAGATACCTAAAATCATCTACTTCATAAACATGCCTAATGTTATCCTCTTCTACTATTATTTTAAAAAAACAAATTTTATAGTCAACCTTTTCAATAACTTTAAACAATAATTCAATTATTTTAACTATTTATTTCATAAATTTATCATTTTATCTTTTCATTTATAATCTACCCTTGATCATATAAACTCAATGCTGATTTAATGAACTTTACCCTTTATATCCCTATTCTCTGATAATTTTTTCTCTCTCTCAAGCCATTAGTTAATTGAAACTAACTAATTAGATGATATATTCACTTTCACATTCCTATGCACATGCATAAGCAATTCTCAATTTTGTATGCACCATGCATGCAACTAAAGACTCATACTTCCCACCTAGAAAGTATTTCTATTCAATATTATTCATCTACCTCTTCAAGAAGATCTTAACCTTTCACATGCGTCAAAATAAAAAAATCAAAAGATTCATAAAGGGTTCATTTTAATCTTCAGTGTTCTATCCTTTTCTAGGAGAATATTTTGTTACAACCTATGATTGTCATTGCACCAAAAGATCGACCTATCAATACCCAACATAATCACTATACTTATAGAACACAAGAGGTAGTTAAGCCATGCCATGAGTCCCAAAGGGAAACATTGTTGGTTAGCCTGACAATCTTCCCTCGACATTTTTAAGGGAGATTCAAACATGTAACAAATCTTTGATACTACTTGTTACAATTTAGGGTTTTGTTGCATTAATGATTGACTTTTCAATGCCTAATATAATCACTAGACTGATAGAACACAACAATTGATTAAGCTATGTTATGAATCTTAAAGGCTAACATTGGTGGTTAGTCCAACACATTAGCTATTTAAATTTATTTAATATTGGACCTCTCCACCTAAACAAGTCACAAGTTTCTACCTCAAGGCCTCATATTCTCTTAATGCTCTTAATAAACCTCATCAATTGATTATTTAAGTTATTCTCAACACTTGATAAACTAAGTAGCAAATTATAGATGAAATTTATTGAAGGTTAATTTTATTGGTATATTATCATCTATGTGTTGTCAATTAGCAAGTAAGAATGAACTTACATATATAGATTAGAATCCTAACACTAGCACTTGCACCTTTGAGGAGTGCAATGGTATAATGTCCCCTTTTTGGGACATTAGAAGATTTAAAGAAATAATCATATAATAGTAAAATTTTCTATGAGAGCATGATTAAAATGGGTAATTTAATATTATAAGGTGGGCTAAAGGTGATAAGGAGGGATAAGATGAAAAGCCAAGAGGGAAATAGAAGAATCACAACTTTGTGGATTAAAAGGGGAGAGGCTCATTCTTTTAGGATGCTTGGTTTATGATCAAACTTTAGTTTCTCTCTTGTGATAGTTATTTGGAAAGCTTTAGCTTTCAGGTAGTGTGAGGACACAACCCCTTGTATCGATAGACAATGGATGCAAATCCATTGTTTGTGGAGATGTCACTTCAGGTGTCTCTTATGCACTTACATGTTCTTCTCTTGATATTCCAATCTTACTATAAAACTATGTTTAAGATTGGACTTTTAATAATAGTTATTGTATTTCTATTGTATAATGCAATAACCTATTTTAAGGTATTTTTAAAAAATCTGTTGGTTTCTATCAAGTTGTTAGATAATACATCTACCTATGTTTAAGTTGTGAATATTATTTTGAGGAAATAATTGAGTAAATATCTATTGGGGATATTTTAGTGGTATCAGAGTGTCGACCCTACTATCTTGTTGGGTATAGTTAGAAGTTCAATCAAAACAGAGTTGCATAAATACAGATGAGTTAATTGGTATTTGCAGAACTTGAGTATTTAAGAAAAATAATTTATTCTCAAGAATATCCCTAGGTTCTTAATTGTTAAGCTAATGAATTTTTGAATGGACCGGTGTCAGGTTGCTATAAAAGATTTGGTCATAGTTCTCCAACTTTAAGGTTTTGGTGTGTAATAGAAGTGAATCTCTATGTATTCATTTGTGTAGTTTTGAACACATTAGAGCCATGTATCTTGCCATCTTGTGAGATTTAAAAGTAACAGAGTATTTTTTTATCAAATTCTTGAAGTTTTTGAAATAAGAAATTATTAATCTTTGCTGCTGAATTATTGGAAGAACTAGAGGAAATTAAATTATGTTGTGAGGTAATGTTGTAGAAGATTTTAGAAGCACAACTTTGAACCAACTCTAATAAATTAAAAATCATTTACAAATTGACTTCCCACTTCAGGAAAATATACAAGTTTTGGAAGACCTTAAACATAAAATGACCTTATTTGAACAAGATCTATTCTGAAGGTTGTACAACTCGATCTATGTATCAAACTCAGACAAGCACATAAATTTGGAAGATGAAATAAGGCTCTGAGGCTAGAGTGTGAATACTGAGACTATTGTTTGTAACTTAGGAAGTATCATTGAGATAACACAATATTCATATTGGGCAACCTTGGTTGATTTATAATAAATATACTGGCACTAATGACCTACAAATGCATTCAGGAGAAGCCATTGATGTGAGGAACAAATTCGTCTAAAGTATCAAAAGTGTCATGAGAAGAAAGAGACTCTTGTACAAGAAGGGAGTATTATGAAGGTGACGAAATAACATTGAAAGAATAGATTTTGTTTCATTTTCTAGTGATTGTATGTAGTCAATATCACATTATTTTTTTCACCTATATTCAATACAAAGACAACTCTAGCATTGGTTTTGCAGAGAGCCATGAGTTTTGAAGTATTACTTCTTTTACATGGTCATTAGAGTGTCAACATTTATTATTTCCATGATTGTGTGTTGAATAATGACTCATAATATTTATATGGTTTTGTCAAATAATTTATGCATTTTAGAGGAATTATCTATAGATAATATGTTCTAAGACTGAAATTATCATTTGGGAAACATAATTAAATTTGTGGTGAATACATTATTATTCCTTACAACCTTGTTGTGCATAGATTAGAATTCAGTAGCTACAGAGATTATTGTCATAATAAAGGATTAATCTAGTTTCAATATACCAACTCAACAAAGATAGGAATATTATAGTGCTCAAGCCAAGTTTCATTGGTAATGCCCTGAAATATATACAGAAGTCGCTCAAAATTTTTTTTTTAATTGAAAGAAAGAAAATAATCAGTCAATGATTAGGGGTTACATTACCCCTGTATAGAAGGAAATGTCTACCTTACGCATCTTTAGCACAAATTTTTCATATAGGTGTCATGAAGAATCCAGATGGGACCATGTGAGTTGGCAATTCTAGTTTTTTGTAGCAGGAATTTTTGAAGAGTGAGTAAAATGTCTATATAAACAATTGCTACACTCCCATAATAGTTGTTTGTGATGTACTTATAATGGTGCAAGTTTCCAGTTCAAGACAAGAGTGGGTAATAGATTCGGTGTTATTTGTTTTGATTCATCCAAAGATCGCATAAAAGCTACAAGATGGAGAACATAGTCTGAAAAAAAAGTGAGTTTGGTGTTAAAAACTGAGTCATAATTACATAAAAAATGAGTGGATAAGTATTGCAAAAAACACCTAAGCAAGCAATGGTCACATTGGCACAAGCTTGGGTGAATTAAGACTGTCATTAGTGAAGACAAGATACAGGTAGAGGTGTATGAAATAGAAATGATTGAACTTGTAGAAATAAGGAATTCCATAGGTGAGGTGCCATGAGAGGCATTCCAAATTGTGGTAGATTAATTTTTTTGGAAAAATAAGCAAGTCCAAGTTGTCACCAAGTAGGGGTGGTCAATAGTAGGAGAACAACTACTTTTACAACATCTAGAAAAGTTAAGTGAATAAGAGGGCAACTGTGTCAAGGGTCATGATCTTAGTTTCTTTGCAAAATTATTTTGTGAGTTGAGTCTAATTCTTATGGCATCCCAGTTTGAGACCCAAGCTAGTCTATTCAATAGCATGTTGAGAGCATAGTATCTGGTAGAGGATGATTTAGCAACACCTAGAAGACACAAGGACTCACTATATGCTGAGATTGGTTGTTGAATTCACTAAGTTTGATTACTGGCTTTCAAATAAATTGGACACCAAATTTTAGAAGTTACATTGTAAAGTAAATTATCACAAGTTGCAATCCACTATATTTAATTTGGGTCAAAATTAAGAGTTTTTTGGGAGAATCATAGGACAATATTGAAAATTTATATTCTACACTACTGCTATTATTTCAATAAAAGGTTTAGTTGCTGAGTTGTTAGGGGTGCATTCTAGAAATTTAAAAATTCTTCAAGAAAAAACTAAGAATGGAAGTGTTAAGTGTTTGGTCAAAATTCTATAGAGCTTCAGAAGTTAGGAGTGAGTTCTAGGGAGGGTGAATGAAGACTCCACTAATCGACAATTAGTCTTTTCTTTTTGAATACTTAATTTTCTGGTACTTAATGCATGAACTTTAGATTTGGAATCAAGGAGAGAATTTAAAATAATTGGAGGAATATAATGACCTGGTTGTGATACACACACACACACACACACACACACACACACACACACACACACACACACAAGATCAAAATTTCTTATGGGGAATCTAGTGGAAAAAGTTGTAATAGTCTTAAATAGAGTTATTAGAGATCCCATACTATTTAGCCATGGGGAAGATACAAGCTTTGTATAAAATTAGGGAAGATACTATGAAGCTAGAAGAGTAGTTAGCCCAGAATTTTGAATCTGATATAAGAATAGAAATACTCAACATTTATAGAGAATATAAAAAAACTTCCTGCCTGAGTTCAAAATGACTTAATGTTTAGTGATTACATGTCTTTTCATTCAAAGTAGTAAAATAAGACTAATATGGCAAAAAAAAAAGTATTTTGAATTGGTTCAGGATCTCCCTACAAAAGACCAATGCAAAAAAGTCTATGAAGAGTTTCTAAGAGACCAAAATTATCTAATAGAGGGTCTCGAAAAAGAAGAACAATGAACTACCATTGATTTTCAGCCTTCTCATGATCACATACAAGATGTTACATAGGGTGCAAGATTTTGTGTTGGTGACTTGGAGGTTAGATTTGACAAACAGGTTGATAAGGTTAGTTACTCATGAGCTATAATAGTAGGTTGGAGTCTTTGTATGATGAGTCATTATATACAAATGATACCATGGAAATTTTTTTTCCTTTGCATACAAATCAAAAGAACAAGAGGAAGGAGGCCTATGATTTTGAGAGGTGTGATGAACCATATGTTTCTTATGCTCATGACATAAATTTAGAGGAACAGTCCAAGATGAGACTTGAAGAAGATAAGTTGTATCAACATGATAATAATGAGATACATTTCTTAAAGAACCAATTGAAGGTCAGGGAAGACATGGTTGTGGCATCTTTGGCACATTATGACAACACTCACAAGATAGTGGAGGATCTCCATAAGAAGGCTCCAAAGGGAGTGAAAGGAGTGTCAAAATAGCCCTTGAATCTATGAAATCAGATTATTTATGTTTTTTTTTAATAGATATTATAGTCTTAAGGTTGCTGGAATATATGTTAGTTAATTGAATAACAAAAACAATAAGATTAGGGAACCTGTTGGTGTTTGAAACTACTGAACAACAAAATTATCAATACCAAAATGAAAGTGCTCAAATAATCTAAAGATTAGCCAATTCTCATAATCAATTACATAAGTAGATTATCTGGACCCAACTTCAACAAAATTGAGGATGTTTTCCTACTCTTTAGGCTCTGCTAAACCAAGGTGGGTATACTTAAGGATGATTCTAAAGCAAACTATTGTATGAAATTATCTTAGTTTCATTCTAATTCTCATCTTCTACCCTTAGGCACATACATAGTTTATCAATTTCTTTAAAGCTCTCAAATCTATATGCATCCTTTATAAGCAGATCTGGTCATAAATTCTTCTATAGATCTACAAGTATTCCCTACAATAGTGGCTAACTAAGGCTAGAATATTTCATGCAAACAAGTATTGACCAGCTTTGAAAATCTTTAGGAAATACAAATGAAATTGATTATAATTTTTGCATTTGATATTCATCTATGATATATTTCTCATCTAGCTAGATTATTTTGACTAGTGCCTAATTCATTGGGGTTCAAAGTCTATTGCAATTCCATGGATCTGATTTGTTGCTTTAAAACAAATATTATCAGCAGTTCTTACTAGAATTCATCATTCAAAACATCCTTCCCATTACTACAACAACCTTATCAAATTCATCAAAGCATTTATTTAATTCATTGAATTAATAGCAGTGATGAAAATATATACAATCTAAATGGATTGCATTCAGTTGCACAAGTTTTTACTCACACATCAAGATAACTAAGTAATCACATGAAGACAAAATTTAGAAGGAACATATATGGGAACAACTTATAATTTATATTCATTTTCTTTGAAAATTGTATACACTTGCAGTGAACTCAGAATGACCTTAGAAAGAAACAAATAGATCATTCTATATTAATGTATTCTTAGAAAACTTGTAAAGAAGATACATCATAAGACTTGCTCAAATTACTGGATCAAAAAAAAACTAAGTATATGACTAAAAGCATTAGAAATCGAACCCTCACATTGCGTTGAAAACTCATTTATATAGGCATGAGTTGCAATAGGAAAAGGACAAATGTGATTGACAGGTGTCCTTCAAAAATATACTTACATACATTTGTCACAAAAAGGACAAAACTGCAAATAACAAAAAGATATGCAAATCAAAAATTCCTTTGTGAGTCCCTTTCTGTTACATTTCTTCATTTTGATTTTGGTTGCTACTCTGAATCCTTCATGTATGCAACTGCTAAGCCCATCGATGATGAAATATATTTTGATGATTGCAAACTAACCTCAACTCATGGGTTTCATCATCATTATAATGTACTGTAAGAGTCACCTTTAGTTGTCTTTATTCCCTAGTTATATCAGTATCTTAGGGTTATGGGATTGTCACTTAATATGAAGTATCCAAGCTTGGAGGTAATGTGGCTATCAAATATAACAAAATGGGCCATTTTTGCTTTCTCAGCCATATCAGCATTCAAAACCATTCCTCTACCAAAATATGTCCCTCTTTTGAAAAGAAAGACATGAGTTAATAGAAGGTTAGAGTAATTATACACATGAAACTCATAAGTATAAAATCTTCTTCACCCTCTCCAAAAACTCTGCCTAGGGCTCTATATATCTCTACTAGCCTGGTATTGTAATATATTTTCTTGAAAAATTCTTTAGAGAATGATGTTATTGCTAACAAGATTCTAATTTTCCCAAGTTCACTCTTTTCTCTTTTCACTACCTTAGTGACTCGATCATAGCTCTTTGCCATAGTCTCTAGGAGATCATAATCCATAAAAACACTTGGGACTACTAATCTTCCTCAGTCAAAATTCAATATATTGGCATGTGGAGCAAACAACTTCCTCTCTGCAAACCATCTTTTGAACAAATTTGAATCAGTTTGCAAGGTATCAACATCTCAGACCCAGTTACCTTCATTAAGCTATCCCTTTACTATCCACAATCTAGGATTTGATGAGTCCATTGGAGGCATTCTTTAACTATATCTTGTAGGACTAGATCCCAATAGAAATTAGAGTATAGTTACTTACTTGAAGTTCTTTCTTATTCCTTTTTGTAATTCTGCAACTTCTCCTCGAACAAACTGCTTCATACACTTGCCAAAATCAATAAAATCTTCTCATTAATTGATTCTTCTCAGAAAAGGCTTGAAATCTCTATTTGAACAAGGTGGGATAGAGAAAATATTTTTTGTAATACTCTATTTTTTCTACACATGCACAACTTTCATATCTAATAAATACATAGAGTAGCACCACCTTTTGTGGTTAAAACTACACCGTCGATCTTTAAAATCCTACAATCAAGGATGCAGAAAAAGATGACAAGTATTCCACTTGACAAGTTGGCCAATCAACCCAATGAGAACTCACCATGTATATAGCTCCCTCCTTGATGACATCATTATTTGGACCCACTAGCAATTGAGCTTTTACACCGTAGAGTCTCAATCCTTCGTAGCTGACACCTTCGCTCTTATACGTCAAACATTCCTCATATGAGTGTAAAACCCTTGTTGCTTGTTGAAAATAGAGATGGAGTAACTGAGAGGGGAGGGGTAAATCAGTTAGCACAAAAATAAATCCATAGATCCTTAGATGTCTTAAAATATAGTTGCTACTGACACTCAGTAACCACACAAATAAATGCTGAAACTTGATAGATGTTCTGTTAGCTTATTAAGCATTTAAAGTGATTAACATGCATGCATAAATGAAATAACATGAACACAAGAGTCACCAGATTTAATGTGGAAACCCAATTTGGAAAAAACCACCAAGTAACTAGTTACCAATTTTCACTCTTCTGAAGTGAACCCTGTTAGGAGCCAACCCTATTAAAGGTTACAAAACACACTATTAGGTGTGACCCTGTTAGAGGATTTAATCACCTTGTAAGGAGTGGCCTTGTTGGAGGTCTTAAGAACAATTCAACTGAATTGTCACCTTGTTAGAGGATTTAAAAAATGGCTGTTAAACCAACTCTATTAAGAGATTTGAATCACTGTTACAATGATTAGAAAGCAACAATGAAGTGATCTAAAATATATGCAACTTATCTTTGCTGAATACAGATCTATGTTCTGCTTCACTAGATCCTCACTGATCGAATACAACTTTGCAGTTCCTTAAGAATATCTAATCCTTCCACAACATTCGCTCATATCTTCAATATTCGCTCATTCCATTTACATTCATACCTTCACACTCTTATGCATCCACACTCTTACATTTTTTTTTGAATTCATAGCTTGACCTTTCATATATACCTTGCAGTTTGTCAAGTCAGCTCAATTACAAGTTACAACAACTAAAAAATATTCAATCAGTCGGCTACAAACATTGCACAAAACAATTAAACTTAATTCTTTAGAATATTAAAATTCTTTTCTGCTAGACCCAACTCGGTGACCACTGCTTTAGAATGGTTTCCCCAGTGTTAACCAAGTTAAGCTTGGTAAACACTGCAAACCTTGCAACTTCCTTCGGAGACCAAGTTAACTCGGTAAACACTAACCTTCCTTTGCTTACCGAGTGATCTCAATAAAAGCTAACTTTCTCTTTGATGACTGAGTGAACTTGATAGACATTGACTTTCCCTTTCTTAACCTTGGGAGCTCAGTTAACATTAACTTTCTACTACAAAATCCTTTGATGCCTGAGTGAGCTCAGTAAGAGCTAACTTACAGTGTAATGTTCAGGATCGCTCGGTAGTCACTATAAATTGCTTTACTAACCATATGAGCTCGGTAGACTCTATCTAATGGATGATATAACATTTGTGTAACATCAAAGACAATACACAATTAATAATTGTATCCAACAATCTCCCTCTTTGGCATTGATGGCAACACAACATGTCATAGCAGAAATGAAATTTGAAAACAAATCTTTCTCTTAAATGGAAACACAATATGTCAACATAACAATTCTCCATCTAAGGTAGAAAACTCTCCCTCTATGAAGGAATTACATAGCAAACTCTTTATCTTAACAATTTTTTAGAGAGATATGATAGTAAAACTCTCCCTCTTTGACAACACATGCCAAAGACAACTCAACTCAAATGAATTTTAGTGTACCTTTAGTATTGATTCATATGCAATATTTCTTGATTATGCTACATCAACTGATAGATCTTCAACCTGGTATGAGTTGATCATCACTAAAAATTCATTTTAGTGAACTTCAGATAGGGGAGTGACCCCTAACTTACCTCTTAGATACAAGAATTCATCCTTAGGTAATGGTTTTGTGAATATGTCAGCAATTTGTTTCTTTGTATGAACATATTCCAATCTGATCTCCTTATCTTGCACCAATTCTCTGACAAAATGATATTTTATTGCAATGTGCTTGGTTTTGGAATGCATCACTGGATTCTTAGATATGTTGATTGCACTTGTATTATCACACAACATAACAACTGGTTCTTTGATTTCCACCTTCATGCCTTCCAACAACTGTTTAAACGAAACAATATTAGAATAGTTTACTACTGCAGCAACATACTCTGCCTCTATTGTAGATTGGGATGTACAATTTTGCTTTTTGCTTGTCCAAGAAACCAACCTCTTTCCAAGGAAGAATGCACCTCTATTTGTACTTTTTCTATCATCAAGGTTTCCTGCCCAATCAGCATCACTAAACACTTTCAAATCTAGATTACCTCCAAATTTGTACCATAAACCATAATCCTCAGTTCCTTTCAAATATCTCATTATTCTTTTTATTGCCATTATGTGATTTTCTCTTGGTTTTTCTGAAAATCTTGCTACAATACCAACTGCAAGGGCAATATCTGGCCTAGTATGAACTACATACTGCAACTTTTCAATCATAGATCTATACAATGTTTGATCTACTTCTTTTGATTCATCTTCCTTAGTAAGTTTTAATCTAGTACACATAGGAGTCCCAACTGGTTTACAATCTTCCATTCCAAAAAATTTCAATATCTCCTTGATGTATTTTGATTGAGTGATGTAGATACCATTTTTATTCTATTGAATTCGAAGACCAAAAAAGAATTTGATTTCACCAAACATAGACATTTCAAATTCCTTGTTCATTTGTTCTGAGAATTCTTTGCAAAGATCATCATTTCCTGTGAACATAGTGTCATCTACAAATATCTCTGCTAAAACAATCCTATCATCTGATCCTTCCTTTATATATAAGCTGTTGTTGTCATTAGTTCTTTGAAAACCAATCTGAATAAGATAGTTATGCAATCTTTCATACCATGCTCTAGGGGCTTGTTTCAGACCATACAATGCCTTGTGTAATTTGCAGACCATGTTCTTCTTATCTGGATCAACAAAACCTTCAGGTTGTTCAAGTCTAGCTTATGCATACTAGTAAACCTCTTCATCCAGTATGCAAAGGTTATGTCAAGTGAAGATCAGATGCCGAGTGTTAACAAGTGCCGAGTAACATAAAGTGCCGAGTGATATAGTTTTGTTTAAGTGCTGAGCTATCCAGGAAATAGCATGTGCCAAGTATCAACAATACTTCAGGAGCCGAGTAACTTAGTTGATCAGCATAAGAGTTTGTAATTGCACAAACTATGATGCAAATAGTTTTTACAGCCGACATAAGGTAAATCTCGAAGGATTTAATGATGAGATCAAATATTTTATTTTTCCTATGCAATTTACATGCAGCCAATAAGAAAAAATGATGAAGGCATGCAACCAATAAAAGAAGCACAAATAATAAGCAGAAAATAAAGATTGAATATGGATCATAGATCCATACCTAACCCTAAATCCTCAATTGTCTTTATAAGGAAGACAAAATTTCATTGTAAAGGGGATATGAGTAGACATACAAGGGTGCACAAGGAATTCTATTTTTAGAATCGGGGATTATCAGATCACAAAGGATCAAGATCAGTGAAAGTGGAACAGGTACCTGCATTTAGCAATCAAGGATTGTAATAATACTCTCTAGCAATTGTATTAGAATGAAAATCCTATGGTGATAGGTTAGCTTAATAGCTATCTTGTAAATCCTTAATCAGGTGATTAAATCCTTTAATAGGGTGACACTTCATGTTAAGTGTTTGAAATCCTCTAACCAAGGTACTATTGATACAGTGTAAAGCCTTTAACAGGGCAGACCATCAGAAGTGGTTGAACAATATTGCTGCAGTCATTTTTGTGGGTATCATCCCCACCCCAGTTTTACCTTCTTATTCTTGGAGGGTTTTTGGGTTACCAAATTTGAGTGTTATGAGTTATTGATGCATGTGTCTAGTTTCATGTTTATTTGATATATTTACATGCATGCAATTTACTTTCGGTTAAAAGTTTTATCAGCTAAAGTGTGATACTTATGATTCACCCCACCCCCCCCCCCCCCCCCCCCCCCCCTCCCTCTCATAAGTACTCTTTCCATATTTGAATATTCCAACAATTGGTATCAGAGCAAATCAAGGTTCTCATAAGGAAAAGCCTAATAGCTTGGAGAAAAAGATCTAAAGATGGAATATTTCAAACTTGAAATGATCATTGAAAATCAGGTAATAGATGTGCAACTTGCTCTGCATAGTTTGGAGGAATTTAGAAACAAGTTGAGAAACTCATTAAAAAAGAGGAAGGATCTAGCCATAGCTGAAAATGATATACACTACAAGGAGATTGATACCACCAACATATTTTACAATGGAGATACAAAAGAGTTTGATGCAGCAATAGCAGAATTGATGGAGAAAAATAAAGTTCAAGCAGATGAGATAATATCTCTCAAGATGGAACATGAATCATAGGCCATAATGATATGTGAAATTACTGAACACAAGAAAAGAGTAGTTGGAGATAAAGTAATGATAGAAAATAACAAAAGAAATCTTGCAAACAAACTTGAAGAAAAATGTACTAAACTAACAAGGATCTCAAACATGCAGATGGATACACTTGCTCAAATGATGAACCTTCATCATGAACTCAATGTAAAAGATATTGAGATCTCTACTTTGAAGATGTAGAATGAACAAATGTAGAATGAATTGAACAGAGAAAAAGAGGTAGTAGAGAATCTCAACAAATCAAGTGAAGCCATCAAGTATTTTGAACAGTTGCTGAAATCCCCAAAATATGCCCATGATACATTAGGACTAGGATACAATAGCACTGAAGTTGGAGAATCATCAAAGAATGCTGAAAAAATAAGTGACAAAGGTAAGAATTCAAAACCCACTTGTCATTACTATAATAAGAAGGGGCATACATCTAATGTGTGCAAGAGTAGAAGATTCAATCAATCAAACATACCCAAAAGTTTCTGTCACAAGTGCAACATGCAAGGACATATGACACAAAATTGCAGATCCAATGTCACAAGGACTCAGAGATTTGATGGAAATTGTTATAATTGCAAAAAGTATGGACATAGGGCATTTGAATGCAGATCAAATCAACCAGAAAAAATAGAAGGGAATGAAAGTCATTATCATTGAGATTAAAACACCAGGTACAGTTGTCATTATTGCCAAGAATATGGACATATACCACAAAACTGCATAAGAACACATTTCAAAGAGAACTACAAAAGATGGTTGAATCAAACTACATGTTTCAGTTGTTTGAAAATTGGTCATATCAGCAGAAACTATCCTACAAGATCAAAGGCACCCAAGACTGAAGATAACAAAGGAAAACAAAAGATTGATGTCGAAAAGATAAGAAGGCAAATGAACAAGACTTGGAAAAAGAAAGATGAGTGCAACACATCAAGTGGAGGGATCACTTCACCCAATGGGTCAAGTGATCACACTTCATCAAACTAAGCATGAGAAGTACACAGGACTGATATACAAAGCTATATCACACATCAGTCCCAAGACAAAGAAGCTAAGCAAGGTATAAATCTACATAAAACAAGATGTCAAAGACACAAACTAAATGTTGTTGCCGAGCTGACTTTGGATACCGAGTTAAACGCCAATAGATGCCGAGCTCCCAATAGCGACTGAGCTGATAACTGATGCCGAGTTGATAACTCTAATGGAAGCCAAGTGAAATAAAAATAGTGGAAGCTGAGTTAGGTTAAAATTTCTTTAGAAGCCGAGTTGGCAGTTGAACATTTAATGCAATGGAAATAGGGTATATTATCGCGATTTCAATCAATTTTGCTCATCGCGATCAAGAAGAAAAGAAGAAAAAAGAGAGCTAAGTGACTTCATAGAAGGAATCCAACATATCAAGTAGATTGCAACCTCATTCAACACATTTTTCATTGATCTTAAGGTATTTTTATTTGTGTCGAGCTACATAGTTTCATATATTTTTGTTGTGAAAACACTAGTTTGCATAAATGGCATCAAGTTCGAAGAAAACTGAGGAAAAAGTGTCTTTTGAAGTGCAGTTAGTTTCAAATGAGGTCAAGCAACCTGATTTCTGTCCTATTCTCAAAGTTGCCTGCAAAAATAACCCAGCCGGAGCTCTCTCCCATATTCCTCCAAAAGTTGTAATGGTTCAAGACATGAGGAAATGTTACAATTGTAAGATAGGAGCTCTAGGAGACATGAAAATTACACAAGAATATGATAAATTGTGTGTAGATGGAGTTTTGAAAGAAGAATTCAAAATCGTTGAAAGAAAGGGTTTGACCTGAGTTTTAAGCTTTCCCATCGTATTCAAAACAAAATGGCTTAGACTTATACTGAGCAGAATTCATGGTTGAAATTTGTGGTTAGAAGATATTTCCATCAAATTGACCAAAGAGATCATACATAGAGTAACAGGGTACCCAACCCTAGATCGGTACAAAACCCTGAGAAGTGAATCAAAGGAGGTTATTGAAAAGAATACTGGTGCACAGTGGAACAAAAGAGGAATGACAATTCATACCATATAGGATCCTCTAGTTGAGTTTGCTGTTAGAGTCATCGCCCATAAATTCTATCAATCTAGTAGACTCAACAGTGTACCATGCATTGCAGTAGATGTAGGCTACAAATTGGTGAAAAAGGATCATACTTATAATCTTGCAAAACTGCAACTACAATAGATCAATGAAAACCTAGCTGCCATAAGAAGAACAAAGGGCACTCAATGCAAATTTGGGGCAATCCTAGTTTGCATATTCTTTTATGTTCAGAATGAATTTCCTTCTTTTGGCAAGGTGGCATGGAGGAATGACAGAACCATCATTGCCCAAATTAATGAATATATAGAACAAATGGGAGAAAATTTTGATACCTTGATGACAAGCTATTTTGAGGATTTCAAGAAATCCATGAAGCAAAGATCAAGGATACCAGCTTCCTTAGTAGAAAAACATACTAATGATATATGTTTCTTAGTTGACATTGATTTTACCTGCATTCAAGCAGTAATACCAAGGGTAAGATGGCTAAGGCCATTTGGATATGAAATTAATATTGATGAGGCATCTGCAGCAATAACTGCATTATTGGCAGAAGAAAAAGATAAAAGTACTCCATATTTTGGCACTTATGATGTGGTAAGATCAAATATTAACATGGAATTAAAAACTGCTTCCACATTGAAGAAGAAAGACAAATTAATAAAGAAGATTAAGAAGAAGTTTGGTAAAGAAATTGAGGCTAAGGAAGAAGAAGAAGAAGATGATAGTGATGATGAAGATGAGCAAGAACAAGGGCCAATGGAACTAACTCAAGGTCTTGGAGAAGACAAGGAGGAAGGTGAAGAGGAAGAAGAAGCCAAGAAAACACCAATTGAAGCTGAGCCAAAGAAGAGAAAGGCAACAGAATAGCCTTCAGCCAAGCCCAGATCAAAGAAAGTTGCCACGCCATCACCTCAAAAGCCAACAACATGAGCATCAACAAGGGCCTCCACTCAAAAGGCCAAAGAGGAAGTTACCAAGAAGAAAAAAGTCAAGGAAACACAGGAAGAGCCAAGGAAAAGAAGAAGGTATGTGGCTCAACCTGACACTGATGAAGAAGATCAATCTAAAAAGGTAAGCAATTCATTAGTTGATACCTTATGTAAAAAGATTGGAAATGGTGACTTAAGTAATTTAAATAAAGTTAATTTCAATAAATTTACTAAAGAATAAAAAAATAAGATAGAAGAAACAATTTATGGAATGATGGCACAGTTCAAGTACACTCCACTTGAACTAGATGGACAATTGCCAAAAGAACTGTCAAAAATTGTAGAAGACAGATGGCATTTTTGTTTGAAAATGGAGAAGGAGATGAGGGAATCAACCCTAGCAAGTGTATTGCCAGATTTGACTAGGGAACAAGTAAGGAATGCAGTCAAAAGGCATAATAACAGGTTTACACCTAAATACAGGGCATTCTTCATACTCCAAAATAGGATGGAAGAGGTTATTCAAAGAACAATGAAATCATGAAAGAACTTGTACAAAAAGATTGAAGATTTTCTTGAGGAAGAATACAAGGAAGAAGTTGTTGTACCAATAGAGGAGAGGAGAAAAAGGAAAGAAGAAGAAGAGAAGAAAAGAGAAGAAGAGAAGAAGGATGAAGAAAAGAAAGATGGAGAGGAGGAAGAGACACAAAAATATGTTATAATGACAATAGCTGAGCAAGAGTAGCAACCAGATCAGAGTGTGCAAGACACACAACTGCCACCCCCTAGCCCTCCTCAAGCATCCATTTCACCTACAGACACTGTAACTATTACTAATGTTCTTGATACTTCTGGTCAAAATATCAATCCATTAACTATAGAAGATCTTAAAAGAATTCTTGACCAATCTACACAACAAGCAATATTGTGTACAGATCCAGTATTGGTCAGTATAGATGAATTGCAAAAACTAGTAGAAAATACAGTCAAAGATAAGGTAAATCTACAAGAACCACCTTCTATTACAACTACTAGTAGTCAATTCGAAATACCAACAAGCATAATTGATGCTGCAAGATAGAAGCCAAGTGCAGCTATAGAAAAAGGAATAGAAAAAATAGGACAGACTATTACATCTGATCCTACAGCACAAACACAAGGTGCACTTCCTCAAATTACAATAATTGATCATGGTAGATAGAAGGAGGAGGAGACAATAAAAACCCCTAAAGAATAGGAGGCAATACAAACATTAATAAATTTTCCTACCTCGTGAACTCCTTCACACCAGCCATTGCAAATATCAGTACCATCATCTAGTACTACCAGAGTTGTAAGGGTACTTCACTATGGAGACCCTGATTTAGATGAGGAGATAGTCATACCAAGCTATGACTCAAAATCAATAACCATTGATCAAATAAATGAGGTGCAGGAAGCACTGAATAGAAGAAAAAGACAAGAGATACTTAGGAAAGAGTATAAACATAAGAAAACATTATATGAGATTAAGGACATCTTTATGGATACCTTCAGTTTGCAATCACTAGATGAGTCAAAGCATATCACAGAGCAATTAACAGATATTGTTGACCAGGTGACAAATGAAGACCTAGAAACAAATGCAAAACTTATGGAATGGTCAGAAAGAAAATTTCAAAGGAAAGTGAATGAGAAAATATCAAGTCAAATTGCACTTTCACAAGTTGAACTGGCTAAGCTTATTGACAAAGTGAAAAAGGTACTTGAGAATATATTCTCATTGTACAAAAAGTTGTGTGATTTTTCATACTTCACACAAGAAACAAGCCAAAAGATATTGAGCTTGGAAAGAAATTTAAATATTTCAAGCATGCAATTACCAAATGATCTAGCTCAAAGTGAGAAGCATTTTTCTCAATCGCTTCACACTCACAAAGAAATAGCTATATTAATAGTAGATGAGGCTAATATCAAGGCGAAATTAATATAGCTCCAGTCCTCCATTACCCCACATTTAGAGATACTCCATAAATAGCAGGTATATGCTGAAACTGTTCTCAAGAAAGACCCAAATCTTTCTACATCAGATGGACTTATTTATCTTGCTGCCAAGACTACTATCCAGCATAAGTCACTGGAAATTTCTTTGAACAATTGGGATGCAGCTCTCAGGATGATTATGGAGGTAAACAACACATTTTTGGCTAAATATGGTCTTAACCCTTAAAAATTATTTGACATAAGTGTCAAAAAGGGGGAGATACAGATATAATAAGGGGAGATACAGATATAATGAGATGAATTAACGGGGAGAAAAGATACAAAGGAGGAGCTTGATATACAGAAAAGGCACAATCAACTTAGGGGGAATTACAAAATTTTGAGGTATCTATTGTAAGATTATAAGTTACAAATTTTGATCAAGTTTTCTTTAAACTCTGTATCTACCAATCAGATTAGTAAATGTACTTATAAGGTTAGTTAAGTGTTTTTGTCACTCATGTCAAAGGGGGAGATTGTTAACCTCATAATGGTTTTTGACATTTCAGTGCCAACACACTTAATCACATTCCACATTAGAAGCCGAGTACATCATGCATGCTGAGTCACAACAAATGTTGAGTTAGGAAAGACTTCATGTGCCGAGTAAAAATCAGATGTCGAGTGTTAACAAGTGCCGAGTAACATAAGGTGCCGAGTGATACAATTTTGTTTAAGTGCTGCGCTATCTAGGAAATAGCATGTGCTGAGTATCAGCAATACTTCAGGAGCTGAGTAACTCAATAGATCAGCATAAGAGTTTGTAATTGCACAAACTATGATGCAAACAGTTTTTACAGCCGACATAAGGTAAATCTCAAAGGATTTAATGATGAGATCAAATCTTTTATTTTTCCTATGCAATTTACATGCAGCCAATAAGAAAAAATGATGAAGGCATGCAACCAATAAAAGAAGCGCAAATAATAAGCAAAAAATAAAGATTGAATATGGATCGTAGATCCATACCTAACCCTAAATCCTCAATTGTCTTTATAAGGAAGACAAAATTTTATTGTAAAGGGGATATGAGTAGACATACAAGGGTGCACAAGGAATTCTATTTTCAGAAGCGGGGATTATCAGATCACAAAGGAACAAGACCAGTGAAAGTGGAGCAGGTGCCTGCATTCAGCAATCAAGGATTGTAATCCATCAGGTTCATTGTACCTAATACTCTCTAGCAATTGTATTAGAATGAAAATTCTATGGTGATAGGTTAGCTTAATAGCTATCTTGTAAATCCTTAATCAGGTGATTAAATCCTTTAACAAGGTGACACTTCATGTTAAGTGTTTAAAATTCTCTAACCAAGTCACTATTGATACAGTGTAAAGCCTTTAATAGGGTAGGCCTTTAACAGGGCAGACCAACAGAAGTGTTTGAACAATATTGCTGCAGTAATTTTTGTGGGTATCATCCCCACCCCAGTTTTACCTTCTTATTTCTAGAGGGTTTCTGGGTTACCAAATTTGAGTGTTATGAGTTATTGATGCATGTGTTTAGTTTCATGTTTATTTGATGTATTTACATGCATGTAATTTACTTTCAGTTAAAAATTTTATCGGCTAAAGTGTGATACTTATGATTCATCCCTCCCCTCATAAGTACTCTTTCCATATTTGAATATTCCAATAGGAACATAGTTATCAAAGTTGTCTAGTTCAAATGCAGTCAATCTTCCAACTATAGCCTCTAGATTTATCTTATGATTGTTGGAAATAGAGATGGAGTAACTGAGAGGGGAGGGGTGAATTAGTTACCACAAAAATAAATCCATAGATCCTTAGATGTCTGAAAATATAGCTGCTGACAATCTCACAAATAAATTTGAAACCTGATAGATGTTCTGATAACTTATTTAGCATTTAAAGTGATAACATGCATGCATAAAGAAATAACACGAACACAAGATATACCAGATTTAATGTGGAAACCCAATTTGAGAAAAACCACCAAGTAACTAGTTACCAATTTTCACTCTTCTGAAGTAAGCCCTGTTAGGAGCCAACCTTGTTAAAGGTTACAAAACACACTGTTAGATGTGACCCTGTTAGAGGATTTGATCACCTTGTTAGAAGTGCCTTATCAGAGGTCTTTAAAACAATTCAACTGAATTGTCACCTTGTTAGAGGATTTACAAAATGGCTGTCAAACCAACTTTGTTAAGATATTTGAATCACTGTTACGATGATTAGAAAGCAACAATGAAGTGATCTGAAATATATGCAACTTATCTTTGCTGATTACAGATCTTTGATCTGCTTCACTAGATCCTCACTGATCGAATACAACTTTGTAGCTTCATAGGGATATCTAATCCTTCCTCAACATTTGCTCATATATTTTCTTATTCACACTTTTATGCATTCACACACTTTTTTTTTTTTGAATTCACAACTTGACCTTTCATATATACCTTACAGATTGTCAAGTCGACTCAATTACAAGTTACAACAACTGAAAAACATAAATCAGTCAGCTGCATAAAACAATTAAACTTAATTCTTTAGAACAATAAAATTCTTCACTGCTCGACCCAGCTCGGTGACCACTACTCAGAATGATTTCCCCAGTGTTAACCAAATGAAGCTTTGTAAACACTGCAAACCTTGTAACTTCCTTTGAAGATTGAGTTAACTCGATAAATACTGACCTTCCTTTGTTTACCGAGTGAGCTCGGTAAAAGCTAATTTTTTTTCGCTTACCAAGTGATCTCGGTAAAAGCTAACTTTTCTTCGCTTACCGAGTGAGCTCGATAAAAGATAATTTTTTTTGCTTATCGAGTGAGGTCGGTAGACATTGAATTTCCCTTTGTTAACCTTGGAAGCTCGGTTAACATTAACTTTTTGCTACAAAAATTTTTGATGCCCGAGTGAGCTCGGTAAGAGCTAACTTTCTGTGTAATGTTCAAGAACGCTCGGTAGTCACTATAAATTTCTTTGCTAACCATATGAGCTCAGTAGACTCTGTATGATGGCTGATATGACATTTGTGTAACATAAAAAATAATACACAGTTAACAATTGTATCTAACAATCTCCCTCTTTTGCATTGATGGCAACACAACATGTCATAGCAGAAATAAAATTTGAAAACAAGTCTTTCACTTATATGGAAACACATGTCAATATAACAATTCTCCCTCTAAGATAGAAAACTGTCCCTCTTACAGTAATCTCCTTCTGTGAAGAAATTGCATATAAAACTATTTTGAACAAATTTCAGAGAGATATCACAGTAATAAACTCTCCCTCTTTGACAACACATGCCAAAGACAACTCAAACTCAAATGAATTTCAATGTACCTTTAGTACTAATTCATATACAATGTTTCCTGGTTATGCTACATCAACTGATAGATCTTCAATCTGGTATGAGTTGATGCATCACTAAAACTTTATTTTAGTGAACTTCAGATAGGGGAGTGACCCCTAACTTGCCTCTTAGATACAAGAATACATCCTTGGGTAATGGTTTTGTGAATATGTTAGCACTTTGGTCCTTTGTATGAATATATTCCAATATAATCTCCTTATCTTGCACCAATTCTCTGACAAAATGATATTTTATTGCAATATGCTTGGTTTTGGAATGCATCACTGGATTCTTAGATATGTTGATTGCATTTGTATTATCACAGAACATAACAACTAGTTCTTTGATTTCCATCTTCATGCCTTCCAACAAATATTTAAACCAAGCAATGTTAGAACAATTTACTGCTACAGCAACATACTCTGCCTTTGCTATTGATTGAGATGTACAATTATGCTTTTTGCTTGTCCAAGAAACCAATCTTTTTCCAAGAAAGAATGCACCTCCACTTGTACTTTTTCTGTCATCAAGGTTTCCTGCCCAATCAACATCAGTAAACACTTTCAAATTCAAATTTCCTCCAAACTTATACCATAACCCATACTCTTCAGTTCTTTACAAATATCTCATTATTATTTTGATTGCCATCATGTGATTTTCTCTTGGTTTTGCTGAAAATCTTGCTACAATACCAACTGCAAGGGCAATATCTGGCCTAGTATGAACTACATACTGCAACTTTCCAATCATAGATCTATACAATGTTTGATCTACTTCTTTTGATTCATCTTCCTTGGTAAGTTTTAACCCGGTACACATAGGAGTCCCAACTGGTCTACAATCTTCCATTCCAAACTTTTTCAATATCTCCTTGATGTACTTTGATTGAGCGATGTAGATACCAACTTTATTTTGTTGAATTTGAAGACCAACAAAGAATTTGATCTCACCAAACATAGACATTTCAAATTCCTTGTTCATTTTTTTTGAGAATTCTTTGCACAGATCATCATTCCCTATGAAAATAGTATCATCTAAAAATATTTTTGCCAAGACAATCTTATTATCTGGTCCTTCTTTAATATACAAGCTACTGTTATCATTAGTTCATTGAAAACCAATCTGAATAAGATAGTTATGCAATCTTTCATACCATGCTCTAGGGGCTTGTTTCAGACCGTGCAATCCTTTGTGTAATTTGTAGACCATGTTCTTCTTTTCTGGGTCAACAAAACCTTCAGGTTGTTCAATGTAAACCTCTTCATCTAGTATACCATTGAGGAATGCTAATTTGACATCCATCTAATAAAGTTTGAATCCCTTGTGAGCAGCATATGCTAGTAAGGTTCTGACTCATTCCAATCTTGTAACAGGAGAAAAAGTTTCTCCATAGTCTATTCCTTCTTCTTGAGCATATCCTTTGCATAGTAGTCTAGCTTTGTTTCTTGATACCTTACCATCTTCATCCAACTTGTTTCTGAATACCCACTTAGTTCTAGTAACATTTTTGTCTTTAGGTCTGGATACAAGAGTCCATGTCTTGTTTTTCTCTGTTTTCTCTATTTCTTCATTCATAGCTTCAATCCAACTATCATTTTCCAATGCATCTTTGATGTTTCTAGGTTCAAAATCAGCAAGTAAACAAGTACCATTCAGCTTATTTTTTGTCATGATTCCTTCAGATTTATCTTCAATGATCTGATCTATTGAATGATGTCTCCTGACATACTTAGCTAATACAGGTTCCTTGCCTTTTGAATGGATTTCATTATTATCTTCTTGCATTTCAATTTTAGGCTCTGTCTGTTCTGGCTCGGTAGATATTTTCTCGGTACAGACTTGCTCAGTAGACACTAAATTTAATTCGGTTTGCTGTGGCTCGGTTTGAACTTCCTGTAACTTGGTTACAGATGACTTGGGAGTAGAAGTTTCCTGATTCTCTAATGTAACTAGTACTATATCAGGTTCACTAAAGAAAAACCTTTTATAATCTTCTGGTTCCCTTTTGCTTTCTTCTTCAGTCCTTTTTGCAAACTCATCATTTTTCACATGTGCACTTTCTATGACTTTGTGAGTGGACAAGTTCAAACATCTATATGCCTTACTTTTGCATGAGTATCCAAAGAATATACCTTCATCACCTTTTACATCAAATTTTCCTTTTCTAGATTCTTTCAAAATGTAACATTTACTTCCAAATACTTTAAGGTAACTTACATTAGGTTTATAGCCATCCGATAACTCATAGGGGGTTTTGAATGAGTCTTTCTTCAGCTGTACTTGGTTCAAGGTATAGACTACAATGCTGATAGCTTCCTTCTAGTATTTGATGGCAATGTTCTTTTCAATCATTAAAGTTCTTGCACAATCCATGATGGATCTGTTTCTTCTTTCAGCTATTCCATTTTTTTGGGGCATTCTAGGGGTTGATACCTATCTTTTGATTCCTCTTTCAATGCAAAAGTTATTGAATTCATGTGAAATGAATTCTCCACCTTTGTCTAATCTCAAGCATTTTAATCTTTTCCCTGTTTCCTTTTCTACTCTAGCCAAATACCATTTAAACTTTTCAAATGCTTCTAATTTATTTGTTAGATACATGACTGTCATCATTCTTTAGTAATCATCAACAAAAAGAATGAAGAACTTTTCTCCAGTATAGCTTTCAATTCCAATGGGTCCACATAAATCAGTATGCACAATTTCTAATATATCTTCAGACTGATAGTTTTTACTTTTAAAACTAGTCTTTCCCATCTTTCCAATCTAACAATTTTTGCATAAACAGACCTCAAGTTTATTTATGTTGGAAATGCCTCTTACTTTCCTGAATTTTCTTATTTTTATCAAATTATCAAAGTTTACGTGACACAACCTTTTATGCCATAACCAAATTTCTTCAACTTGAGCAATGAAACATGAACATTCACCTAGTTCAAGATAGAATAGATTATCTTTAGTTTGAGTGCCTGATCTAATCAACTTTCCTTTCCCATCCAGCAGTCTTGCTTTACCATATATGAATTCTACTTTGATTCCATTATTGAGTAGTTGTGCCACACTTAACACATTATGCTTTAGTCCTTCTACACAATAGGCATTATCACATATAAGTTCTTTGGTTACAGAGATTCTTCCTCTTCCTTTTATACAAAAAGGTTCATTGTTACCAAATCTTACACTGCCACTATCATACTCTTCAAAGTATTCAAACTTAGTTTTGTTGCCAGTCATGTGATGAGAACAACCACTATCTATGATCCATGCATCATTTTTTCTCATATGAGAAATCAGTGTCATTTCTTCATCATTATCATATTCATCTTTCACAGCAATATAGACCATCTCTTCTTCTTCTTCATCATTAGAATCATTAGAATCTTTAGCCATAAAACATGTTTTCTTACCTTTGTCCTTGAATGGTTTGAAATCTTTATTGCCATTCCATCTGTGATCTTTCTTCTCATCTTTATTCTTCTTGTTTGGACACCTAGCAGCAATATGACCAACTTTTTCACATGAAAAATAGATTAGAGGTACTTTACCTTTGTATTTTCCTCTACCTTTAGAATACTTTCTTGCTAAAAGGGCTTCAATAACTTCAAGATCACTGTCTGAACTTTGGTCTGATTCATCTTCACTTTCTAACTGAGATTTCTTTTTGCCTTTCTCCTTGAGTGAAAGTTTGGCTTCAAATGTTGATTCAATGTTCTTGGAAGCTGGAACATAGTTATCAAAGTTGTCTAGTTCAAATGCAGTCAATCTTCCAACTATAGCCTCTAGATTTATCTTATGATTTTCTTCACACCTTCTTTCCTGAATTGCAGAAACTCTAATTGCATAAATGGGGAGTAGAGTTCTGAGAACTTTACTTATAACTGTCTCTTCACTGATATCTCCTCTAGAAGCTTTGATTGCATTGACACATGCTTTAACTCTTTCAACATATTTTGCAATGTTTTCATCCTCTCTCATCCTCATTTGATCAAATTGTCCTCTCAGATTTTTTTCTTTGGCTCTTCTAAGATTATCATCTCCTCCATAGATCTCTTTCAACTTTTCCCACATTTCAAAGGCAGATTTGTAGTCCTTGATATCATCAAATTCTTCATAACTCAGAGTAGATGCTGTATCTATCATCATAATGTTGTGAGTCTTCTCTTCAGCAATATCATTGATAGATAGTGTACTAGTTGGTTCTGCATATTTTTCATCAAGGTACTTCAGTCCTGTATCACCAATGGATGCTAGGTGAAGCTCATCAGTCCTTACCATGATGAGAAGTTATTTCTATTAAGTCTCGGGATTTCCCTTTTGTAAGACATCCTGATCTTTGGCTTAGATCCTTGAAATCTTATCCTGCAAGCATCAAAAGCTCTTATACCAATTGTTGGAAATAGAGATGGAGTAACTGAGAGGGGAGGGGTGAATCAGTTACCACAAAAATAAATCCACAGATCCTTATATGTCTTAAAATATAGCTTTTTACAATCTCACAAATAAATTTGAAACTTGATAGATGTTTTGATAACTTATTTAGCATTTAAAGTGATAACATACATGCATAAAGAAATAACATGAACACAAGATATACCAGATTTAACGTGGAAACTCAATTTGGGAAAAACCACCAAGTAACTAGTTACCAATTTTCACTCTTCTAAAGTGAGCCTTGTTAGGAGCCAACCCTATTAAAAGTTACAAAACACACTGTTAGGTGTGACCCTGTTAGGAGATTTGATCACCTTGTTAGAAGTGGCCTTGTCAGAGGTCTTTAAAACAATTCAATTGAATTGTCACCTTGTTAGAGGATTTACAAAATGGCTATCAAACCAACTCTGTTAAGAGATTTAAATCACTATTAAAATGATTAGAAAGCAACAATGAAGTGATCTAAAATATATGCAACTTATCTTTGCTGAATACAGATCTCTGTTCTGCTTCACTAGATCCTCACTAATCAAATGCAACTTTGCAGCTTCATAGGGATATCTAATCCTTCCTCAACATTCGCTCATATATTTTCTTATTTGCACTTTTATGCATCCACACACTTCTTCTTCTTTTTTAATTCACAACTTGACCTTTCATATATACCTTACAGATTGTCAAGTCGACTCAATTACAAGTTACAACAACTAAAAAACATAAATCAATCGACTGCATAAAACAATTAAACTTAATTCTTTAGAACAATAAAATTCTTCACTGCCCGACCCAGCTCGGTAACCACTTCTCAGAATGATTTCCCTAGTGTTAACCAAATGGAGCTTGGTAAACACTACAAACCTTGCAACTTCCTTTGGAGACTGAGTTAACTTGGTAAATACTGACCTTCCTTTGTTTACTGAGTGAGCTCGGTAAAAGCTAATTTTTCTTCACTTACCGAGTGATCTCAGTAAAAGCTAACTTTTCTTCGCTTAGCGATTGAGCTCGGTAAAAGCTAACTTTTCTTCACTTACCGAGTGAGCTCGGTAAAAGCTAATTTTTCTTCGCTTATCGAATGAGTTCGGTAGACATTGACTTTCCCTTTGTTAACTTTGGGAGCTCGATTAACATTAACTTTCTGCTACAAAATTCTTTGATGCCTAAGTGAGCTCAGTAGGAGCTAACTTTCTGTGTAATGTTCAAGAACGCTCGGTAGTCACTATAAATTGCTTTGCTAACCATCTGAGCTTGGTAGACTCTGTCTGATGGCTGATACGACATTTTTGTAACATCAAAGACAATACACAATTAACAATTGAATCCAACAATGATTTGCTTCACATCTTCTTTCTTGAATTGTAGAAACTCTGATTGCATAAATGGAAAGTAGAGTTCTAAAAACTTTACTTATGACTATCTCTTCCTTGATATCTCCTCTAGATGCTTTGATTGCACTGACACATGCTTTAACTCTTTTAACATATTTTTCAATGTTTTCATCCTCTCTCATCCTCATTTGACCAAATTTTCCTCTCAGACTTTCTGCTTTGGCTCTTCTAACATTATCATCTCCTCCATAGATCTCTTTCAGCTTTTCCCACATTTCAAAAGAAGATTTGCAGTCCTTTATATCATCAAATTCTTCATAACTCAGAGCAGATGCTATATCTATCATCATGATGTTGTGGGTCTTCTTTTCAAAAATATTATTGACAAATAGTGTACTAGCTGGTTCTACATATTTTTCATCAAGGTATTTTAGTCCTGTATCTCCAATAAAAGCTAGATGAAGCCTCATCAACCCTTGCCATGCTAAGAATTTGTCCCTATTAAGTCTTGGAATTTCTGTCTTATAAGACATCTTGATCTTTAGCTTAGATCTTTGAAATCTTATCCTGCAAGCACCAAAAGCTCTGATACCAATTGTTGAAAATAGAGCTGGAGTAACTGAGAGGGGAGGGGTGAATCAGTTACACAAAAATAAATCTAAAGTTTCTTAGATGTCTTAAAATATAGTTGTTGCTGACACTCGGTAACCACACAAATAAATGCTGAAACTTGATAGATGTTATGCTAACTTATTAAGCATTTAAAGTGATTAACATGCATGCATAAATGAACTAACATGAACACAAGAGACACCAGATTTAACGTGGAAACCTAATTTGGGAAAAACTACCAAGTAACTAGTTACCAATTTTCACTCTTCTGAAGTGAGCCCTGTTAGGAGCCAACCCTATTAAAGGTTACAAAACACACTGTTAGTTGTGACCCTGTTAAAGGATTTAATCACCCTGTAAGGAGTGGCCTTGTTGGAGGTCTTAAGAATAATTCAACTAAATTGTCAACTTGTTAGAGGATTTACAAAATGGCTATTAAACTAACTCTGTTAAGAGATTTGAATCACTGTTACAATGATTAGAAAGAAACAATGAAGTGATCTAAAATATATGCAACTTATCTTTTTTGAATATAGATCTCTGTTCTGCTTCACTAGATCCTCACTGATTGAATACAACTTTGTAGCTCCTTAAGGATATCTAATCCTTCCACAACATTCACTCATATCTTCAATATTCGCTCATTCCATTTACATTTATACCTTCGCACTCTTATGCATCCACACTCTTACATTTTTTTTTGAATTCACAACTTGAAATTTCATATATACCTTGCAGATTGTCAAGTCGGCTCAATTAAAAGTTACAACAACTAAAAAATATTAAATTAGTCAGCTGCAAACATTGCACAAAACAATTAAACTTAATTCTTTAGAATAATAAAATTCTTCGCTGCCTGACCTAGCTCAGTGACCACAGCTCTAGAATGGTTTCCCCAGTGTTAACCAAGTGAAGCTTAGTAAACACTGCAAACCTTGTAACTTCCTTTGGAGACCGAGTTAACTCAATAAACACTGACCTTCCTTCGCTTACCAAGTGATCTCGGTAAAAGCTAACTTTCTCTTCGATGACTGAGTGAACTTGGTAGACATTGACTTTCCCTTTGTTAACCTTGGGAGCTCGATTAACATTAACTTTTTGCTACAAAATCCTTTGATGCCCGAGTGAGCTCAGTAAGAGCTAACTTACTGTGTAATGTTCAAGATTGCTTGATAGTCACTATAAATTGCTTTACTAACCATTTGAGCTCGGTAGACTCTGTCTAATGGTTGATATGACATTTGTGTAACATCAAAGATAATACACAATTAATAATTGTATCCAACAATATCTTCTCTTTACCTTTTATGCTCACACACACACATATTAGCGAAAACCTTGAAAAATTCCTTCAAATTGCTCTGCTCACTTCATTACCCAGGACATTGTAACTCTTTAAACATTCATCCTCCAATCATACAATCTAGACTTAATCCATAGTATTTTGATGCCTCTTATCTTTTCTTTATTCCTCCTTTATGTTTGCAAGAGTTACTCTATCCTCATAACACCAGAAAGCTTCTACAGATGACATTCTATTCTTATGTTTTTCCTTTCTTGTATACGTGTAAAGCCTTGTATTCATTTCTTCACATTTCCTTATACACTCATATGCTTAGACCTAATTCATGACCACAAAGAAAGGATAAAATAGTTCTTCATTCATACACTTACCTTTCAAGTGTAAAGGTGTAATGATAAAATTTTACTTTTTCATTGATGAATGACCCAAATTGTAGCATAAACAAATAGAAAATAACATCGTCGTTGATTTTTTGCACATGCAAAGTTAAGAACTTAAGTTATCTACCACATGGGTTGGGCCCATCTGATGTTTATGACATGTCACCATCTGATTCACTTGCACCATGGCCCATCTATCAACTCAATAAGTCCCACTTTAAACAATCACTATTATAATCTAGCTTTATAGTTGTTCATGAGCCCAAGAAATGTATGCACGTAAACACAATAGCATCCCACCTTCACTCCTACGAACTGACTTTATTCGTAGAACCATAAAACATTTTGTACATTCTTACAAACCATTCCTTTATGCCATGATAGGGTATTACACTCTTATGCTAATCATTAGGACATATATGCATAGATCTCAACTCAACTCCTTTCCAACCTCTCGCTCAACTATTTACTCGTACCACCATAAAGCGACACAACACATATCCTTCAAAACCTTTTATGATCACACACTCAACATAATATCGTATGATTGGAAATATCTTTTCAAACCTCTTTCGCTCACCTATTCAATTGCTCACTGTAAAGCTATAAAACTACTTTCAAAGCATAAAAAGCCTTTACATTTCTTCACTCAAAGACCAAACGTATGATCAGGGAGACTCTAAATAAACTATTCCTCTATTACGAAAGACAAATGAATATGTGCGTAAAATAAAACTTCTTTATGCTCTTACGCTGCACTATAAAATGTGACCACAGAAACTAGAGGAAAAAGGTATTTCACTCTTATGTGAAACCCTACATCGTAAGACCCTAAAGGGAAAAATTCAAGTGCTTTACAGGTCTTTTCAAAAATTTGAAAGGAGACCTAGGGTTTCTTCACACTTAGGGTATTTTAATGGCGAGGTTGAGAGAAAAACTTTGAGAATTTAATAAAATTCATCAATACATGAATCAGGACATGACTAGGGTAACCTAAAATTATGAAAATTATGAGGAATGAAACCCTAATCTACAAAATGCAATGACCTAACTAATTTCTCAAAAAAATTCCAAACTTTTTCTATATTGTGAAAAGTCAGGCCAACAGTGGCTCTATTTGGGGATGATAGACTACTTGAGTCTATGCAAGAATTGATAATCTATGGAAGAGAAGACCGCATATGAATTTCTAAATGAAAAATTCTTCAGAAAGCATAGAGAAACACATAGAAACAATAAACTAGACTGTACAGAGAAAATTACAAGGATCTACAAAATATACACAATGTACAAGAACACAAGGTAACCCTAAACTACTATTCATGGAAAAGCAGATACCTTAAGAAAAGTATCTCTTCAAGAATAGTCTATGAACTGGCAATTCCAGAATATTGTCTGATAAATCTTTAAGGCTATAGGAGTCTTTTCCCATGCATCTTCGATTCAATAGGGACCTAGCTAGATAGGGTCAAATTTACCATGTTTTCCTTTATCTTCAATTCTGGCATTCCACATTAGACTAAATCTCTATCTTGAATTTTTTTTCTTATTTTCCTTTTGTCATACAGTATCTTGATTTGTAATTGCAACTTTTGGTTTCTGACTGATGCCTCCTTTCTTGTTTCTGCTAACCCTACAAGCTCATCAAGCCTTTCTTGCATATCATCTGTAATACCCTCATCATATAATTGGATATGATTGTAGAGTCTCATTAAGTTATTCTAAGGCATCCTTGCCTGAATTCCATATACCAGATCAAAAGGAGCTATTGCAATGGCTTTCTTTACAGTCACTCTATTAGCCCATATGGCAAGTTGAAACTTAGAGTCCCATGCTTTCTTGTTATCATCTAAGGTCCTCTTAATAATTTTTAACAAGTTTTTATTTATAGATTTAGCCTGTTCATTTCCTTGTGGATGATCTAAAGCACATGGCATTATTTGTCACAATTTTCTAAGGGCAACCGAATCTAGAAATAACATTACTTAGCAAGAAATTATTTACAACTTTACTTGTTGCATTTCTTATAGGGATAGCTTCTACCAATTTTGTAAAGTCGTCAGTAGCAACTAAAATTCATGAATAGCTAGTACTAGATTTGGGAGAAATCTCACCTATGAAATCCATACCCCACTACTAAAATGGTGCTTGCACCTCAACTAGCTTTAAAGGAGTATTACCTAAATTTTTTATTTTTTCAGCAAAACTTTTACAGGAGTCACATTTTCTAACCAAGATTTGAGCATCTTTAAAAAGGGATGGCCACCAGAATCCAGCTCTCATTACCTTATATGCAGTAATCTTAGCCATATAATGTCCCCCACACACTCCAGTATGCATCTTGTTCAAAAAAATTTGGGCCCTATCTTGATCAAGGCATTTCAATAATATCCCTTCAAAATTTCTCCACCACAAATTGCCTTTGATAATTATATACTTGATGGCTTGCAATTTTTTGCTCCTTTTCTCATATTCAGTTAAGTGAAATGGAACCTCTATGTGTTCCAAATAGTGAATAATAATGGTATACCACTCACAATGGCTCATATCACATGAATAAGATCTAAGGTCATCCATTACCATATTAATTTGGTTAGCATCCATATTTGATTGAGCCATGAGTTTAGCTAAACCTTGACCTCTTACCAACTTTGTTATCTATATCTCAATGTTAAATTCTTGGATCTTGTTGATCCACCTACATCTTCTTCCAAACACTTCCTATTGAGAAAATATATCTTTCATAGTAGCACTAGGTACAAATGCAATGACAATAACACCTACCAAGTAGCATCTAAAAGCCTTTATAGCTTTTACTAAAGCATATGCTTTCTTTTCATTTATTTCATATTTCAACTTAGCTGGCTACAATGATGTACTAAAGAATACAATTGGTTGCTCATATCCTTCATTATTTTTCTGCAACAAGATTGCAGCTATAGTATGAAAAGAAGCAAAAGAAAATATGTGCATGGGCTTTGTGTAGTCAGGTGTTCTTAGCAATAGAGCATTTTTTATTGTAGTTTTAATATCCTGGAATGCTTGTTAAGGCTCATCATTCCAATCTATAGTAGCTTCTTTCTTCAGCATTTTTGAAATAGGTCTTCTGATTTCAAAAAAGTTAGTAGCTTAAGGACCTTATCAATAGTTGCTACTCTCTTAGGATCTATCTTTACCCCATCCTTTGATACCATATGTCCCAATAACATACCTTCAGTTACCCCAAATGAACATTTTTTAGGGTTTAATGACACTCCATATTACAATGCTTTGATAAAAATATTTTCCAGATTCTCACAAAGATCTTCAACCTTCTTGGAATAAGATATGAGCTCATCTTGATATACCACCATAAACTAATTGATATATTTATGAAAAGCCACATCCGTGGCTCTTTGGAATGTAGCACTAGCATTGATCAATCCAAAAGGCATCCTTACATATACATAGGTTCCCCAAGGAGTTGTAAATGTTGTTTTGAATTGCTCTTCTTCTTTTACTAGTACTTGGTTATATCCTAAGAATCCATCCATCATAGACATGAGTTCAGATCTAGTTACTTGTTGTAGCATGGCTCCCATGTTTGGTAATCCATAATGATCTTTTAAGGAAGCAATATTCAAATTTCTAAAATCTACACACAGTCTGATTTCTCCATTCTTTTTTCTAACAGAAACTAAGTTTCAAACCCAAGTGGAATGCCTAATACGTTTGATTATTCCCTTGTCCCTTAGCTTCATTAGTTCCTCTTGCATTTTGGGGGCTAGGGTTGGGTTGACTAGCCTCTTTTTTTGCCGAAAAGGTTTTAAATTGTCTTTCAATGGTATAACATGTTGAAAGAGATCTTTTATGTAGGATTTCAAATCATAATATGACTACGCAAAAACATGTCTATATTTTCTTAATAGGTCAATCAAAGGATTCTTAATTTTAGTTGACAAATTTTGGCTAATGTAAACTTTCTTTGGGGCCTCATTAATACCCAAATTTATCTCTTCTAATTCCTGAGGCTTACAGGCCTTAGCTCCATGTTTTACCATATCCTGGTTATCAAACATATTCTCCAAGACAACCAAACCTTTAGGTACTTTGTTAGTCTTCAACTATATAACTTCCTGGCCAAAAATTGTTTCCCTACCATCTATGGTCTCAACCAAATCAATGCAATCCATCTCCTGATCGTGATACTTATCTTCATTTAACAAGAAATTGACAATATCTTTATCATCTTCAAATACCTTCCAATGTTCAATGTTATCAGGTACTGAGGGTCTGTTTTGAACTTCAATTTGTGATATCCCTACAAATGATATCTCCTAGGGCTTAATTGCTACATTTGCTAACAAGTTAGCCATCTTATTCTAGGTTCTCTATCTCCATGATATACCAAATGCATCAAATAGTTCAATCTGATCCCAAACAACATTTCTATACTATTTCAATCTTCTATTTTTAGAAGCATATGTTCTCTTTATCTGTGAGATAATCAATTCTAAATCCCCTATGACTTGCAATTTCTTAATTCCATGGTGGGTAGCAACTTTCAACCCTAACAACAAGGCTTCATATTTAGCTATATTATTAGTACATGAAAATTTCAAGGTAAAAGAATATCTAAAAGTGTTTTTCTCTAGAGAAACAAAAACTACCCCTACTCTTGCACATTCTTTAGAACTAGCTCCATCAAAGAGCATTGTCCATAATATTGGTGAATCTGTACAAAATTCAACTTCATATTCAATAATAGTAGGCAAATTCTCAACTTCTTGGATAATAAATTCAGCTTTGAATGCATTCACACCAGTATCTAAAAAGCAAGTGGCATCTTTGTCAATTTCTTCTCTCAAAATGTGATTGACCCTTGGCTCTTTGTTTACCTTAACAACTTTATCTCCAATATGAAAGGTTGCATAAGTTAAGTCATAGCATAGGCTACCCCCCATAGTAGCACTCCACTTTCTAGATATCAAGATTCCATAATGTGGAGGTATATCAACTACAAGAACTGACATGGTCAATTCTACCTCGGGATATGTAGCTCATTTAAATGGAAAAGCATTTATAGTACCTATGACTGGAACTTCCCTAGCATCCATATCTCTACATCTGCCTTGTTTAGTGTCTACTTTCAACCCTAAGGCTTCCATTACTTTGAAGGGCATTATGGTGTTAGAGGCTCATAAGTCTATCGTGCAATTTTTTAGGGTCTTCCCTTTTATAATTAGACTAAGAAAGAATGGGTCAATATCTTCTATGTATGTTACTAATGAGTCATCTAAGAACATTTGGGGAATTTGGGACATGATACCACTATCTTCTAATACTAAGGGGATCTATTGGGTAACATTTTGTTCTACATTGTTGTATCTTTTTCCTATCCCTCCCAACCATGACAAGGCTTTACTCTTATGCTCTTCAATTCTAAAGAGTTTAGATAAAGGTACCTTAACAATGATTTGGGACAAAATGGATATCATATCAATTGGCTTAGACATAGTGGCTTTAACAATCATACCTGGAGTTGGAGCCTTTTGAGAAAAAGGGATTATTATTTGTTTGGAATTATCAAATCCTAATCCCTTCTCTTGTACAATTGCTTTTGCTATCTCATTAGCTTGGAATTGCCCTTTTTTCTTAGGTTCCCACTTCTTAGTTTTAAAATCTTTAACCAAGACTACCTCTGCACTAGCCTTCTTGTCTTCATCTTTCATCTTATGTGTGTTATCTCTTATGAATATACTAGAAGGCTTCCCAATTTCATTATTAACTATTTTGTTTCTCAAAATATAATTGCTATGTACTTAGGAGATCATTTCTGTAGTGATTCTATCAATTTCTTCTTTAGAAGGCATTCTTAAACTTACATGACCCACTTCGAAAGATGTAACACATACCCGATCTTCATCATAACCTTCATCATCTAAAAAAACTTGTTGATGATGTAATTGATAAGCAATTTTCTTATTCTCCAAATCACTTTCTATTTCTTCTAAATTAGAATCAGCATAGTCACTACACATGCTTACCATATTACAACTCACATCATCATGACTCTTCTCTTCTTCATCCTCCTTAGTTTGTAAACTATGATCAAAAACAAATGACTGAGCAATTGCACAATATTCTACAAAATGAGGTGATTGGAAAATAATAAACCATGGCACATTATATTCATATTTATTGAACTCCTTTGTAGAGGATCTAGTGTACCCTTATCTTTTACATTTTGGGTTTGGTTAGAGATTGGCTTACCATCCTTCCACTGAGTTGTATGGTAATTCTGCATTCTAGCTTGTCTATTGAAATTGCTATTATTCACAAGGGTCTTCTTAGCAACACTTGGCTTATTGAAACTGGTGGGATTCATCTTTTTTAGCAATTCCAATACCTGACCTATTGTAGGTTCTTTTGGCTTCTTTCCTACATGAGTTTTATCACCCTCCCTTTTGTTATTATTCTTCGGATTGAAAAGCTTTGGGTCATCTCTCCTACCCAATTTTCCAAAAGCTTTCTTATTATTCTTAATATTTACTACAACCTTATAAGCATCCCTTAAAGTTTTAGGATCCATATCCCTCAATTGGTAAGCCATTTTTCTATCAAAAGCATTAAAATATGTTGTGAGACAAACATCCTCATTCAACCTCATAACTTGAAACAATTTGTACATAACTTTCTGGAATCTCACATTGAAGTTGAATGTGGACTCATTAGGATTCTTCTTGATGTTATTGAATTCATTTAACATGAATCTTGCATTAGTGTTGTCTCCATATTACTCCTTGAACAACTTTTCCAAGTCACTCCAAGAGGTAATATTGTCATCAGGCAACCTTTTGAACCAATCCCTTGCATCCTTAGTTAGTGAATGAACAAACAACTTCATGACTACATCTTCATGTTCAACTTCATAATCATTTAACATGTCTATGAAAATTCTCAAATGTTCTTCACCAATAACAACATTATTTCTAGAAAACTTAACCACTTTGTCTTTTAAATCAAAAGATGTGGGATGTGGAGCACTAGGAATACCTACAAATGATATTTGTCTATACTTTTCCATGTATACAGGTTTCTTCTAGAAACCAGAAACATTTGAGGTACTTGCTATGTTAGCTTGGTTTAGAGGTACACTTTGGGCTTGTTGAGGTTGGACAACAAGGGTTTGAGTATAAGTGGTGGATGATGAGGTAGGAGTAGACTGAAATATTCCTTGAATTGAAACTACTGGTCCACAAGGAGGTACAAAAACTGAAGCTGGGATGGATAAATTTGGCCATGAGGCTAATGTATAATTAGACTTAATAAACTAAATTTTTCTTCTAGTTTCTACAGCTTGAGCTTCATTCTCCACATTTTCAAGTTCTTTTGCAAGATTTTCCTTCTCTTTTCTAGCCTTCTCTAGATCTAAGTCTAATTTTGACATGGAAGGTTTTGTGGGTTTGCTTTTTTGAGCTTGAGGTTCAGTTATTTGGACTCCTATAGCTTTACCCTTTCCTTTTTCTACAACTTTCACAATGGGTTCTATAGGATTTACTTGTATAGGTTTATAGTCCTGGACTTGAGCAATAACTAGTTCTTGCTTTTGATTTAGGCATTTTTCTTGTTCTTGAACTTTTGCCCTCGGACTATCTATGTCTCCAAAAACATCAGTATGGAGAGTTGTAGTTTTCTCTTCTAACTTTTTATTTTGTTCGTTCAAGGTAGCCATCCTTCTTAGTAGAGCATCTCTTTCTATTATGGCATCCAAGGTTGCTTGCTCCTTTTCTTTTTCAAGGCGAATGCACTTAGCTTCTTCCTCAGCAACCCATTTCTTCAAAAATACTATCTTTGATTGTACTTCTGCAAGATCTATAGAAGTAGATTCTAAATCAATAGGGTCATCTAGATCTAGAATATTTGGTTCTATGTATGGAACTATTTTAGGATTAGAGGGATCTCCAAAAGAACTCTTAAGTCCTAACCTACAATGCATTTCAGCTATGAGATCTGGTCTAGGGGATATATTCCCTACTAGTGACATATCCTTATCCTAATATATTCTTTCATCTCATACTGGGGTAGTAAATATCCCTCCTAAGAGTCTTGTGGTTTCTAATTTAGTGCTGAGTGAAGAAGACTCTCTCTCTATCACTAGTTGATACTAAGAACTGATGGATACACTACCTTTGGATTTCTAGGTGGGATTTGAATTTGTCCTCTTCTTATTTAGGTTCTTCCTACCACCTTTAGGTGAATCAATATACATTGGTTCATTAGGATGAGCTCTCATGTAAGCTCTTGTGTTTTTTCTTTTGTTAGCCATTTCACTATATACTAAATAAGCACTAGCTTCAAAACCTTGACTGAGTCGCCACCCTTCTCTTGGGAAAATACACAATTACAATTACTCCTAATTTTGAGGGAAAACACAAGTAGAGATAGAAATATCTGATATAGATGGACCAATCACTGATATTATAAGATTTCAAATCTTGCTTTGTTAGACAAGACACTTGGAAAGGTTGGATACATCAGTGTATCTTTGTGGCATTTTGGTTTTTTCTTTTTTCTTTTTTTTTTAAAATTCTCATAGTTTGTCACTAAAACATTCCCTTATAACCATGAGCAAAACTTAAACAATCTGACACATGCATACATAGCAGGACAAAAGAAACTATAGTACTTTTCATAGATGTGTTGGACAACTCTCTAGTAGAGTTGCCATTTTGTTGGTGTTTGAAACTACTGAGCAAAAAAATTCTCAATACTAGAATGAAAGTGCTCAAATAATCTAAAGATTAGCCAATTCTTATAATCAATTACACAAGTAGATCATCTAGACCCAACTTCAATGAAACTGAGGATGGTTTCCTAATCTTTAGGCCCTGCTAAATCAAGGTGGGTATACCTAGGGATGATTCTAAAGCAAACTGTTGTATGAAGTTATCTTAGTTTCATTTTGATTCTCATCTTCTACCCTTAGGCACATACATAGTTTATCAATTTCTTTAAAGCTCTCAAATCTATATGCATCCCCTATAAGTAGATCTAGTCATAAATTCTTCTATAGATCTACAAGTATTCCCTACAATAGTGGCTAACTAAGGCTATAATATTTCATGCAAACAAGTATTGACCAGCTTTGAAAATCTTCAAAAAATAAAAGTCAAATTGATTATAATTTTTCATTTGATATTCATCAATGATATATTTCTCATCAAGCTAAATTATTTTGACCAGTGCCTAATTCATTGGGGTTCAGAGTCTATTGCAATTCCATGGATCTGATTTGTTTCTTTACAACAAATATTATCAGCAGTTCTTACTAGAATTCATCATTCAAAACATCCTTCCCATTACTACAACAACCTTATCAAATTCATCAAAGCATTTATTTAATTCATTGAATTAATAGTAGTGATGAAAAGATATACAATCTAAATGGATTGCATTCAATTGCACAAGTTTTTACTTACACAACATTAAGATAACTAAGTAATCAAAAGGAGACAGAATTCAGAAGGAACGGATATGGGAACAACTTATAATTTGTATTCATTTTCTTTGAAAATTGTATACACTTGCAGTGAACTCAGAATGACCTTAGAAAGAAACACAAAGATCATTCTATATTAATATATTCTTAGAAAACTTGTAGAGAAGATACATCATAAGACTTGCTCAAATTACTGGATCAAAAAAAAACTAAGTATATGACTAAAATCATTAGAAATTGGACCCCCACATTGCCTTGAAAACTCATTTATATAGGCATGAGTTGCAACAAGCAAAGGGAAAATGTGATTGACAGGTGTCCTTCCAAAAGATACTTACATACGTGTGTCACAAAAAGGACAAAACTGCAAATAACAGAAAGATATGCAAATCAAAAATTCCTTTGTGGGTCCCTTTCTGTTACATTTCTTCATTTTGATTTTGGTTGCTACTCTGAATCCTTCATGTATGTAACTGCTAAGCCCACCGATGATGAAATTTGTTCTAATGATTGCAAACTAACCCCAACTTGTGGATTTCATCATCATTATAATGTATTGTAAGAGTCACCTTTACTTGTCACTATTCCCTGGTTATATCAATATCTTAGGGTTATGGGATTGTCACTTAATATGAAGTATCTAAGCTTGGAGGTAATGTGGCTGTCAAATATAAAAAAATGGGCATTTTTTGCTTTCTCAGTTGTATCTGCATTCAAAACCATTCCTCTACTAAAATATGTCCCTCTTTTGAAAAGAAAGACATGCATTAACAAAAGGTTAGAGTAATTATACACATGAAACTCATGAGTATAAAATATTCTTCACCCTCTCCAAAAACTCTACCCAAGGCTCTATATATCTCTACTACCCTGGTATTGTAATATATTTTCTTGGAAAATTCTTTAGAGAATGATGTTATTGCTAACAAGATTCTAATTTTCCCAAGTTCACTCTTTGCTCTTTTCACTACCTAAGTGACTTGATCATAGCTCTTTGCCATAGTCTCTAGGAGATCATAATCCATAAAAACACCTGGGACTACCAGTCTTCCTTGGTCAAAATTCCATATACTAGTATGTGGAGCAAACAACTTCCTCTCTGCAAACCATCTTTTAAACAAATTTAAATCAGTTTGTGAGGTATCAGCATCCCGGACCCAGTTACCTTCATTAAGCAATCCCTCTACTATCCACAACCTAGGATTTGATGAGTCCATTGGAAGCATTATTTAGCTATATCTTGTAGGACCAGAGCACAAAAATAATAATAGTATAGTTACTTACTTGAAGTTCTTTCTTATTCCTTTTTGTAATTCTGCAACTTCTCCTTGAACAAACTGCTTCACGCACTTGCCAAAATCAATAAAATCTTCTCATTAATTGCTTCTGCTCAGAAAAGGTTTGAAATCTCTATTCGCATAACATGGGACTGAGAAAATCTTCTCTGTTATACTCTATTTTTTTTACACATGCACAGTTTTCATATCTAATAAATACACAGAGTGGCACCACCTTTTGTACTTAAAATTGCATTGTCAATCTTTAAAATCTTGTGATCAAGGTTTGCAAAAAAAGATGACAAGTATTCCACTTGACAAGTTGGCAAATCAACCCAATGAGAACTGACCATGTATACACTTCCCTCCCTAATGACATCTTCCTTTGGACCCACTAGCGATTGATCTTTTACACTATAGAGTGTCAAACCTTTTCAATTGACACCTTTGCTCTTATGCATCAAACATTCCTCATATGAGTGTAAAACCCTTGCTGCTATCTTCTCTTTACCTTTTACGCTCACATGCACATGTATCAGTGGAAACCTTGAAAAATTCCTTCACATTGCTCCAATCACTTCATTACCCGGGAATTGTAACTCTTTATACATTCATCCTCCAGTCATATGATCTAGGCTTAATCCGTAGTATCATGATGTCTCTTATCTTTTCTCTATTCCTCCTTTACGTTCGCAAGAGTTACTCTATCCTCATAACACCAAAAAGATTCTATAGATGGCATTTTATTCTTATTTTTTTCCTTTCTCGTATAAGTGTAAAGCCTTGTATTCATTTCTTCGCATTTCCTTTTACTCTCATATGCTTAGACCTAACTCATGACCATAGAGAAAGGATAACATAGTTCTTCATTTATACACTTACCTTTCAAGCATAAAAGCATAATGATAAAATTTCACTTTTTCACTGATTAAATGACCTAGATTGTAGCATAAACAAATAGAAAATAACATCGCCGTTCATTTTCTGCACATGTAAAATTAAAAACTTAAGTTATCTACCATGTGGGTTGGGCCCATCTAATGTTTATGATGTGTCACCGTTTGATTTGCTTGCACTAGGGCCCATTTGACAACTCAACATGTCCCACTTTAAACAATCACTATTATAATCTGGCTTTATGGTTGTTCGTGAGCCCAAGAAACATATGCACATAAACACAACAACATCCCACCTTCGCTCCTATGAACTAACTTTATTCATAGAGCTGTAAAACACTTTGTGCATTCTTACAAACCATTCCTTTATGCCATGTTAGGGTATTACACTCTTACACCAATCATTAGGATGTAGATGCATAGATCTCAACTCAATAGCTTTCTACCCTCTTGCTCAATTGTTTACTCGTACCCTTGTAAAGTGGTACGACACATATCCTTCAAAACCTTTTGCGATCACACACTCAACACAATATCGTATGACTAGGAATATCTCTTCAAACCTCTTCTACTCACCCATTCAACTGCTCATCATAAAGTCATAAAATTGCTTTCAAAGCATAAAAAGCCTTTATGTTTCTTTGCTCAAAGACCAAACATATGATCAAGGAGACTCTAAATGAACCATTTCACTCTTAAAAAAGACAAAAGTGTATGCCTGTAAAACAAAACTTCTTTGCACTCTTATGTTGCACTATAAAATGTGACCATAGAAACTAGAGGAAAAAGGTATTTCTCTCTTATGTGAAACACTACACCGTAAGATCGTAAAGGAAAAAATTCAAGTGCTTTACAGATCTTTTCAAAAATTTGAAAGGAGACCTAGGGTTTCTTCACACTTAGGGTATTTTAATGGAGGGGTTGAGAGACAAACCTTGAGAATATAATAAAATTCATCAAAACATGAATTAGGGCATGACTAGGGTAACCTAAAATTATGAAAATCATGAGGAATGAAACCCTAATCTGCAAAATGCAATGACCTAACTAATTTTTCACCAAAATTCTAGACTTTTTCTATATTGTGAAAAATTAGGCCAACAGAACTCAATAGGAGATTAAGGATGCTCATGATGCATTGGATGATACTTAGTTTTCTCTTTAGAAAGTAAAAAAATAGATTAGGATCATGAATCATTTTTGGGAACATGAGGGTAAAGGGAGGTAGGATTTTTTCCAAGAAGTAATTGATGAACTTGATAGCATTCAACAAATGTATGACTTAGATAGTTGCCCAAAAGACCAAATACTAAAACTTCAAATCACATTCAACTTGTAGACAACCCTTTGTTTGAAGTAGATGTTGATTGGAATGTTGATAATCCCCTTTTTGAGTTAAATGAGGGAACTCTTTTTTATTTTCATGAAGAGGATGATCTTGACTTAAGAATATTGGATCTAGATATAATTCCTAGCAACAAATCTTGGTCACAGGATTGGTGTAATGTATTGGCTACATTTGTTCGCCCTTTGATTAGTCCAAATATGGTTCCTGATTTCAATCCATACAGGAATTGGATGGATTTCATACATTAACCATTGAATAGATCTTGGTGGAGTGTTGTTGAGAGTTATGTTTCAATCATAGGGAGTGGTTTTTCAGCTTCATTCTTATCATAGCACCTATGTACTCGGGGATTCTATAGATTGATGATGACAATATTATATTTGATGTGCCCTTGGTGTTATTTTCATCTTTTGAGTAGCTCATTTCTTACATCATCTATTTGGGTTAGGTCATCACCATCTATTGAGTTATACATAGCTCCTTGGTACATTTGTACCTCATCATATCATCTGGTCATGACAATAGGATTTGGGATCCAGGTGTTGAACATATATATCCACATCTTGTTGAGGATTTTGTTGTAGTTATACTTAGTTTGAGACTAGATGTGATGATAATAAGAGTTGACAACCTATAGAGGTAGTGATATTTCATAGATTAATATGGGATCCAAGGATGTAGTTGATGGATGAGTTAGAGTTTGATACCTTGCTTCATAGTATGGAAGGATTCATTTTTAGATTGGACTATAGAGCTACCTGCAGATTCATGTGGGATCCTGGTAGTGATTGCTTGAGGACAAGCAATCTTGAGGAGGGAACATTTGTAATGTTTCTTTTTTGGGACATTAGAAGATTTAAAGATATATTCATATAATATTAAAATTGTCTATGAGAGTGATTAAAAAGGGGCAATCTAATATTATAAGGTGGGCTAAGGTTGACAAGGAGGGATAAGACAAAAAGCCAGGAGGGAAGTCAAAGAGTCAGAACTTTGTAAATTTAAAAGGAGAGAGGCTCATTCTTTTAGGATGCTTGGTTTATGATTTAGACTTTACTTTCTCTCTTGCAAGAGTTATTCAGAAAGCTTCAGCTTTTAGCCAATGTGAGGGCATAGCTCCTCATGCCGACAAATAGTGGATGCAAACCCATTGTCCATAGAGACGTCACTTCAGGTGTCTAGTATGTGCTTATAGATTCTTCTCTTAGAATTCCAATCTCACTATAAAATTATGTTTAAGATTGGTCTTTGAATAATAGTTATTGTATTGTTGTTATATAATGCAATAACCTATTTTAAGGTATTTTTTGAAAATCTATTGGTTTCTAATTGTTGTTTCATAATACATATACCTATGTTTAAGTTCTGAACATTATTTTGAGGAAATAACCAAGTAGATATCTATTTGGGATATTTAAAATGTTTGTGCCAATAGCCAGTGTGAGGGCATAGCCCCTCATGCCGACAGACAGTGGACGCAAACCCATTGTCCATAGAGATGTCACTTCAGGTGTCTAGTATGTGCTTACAGATTCTTCTCTTAGCATTCCAATCCAATTGTATAACTATGTTTAAGATTGTACTTTGAATAATAGTTATTGAATTGTTCTTATATAATGCAATAACTTGTTTTAAGGTATTTTTAAAAAAGCTATTGGTTTCTATTGTTGTTTCATAATACATATACCTATGTTTAAGTTATGAATATTATTTTGAGGAAACAACCAAGTAAATATCTATTGGGGATATTTAAAATGGTTGTGCCAATAGTAAAATATATATTAAATATTGATATTAAGATACATTTATAGATCTCTTATCCTCTTAGTTGCTATAATCTTATGTCTCTCTATTTCACAAATGCTATATGTTTATCTCCTAATCTCCATCTTTATATATTTTCTACTCACATATTTATAAACATTCCTTTCTCCTTGCCCATTCTATATATATCCTATTTCATTTATTTTTATTTAGTTTGTAAGAAAAGCCATAACAACCTACAATATGCATTTATCTCAAAAAGTATGTATGAGAAAATGAGAATGTGGCATTTATTTATTTGAGTGGAAATTAATTAATTAAAAGTTTAAAAATTATTTTATAATTTATTATGGTATGATCCTTGCATAGAAATTATTTCCAACAAGGGCCAATATAAGGTGTAGATACACTTTAGATAGGTTAGAGTCAATGTAAGTTGTCCAATACAAAAAACTTTTTATTTGTTTATGGAATTTTGTAGATTTATCAAGTACCATAGCGTATCTTGAAATATTGGGAGTTGGGTATTTTTTAATATATTTTGCAAGATTTAGGAAATTTTTTAGCATGTTAATTAACATTAAGACTTGACACAACTCTACATGGGAAAAACTAAAATCCCATGCATTAGAAAATGGTAAGCAATCATATGTAACTTTTGTCAAGAATATCTCAAGTAAAACTACTTATTAGTCCCACCTAGTCATAGGCATAGATTAAAGTTTTCATGCTTCTAATAACTATTAATTCATACCCTGACAACTGTGTACAACCATTTTAACATATTATTGTTAGAAATTCTTATATTAAAGTTTCTTTTTTAACATTTTTTTCTATTTTGTCATTGGTTTCTGTAGTTTTTATAGGTAGACTTTTCTATTTTTAAATTTCAAAAAATCTATTTAACATTATCTTTTCTTGACACATTCTCTTCTTGGACATGTCTTTGACATGTGCTACTATATGGTAACCTTTTCAGAGGGAAAATGTTTGAAAATAGATCATTTTCATGACACATTCAATAAGTTTCACTATTTATGATTTTATTCTTATCAATTCTTGCAAGATATGTCTAGAATGGATAGGTTGACAATGCAATAAAATTGTTTTAGAATATACCCCAATGAAATATATATTTTTTATGGAATAATATAATTGTAGGGTATGCATATAATGGATTCATTGATTAGACTTGGAGATTCTTTAAAATAATGTTTGAACAAAATGTAAGGCATGTAATTTTTTGGTTGTGACCTATGCAAATAGTGGCTTAATCCAAGAGGCTTTTCATTCCAATCAATACCCAAGTGTAATGAGATCTCCTGGAATGCCATGATATCAAGACATGTATAGAACTAGCATGAGGATGAGCTCTTTGAGTTTTTTGCAACACATAAGAGAGTAGAAATATTATGAAAATGATACAACAATCACTAATATCCTGCTTTGTTTCAAGGGGCACTATCATTTTGGCCAAGCATATAGATTTTAATTGCCTACCAATGCCTAGAAAAACTTCCCACAACAAATAGAAAATCTATATACTTTTGTGATCACTAAACAGTAATTATCTCATGGAAGATGCATTCAGTAAGTACAACACTTTGATTTTCATGGTCAATTGCTTCTTGAACTTCTATAAGATGGAATTTAATTGCAACATTTTTCATTATGGGATTATTGTTTTGTTTTGAATTGAAGGGTTTAGTCTAGTTTTCATACATACAAATCTAGCAATATTATTGCAACGATAATATATGCTCTCTTCTTGAACACCATTCATTGCTTGTACCATCCATTATTTCTCATGCATTAAGGATTTCCTTTACCATTCTTTTACTTAAAAAATACTTCTATTATTAAGTGCTCTTGGAAACCAAAATGAAATTTAACCAATTAGCATGATTTTTTTTAATGTCGCATCTTGCTACTTCATTGTACATTGAATCTAGAAGCATTGTGAATGCCATTTTGAATCTTTTTGGTTGTAGAATAGAAGTAGGGGTGGTTGGTGTTTGAGAAAGTTAAGAACATAAATGATAAGAATTCAAATTATTAGGCTGAAAGAGATTTTTTTTTTTACCTAACATTCTTTAATTTGTGTCCCTTTTGTTTCTAGACTAGACTGATGTTATGGGTTATCTGTTCAAAACTATTCAACTGGACCATTGTATCACATTTATAGAGACAAGAAATAGATGTGCATTTTAGAGAATAAATTTTGATGTACAAAAATGGAATGTCCTTCTTGAATGGAGATTGAATAAAAATGCAACCATGGACATGGAGGTGGATGAAAGCATATTATGGAGAAACAACAACCATGATAATGATCAACCAATTTAGATATTCTTCTATCAAATTTCTAAAACCCAATGTAATTGAAACCTCATTTTTGTTTAGTTGGGTGATCTTCAAAATTCATATTGTCACTCGACATTTAGTAAGCTTAACATCTTTTTTAATTTACTCGAATATCTTCTAGGTATATTAGTGAGATTTCATAACTATGATATTTGTATAATGGAGAGGCTAAGACTTTGAGTAGGTGTGTCATGGATATATCACTATAAATAATTTAATTTGATATTTTCCAAACCCGTGATCATAACTAATTCAAATATTTTTATCATCTCTCTATCTAACAAGAGTTGTGTTGGTGAAATCAGTTCACCATTGTTATTGTGCTGCTAGTGAATGTGCCAATTTAGTAGCTTTAGAATAAATCAAACAAGTCCATACCCACTTACTAATAAGTGGATTTGAATAAAATTCTCTTTCTAATGGTACACACTTTGTAAGACTAGCCCTACAGGTCAGATACTTGTTCTTTCTTTTAAGCACTAAATATTTATGTAAATTTGAGCATTTATGAAATTCCATAATTATAAGACCCATTCTTTGTAACTGGCTTGGCATAAGTATAGATATTTTCCCAGCAATTAGCTCACTTGTAGGCAATATTACTCATAAACATACAAATTGGATTTGAAGTAATAGGTTATTTTTAGGGACTGTTTAGAAGTATATTAGTATATCATCTAATTAGCATATAAAGCTTAATAAATTTTAGTTTTAACAAATGCATATCATTTTCATTTTGAGAACTATTTTTCTGATTAAATATTTTTTGGATTTTTTTAGAGTACCAAACATTATGCATGACTTTAGTGTTTGTGTTACCTTCTACTATTTTTTTATTTACAGGTTATAACTTCTTCTTTTTCCAAGTTTGGCAAATATAGTATTTTTAAATTTTTTTAAAGATGGTTAATAAAATATTTGAAAATTTTATGTTGATTTTGTTTAAGTATTTGTAAATTATTTGAACAACTCATGGAAAAAATTGTTGGTAAATCTTCTTTTTATGAAATTGAATCTTGAACTATTGTAATAATTTAATATACAAAATTTATTAGATTCCTTTGTTAATAACCATCATATGAGTTGGAGTTTTGATCAAAGAAAAGTGGTCATGAGACAAGCCAAAACTTGTCTGAAATGAAGTTAGAGTATTATATCTTTTCATCTATGTTTATGCCATATCTTTCTCTTCCACCTCACAATCTACCCAAATCTTATTCCTCCCTCACCTCAGTTTTGTTCACAACTCATAATAAGAAGGAAAACTTATATATGTGATATAGCTAAAAGGTAGGGGAAAAAATCTATTTTCTATTGTTGCAGGGATGGTGGATGTATATGTGGTTATTTTGTACATGCAACCCCTCTTTCCTAGGAATTTTAAGAGATCACATGCTTGGAAAGCTTCAACTTTGCCATGCCCAAAGGCCTCTTTAGTAAACACTCATATTTTTCATTATAAATTCATTGAAGAGATAACAATAAAAATTTATGCGGTCTTGTATGTTTTATTTTATGAATATATCCTTACATTACAAAACAATATTTTAAGATTCTATGTTTAACAATTTCTTTTTGCTGTAGATTCAATTTTTGTATACTGACACTTTTTAAACTAGATACTCTTTAGCATCTGTTTGTATGTTATTTTTGTTCATGTTATTAGAATTATGAATATATATAATGTTGAGCTTGAATGACATGTCAAGAAAAAAGGGCCTAAGAAGCTTTCTTTTCATCCATTTGAGATTTTTTTTGTTCATGTTATTAGAATTATGAATCTGTAACATTGAGATTGAATGATAATTCAAAAAAAAAGAGCTTAACAATTTTTTTTGTTATTCTATCTTTGAAGGAGCGTAGGGGAATTGGACCTTGAAAGGGAGAATGGGGGTGGGCATGTTATTTATACAATCGGTCCTTGTCATTCTATCATTATTGGGTGAGAGGGCCTATGGGGCGTTGCAAATAGTAGGGATATAGTAGAACTATTTGCATGCTTCCCCTCCTCATAGTATTGTTAAACAGCTTACATCAATGGTATAATATTATACACCATTTCTTATTTTAATAGTATTGTGGTATTGATAGTTCCACATATTCTTTATAGCTTTAAAAACACAATGTGCTTGAGAAAAAAAGTCACCCAAATTTGGAAATCTAGTTCACATTTTGCATTCAACAAGTTTGAGATCTATTAGATTTCCACAATCCATGCTAATGTGCTCTCAAATTTCTGAATTTGATTGTGTATAATTATTTTACATCAACGTTTCGGATCATACTACATGATCCATCATCAGGCTGCTAGAGAGAAAAGAGAACATGAAAAAATATAGAATGCAAATCCAACCAGCTGAAGAAATACAAGGGAGGGGGGAAGGGGAGGAGAGAGAGATAGTTGATGAGACGTCCTACCAAACCCACAGGAAGAAAAATGAAATAAAAATAAAAATAACCAAGAGGGGAATAGAGGGGGGAAAGGAAAGACATGAACCAAAGGAAGCCACCAAGCTAAAAAATTAACTTAAGAAGAGAAAACCAAAGGAAAAGGAATCGAAGAGAGAACATAAACACAAAGATGAAATAAAAGTGCATCAAATTGAATAAAACCAAGCTAGCAAAAACAAAGAAGCTAAAGAGATGTGAAATTAAAGGAAAGTCAAATATACCAAGGGGGACTGAGCAGAAAAAGAAGAAAGAAATGTATAAAATCCACTGAGAACAAAAATGAATCAAGGAGAGAACTGTGAACCCACAAACTCATATATAAATAGAAAATAAAAATCTAAAAAGTCTAAAAAAGTGAAAATATTGAAAAAAATTAATATATAAATATATATGTGTGTGTGTGTGTGTATACGTATGTGTATGTGTATATACATATAATTGTGTATATATACATATATACATGTATATACGTATATATAAATATACATATATACATGTAAACATATATATATATATATATATATATATATGTATGTATGTATATACATATATATATAACTATATATACGTATATATATACATATATACATATACATGCGTAAATATCTATATATAATATTGTTATGTATACTTATATATGTATGAATAATATTGAAATATATATATCAATATTATTACATATATATAAATATATATCACAATATTATTTATATATATATAAAAGCCTATAAACCTATACCAATAACCACGAAGATGAAAAAACAAAAATGATATTGTTATATATATTTATATATATATTTAGTAATATTATTGCCTATTTATATAGATATATATAACAATAAAATAAAATAAAATAAATGAATATATATATATATACACATATATATACATCTATATATATATAAACATATATATATATATGTATATATATACATATATATATACATATATATATATACATATATATATACATATATATATATATATGTGTGTGTGTATATATATATAAGCCTATAAACCTATATAAATAACCACGAAGATGAAAAAATATATATATAAATAAGAGGATGAAAGGGAGAATAAAATTAAATAAAAGTAAAAATGAATAAAGGAGTTAGGGGTGCAACAAAAATAAGCGAAACCACCAATAGACGAGCAAGGGAAAAAACAAAGAGACAAACCAAGAGACCACTAAGTGTGGCCAAAGCAATGGAAAAAACAACGCCAACGTACCTAAAAATTGAAACCAAGAAGATGACCACAAGGACAAAAAGAGGGAAAATTAAAGAAAAGCACATGCATATGCAAAAGAGCAAATAGAGGAAAGAAAATTAAACAATAAATGAAAATTAATAAAATATAAAAACTAGAAGACGACGAGCTCACCAAGCTGAAGGGCCAAGACAAGGGAGAAAGGGTGGGGGAGGGGAGAGGTGAGAAGGGAGAAGAGGGTGCCAGAGAAGATGGAAGGGACCACGGGAAGCCAGAAGAAGGGGGAGAAGAGACAAGACAGAAAGTCAAGAGCAAGGTAGTTTGCGAAGGGAGGATAACAAAGGATGCCAAGAACTACTTAAGATCCATCCTTCATCACGATTGAGGTTAGAAGGGTTATCATTGATGACAATGGCTTCCTTGAGCTTTCTTTTAGTGAAGTTGTCTTCCCTGAACACAATTTGCATCCTCTCTAAGCAAATATGATGCTTAGTAGAGGAAGAATGATAAGCTAAAGTAAATTTGAGGACCCGCTCATGCTTGATGTCTGCGGCATGTTCCTTCATTCTAGTGTTGAACGAACGGCCCGTTTCACCAATGTAAGGGGTACCACAAGAGCACATGACCTTATAGACACCAGAATCTACAAAGGCATCTCTAATAATGGGGGGAACATGATCTCTTAGGCTGGATGCAGGCTTGAAGGCAACTCTAATGCCTTTTTTGCCCAAAATCTTGGAGATCTTGTTGGATATTCCATCGATGTAAGGAATTGAAAAGAAAGGGGGCAACTGGGTGAAAGAGGGAGGAGGATGAGAGGCCGAACGAAAGAGGGAATTGGCCAAGCGAAATGTAGTTGATATTTGTTTGTCAGAGTATCCATTCCACTTGAAGACTTGACAAAGGTGCGTGAGCTCATGGTCTAGGTTGTCACTATCAAAAATCCTCAAAGCTCTTAAGGCTAGGCTTTTTAGGATCCCAACCTTATGACAAGGGTGGTAGTGAGAGGCAGCACGGAGATAAAGGTCAGTATGGGTGGATTTACGACAAACTCGATGGCCAAGAGTGCCATCGAGTTTTTTAAGGATTAAGACATCAAGGAAAGGTAAGCAATTATCTGCTTCTAACTCCTTGGTGAAAGAGATGTTAGGAACTAAATTGTTGATGTGGGCATGAAACTCATCCAGCTTGTCTAGGCCATGCGACCAACAGACATTGGTGTCATCTACGTAGTGTTTTCACCACTTGGGTTTTAGAGGGAAAGAGTGTAATGTCATTGCCTCAAACTCTTCCATGTATAAATTAGAAATGATTGGAGAAAGAGAGGAACCCATGGCAACCCCATCAACCTGCTCATAGATGACACCATTGAAGGAGAAGAAAGTGGATCTCAAGCATAACTCCACAAGAGAGGCAACCTTAGTTGAAACTTTCTTCTTAACAATATCTATTGAATCAGGAATGGGAACCTTAGTAAAAAGTGAGACAACATCAAAACTAACTAAGATATTGTTGTTGACACAAGTGGCATCTTCGATGAACTGGACGAAATGGTTGGAATCTATGACATAAGAGTCAGAATTACCAATGAGGGGGGATAACAATTTGGCAAGGAATGCCGCAAGCTTGTGGGTCGGGGAGCCTATAGTGTCAATGATGAGCCTGAGCGAAATATTAGCTATGTGGATTTTGGGAACCCCATAAATGTGGGGGTTAAGCTCCTTCGTGGGCAACAATCAGATTTTTGTATCAATATTGAAGGAGGAATCCTGGATAGCAACTTTGACCTTCCTCATGATCTTAGCACAAGGATTAGCGGCCACAATCTTGTAGCTACTAGAGTCAGAGAGAAGGTCCAACATCTTAGCAAGATAGTCAAACTTGTTCATAATTACTGTGGCATTACCTTTGTCAGCCTTGGTAATAATAAGATCAAAATTATCCAGAAGATTAACAAACGCTGCAAACTCATGTGAGGGAATGTTGCTTCTGGGGGGCTTGGCCTTCCTAAGGGCCATGACACAATCTTTCTTGGCCTCTTCGGCGATATTGGCCGGAAGAGAATGAAGAGCATTCTCAATGTCCACCAAAACATCAACATGTGGGATGGTGCGGGGAGAGAGAGAGAAATTGAGACCCCGCTTGAGAACCTTGAAAGCAAGAGGGTTGATGGGGGCATTGGAAAGCTTAACAACTAATTTGGAATCCCAATTATCAATGGGGCCATGGTTCGAAGAGGGAGGGCAAACTGGATGGCGAGGGGGGTTATGTGAGATGGCAAATCTATGCACGGGGCTCGAGAAAGCAATGGGGACGGGTTGCTGATAAAAAGGGGGGAGGACGAATGGGGAGAAAGAGGGGATTGGCTATCGGAGCTACGAGGAAAATCAGAACTTGAGCCAAGGACGCATTTCAAGGGGGGGGGTGGTTGGCAATGATTAAGAGAGTTACTAGTGCTGGTGGAAGACAAAGAAGCAGGAACAGACTCATAAATACCAACAAGTTTTCCAATATGCTTTACTAGTTGTATAATGTGAACATAATGGAAGAGTGGCAATCTCAACCAAACCCTTTTCTATCAATGTTACTTCACTTGTAAGCCCAAGTCAACTTTTTTAGTTACAATATTGGACAGGACTTGGTTACAACATTGCAACTCTTATTTATTATTATGTTTAGGTATTTTTTATAAGTTTTAAGTATATGAAGATGTGATGGAAAAATATATATAATAAAACATATCATGTTAATAAAAATATTATTAGAAAAAATAATTTTTTATTTGTAAAGATTTATAATTTTTATTTGTAGTATTTATAAATAGAAGTTATTTACTACAATAACTTAAATTGTGATATTGTTAGAAGTTTACTTATTGAATCTTATTTTTAGTTCCTTTTATAAGTTTTTAAGAATGTGAAGATGTGATGAAAAACTGCATATAAAAAATATTTATCTTAATAAAAGTATTCCAAAGCTAACAATTTATCATTTTTAGTTTCTAAAAATAGAAGAAAAAACCCTGCAATAAGTTAAATTATGATATTGGCATTGTGATTCAGTTATACAACTTACCATGCAATTTGACTCAAACTCATTGACCTATATTTTATGAGTATGGTTCACTAGAACCCATCTTTCACACAATGAATGGAACACTTTAGTACTTATGTTATCTTTCATGTGTATACCCTAGTATAATGGGTAAGTGTACCAAGTTGGTGTACAAAAAGGTAGGTATAAGTGGACAACTTTTTTTTGGAATTAGGTAAAACTAAACTTGGTCGAGACATTTGAGAGTCATCCACCAAAAATGAAAAAATGCATAAAAAATATAAATTGTAGTACTCTAAATCTACTTTCTAAACTACTAGAGTTTTTACAAAATGGATAAGATTAGGTGGGTCAGAACTTGTGCACATGAAAAATAGTTCTTGATTTTTTTAGAAAAAATAACATAGTTTTTTTCATGTGCAACACAAAAGACATAGTTATATTTAGTATTTTACATATCTCTTTGGTAGGATGATAGTTAAGAGGCATATCTAGAAGTTGTGTATTTTTTTGTAATTTTATGATGAGTGTTTTTTTTTAATGAATTATTGAATAAACTATATCCTAAAATTTTGGTACATGTGTGCTAAGCATAACTTGCATCAAAATAATTGAAAATTTAAACTTTTTTAAAAATGTGTATTTAATCAACTTTAGAATAGTAATATGTAATTTATTTTGAATTTCGTTAAGTATATAAAAAGTTATTAAAAAAATGGTTGACATACATCTGTGAGGAATGTCAAGGCATTGGTAAAAGTAATTAAAGTTTACAATGTCAATGTTGTCCAAAAAAGAAAAACTTATATGGTTAGAAAGATAAGGAGATGTGTAAGATTATGGTGGTGATTTTAGAGATACCCACTTCACCATTAGTGTACCTAATGAAGACAAAGATGATAATTCATCTTAGAGGATGAAAAAAATGTATAAAGGGGAAAAAATGGAGAGAAAAAAGTCTCCCAAGCCTTTGGGTTATTTTCCTAGGCTATCACTAAGCCATAACCCGATCAGGGTTTTTGGATTCCAATAACCTAATCAGGTTATAAAAAGAAAATGCATTCAGAACCCAATTGAGTTTTGTATTATTACTTCTCAAGGTTAGATTGAGGGAGGGTGTGTGTATGTGTGTGTGTGTGTGTGTGAGTGAGTGAGTGAGTGAGAGAGAGAGAGAGAGAGAGAGAGAGAGAGAGAGAGAGAGAGAGAGAGAGAGAGAGAGAGAGAGAGAGAGATCAGGTTATGAATTATAATAAAAAAGTGTCTATCATATCCCTTATCCTTGTCTCTATCCCATCCTCTCTCTCAATTTTTCTCTTTATCCTATCCCCATCTCTTTCTCTCTCTTTATATCATATCCCCTAATCGCTCTCTTTGTCCTCTCTCTCTCTCTCTCTCTCTCTCTCTCTCTCTCTCTCTCTCTATATATATATATATATATATATATATATATCTTTCTCCTATTCCCTTCTCTATCTCACTCTTTCTAACCTTTCCCCAAATCTCTCTCTCCCCCTCCTTCTTTGTCTCTCTATCTCCCTCTCTCTCTCTCTCACACACACACACACATCCCGTCTCTCTCTTTCTCATATCCCCTTCTCTCTCACTCATTCTATCATATCCTCTAATTTCCCATAATCTCTCTCTCTCTCTCTCTCTCTCTCTCTCTCTCTCTCTCTCTCTCTCTCGCACTGTTTCTATATCATATCCCTAATCTCTTTCTCTCTCTGACTATTTATATCATATAGTCTAATTATTCTCTCCATCCCATCCTCTCTCTCTCATTATCTCTTTGTCCTATACCCTCCCCCCCTCTCTCTCACTCACTCTCTCTCTCTCTCTCATTCTCACTCTCATATCCCCTTTCTATCTTTCCCCCATCCCCTCTCTCTCTCTTTCTCCTATACCCTAATTATTTCTCCATCCTACGTCTCTCTCTCTAATATTTCTCTTTATCCTATCCCCTAATCTCTCTCTCTCTCTCTCTCTCTCTCTCTCTCTCTCTCTCTCTCACCCCCATTCACTCCCCCCCCTTCATATCCCCTTCTATCTCTTTAGCCTATCCTCACCATTTCTCTCTCATTCTCTCCATCACTACATCCCTCCTTCAATCTACCTTTATGCAATAATAAAATAGAACCCGATTGAGTTATTGAAAGATTTAAATAAAACATGTCAATGGTTATTATGTTGTTTCACTATGGTCTAGACTAGATTCTATATTGTTCAGATGTATTTGTATACTAGGTATGAAAGTGTAAGGTTTTTTGTGCTTGGAAATGCTAAATTGTATATTTTTCATATACCAACATCTTATTTTATATTAGTATCTTATTTTATATTTTATTCATGTTATTATTTGTAGGCTAATTTGTGTCTACAATCATGTGAAAGAACAAGAGAGGAATGATTGAAAAATGAGATACAACATAGGCAAAAACAAGGGAGCATATGAGGAGATTATGTGAAGGTACTTCATCAAATGCCTCCAATGTAAGTGATAAAAATACACCTATTGATATTTATGTTTCAAACACACCTAATTTGACAAACAAAAATATTCAGCATACCCCAATTGAAATGATTATGGAAAATACACTTACATCACCTGATGCCTCTAATGCGACATCTCAAGTTGAAATGATGAATGTACATGATATAAGTAATGAAAATATAGAGCATGCACATACATCAACATCTCTTAGAATAATTCGTAGAAAAAAAAAGTTTCTAATTAACATTGATGAATATATTTTGAAGCCAATGCATGATAAAATGTTAGAAAGAAGTTGTAAGAGAAATTTCAAAAGATTTGAAATACCTAAAATTTAAATCAAAGTGGAAGATGCCAACTTGTTGTTGAAATGGTTAAAAATCTGAAATTTAGAGAGACAATGAGAATTCTGGGGTTAAAAACATTTGAAAATAGTAGTGAAAGAAGTATTGTTAGAAACCTCTCTGATGCATACAAATCCATTGGTTCAAAAGAACATACTAAAGATACTAATACAAGTCAACAGGTCCTCACATCAACCATAATGGGAAAGGAAATGGAAAAAACTCATATGGTAAGAAAAACAAGTAAATCATTAAGGATAAGTACAAAAAAAATTAGTCAAAGCCTTAGTAAGGCGACAAAAAATTGAGAATTATAATGAGACTTATTTTTGGTCATTCCAAGGTAGACTTCCATGTAAGGGTAAAGTTATTTTTGATGCACTAAGAAAATTAATAGAGAACTTCTAGTGTGACAACACAAGGACTTCACCAAACTAAAAAGATGTTGTCAAAAGATGAATTGGAAAAATAAACCATGAGCCACATGTAAAACATTTTTTGGATATGACTCAAACACAATTTTATGAAATGTTTCTTCAAAGATTTCCTCAAATTAAAATCAGCCAAAGGTTTTTTGAGATGACAAAACCATTCTATGTTAAGATAAATCATACACACACTACATGTTGTTGTAGGGTTCATGTTGAGTTTTCTATACATTATAATGTTTATCATTATATATGTTCTAATTTGCATGCTAACAAAATATTGCAGGAATATGGTCTACAATTACCTCCTAAGTCACCGAGAGAATTTATTGCAAGTGTATTATGTAAATGAGATGATGGTGCATTTATTATAAGACCATGTGTTTGAAAGGTTTTTTCCCTCAATGTGATTGTTTGCAAAAGTTGCATAGATGCCTACATCTAGATAGCACACATGAAATTGGTAAGATACTAGTTTCTCTTAGAAATTACAAATTAGTTATATATGGTGTTAAAGATGGAAAAAAATTAAAGAAGTGTAAATTAGTGAAAAGTGATGTATGTGTAGCTCATTTTATGAAATTGTTTCAAGAGAAAATAGTTTATGACTACATAGGTCATACACATAGAGCTAGATGGTTAGATGAGAAACTCAAGTTGTGTAAGGACACTTTTCCCTTAGGTACAATTGTGTTGGTTGTTGAATTCATTGAAAACTATACACTAAGACCTTAAAATGAAGTGCAACCAATGTATTACAACTCTATACAAGTGTCAATCTTTGTACACAAATTTATTCATGCACATGATAGCACAAAGGATGATAGAAAAGTATTAAAAGAGTATCACTTCTATATTAGTGATGATCAAACTCATTCATCAAAGTTTGTGCAAGGATGTTTTAATGTTTTCTATGACAATTTGAGGGAAAGAGATGAAAGATATAGTCAACACATTATATGGTTAGACAATTGCACCACATAATTCAAGAATGCAAGGATATTCTATTGGTTGAGTAGGATGCACATGACAAGTGGAGTGCAACATTTTTGAAATTTCATTGAGGTGGGACATGGAAAGGGAGAGAATGATGGTGCTAGAGAATGTGTAAAAAGAGCCTTTAGTAGAGAGGAATTAAAGTACGAAGGTGGCACAATATTAGAAAATGTTGAAACAATTGTCCAATTGTGCAATTCTACGATGGGACTAGGTAATATAGGTAAGTCTATGGTTTCTAGATTTTTTTCTTGATACATGAACCTAACATTTAAAATTTGCAAGAATTTTGTACACTTACAGGATCAAGTGAGATGTATTCATTTCAAAGTTCAAGTGCAATGTCACTAGCTATTCATACTAGAAAGCTTGCATGCTTTTATTCTTCATGTATGCATCATTTATGTGACGAATGTGTATCAAAAGATTGGGTTGACCAATGGTCTTTTAGACCTTTACATCCAATTGATTCATATTAACTTCCTACAACACTACAACTCAACCAGGTTGAAGCATCAACAGATTTTGAGCATGTATCTGACCTAGTTGAACTAGGTACTAAGTTATCAATTTAATACTCAATTAAAATAGATTACTTTCAATTTTTCCATTAACTTATTATTCTATATAATGTGGTCATGTATATGTAGTTAGTGCATATCACAATAATGATGACAGAAAAAATTAATTTCTATATCAGTGTATTGAGCCCAAAAAGAAACTGATAGTTGCAGTCATTGATGGTGAGGATATTGAGTGCCCAAAAGGATCTGTCATTGTGATAGGCATATGGATTAGAAGTATTTTTGTCCCTTGCCAAGATCTCTGTAAGTCAATTTTTCATGTATAATGTATCAATTCTAACTTTAAATCGTCTTTACAATTAAATGTAGATACCCTATCAAGAAATCTACCACATGGTTATTTGAAGATTTTGAGACACACAAACATATTCTTCATTACTCTAACCTTATTGTTGAAACAAATATTCAATTGATATCATATAATGGTAGGCCTCTTAACAAGGAGTTGTGGAAAGTACGTAAATTTGATCACGAGACAATACTTGATACAATAAAGGTTAAAGCTGATCCAGAAGGTTCCCTTGATTGATTGTGTGCTATATAGCTGAATCATTCTACATATGGTAGAATAATTTTGAAAATTTTGTATATATGTTATGCAAAATGTTGCATCTTCACAGTGATGTGCATATGTAGATGCCAAATTTTGTATATAAAAAAGAGAATACATGTAACATGTACATATGTATATGCCATATTTTGTATAAAAATATGATAAGAGATGTCACATGTGCATATTGAGATGCCAAATTTTGTATATAAAAAAGAGAAGACATGTAACATGTGCATATTTAGATGCCAACTTTTTTTTGTGGGTTTGATGATATCTTTAAAAAATATTTAATTATCATCAACTTATATGGATTTAGATGGTTGTCCTCTTGCATTTTTCTTCCAAATATATTATAGATTTGGATACCTTTTTGGCTTCTCTAAAACATATGAAAAGCTTGGATATATTTTTTTTGCAAAGCATGAGAAGAGAAAAATTACATAATAGTGCAAAAAGTTGTTAAAAACTTGCAAAGTGCAGATTTATCAAAAGTGCAACTTTTGCAAATTCTTGTAAAAGTTGTCAAGAATGTACAACCAAGTGAAAAATTTGGTTAGACAATGACCAAATGACCTAGATGAGTGTATATGTGCTTGATATCATGATGCAAATGCTATTTATGACCAAACCTCCATTTGCAACTTTTTGAGCAACTTTGCAACATTTGAGAAATTTTTACTCTTGATATCTTTTGGTTGAATGGGTCCATCTAGGACTATTCTAGGACCCTAGTTAAGATTCCTAGGATGTATTAAGTAACCTAATACCTTAGCTACTTATCCTTAACAACTTTTAACCTATTCAGCAACTTTTGGCTCAAAAGTTTCAATATTGCTCAATTAAAATGAACAAGGTTGTGTATATTTCATATTGTTGGTCCTACGATCGAATTGTCTATTCTATTAGCTCTAGTTGGTTGGGTTTAGGCTAGGACCAACCTCATTTCAACCACAACATCCCTTTCCAATATCAACCACACTAAATGGAAGTGTCAAGCAGTGGTTTCACAAATGCACGCCCCATTTTGCCTAGAAATGGGGACTCCCTATTTTATTTTTTACATTTCTAGATCCCTAGTCCAAGTTCCAAGTCTTTTCTAGGGTTTTTCCTAGTATCTTTGGTCAGATTCGGGTCTCAGTTGGAAAACCTAGATTCCAGAAATCATTATCTAAGGGGATAAGTCATGTTTGCAAGGAAAATGGTGCACCTAGCATAGCTCCCTAGGTGCACTAGTCTGCCAAATATTCCATGAAGGCATCTTCCCCTTGGTAATGTGCAATAGTGCACCTACATAGCTACACATCAAAAAGAGGTGTGTTGGGTCCCAAGTCTATAAAACTTGGGACCCCCTCACCCCTTCTCACCTTATTTCTTCTCTCTAGCTCTATGACCCACACCAGTGCAATTGCCTAGGTGTGTTGTTGTACTGCTTCGCCTCCACCTACACACAAACAAACAAAAATCTAAGAGACCCAAAAATGTACATAGATGCACACCTTTTGATTTTTTAAAAACTTTAAATAAACTAAACCTAAGTAAAGGTGCACAACTGGGCACCTTTATATACCATTTACTCCTTTTACATTTGAAAAGATATAAGGTTGCACACTAAGCGCACCCCAGGAGGTGCACTGGTGCACAATCTCATATCTTGAAAGCTTAACATAAGACAAAGGCACATCTAGCACACCTCTAAGGTGCACCAAGTGCACCCTTTTCTTTGTATATCAAAATTGAAATTTAGGTTTTGAGATGTTTTAATTTTTAGGGTTTTCTAAGTTTTTTAGTGTTGTTATTAGGGTTGGTTTTAATTTATTTTTTCTTTAACTCTAGACTAATAGATATTGTTTTTGTGCAAATTTAATTGCTTCTTCATCATCCTCCCTTGCCATAAAGATGGTTTCAAAACCTGTGGTGTTCAAGTTTCAAGGTGTTCTAGTGAAGTTGCATTTCCAAGATGATTATTCAAAGATTTGGGACACTCAACTTGGTCATACAGACTAGAACACATTCTTGGTATTGATATCCACTCTGATCTGATTGGGACTTGTTAATGCAGCTCACAGTTGGTATCAATACAATCCTTAGAGTTGATCATGGTGCTAGCAAAAAACTATGTTTTTAAAGAAAGGGTCATAAAGAGTATAAATAGAGAGATCATCCTAGATCTCTGAGCTAAGAACATAGAGAAGGTGTTCCATCTTCCAAGAGCATATTAGCTCATTAGATTAACCTATCACCAAGTGGAAAGATGGTATAGGGAACATGTAGAGAAAGCATCCAAAATCATCCAATCCTCATACCTCATTGAGAAGACTCCTCTAGGGTGTAAAGTAGGAGAAGTGGACATGATGAGAGGTTACATGAAAAAAGATATTGGATATTATATAATACTCTTGAGTAGAGTCATGGGGTTTCCAGCATGAGGACACCTAAATATATCGATAGTAAACTTTATTGAGACTATCCAGATGGTGAAGATGCCAATTGATTGGGCCTTCTTAGTGAGAACTTGGATGAGCAACTAGTGATAGTTAAGAATAACCATAAGTTTTAAATGACATTGTATTTGGTATACTTGTTAGCTGCAAGGGCGACAGATTATCTGAGACTCTTCAAAAAGGGTAGCATGCAAGATGCAAATGCATGACCCTATGTAATATATCATCAACTGGTGAAGAAGAAGCTTCTAGAGCACAACAAGGAATATAGGATAGTGAATGATGCATTTATATTCACAATTATCTGATTTATTGAAGGGGATTATGCCAAGCGAATGTCAGAGGAAGCAGCAACAAAGGTTGTAGAAATCAAAGCTTACTACATCTAGTATCAAACATTCACCTATTTAAGGGTAGCAAGTACCATTTTCAATCCCAAGAAGCTCCCTAGGTATCCAAGTGACAAACTTATACTGTTAGAGATCACTCAACAACTCTTGTTTGCCTATGATAGAGTACAGAAGTAGCATAAAATAACATGGGTGTCACCCATTATGATAGGACCATTTAGTGTGGTCCAAAGATAGGATATTCCATATTTTGAGCTTGAATGGGATCAATATCCCTTAGAGGAATATAACTCTCCTCATCCTCATTTTGATAACATTGGAAGGGTACAATATTTGGCAGACAAGACATTTCAACATGAAGATACAATTGAGGATCACTAAATGAATGTAGTAGATGACTATGATATCCATAAAAGGGATTATTGTAGGATGACTCTCTATTTGGTGAGCAGTGCCTTAAAGATAAAGGTTCCTTTGAAGGTTGTATAACAAGATATTGAAGATGTCCTTGACCCATTGTTCAATAGGGACAAGATTGGTGATCGACCTATCATGAATGTTGAGATTGATAAGGAAGAAAACTTAGATATCAATCATAGGGCTAGGCACATTATCAAACTGACAAAAGATTGGATCAAAAGACCTTTCAATTTGGATCCAAATCCTCAAACGGTAGTCTTCCACACTACAACCTGTCCAACAAGAGGTTGAGGAGCTAAGGTAACTTTACCTACTTTTATAGCTCATTCCCTGGTAAGGTCAGAAATAGTGCATCAACTTGATAGAGAAGTTGGGTATTATAGGGATCAAAAGGGTAAAGGAAAGAGGAAGAGGACTTCTCCTAAATAAGCTAAACTAGAAGAGGAACCAAATCAAGCACTACCACAAGAAGGGGCAGAGAATGTTCAAGGGTCAAAGAATGTGGATGCTACACAAGCCTAGGATAATCCTCAAGTGCCACCAACTGAACAAGGGTAGGGAGGAGCTAAAATAGAAGTACAAGAAGCATTTCCACCCCAACAAGAGGTGCAAGCCTGCCCATCCACTCCTAAAAGAAGAAAAACCAAGACTCTTGTCAAGAGGAGACAAAATGTGATTAGGAGAATTATTCATTTCCCATCAATCCTGGAAGTTATCCTAGAAGAAGAGGAAGAAGAGGATGATGAGGATAATAAAGATAACCTTCCTTTGAATCAGAGGACTCATCTTGCTAAATCCATAGAGTTAGAATAGAGAAGAAGCTCCACAATTACACTATCATCCATTCCTAAGAAGCCTATTTAGTCTACAACTTATGAGGATGAACTGCAACAATGGATTGATGAACAGGAGGGTGAAGGCACTGATATCTTTCAGATGTTAGATTTTGATTGCATGCCAGTCAACACTGAATTGGTGGGAGACAAAATAAGAGATACTCCAACTAACCAACCTCAATAGGAGGATTGGAGTCATTTTCCACCTAAGCCACAAGGACCTAAAGTAGCTCCACCATTGCCAATTTAAGTTAATCTTTACATAGATAAGGGTTTAGCTACTCCTCTTCCTCTGAACAATGAAGAAGCACAGGTTCGAGAAAAACAAGAGGAAGAGCCATAACAAGTATCCACCAATGAAGTGTTAGAGGATGGACAAAAAAGTGAGCAACCTCAGTAAACTTCCCAAGACACAGCAGTGAGAACTATGGACTCCATGGATACAGAGACCCCTAGCATGGATTTCTCATAAAAGGAGAAGACTCTAAAGAGGAGTGATAAGGGGAAAAGCATAGCAAAGCCAACTCCTTCATCTTCAAAAGGAAAATCTTTGATGGAGCATATCCTAAGATGGCTAAGAAAAGAAGTGACAAGAAACAAAAGACAACACTCCACTGAGGAGGAGGATATGAGAGAATTGATTGAAGTTCTCAAAAAACCTATGTCACTACCAAAAGATGCACATGCATTGGCCTTCATCATGAGTGATTAGAACCAGGGTTTATTTTCCCATGTTGCTATCCCTCCTCCACATGTGGATGTTGAAAAATTGAATCCAAAGGATTATCAAATCAGGGAAGTTATGCTCAGGAAACCCACATTGGATACTGCCAAGTTGATGGTAACAATTGGGATTAAAGAAATATTTAGGCACTTGGAATAGGATGATATAGAATTGATAACACTTTGCAAATAGAATAAGATCCTAAAAGGATAACTAAATAAAGTTTTTGGTCCTTTAGATCCTACAAATATGAGGAGACTTTGAATGCAACACTGTTAAAAAGGAAAAAAGGAGACAATGCAACTTGATTTATTTTTGAAAGCTTGCAAGAAATGGAGAGAAAGTTTTGAAGAGAAATTTGTAAAGATTATATAGGGAAACCTTAATCTACTACACCATATGCAAAATAATGTGAATAAGTTGGTAGCCATTTTGAATTAGGATTCTAGTTTGATGGACAAAGTACATACCTGGGGCAGGAACTTGCAAGCACTATAGGAAATCAAATGACAAAGGTATTAGATGTTAGTGTATGTATAAATAGTGGAAGATTTAGATAAGATTGATAATTGGATAGAGAAGATTGTATATGGCAATAAATTAATGGAAACATTACATGTGGAGATTCATAAGCTCAAGAATCAAGCCTAAGAGAAAATTTTGGAGGCAGAGAAACATTAAAGTGATGCATGTTTAGATATTTTTGAGGATGATGCAAGGGAAAAATTAATGTCTATGGAAGTAGTTGTTGAGTACTTTTAGAAAAAATTTTAAGAAGCTTTTAATGATGATGATATTATACAAGCATTCAAAATGGAAGAAGCATTATTAGATTTAGATATTAAATTAGGAGATTTTGTAGAGACTTGCATCGAGGTGAGCAACTATAGGCAAAAAGTGTAGGACAAGAATGAATCCTTAGATTTTCTAGATGTAGCTCAAGTCACTAAGATTATAGAGAGATTCAAGATCAAATACCTAGACATAGCTTTGGTATAAAGGGGAACAAAACCCAGAAGCTAGAATTTCAGTTTTGACACTTGGTGAAATTTTGCATTTTTTGAACCTTCTTCCGAGGTGCACAGGTGCACTGCTCCCTATGTGCGCTTTTATAGAGGTGTGCCAAATTTTTTTGAAGAAGTCAAAGGTGCACCAATAGTTAATTTTTGGTTCTAAATTTAGAGCTTTTTATGCATCATAAATGCATTCTAATGACATTTTAACTCCTACAGACACCTAGTGAAGATGGAGCTTCTATTTTTGACACTTCCAGAAACTCCTACATCATCTAAAGGCTTTCATCTTCTTATTTTCTCATTTTTTATTTTTCTAAAGATATGTAAAGGCTCATGCATCCATTTAATAATATAAATATGGATGGAGTCCTACTTAGCACCAGGTAGATAGTTAGTTTGTATATAATTAGATTTGTTTTATTAGTTTAGAAGCATATGTTTGCATAAAGATATCTCTCATTCTCAACACAAATTGAGAAGAGAATTTTTTATAAATTTAGGAATGTAATATGTATTCTAGACCACCATTATTTTGATGCAATAATACATGCTATTGGTTCTCACATTTGGAGTGTAGTGATTCTTGCCTAAGTGTGTTATATTTTGTGGATGTATGTTCATGGAATGTAATTAAGCTAATAGTTTTATTGCATTTTTCTAGTTGTGTGATCTTTTAATTTCAGTGTTCACTATGGTTCTACAAATTTCACTGATGTACTTAGTTTGAGAAGAGATCACTATATTGTTCGTGCATAGCTTCTCATCTCGCATGAGCACACTTTTCATGGCCTTGTGATTTGATGAAAAGTGAAACATCTTATGGTTACTAAATTTCCATCAAAAATTGGATCAGTAGAATTAAGGAAGTGCTAGTCCTATTTTCATTGGTTACCCACCAATCTTTTCAAAGGCTTAACTCACAGACGTGTTCTTTCCTTGGTTTATGTTTGTTAGGAATTTACTTTTCATGTTATTTGCTTAAAATTCTTGTTACCCTATCTTCATTATTTTCTTTAACAAACACTTGGTTAATTTAGGAATTCATATAGTTGCGTAGTTAGATTGCATTCATCACAACAAAATAGAAAAATATATTTCTTTTTGTGTTTTTTATTTTTTTGAAATAGCATGCAGATTCTACATCTTATCCAAATTATTTGAATCAGCAAAGGCCTCCCTATGAACAAATACATTTATCTTCAACTGAGCAGATTCTAGTACGTCGCAAGATCACCCAAAACCTTGGATTTGATTCCATACTAAATTTTCAAGAGAGGAGTTTGAAAGGATTCCTTTTGTTAAGCATCATGCAAAACAATAGTTGAACATGTCCCTAAGGGTATCTAAGCACCATCGGGTTGTGATCTTTGATCGGGCATTTCTCTAAGCTCGTGCAAGGTATTGATGAACTATTAGGTGATACAAGATTGCATTATCTAGGCCTAAAAAACTCTATTTTATTTTTTAGAGATTTGACTTTGTTTGGATTTGGCATCTATATCTTTCCTATTGCCAAAAGTTGCAATGTTGCTCAGTTAAAATGAGCAAGGTTGTATATATTTCAAACCATTGGTCCTAGGATCAAATTTTTTGCTCCATTAGATTTGGTTGGTTAGGTTTAGGCTAGGACCAATGTCATTTCAACTACAACATCCCTCCAACGGTATCGACCACACTAAATGAAAGTATCCACAAGGGTATCTAAGCATCGTTGGCCTACGATCTTTGATCAGACATTTCTCTGAGCTCGTATGAGGTATTGATGAACTATTAGGTGCTACATGATCACATTATATAGGCCTACAACAACCTATCTTAGTTTTTAGAGATTCATTTTTTTTGGATTTGGTATTTGTATTTCGCCTATTGCCAAAAGTTGTAATGTTGCTCAGTTAAAATGAGCAAGGTTGTGTATATTTCAAACCATTGGTCCTAGGATCAAATCATCTACTCTATTAGCTCTAGTTGGTCAAATTTAGCCTAGGACCAACCTTTTTTTAGCCACAATGTCCCTTAGATGATATTGACCACACTGAATGGAAGTGTCCCTAAGGGCCTCTATGCATTATCGGGCTACGATCTTTGCCACAAATACAAAAATCATGACATATTTTTACTTTTCATGTCTTATTACATCAAAATAAGTGACATATGATTACATTTTATAATGAATCTGATAAACATGTTACATTTTCTATATAAAATAATGAATGTTCATGTGTTTGATTAATTGCAAGAAAGTAAGATGAAATACAAGTTGGTATGCATACATTGAACAAGTTGGATGGAAATTCAAGTTTAATGTATATCAAAATGAACAATACATTATTTCATATCAATCATATAGTTACAAAAAGATGTTATGTCTCATCAATCCAATACAAAAATTGAATACCTAACAAATGTCGAATGTGTACAATAGAAATGTTGAATGTGCACAATACAAATCCCAAATACATACAATACAAAAGTCAAATATATGTAAATGACATGTGATGACCACAACTACATATCTATATCACTATCAATATATATGACTATACAGGATCATCAAAATTGAGCCTCTTTGATGCAGTTTGTGGCTCACCAGGTGTCTACAAAAGAAAAATTAAAATACACTATCAAATATCTTATCTATAAGTAATATGAAAATAACTAGAAATTGGGTTCTAAATTGTGGATAGTTGAGTTGTTCATTACCTCATCCCTTTGTCCCATAGTTGGAATAAATGATAATGGTAATGGGCTCCTTCATCGATGGGTGGGACTCCTAACAAAATGATGAGGTAGAGTGACGATGCAAGACATAACTACCAATGAATCAATGCTCACGATAAGCACAACCATCGATGAATTAGTGCTAGCATGAGGCACAACTTGTATTGTAAGTGATAAATGTTAGCATTATAGAGTGGCATTAGGGATTCCAAATAGAGTACAAAAGCAAAAAATGTATTGCAGTCTGAGCTAGATCTCTCATGCTTGTAGGAGGTACAATCACTGATGAAGCAATGCTAGTATGAGGCACAACCTATATGGTAAGTGATAAAATGTTAGCATTATAGAGTGGCATTAGGGATTCCAAATAGAGTAAAAAATTAAAAAATTTACTACATCCTAAGCTAGATCTCTTGTGCTAGCAAGAGGTACAACTATTGATGAATTAATGTTGGTATGAGGCACAACCTGTATGGTAAGCGATAAAATTTTAGAATTGTAGAGTAGGTGTTAAGGATTCTAAATAGAGTAAAAAATAAAAACTTACTACAAGTTGAGCTAGATCTCTTGTGCTAGCAAGAGGTACAGCCACTAATGAAGTAGTTTTGGTATGAGGGACAACCTATATGGTAAGCAATAAAATGTTAGCATTATAGAGTGACATTAGGGATTCCAAATAGAGTAGAAAAACAAAAAAGACATTTCAACCTGAGCTCGATCTCCCATGCTAGAAGGAGGCACAACCACTGATGAGTCAATATTGGTATGAGGCACAACCTGTATGGAAAGTGATAAAATTTTAGAATTGTATAGTAGGTGTTAGTGATTTCTATCACACACACAAGTAATCCAAATTGAGATCACAAGAGGGTTCAACTAAGACTCCACATACATACCTCTAGCCTTTTTTGTGTTTGATCCCATCTTTAATGCTCAGGATTTATAACAAAATGAAATGGGAAGGGATTTTCATGAAGTCTCAAAGAGTGTCATAATAGGTAAAAGATAAATAACACATGTTAACAAGACAAATTGTTGATAACTAATATAAAACTTTAAAATAATAAAAACATGTACTTATTTTTAAATACAACTGTTTAATATGTATATAGAAAAAAATAATTCTATAACCTAAAATTTATGAGAGGAAAATATGATATTTTACCTCTTCCATTGCGCCAGCATCGACAGTCTCAAGTGCATTCATCAACTCTACAAAACTAAATTGCTTCTACATATATAAAACAAACAAGTCAATGCATAGTCACAAATATTAAGCACATGTATATACATTCATTCATAATAAATTCCAAAATATAAACTTGACTTGTATTTAATACTTTTTTTGTTTTGGCATTCTTGTTGATTTCCTTCCCTTTCCTCTAGACCTTGAGCTATGTGGAGTACCCTAAAGAAGAAATAAATATAACATAAGAAGAATCAATAAGACACATCATGAGTTTGATTCAAATTGTAAACTTGATAGGTGTGCAAGATATGATACCGCATAGCTCTCAAGGCCAAACTCAATGGCCAAAAGCATGGCATCATCAATTTGAGAAATTTTAGCCCCTGACAAGCCCTATAAAATAATAAAGAGTATTGTTATAAATATGAGATAATGTTGTAAATGGAAATAAGGAACAATAACAGCAAGGAGATCATAGGAGGGCAAGAAGACACAAGAAGCACTTGAAGGATGATATTGGAAGGATAGTTGAAATATGGGAAAAATTGGGGCTCAAAAAGACTACAAGGCCTAAATTGAAAACAAAGAGACCAAGAAGAAAAATAGAGTTGTGGATGAACTTTTGGCACCTTGACAAGAAATAAAAGTGGAGATTCATGATTTGCACACTCCTACAAGGCACCCTATGTGATATGGAGGTTCTTTGATGTGGATGGGTATATGGAGGATGAACTCATGAGGTTCATTAGATGAGGTTCAGGTATGTTGGGAGCAAGATATATGGATGGGAATTGGATAGATTTTATGAATTTGGGAGGGTTTCAATGATGGTAGGAGATGGAAAGGTATAATTGTAGTTTTAATAATACCAATTAAGAAATAATATCTCAAAGCCAAAGTATTATTGTACTTTTAAGAATATCTAAAAAACTTTACCTTACGCGTTCTTGCTCCTAACCTTGCACCTTTAGCTGAACAAGTACTATGTGTTGTTCTCATACCGCTTGTTGCACCTTGCATTGCATATTTTTTGAACATATCAATCTAAAGTGCTCTATAAAATTGAAAAATATTTACTTTTACAATATTTAGGTAATTAAATAATATCATTTCAAAACTCATGAGTTTTATTAGATGGGGTTTGGTAATGCTAGGAGCAAGAGATGTGGATGGGAATCGAATGGATTTGATGAATTGGAGGGTATCAATGATGCTAGGAGATGGAAGAGGATATATAAGTGGGTTGTTAGTGTCATACCAATTAAGAAACAATATTTTAAAGCCAATGTATTATTGTACTTTTAAGAATATTTAGAAAAATTTACCTTGGGTGTTCTTGCTCCTAGCCTCACACCTCTAGTAGAATGAGTACTTTGTTGTGTTCTCAAACTGCTTGTTGCACCCTACATTGCATATTGTTCATATATCAATCTAAAGTGATCTATAAAATAATTTTTTTTTTACTTTTACAATATTTAGGTAATTAAATAATATCATGTAAAAACTCAAACAAACAAACATGTGTATCTAGTCCACTAAAGACCATTGCCCTCAAATCATCTATGATTTTGAAATCCCCACCTCCATATGAATAACAAGTATGCCCATAGTGTACACATGGATGAGATGATAGTCCATCCTCAGACACCTCTATATCTATCCCATCACACATCTGCTAACAACTAAAACAAAAATGTAGATTGGGCCTCAAAGACTATAATGATGCATGTGGTGATGATGTAGGTGGCACAAGTGAGGATGACACTAGTGGTGTAGGTGACACAGGTAGAGATGAAAATAGTGGTGCAGGTGATACAAGAAGAGGTGACACTAGTGGTGCAAGTGATGTTGATGGAGCTATCATAGGTTGTGATGACTGAGGTACCATGGGTTATGATGATGGAATTATCACATGCTGCGATGACCCTGGTGCCACAGGTGATGATGATGGAGTTGTCACATGTTGTGATGATGGAGTTGTCAGATGTTGTGATGACCCTGGTTCCATAGGTGATGATGATGGAGTTGTCACATGTTGTGATGACCCTAAAGGTACATTTGACGATGGTTGGGGTGCCATAGGTGAAGGAAAAACTACCTAACTATGAGCCATGTTCAATGATAACATCTATCAATGATGCAACCACATGAAGAGTCTATAAATCAATAGACTCCTTTAAAATTGTTGGGAGCACAAAATGAGGCATGGTTTTTTGTGTTGTATGTCTCCTCTCATTTTTTGGTACCATCCTATGAGCCCTAGGTCTATCATGCACAGAACCTCTCCCACTACCCTAGAATTGACAAATATCAAAGTAATTTGGCTTCTCGCCAAGGATGAACTCACAATATAGCTTTCTCAAAAAATATAGAGGCACCTCATAATTATTACATAGTGGTAGGTCAAATACCATATACCACCTATCCCAAAAATATGATCTCATCCTAGCATGAGTGCACCAATGAATAGGAAAATTTTTGGTTGTGTGTAATAGGGAGTTGTTAGATATAAAATTAGTGAAAAGAGAACATATAGTACCTTTCTTTATGTCTTTGCCTTTCACTTTCTGATATGATAACCCATTGGCATAAAATGCATGACACCTATCCCTCCACATACCCAATTTCATAACCATCCTAGACACCTCATTTGTATTTTGGCTCATTTGTTCAAGTGTATTCGCTAGGGTTCAGCGGTGAGAAAGTGTAGATTATTGCAACCTATTGACCATTTGGGTAATATTAGCACTATTTTGTGAGAGGTGGTTTATGAAGCCCTCTTGTGTAGTAATTAAATGATGTAATTGTATACGCAGAGGGTTTATAGGAGGCAGTGGTTCTTAAACAGGAACATTGAGTGGAGGTTTTTTTGGTTGTGTCACTATGGGTGGAGGATTTTGTGGTTGTGTCACAATGGGTGGAATTTTTTGTGGTTGTGTCATGATGGATGGAGGGTTTGATTGTGTAGGAAGTGGTCTTTCTTCTCTCCCTCATTTTCTTGGATTCCTTGATGCATCTATATTAAAAAGATTTAAAAATAATTACAAAACTTATAAATTACAAAACCAAATTACAAAATTTGATTAAAAAATACATAAATGAAAAATAGAATGAAGACTTATCTAGTTTACAGAGTGCCATGGATGGAAATGCAATAAAAAATCATTTTTATGGTAAACTCGATTAGGTTTTGTTGTTGTCCTGCGTAATTCACGTTGTTGATGTCATTTGAGGGTATAAAAATGCCCTCAAATGCAAATAACAACTAGAATATATATACTTTACAAAACCCAATCATGTTTTGTAAAATCTGATTGGGTTATGTAAAGTATATAATTCAGAAAACCTAATCAATTTTTAAAAATTATAATGGCCAGGCTTGGACACCAAGCCTGGCTAACATTTCACTTTTAAATAACCCAATTAGGATATTGAAAAATTCACTTTTTTGGAAGGGGAAGGTGTCAACTTTTTTGTACACCATCTTGTTGCACTTACCCTCATAGACTATATAAGACTTTTTAGTCTATTATTTTTTTTGCATTCTTATGATAGGGATTCATGTGAGCTTCTCATGAAACATTGGTCAAAGAATTTAACTCAAAATTAAAAAATATCACAATTTGTAATTTTTATGAGATAAAATTATATTATTTTAAAAACTCAAAATTAAAGTCTCACTTTGTATTGAAATATATAGAAAAGTCACTATTTTATATGTGCATTAGTGGGCTGCCAAGAGTTAATTCTCTCTAGAAGTCCAAACCCACTATTTGGTCTCCTCCTAGCCTTAGTTGGGTTAAGATAAACTATGATGGGGCATCCAAGGACAATCCATGTCCTTTTAGTATTGAGGTCATGACTCATTCAGATGATGGTATCATTTTTCCTATGAGTGCAAAATGGATTGATGATGGGACAAATAATCAAACAAAATGAAAGATAGCTCTAGGGGCAATCTCTCTTGGGGTAAAACTAGGTGTCTAGAAACTTAATTTGAAAGGTGACTCTAAGATTGTGATTAATGGAGTTGCCAAAGGAAGTATGGATTTGTGGCATTCATACAAGTATATCAACAAAATTAGAATCTTTTTTAAAGATAAGGAGGAGCTCAAAGTCTCCCATGTAGTAAAAAGTACTAAATTTTTTGTTGACAAACTATCTAATATTGGGGTGGCAGGGTTTGTTGAAAACTAATTTGAATTCCCTAAAAATTACACCTATCTTCTACCCATGGAATTTGATGATTAGTACTTGTAATTTAGGGCATGTTGATTGGAATCAAAATTACTTTGTATGATGCACACAAATGGTTATGTAGCTACCCATTGGTACTTACCAATTCCTAGCCTAATTATGTTTTTGAAGCACAAAGGTGGCTTTGTCACTATAGCCTTGGGATCACACACACGAAGTAAAAAGTACTTTTTTGTGGAAATTTCTCAATCATTAAAGTTTGTGCTCACGCCTCTCCATCACATCATTCACAACTTGTACCATCTTTAGACATTTGGAAGCAACTAGACTACAAAGATTTTATTTTTTCATGCTCTCAACATGCATAATAGATTGGAATCAATCTAGTAATAATAATGCTTTCTCGATTATTTGAAAGGTTTTAAATTTTCAGTTTGGCATCTTTGTTTCAAAAATATTAAATATTTGTACAAAAATGATCTTTGAGAATAATAAGGGAGACCAATTTCTCTCTGAATAGGGGTAGGTAGATTGCATCATTCAAGGGTGGTAACTCTATCACCTATCTGCAACATGTTTTCAAACTGGATGGGGATCTCTTTTGGGAGGCTTTGAAATTGATTTTTAGTGAATACTACTAGAAGACCAACTAGAAACCCACTCCAACCTAGAAATCTTATCCCTCCTCTTAGAAATCGATTTGACAATTCCTGATTCCAAGCCTGAGGTGATCTTTGTGGGCAGAGAATGCTTTGAACTAAAATGCGGTGGTAGTTTTGAAGGCATAGTGCATCATGTTGAGCTAGGTATGGGCATTCATATGGGTCATTTTTCGTGGTGTTTGATTAGAGAGGGCCTCAAAGAACTCAAGCTTGTGATGGTGTGGGCTTCTAATGACCCACTGGAGTCCCACCTTCTGATGACTAGGTGAGGTTGGCACAAGTTACTACTCTTCTTTCACATAGTCAACATGGAGCAAGATTTTCTTGGTAATAGGTTGGTGAGGCAAAGGAAAAATACACTTGGTGAAATCTAATGCCATGATGTTAATGGATGTCCTCTAATTTGGTGTCAAATCCCAACTTAGGCCAATAAATGGCACAAGGTGGTGGCAAGAGGTGAGGTTAATGGGCTTTTTGGAGAAGTTCATGTGGAACAATATGGTTTTAAGACAATTATGGCTTCAGATGGTGCAAGGTTTGGGCCCTCAGGTGACTTGGCCACTAGCATGGGATTGGACACTTCCTTTCCCCCTTCATGTCCAGGACTTTCAGTAAACGTTAGGTGGGTGGTCGTGGTAGGGTCTTAGTTGATAATTGAGCTATCCCAATTTTTTCTAAGGAGGAGATGGAGTGCTAGTTCAAATAATGTAATTCGGGGTTCTTGATTTTATTTTGTTCCTCTCAATGTCATGGGTGTTTTTGTCTAATCCCAAGTTGATCATTTTGTTCGATGTTATGTTTCTATGTATGGCTTAGGTGGTTTAGTGGAAGGGTGTTTTCTACATGGGGTTTTGCTTATTAGCTGATGAGATTATCTTCAAATCTAAAATTTGTACCTTTTTATCTACTATCAATAAAATCTATTTTTATCACCAATAAATTAAATAAAAAAGTCACTATTGACTGTACAAAAAAATAAAGTAAGTGTAGATGTTGATTAGTCCAAACCCCCTTTAGAAGCATTTCCAACTCTTGAATTTTTGACCTAGGAAATGAAGTGTAACTTGATGATTTCTATCTTATATTTTAATTTTTTACCTTGTTAATTAGAGCATCTTAAAGAGATCTCCATCTTGGTGTCTAATTTTTGACCTAGCTAATTGGTGAAATTTGAAAATAATTTCCAACTTCCCCTCTAATTTCTACCCACATCAAGAGATGACTTATTTAATTGAGATAGAACATGTGTTTTGGATGAGAATGGGCTTGGATCTACGTGTCCATACTTATACCTTTAATATGAAAAAAATGACTTAAAGCTTGCTTTCCTAGGAGATTAAAAAACAAACAAAATTTAAAATGCTAAATAAAATAATTAGGTTGACCCTCCTTGGGTGAGAAAACTCTAGCCTTAAATGGAATCTTATGGTTGCTATAAAGATAGATCAAAGGAGGTCATTTTTAACATAATTCAATATTGTCCCTAAGAAGAAAAGCATTAGACTTTCAACAAGAAGGTAAATTTGAATGTAGGAATTAAAAAATACCAAGTAATTTCCAAGGATTAAACATCATAACAAATCATTAAGGAAGTGATCACAAAGGTGAAACTTGATTTTTTTTTTTAAATAACTTGAAGCAAATGTGGTAATTTTAAGAAAAGCCATAGCGATTTTGAATAGAAATAAAAGAAATAATAAGTGAATTTCCAAGAGTTTGGCATAAATCCAAGAAAATTTGAAGCCAAATTTAACCTCAAAGGAGGTGAAGTACATATATTTTTAAAAATAAGTTAAAAAATTAGAAACTTTTGTTACTCCAATAAGCATTCAAGAATTGTCATTAGTGCAAAAATGTGTTGTCAATAGTGCAAAAAGTATTGTCGTTGAATGATAGAGAGATTGGTCCATGAACATAGTTACTGATTCAAAGTACAACTACCGAGTACATGAAGAGGAAAGTATGAACACTAAACATAATGGTTATTGATTTGATTGTTACCTAGTGATATAGCTACCAAGAAAATACATATTGACCGAGTGAAGATTTAACTAAGTGAGGCAAGTATGGTAACTGAGCAGTGTTATAACTAAAGGACATCATCATGATTGAACAAGATTATAGAGTTTACCAATCTACAAAGGATGGAGATAAATATTTGTAAATTCATAGAAACTGTTGTATTTTTGTTCAACTGAGCAGGAAAATATGTTTTCAAGATCAAGGAGAAGATTTGAAGAGATTTATTGGGAAGAGATACTTGATTATTGATGATCCCAATACATAATGTAAACCAATGAAATAAAATGAAGATAAATGAGATGATAAGGATGAATGTAGATCATAGATCTTGACCATATGAGAATTCTAGAAGTTTCTAAAACACTAATTAGGTTATACATTGTAGAGAAAAATTATTTCTATATAAGGAAATATCCTGAACAATCAAGAGTTGTTGTGTTGTTGAGATGTTGAGAGGGTTATGCTAATGGAATGAAAAAGTGAAGAACCTATTGTAGAGCAGAGTTATTGAGCAACAACAAAAGACAAATTGGTGATATCAATTGTAGAAGGTAATATATCGATACTAAGTTTAAAGGAGGTCTGAATAGGCAAAGTAAGTTGCATTTCAATCAGGTCGCTATTATAACTTTCTTACCATTATAGAAACAAAATCTCTTAACTAACTAGACTTGACAGTTCTTTATTTTAAATCTCCTAATAGAGTGCACACTTGAAGAGTGTTGTAAAATCCTTGTAAAAGGTAGACTATAGAAGGTTTATTTGCATTACTTCTAATAGTTTAAGTCACCAAAAATGGCATTATTGCATGCCCTAAAATGAAAATCTATATGATGTAGTAGTGAAGGATTTGTGGGTGTCATCCCCACTACAGTTTTCTCTCTAACCAAGAGTCTCTACATTACCAAATCATTGTGTCAATTATGTTGGTTTGATGAGGTGTTCATGTGCTTATAAAGAATTATATTATACATATTTACTTTTATTTCATTTTATGAGATTATGGATATGCATGCAAATGTTAATTTGTCATAAGAAGGGAAATAAATTGTTAAAGGTTAAAAGTTGTAGAAGGTACTAAGCCAAACCCCCATCCAACGCATTACCGTTCCCAAAATTCCAAGAATTGGTATAAGTAAAATTCTAAGCAAAGATAGTATAAGTTGAGTGAAACTATTTGTAACCCAATTTGTCTAGTGATGACCAAGGCCAAGGAATAGAATATTGACCAAGTGTCAGTGTTTGATAGTTTGTGAAGGAATCAAGATTCCTAGCCAACATAGTTGAATTTTCATATTAGTCAAAAATGCATGAAGGATAAGTATTGATGAACTAAAGCATTTAATACATGATAAACAATTTTTGAGCATTTCTAATCATGGATTCAAAGTGAAGTTTTGAGAAGTATCTAGAAGGAAAAGGAGGAAACAAAATGATGGAAGGATTCAATGAATCTGACCTAACAAGATCAATGGTGATGTTTAAGTGGCAAAAAATCAAAGCTACCTATTTAAGGAAGAACAAGGGATAACCTAATGAGGTTGGAGTAGTTTTAATTTAGTTGATTGGCGAACTTAAGAAGAAAGTTGTAAAGAAGGAGAAAAGAAGAGGTGAAGAGTGATTACTTGAAGGATTTTTCAAGTAGATCAAAGATTGGTGATGTAGATAGAGAATAACAAAACATGGACACCGGTACCTAGACAAAATGAAAAGAATGTTATTGGAACCAAGTGGGTATTTAGTACCAAGCTAAATGAAAAAGGTGAAGTTAGAAGAAACAAAGAAAAATTAGTTTTAAAGGGTTATGTGAAAAAAGAAGGAATTGACTATGGGAGGACATTTTCCCTTGTTGCAAGATTAGGAGTGATAACTCTACTTTCATATGTTGCATACAAAGGATTCAAAGTATACTAAATGGATGTCAAGTCTACATTTCTGAATGGAATTCTAGAAGAGGAAGTCTATGTTGAAAACCCTAAAGGATTTATTGACCCAAACAAAAAGTGATATGGTATGTAAGTTGCACAAAGCACTGCATGGATTTAAACAAGCCCCTAGAGCATGGTATGAAAGGTTACACATATTTGATGAAAATTGGTTTTACAAGGATTAATGATAAAAATAACCTATACTTGAAGACTAAAATTGAAAAAGGGATACCGTTAGCTGAAATATTTGTGGATGATATCATATTTGGAAGACAAGATGCAATGTGTAAATCATTTACAAATGAAATGAAGAAAGAAGTTGGGATATCTATGTTTAGAGAAATCAATTTTTTTTGTTGGCCTATAAGTATATCAGATGACGAAAGGTATCTACATTACACAATCAAAATATATCAAGGAGATATTGAAAACTTTTGGTATGGAAGACTCAAGACTAGTTGGAACACCCATGGCTACTGAACATAAACTCTCAAAGAATGATTATTCAACTGATGTGAACTAAATCTTGTATAGAACAATGATTGAAAAACTATATTATATTTTTCACAATAGACTAGATATTACACCAACAGTTGGGATATTTGCAATATTTTTTGCAAATCCTAAGGAGAATCACATGATGGCTATAAAAATAATACTAAGATATCTAAAAGGAATAGAGGATTATGGATTGTATTACAAAAAGAATGACAAGTTTAAAGTGAAATTGTATACTGATATAGATTGGGTTGAAATATTGATGACAAAAAGAATACAAATGTGGAGCTCTATTTCTAGGAAAGAGATTAATTTCATGGACAAGTAAGAAGCAAAATTCTATTTTCTAATCTTCGGGAGAAGTTGAATATGTGGTAGCAACAATTAATTCTTCAAACATAGTATGGATCAAGAAATTTTTTATAGCAATAAAGGAAGAGATCAATGAACTAGTTGTTATATTTTGTGATGGGTAAGTGCACCAAGATGGTGTACAAAATGAGGGGTATAAGTGGACACCTTTTTCCTAAAATTGGGTAAATCTGAACTTTGATGAGACATTTGAGATTCATCCACTCAAAATGACAATATGTGTAAAATATATAAATTATAGTGCTTTGAATCTACTTTCCAAAATACTAGAGTTTTTACAAAATGGATAATATTAGGTGAGTCAAATCCTGCACACAAAAATAATTCCTAAATTTTTAAGAAAACATAACATAGTTGTTTTCGTGTGCAGCACAAAAAATATTTTTATATTTAGTATTTTGTATAACCTTTTGGTAAGATGATAATTAAGATTTATATCTACAATTTGTGTATTTTTTTGTAATTTTATGATGGGTATTTTTTATTATTAATTATTGAACTGATGACATCTTGAAATTTTGGTACATGTTGGTGTGATGAGCATAACTTGCATCAAAATAATCAAAAATAGAAACTTTTTTTGTTTGAAAGTGGATAGAATCAAGTGTAGAACAATAATATATGTTTTATTTTGAATTTGGTTAAGTATATCAAAAGTTAGTAAAAAAATGGTAGACATATGTCTGTGAGGAATGTGAAGGAATTGGTAAAAGTAATTAAACTTTACATTGTTAATATTGTCCAAAAATACAAAAAATTATATGGTTAGAAAGCTAAGAAGACATGTTATATTATGGTAGTAAGTTTAGAGAAACCCACTTCACCGCTAGAAAACATGATGAAAGGAAAGATGAGAATTCATCTTAGAAGATGAAAAAATGTTTGAAGGAAAAACAATTGGAGGGAAAATAGTCTCCAAGCCTTTGGGTCATTTCCCTATGCTATTACCAAGCCATAACCCAATCAGGTTTCTAGGATTCAAATAACCTAATCAAGTTATAAGAATGAAAAAGAACATTCAAAACTTAATTAGGTTTTGAAGAAGTAAAATTACTTGTTCAAAACCCATTTGGGTTTTGAAGAACTAAAAGCAGGGTTTACTCTGAAGTCCATAAATTTCACATATGGAGTCTAACTGACTCTGTTCAAAATGTGTTGGAAAGCTATTGAAGAGATCTACAACAAGAGGTAGATAAATCAATCCTTATCTCATTTAAAAAAAATTTCCATCCATTTTAATTAAGCATAATCTAAAACAGGTAGTCATTGTTTTCCAAATGCATAATCAATATGTGAACACAAATGCTAACATATTTTTAATTCTCTCTCTCAAACACACATACACACACTCACTTAATAACTAAATAAATCCTAAGACATATCTCTCTATCTCTCTAACTTGTTACTCTTAAGCATTGTCTCTCTTTGAGTAGTCCCTAATCTCTCTCTCTCTCTCTCTCTCTCTCTCTCTCTCTCTCTCTCTCTCTCTCTCTCTCTCTCTCTCTCTCTCTCTCTCTCCTATCCCAATCTTTCCATATTTCATCTGTCTCTCTCCATCCTATCCCAATCTTTCCATATTTCTCACTCTCTCCATCTTATCCCCTAATCTCTCTCTCTCTCTCTCTCTCTCTCTCTCTCTCTCTCTCTCTCTTGCTCTCTCTCTCTCTGTGTGTGTGTGTGTGTGTGTGTGTGTGTGTGTGTGTGTGAGGTTCCCATTTCATGGATTAGAGGTCAAGGTGAGAGAGAGAGGGGTTAGGGATTAAGGGTCCAAAGAGATGGATAAGGGGTTAGAAAGAAGTTTCAGAGAGATAAAGAGAGTAGGGGATAGGAAGAGAGAGAGAGGATAGGATAAGAGATATTGAGAGAGAGATGGAGAGAGTGATAGAGGGATAAGGGATAGGATGGAGAGAATGGGATTAGAGAGAGAGAGAGAGAGAGAGAGAGAGAGAGAGAGAGAGAGAGAGAGAGAGAGAGAGATGGAGATGGAGAGAGAGAGAGAGAGTTTACGGGTTAGTCAGGAAGGGGGTAGGGCTTAGTCAGAGAGTGGGTAGGTGTTAGTTATAGAGATTGAATATTATATAGAGAGAGTGGTTATTATTTACTAAGATAATTAGAGATGTTAAGAGTTATTAAGAGAGATTATGTGTATGAGTGTGCCTTTGTGTGTGTGTGTGTGTGTGTGTGAGAGAGAGAGAGAGGTTAGGAGTTGGTGTGAGAATGAGAGAGGATAAGAGTTAGTGAGAGAGAGAGAGAGATACATTAGGAGTTAGTTAGTGAATGAGTGAGTTTTTGTGTGTGAGAAATATATAGAGAGATTGAGAGAGAGAGAGAGAGAGGTTATAGAAAGATAAAAACTATGATAACACGCTTACCTACCTATTCGCTCCATGTTTGAAAAATAATGACTACTTATTTTAGACCATGATTGATTATAATGAATGGAAAATAAAATCTTGATTTCCTACTATTATTTTAGTTGCATTATATTTTAGATCTATTCAATAGCTTTCCAACTCATTTCCAATGAGTCAATCAGAGTCTGGATGTGAAAGTTATGACTACTAGAGTGGAGCCTATTTTTATTTCTTCAAAACTCGAATAGGTTTTGAATAACCCAATCAGGTTTTGCTTAACCCAATTGGGTTTTGCATAACTTGATTGTGATTTTTTATTTTATGTATTTTTGCTAGTCTTGGTAACCAAGCCTAGCCACTTTTTGAAATTTCATATTACCCGATCGGGTTATTAATGTTTTACATTTTTATTTTATTTTTTGTGGGTGGGGGGGGGGGGGGGTTGGGTGGGGGGTGGTCCACTGAATTGTGCACCATCTTGGTGCACACGCCCGAATAACACAAGTGTTGTAAACATATCTAAAAATTGTGTGATGCACACAAAGACTGATCACGTTGCTATCAAGTATCATTAATTGAGAGGGTTGGTACAAGAAAAATAAGTAAGATTGGAGTATGTAAATACAAAGGAACAAATAGTTGATATTTTCACAAAATCCTTATATAAGGATGCTCATGAATATCTAAGAGGTAAATTGGGAGTTTTTCCCTTAGCTGGAGCTACCTAAGATAAGATGGAGCTCTGCATCAAGTGTGTTGATTAGAATATCTTACAAATTGATGCAGAAGGTCACACTTTAGGACCTCCCTAAAGTCTGTGAGAATAATAGTGAGGAGTTTAAGTTGCAAAGTTGACAGAGTTACAGTCATAAGCAAGATGATAGAAGGAGAATCTAGTTCAGAGAATTGACAAAGAGATATCTACATGTTGAAGATGTATGAGATAGAGTTAACTAAAGATGTTGAAGTGCATTTGGCATTTTTGTCAAAGAGGGAGAGATTGTATAGAAGTTACCTATGCAGTTACCATCAGAGATGAGAAGTCAAGCAGTTAGAGGGAGAGATTATGAAGCAGATACCATATGACAAGATATCTATCAAAGAAGAAGAATGTATACAAAGAGGGAGATCATGTTCTAATATTATAAAAAGAGTTGTTCGTTATTACAATTGTTTATACAATTTATGTTTAGAGGTGTTGTCTATTAGAACTGCATAGATGAGATTAAAGAGATAGTTGGACACTGGGATAAGAATCAGAATGAAAGTAAGGATATTAATGAAGATATGTTACTAAAATTAGATGGAGTTGATAGAGGTCATCTAAGTTACACTTTTGGATTGCATGGTAACTACATGTGTTGTCATCAATGTTAAAGAGGGAGATTGTTGAAAACTATAATTGGAACAATTCTTTTATTGCCATTGATGTCAGACTTGTGAGATAATTTCTATCTGAGTAGAGTGTCATATCAAGTTGATTGATGAAGAGGATTTGAGAAGAGGAGATAACAAGAAGACCTAGTGGAAAGGTTGAGTTACGTGGAACTACAATGGGCACTTGATCAGTTGGAACTTGACAAGATAATATGTTGTTTAATCATATAACAAAGTGGAGAAGATAGTTGATTTGAAGCCTAGAAGAGATGAATAATGAAAGAAAAATGCATAGGCTAAACTGTGCTATAAAAAAGAAAATTAAAGAACTTATAGTAGAAGTCGAGTTATGCTTGTGTCGACCAAGTGACAGTAATGACCAAGAAAATACAATGTTGACCGAGCATCTATAAAAGTCTGAGTAAAGATAGTATAAAATGAGTGAAACAATTAGTATTGATTAAGTTGTCTAGTGATGACCGAGACTGAGGAACATAGTATTGACCAAGTGTTAGCATTTGATAGTTTGTGAAGGAATTGAGATTCCTAATCGACACAGTTAAATTTTTTGGATTGGGAAAAGGTGTGTGAAGGCTAAGTATTGATAAGATGGAGCATTTAATACATGATAAACTATCTTTGAGCATTTCTAAGCATGGATTCAAAGAGAAGTTTTGAGAAGTATCTAGAAGGAGAAGGAGGAAACAAAATGACGGAAGGATTTGATAAATCTAACCTAAGCCTAAGATCAATAGTGATATTTAAGTGATAAAAGATCAAAGCTACCTATTTAAAGAAGCACAAGGGATAACCTAAAGAGGTTGGAGCAGTTGTTAATTTAGTTGATTGGCAAACTTAAGTAGAAGGTCATAATAAAGGAGCAGAGTAGAGGTGAAGAGTTATTGCTTGAAGGATTTTCCAAGAAGATCATAGATTGGTGATGGATACATGAATGGGGTCTAGTTAGTGAATTAGTAGATGAGCTACATTGTGAACTATATTTGCAAAGTGAGTTGTATTTATCATATCAATCTATTGTTACTTTCTAACCATCATATCATTTGAAATCCTTTAATCAAGGTTGACTTAACAGTCATTTGTCAATCATTTAATCAAGGTGACATTCTAATGAAATGTTCTTAAGTCCTCTAACAAGGCCACTCCTAATAGGGTGATTAAATCCTTTAACAGGGTCACACCTTGTGTAATCTTTAATAGGGTTGGCTCCTAATAGAGATCACCCTTGAAGAGTGAAATTTTGGTAGCATGTTATTGGTGGTCTTTCCAAAATTGGGTTTCCATGTTAAATCCTGGTATCATACTTGTATGAATGTTGTTTGGAATTTTTTACATTTTGCAAGTTGATTACTATTGGGATAGTAAATTGCATGTTACTATATGTTAAGCTGATAAATAGAGACCGAGTGGATTAAATAATAGATCTAAGTTATTTAAAGTATTCAAAAGTTGAATTGGTACATCTGTACTTGAGGATAACTAATTTACACCCCCCTCCCCCTCTCATCTATTCTAAAATCATTCTAACATTGTTTCCCGTACCCTCTAGGGTTCTTCTGGTTTGTAATATTCATTCATATATACACTGCAATATCAAAGAGGTTAGAGACTATGAGCTACAAAAAACATATGATGAACTATGTAAGAATGTGAAATCGAAGGATGGTCATAAACATATAGAGACCAAGGGTTTGACACATCAATTACATTTCCCTAAGGTTTTAAAAATTGAATGGATTTGAATTGTGTTAAGCCAAGTACATGAGACTCCCATGTGGCTTGATGAGCATGTAAGAATAAAAAAGGATATAATTCACATGGTGATGGGATATCTTGTAATTGAGAAATCTAAGGCCATTGGGAAATCACCAATAAAGGAAATTGAAGAAAATTTTGGAGCATTTGTGGATGGAAGAGGTTTAAAAGTCTCTATGATTTATGATCCTGAGATGGGGTTTGGAACCTATGTCGTGGCACACAAAATTTTTCAATAATAGTGTACCATAAAGAAGAGTAGTTGATCTAGCATATAAAATTATGAAGCATTTGAAGTTAGACCTAGTCGAGCTTTTACTAAAGTAATTTGAAGAGAACATGAGGAAAATTCAAGTTGCAAAGAAAAACACTTGCAAATTTGGTTCTCTATTGGTATATATATTTTACTATCTTTGGAATTACTTTCCCACTATTAGAGATGTTGAAAGGGATTTTAAGGGATTGATTATCTATCAAATCAATGTATCAATGGGCTTGGTGATGATTTTGAATAAAGTGATGGATGAATACTTTAGTTAATTCAAGGAAAGAATGCATAAAAGGTATCGATTTTCCTTGTAGTTAGTTGAAAAATATAGGGATGACATATGTTTCTTGGTAGACACAAACACCACATTAATTAAAATAGTGGAATCAATAATTGTTTGGTTGAAGCCTATGGAATATGAACTAGATATTGATTAAGCATCTAGGTCAATGAAGGCTTTGTTAGATCAACCCAATGATTTGAAAGCTAAATGATTTTGTACTTATGAGGAATAAAAATAAAGAATTGAAATGGAAATTTTTGGTCCTAAATTGGTTACAAAATTAAAGAAAATGATTGATAAACTTGAAGGTAAATTCGATGGAGAAAAGGAAATAGGTAAGTCAGTTGATGTTGCAACCAAGAGAAATGAAGAAGAAAGTGGTAAATAATTTGAAGAAGAAGTTGAGGTGGAAGATCCCAAGGCTAAGAAAGGGAAAATAAAACAAATTTCTAGTCCTCAGAGTCCTAGAGCTTCTTGTTCTAAGACTAGAGTTGCTACCCTTTCTACCTCACCTATTAAGAAATGAGTTGTAAAGATTATCAGACTTTTGCAATCACAAAAAAAATATCAAAAGAGAATGGATGGTCAATCATCCACTTGCCAACTAACAAAGAGAGCGAGGAAGTTAATTGTTGAGAACGACAATGACAAACCTAAGTCAGATGATGTAAGCCAATTTAGAGTGGCAGGAAACCAAGTACCCAAAAAAATTGATGAGATTGTTGAGTCAATAAGAGAAACTAGAGGATTAGTTGCATTGAGACACTTTAGGTACCCCACATTAAGTGATGAAGATAAGCTTAAGCTTGAAGAAGCTATTATTGAGATGATGTATATGTTCAAGTATGTGTCTATTGAATTTTCTAAAATGATTCCTAAATATTTGTACAATAAAATTATTACTAGATGGAGATATAAATTAGACACCAAGAAGATAGTGAGTGTACACTTTTTTTCATAATGCAACATTTTCTAGTACCAAAAATGAATGAAGCAATGTAGAAATAGCAAGACAGATTCGTGCACAAGCATAGAGCACTAAACATATTAACTAGAATAATTTGTAAAGTTGATGAAGACAGTATCAAGATATGGAAATGAATATTCAACAATACATATTGAGGAAACAATACATGTACCTGACATCGAACCAACAAAATAAATAAAATTGGATAATAAAGAAGATGAGTATGAAAACACATCTGTATGAAATGTTCTTGATGATGTACCTAACATGGTAAAGGATACAAAAGAAATTGTGATGATTGAATATTTGATAGGAAGAAATCCAAATGCAGAAATACATGAATATCAAGACGTTATGGATACTACCAAGAAAACTCATGAAGAGAAACCATATGCTGAGTTAGCCAAAAAGAATGTATTTGACAATGCACTTGTCATTGAACAAGTCCAATATTATCAAGCACCTGCAGCACCTATTGAAATACTAGATGTAAGTACAAATGTAAATGATTCATTTAATTATTTTGCAACTAACATTCCTATGGATTTAGAAAACACCAACACTTAGCAAACCGAGCATCCCAGTGATATAAGAAAAGATAAAGAAATAAAGGAGTTGACCAGACTATTGAAGAAAATGATGGAACAATACAAAATGAAGGAGATACTAATGAAAATGCAATAGATACTTTTTCTATTAGCACAAGCACAAGGCCATATTCTCAAGGACCTCAACTCGAGGGATTAAAGGAGAAAAATCAACAAGGAAAGAAGGAGAAATAAAAAGATAAGCCAAGTGAGGAACAACCTCAAGTGTCATTGAGAAAAACACTCAGAAAGAAGCTCGTGAGGAGTAAAAATAAGATACATAGAAGAAGAAGAAGAAGAAGAAGAAGAATGTGCAAATAAAGACAAATCAAGAGTATAAGTCTCTTGAGCCACCTAAAGCATCCTTGAGCTTAAGTTCAAATACATCCGAAGACAAGAAGAAGAAGAAGAAGAAGAAGAAGAGATCATGTTACTTTGGTTGAAGTAATTGTAGCTCTTGAGTGTGACCCTTATGAGCTAGATCTTGGAGCTTTGAAGGAATATGGTGAATTATGTACAAAGAAAGATGAATAAGATAAACTTAGGTAGGATATAAAGAAAAAACAAGTGTTGATAGACATCAAAGACATCCTATTGAAAATTGTGGTTGATACACTATTGGATGAAAAAGCACCAGTGCTAGATCAATTGCCATTACTTGTGGAGATGACAAATGCACTGGATATTGATGCACAAGAGAAGTTGATGGAGAGAGTGGAAGAAAAACTTGAGCACAAAGTAATGGAGATGGTTTGACAATCTATTTCTATCTAACAAGTGCAATTACCATCATTAGTTACCAAGTTGGAGGAGATTACAAAGGTAGTGATTATCTCATTTTAGAAATTGTGCAATGTAATGGAGATGGTTGGAAGAAAAACTTGAGCACAAAGTAATGGAGATGGTTGGATAGTTTGTTTCTATCTAAGAAGTGCAATTACCATCATTAGTTACCAAGCTGGAGGAGATTACTATTAGGATAAACTACGGACAAAAATAAAAACTACATGCAAATATAACCAATAACAGAAAAATAATAGAATACACAAAAATGAACACAAGGCACCAAGATTTAATGTGGTTCACCCAATCCCTGGGCTACGTCCACCAAAAAACAAGTCTGATCTTATTACAATCCAGTGATTACAACCTGATTACAATCCATAATCCCTTATAGCTCAATACCGCCGCAAGAACCAATTTCGCATCACAACATAATAAAAAATACCCAACCCTAAACCCTTTTATACAAGTATTAAACCACTTTAGGGTTATAACATGTCGGCCATATGTCGGCTATAATATGTTAGCTACCATGTCGGCCACGGCCCAAAAATATTTTTTATGAAGTATGTACAGTACTTTCCTGATCAGTCACCATAATCTAACAATTACAAAGGTAGTGATTATCTCATTTTAGAAATTGTGCAATGTCTCACATTTTTGTGAGCACATCAAGGAAATTTTGATGAAGATTGATGAATACCTTAAGAATAGTGGAGATGGTTGGTGATCCTATTTCTTTTTAAGTTCTCTACTCAAGGGTTAAACACTTTCTAGGTGCTTAGCATGAGTTGAAAAAAAAAAGAAATGAGGAGAATTGAAATGAATGAGATTCAAGCTTTGCTACTAGTTCACATTGAGGTTATGCAAAAACATATAAAGAAGGAAAAATATTTAATTGCTACCCCTGATTTATCGGTCACCAAACACATGGTAGATCTTTCTGCACAACTACATGCTAATGAGTTCACCTTGCATGCTCTCAAGGATGTCTGGAACTCCACTATGGAATACATCAATAATTATTATAGGCATTTATTTGATAAGTGGTAGGTATAGTATGTACACAAAAATTATTTTTGAGTTTACTTTTGGTATCATTGTGAAAAACAGGAGATATATATCTATGTTGATAGGGAGAGTCAATATGATATGGCTATTAGGAGATACAAGGATTCAAAAAAAGAATGTTGTACAAAAATGGTTTTTAAAAAACACAAGTTAAATGAAGGAGTACATATTTAGGGGGGGACATGAAAATTTCCACTAAGCCATTATTTTGGCAACATACATTAGCTTTTTTCCATTGATGCCAAAGGGGGAGAATGTTACTTCCATAAGCATTCAAGTTTTTTAATTAGTGCAAAAAGGATGGTCGATGAACACATAGCTACCGAGTACAGGAAGAGGAGAGTATGAACACTAAACATAATGGTTATTGAGTTAGTTGTTACCAAGTGATATAGCTACCCAGTAGATATATATTGTGATGTGAATATCAGGATTTAACTGTGTGATTTTGAGTCAAACTCGATGACCCATGTTTCATGAGTAGTGATTCAACATGAATCCATCTCTCATGAGAATAAATGGAACACTTAGCACTCATTGGATCTAGGTGATGCTCACAGGGGTGAAGCACCGGGACTTCCCGGGAGGTCACCCATCCCAGTACTACTCCAGCCTGAGCGCGCTTAACTACGGAGTTTCCTCCACAGTTAAACCCAAAGCTTGCAACCCCATTTGCAAGCTATTTATTGATCAAGTAAAGATTTAACCATGCAAAGCAGGTATTGTAACCAATCAGTACAATGATAACTTTAAGAAACCCCTCTCAAAAAAAATGCCTAAAATGCTGGCAAATCTAACATTTTGTGGGCAAGAAAATTTTAATGTTGAGGGCTTTTTTTTGTTCCATATATTGAAATAAAATATTATATGTTGGTATTTTTTTCTTGCCCTAGCAAAAATTATTTAAAATGTGGCAAATTAATATTTTTTTTGCTGACGGATAAATAAATGATGGCTATTTTTTCCCTTGCCAAAAATGAATTAATAATGTCAGAGGAAAATTACTTGTTTTGTAGGAAAATGAATAATAATGGTCTTGGTTAATCTTCAGTGGTAAACTGAAAAATTATTTAATCTGAAAGCGAAATTTGCACATGTATTGGTTAGTGACTGTACTGACTACTGAGTAGTCACTTCAAGTTTCAACTTGTGTACTATCTTAGGTGTATTATTATTATTAATGTCATAACATCGTTACGTCAGTGTCACTATTACCAAGTCAAAATAGTAAATACTATAGTTTTATTGACTGTTGATTAATTAGAGATCAATGATAGAAGATGCATCTCGGGGCCACTCACTTGAAAAGACCTAGAGTCGCACAAAATTCTTTGAAATGGAGACACGTGGAAAGGTTTGCATAGAAATCATTACTCAATGTCAAGCACTATCAACTATCCAACACCAATGCCAGTATATTTTGACATTTCACACACTTGAAAATTAATAGGAATATGAAAAAATAAGATATGAAAGATCGTGAATGCCAAAGAATTAAATACAACTACCATTAAATAGCCTCTTCAATTCATCTTTCATTATCATTTCTCATATTCTTCAATCTGAATTCGATTTGTAGTTGCACTTTGCAAAGTTTCTTGAATCTTAGTCATGGATATGCCAATTCACCTAAAATGCACTACAATGGCTCTGCAAAAGCTCTTTTTGAGCAAGATTCTTGAGGATGTCCTTGCCATGGTTTCTAAGCTAGATGCCTAAAGTCCTTTTATCCACCATGCTATATTCAAGGTACTCAGCCATGAATTCTTGAGAAATAATAAGAGGTACCGTGTGTCCATAGATATTACCTCTCGCTTCTTCGCATCTCTTCTCGACCTTCGAGGTAGTCAAATAGACATGCTAATGCTTTTGCGTGATATTTTTAAGGAAACATTTTTAGAAGATGATGTCAAAATTCTTGTATTCGTTGAGCAGGTACCAGGGCCGAGCATTGGCATTCCTTTTGCAAACATAGCAGATAAGTGTTGGGAGGAAGGCATAGGGTGCATTATACATAAGCATCCTTTCTTGCTCAGCATGAACAAACGACAATTGACTCACCATTGGAAGTGGGCGTGGCTCGAAAGAGATTTTTTACGGAAGTGGTTGTTGTTGGATGATGTTAGCAAGACCAACTTCACATGGTTAGATGAGTTCAGTGACATCATCTTCTCCAACAGACTCCTCGTAGAGGGACTTGAAGACCTTTCTGATTAAAGGTTTCAAGCGCTCGGCCCCTTAGCTTGCTGACGCTTCCAGCCTGCCTAGTTCCATATTTCTTAAATACTATTTCCTTAATTGTTGCCCTTAGGGAAAAAAAAATATTTTTAAGATATCTATATTTTTCTTTGGATTGGGCCTTGCCCTTTTTTGTAAATTATGAAATAGTAAAACCAAGTTGATTTAATCAACTATTTTGAATATCTATGCTATGAATCAATATTACATGTATATTGTACAATCTAAAATATTATCAATGAAAACATAGTTTTTGGCTTCTCAAATCATTTTTCTTGTTAGTCTACGACTTTGTTAAAAATAATTAACTATTAATAGTTATAAAGTTAGAACTTAGAACTTAGAAACAAAAAAAAAGGGTTTCAACAATCCTGATTCTCTTTATGGTTTCATATAATATATTTGATTAACGATTTATAGTAAAAAATTGTTCAATCGAAAATTATCTAATAAAAAGTTTTATAATTTCTAAAACCATTTTTTTTTAATCCAATTAGTTAAAACAAATGGAGTAATAAGAGCAGATTTCAAGGAAATCTAAAGATTGTAACCTTAACAAAGTTAAATATAATTTTGATAATTTATGTGTCAAAATTTTATTTCATACCTATCTTGTCACCTATTCTTAACTTTTTTAATTATGAAATCTTTTAAATGATGAAGAATAGTTTATAAACAATTATCACAATTTTCAATATATGTTAATAATTTATAGATAATTAAACTATATTACATTTTAATTTTGAAACTAAATAATAAATATGAATAAAAATATAGCATTTGTAATTATATTTTTTAATTGTAATTATTTTATTTATATTAAATTATTGTCATTATTATTTCATATCTTGCACCAATTTTATTTTATAAAATTTAATATATCTTCATTGAATTTTTCATATCATCTTTACAATGAAAAGTTTATGATAGAAAAGAAAATCATTTCTATAATAGAAAAGAAAATCTTTTATTTATATTATATTAAAACTATTATAATAATAATTATAAATTATATTATATATATATAATATTTTATATAAATAATTAAATTAACATCATGATTTTGACATGCTCAAGCTTAAAAGTTAAATAATAATAATTAATAACAATTTCTTTAACAATATTTATTTCAACATTTTTCTCTATATTAATTAATATGCTATGTAAATTATTTTCAATGATCGCGGCTCTATTTCAAGCCAAATTTTATAACATTGAAGATAAAGTCTACTTCTACTCAAAATTAGGACACGTATACTCGAAGATTCTACCTGAAATTTTGACTGTTGCATGAAAGAAAGATCAGCGGCCCGAGATGAATTTCGAGCAAATTTGAGAAATATTTTTCCATATGCCTAGATTCATCCGAAATCATGACACGTGTCCGCTCATTGGAAGACTCAATTAATATTATTAATAATTATGTTTATAAACAATTATCACAATTATCCGTATATGTTAAAAATTTGTAGATAATTAAACTATATTACATATTAATTTTCAAACTAAATAATAAATATCAATACAAATATAACATTTGTAATTATATTTTTAAATTTTAATTATTTTATTTAAATTAAACTATTGCTATTATAATTTATTGTTAGTACTTGATGGTAAGCTTAGGCCTAAGAGCTAAATATTTCATTTTCAATGTGATTCATTAATGTTAATTATTTAATTTTTTTAATGTAAGTGCATTGGTTTATATTTTATATTTTAATAATGTAATTTTATAAATTATAATATGTCTTTTGTCATTCAATTAAAAATAATATTACTTATATTATATAATCATTTAAAATTTATTATTATTATAAAAATATTATTATTTTTTATATTATAATTATTTATTATATAATAGAACATATAATATAATTATTTATAATATAATATAATATAATTATAACCATATGATATATATGTAATAGAACATATATATCAATGATCATATTTATGAATAAAATTTAAATTTAAATCAACATTATTACAAAAAAATATAATTATATAACATTTTTATTAATTAAAATATTTTATATATTATAATAACTTTATCAAATTTAAATTAGATTTATATAAAAACTAAAGACAAGTACTAATGGCACTTATTTCATATCTTGCACCAATTATATTTTATAAAATTTAATATATCTTCATTGAATTTTTCATATCATCTTTACAATAAAAAGTTTATGATAGAAAAGAAAATCATTTCTATAATAGAAAAGAAAATCTCCTTTATTTATATTATATTATAACTATTATAATAATTATTATAAATTATATTTTTTATATAATTAAATTAACCCGAAATCGGGACACATGTACTCCAAGATTCTACCTGAAATCTCGACTATTGACTAAAAGAAAGATCAAAGGCCTGAGATGAATTTTGGGCCAATTTGGGAAATGTTTTTTCCATTTTCCTAGATTCATCTAAAATCGTGCAACATGTCTGGTCATTGTAAAGCTCAATTAAGTGTCAAGGCTCGATTAATTTATTAATAATTATGTTTAGTTTTTAAAAAAAATATTACTTAATCTCAACTCAGCAATGTTGCAATTGTTAAGTAAAAGGCGGATCAATGCCAACGAGAATGATCTGAATTGAATTTTGGGTAAAATTTGGGTTCGCTATCGCTATTGTTAAGAAACATCTAGAATTGTGACACGTGTCCTTGACAAGTGTCACGATTGACATGTTTCATGATTCCATATGACTCTTGACAACAACGATAGCATTTCACAAATTGAGTCGAGACCAGAAAAATCATATCAATAATTATGTTTGATTTTTATTAATTTATTTATTTAAAATGAAAAAATTTATTCAAATGTATATTAATTTGTAATAAATTTTTTACTTTTTTTTTATTATTGTTATGTACATTACTAAATTATTGAGTCTTGACTCTTTATGTTGTTTACATGTACATTATACATACTATTAGTAAAGTACCTAAAACCATTAATTACTTAATACTTTCATTTTAACTTTTAACTATTACCCCTCTATGTTTTTAGAGTATGAAGTTGAAAGTACTCCAAGTCGAGTCTGATATGATAGGGTTTTCAATTTTCAAATTTTCAAAGAGTAACAGAATTCCATTTTGTGTTCTAAAGACTAAAAGTATGAAACTTGAGTATTAGACGACAACACCAATTATCCAATCTCGATTCCAGGTATTTAATTTTTTTAAAACTTTTTTCATTGCAATTTATAGCAATAGAAATCTTGATTTTAATAGTCTTAAGTTTACACTTTACAAATATTTTTAATAGGGTTTGAAGAAGAATTTTGTATAATAATCAATAGCAGGCATGGTAAAAACAAAGTCAAAAACCTCTTGTACGAGTGCAAGCATAAAGAAAAAGGAACACATTATAGAACTCGGGCAAGTGCTACAAACCCCAGGTTTCACCAATGAATGTCATGATATTTTTTATCTTGTTATCCATGGAGATTTTGGAATCATGGAAATTAGACATTCATTGTTTAATAAGTGGAAAGATCCACTAAAGGGGAGAAATTATTACAAATATAACAACAGTATTTGTACACATACAAATAACCTAGTTGCTCTGGTTATTGGATTAGCAAACTTCATTGTACCCGAAGTATTCCCTTGCCCTAAAATTGTAATGCTATGCACTTAGAATTATGATGAATATAGAAAGGCAATTGTAAATCAAAACACTTAGAAAAAAATTTTATCCATAATTGAGAGTAAAATTTTCACTCTGTTAGACCTAGCGCTAGGGTTTAAACCAAAAAGCTATAATGAGTGCATTGACTTGGATAAACTAGCATAGGCTTATGACAAACTAGAAAAAAAATTTCAAGATTTATTTATTAAGGGTTTGATAAATTCAAAGTCCTCTACTAGTGTTACACTGGACATAGACCATAAGCCTCCTTATCAGTATGATATTTTTGTGCCATAGGTTCAGAATACTATTTCTTTGTTATCATTTTATCTGAAATTGGATAGTAACAAGGAAGTGGGGGCTAGTTTTCTTGAAATGATTTATAATATCCATTGTTGAGGTTAGTCAGTTGAGAAGGTAGATGTAAGATATAATTTTTTTCAACACATTTTTGAATCTATGCAACAACAAGTACTAATGATTAAACAAAGTACAACTACAGGCAAAACAAAGACATTTAGGTTCACAATTTACTTGTGCTATTTTCTTTTAGCAAAACATTGCTCAATATTTGAGATAGAGAACAATAAGCTTGATATTTGTTGGAAATATAGATGAAGTAACTGAGAGGGGGGTGAATTAGTTACCACAAAAACAAATCCACAGATCGCTTAGATGTCTTATAAAACTAGTTACTGCTGTCACTCAGCAAACATACAGAAAAATGCTACAACCCAGTAGATGCAATGTATGTTAACTTATTACTGATCTTTAAGCATTCACAGTGATTAACATGCAACCATAAAAGAAAAAAATGAACACATGAGACACCAGATTTAACGTGAAAATCCAATATAGGAAAAACCACCAAGTAACTAGCTATTGATTTTCACTCTTTTGAAGTGAGCCCTGTTAGGAGCCAACCCTATTAAAGGTTACAAAACACACTGTTAGGTGTGACCTTGTTAGAGGATTTAATCATCCTGTTAGGAGTGGCCTTGATAGAGGATTTTAGAATAATTCAATAGCATTGTCACCTTGTTAGAGGATTTACAAAATGGTTGTTAAACCAACTCTGTTAGGAGATTTAGAAATCACTACTACAATGGTGAGTAAGTAACAATGACTTGACCTGAATGAGATGCAACTGAATTGCTAATACAAATTTCTATTCTACTTTACTATATCCTCTTTGGATCAAATACAACTTTTCTGCTCCTCAAGGATATCTGATCCTTCTTCAAAATTCACTCACACTTTCCTCTTCACACAATCAACACACTTGCATGCTCACTCATTACACTTTAGAATTCACAACTTGACCTTTTATTTATACTTTACAAATTGTTAAGTTGGCTCATTTACAAGTTACATTTATTAATAATCATTACCTCAGTCGGCTACAATCATTACATGAAATAATTAAACTTTATTTCTCAAAACAATAAAATCCTTCATTGGCCAACCTTGCTCGATAAACATTGTTCCAGAACTGATTTCCAGTGTTAACTAATTGAAGCTCAGTTAACACAGTGAAATTTGTAAAATCCTTTGGAGACTGAGTGAACTTGGTAAACACTGTCTTTCCTATAATGCCCCGCCAAGGGATCCAAAGAATTAACCTAAATTTGCCAAAAAAAAAAAAAATTAAATATGAAAGATAAACCATTCATAACATCTACGGAAGCAATAGCAACAATTCAAGTAAACAAAACATACATAACAGATTACATTCTTTTAAGATCCCTTAACGTTGAATTACATCTAAGCTAACTATTCATCTATCATTACATCCTCATGAAATAACAATGATACATCCAACATTCTTAAATCATATATGTGTCCTTTTTGAAATTTACATTTTAGTTTAGCTCAATCATCCACTGTACATGATCTACAAGATATGAAAGGCTTAAAAGAATAAACATCCATGTAAATAAAGTACAACAACATCAAAAATTAATCCATGATGCAATTAAAGTAAATGAAACCACATGTCATACATGATACATCATCACAAAAGATATAAACATCCATCATAAAAGATAACCATATATCACAAACATAAATAACTAAGTGCACGATTCTTTCCAACTGTTAATAGCATCATTAGACCATTGTGGATCCTAGCCATCCCTCCGTGCGTAACATTCCAAAGCACCGAAGAGATCATCGGTATTAACATAGTAGGAATGTCACTCCTAAAAACATCCTACTAACATGCAAAATAAATCATAAGATAACATCATCTAACATATGCAAATCATCAATATAAGAACATACCAGTAAATACATCCATCATAAGGTATATCATCTATCATAATGCTCCAAGAACAGAATGAAGATAAATACCAACCAAGAATGCTCCAGCCATGGTGTCTCGGATGGATCTCAAATGATAAGAGTGGAAAATACACTACCACTCGACCGCGTGGAACCTAAATGGTCCACTCCCATTGTGCTAAGGAGATAATCTCAAGTCCCAAACCAGCCATCAAAATCACATAGCATAAATCTCTATAAGCTTAGGAATCCTAAAAGTATACTAACTCAAAGGTTCCAATCACAAAACTGACATCTAATCCCAGAGGCACAATAATAAGTACACCACCAAAGGTACACAAAATCTATAGAGGAGACTCAGGCTACATACTAGGGAGTGTTATCACATGGCTGCTTGAGTTACCCTAGACTGGTCTCTTATTAGACCCTGAACCCTCAAGCGTTGAGTTACCCTAGACTAGTTACTCTGAACCCTGGACCCTCAATGTAGCACATGTGAAAACCAAGAAGCCCTCTTAAGAAGATGAGACAATTCTCCCATCCTTAGTCTATACAAGCACTCAAGGCATGGGTTGTTTAAATATCTCTAACTTATCTTTTTAGTGTGTTTTCCCTCCATAAATTTTAATTACTAGATTATCACTTATTACATAACTTGCATTAGGTTACCCTAGTACTGACCACTTTGGGCCTCGGACTCCTATGCAAGCCACTCCCATAGTCATGTACCTAAACAACCTCTCCTAGGCACATAAATCCACAGTTGTGTCCCATACTACAACACTCATAAAGATCAAACTCGGTTCCTTAATATGCAACCTGATATTAAGATGGTTCTCCCATCCAACAACACATAAAAGCTTCACAAAATAAACCTCATAAATAAAATCTCCAATATGAATCACAATATCCATTGGTTCTTAACAAACAATCAAAAGGTATCTTAAAGCAATACTAATCGAAGACTCCAAAATGGTTGAGTAAAAACATATCATAACATGACATCATAAATCAACATTTCAGTCCCATCATGGCGACTGGAAGCAATCTGAGGATAACTGATCAATGACTCAAAAATGGTTAAGTCTAATATCTGAGATACATAAGAATCTCAGCTTCACACATGAAGACTGATAAACAATAACAATCAGTAATACAATCATCTCATAGAGCATACGATCACATAACCATGGTTGGGTTTATAAAGATCATAATTAAGACATCATCATGACATCACAATCATAACCCCCGAGCCTTTGGTAGACGTCCTATAACTAGTCAACACTAGTCAACCCAAAATCCAAAATAAGAAGCATAGAGAAAACACGATGCAAACACATATTTTAGTTTATTAAAATCACATAGTTGAATTAAGTGTAGAGGTTTCCTATTTTCATTTCACATATAAATGTGTAAGGTTCTTCATTTGACCTACACGTCAACCTATTTGTTTCTCCGATAGCATTATCCTTCCATTATTTAAAATTACATTCTAAGAATAATTTAAGGGTAAATACTTTACTCATTAAACTGATCATCATTGACCTTGATTAAATTGCTTTCTTTATTTAACTAAGATCCATATTCTAATTGATTAACTTTCCTATAATGTTACTTCAACTTCCAACATAAATCAAGGACCATTAATTGTTATATTATAAGAGAGTCAGTTACTAGTGTAGTGCCTGCCCCTGGTTCGTATTTTATTATCGTTGTTAAATTCTTTTAAGAGCTATTTTTATGTTGTTGGTTAGCAACATTCTTTTGAAATTATCAGATATTGTGCTATGGATTCAGTTTATTATGTGATGAGATTACTTAGATTTTTCATTTCATGTATGCATGATGATTATTTTCAGTATTTGCAGTTATTAATGATGATTAGTAAGATGATTTATTATCATATGTGTTTTCTTATGGATACTTACCCCATACTTGCATGTGTATGGTGTGCGTGTTTGCTTTGCATGTTTTCTTTTGTATGACATGTCTGATGTGGTTAAAGAAGGGAGTCGTAGTCACCTGCTAGTCGAGATCTACACGATGCACCACTTCCTGCCATTGCCTATTTAGTTAGTATATATTGTGCTTGTACATATATGGTTTTTATGCAAGTTACAGGTACCGGGTATCGACTTTCTTGAATTGCCAAGATGAGCGTACCCTATCACATTATCTCAATGATAAGAGAGGGGAGATAATTCTCAAGTCCAAATTCTCACCCTTTAAGCCATTTGTTCTAATTGAAAATTAGGACAAATATCTGAGTTGAGTACCCTCCGAATACGTTGGATAACGTAATTCGTGATATAAACCCTTGGTTTGATTTTGTATGTATTTTGGCTATGATGGATTTTCATATTTTATTCTTGTGAGTCTTTAGTGTATTTTCTATTAATTAAACTTAATTAAAAGATTTAATTAATGGTTTAATTTAATAGAAAATTAATATGATATTTTAATATTTATTCTATTTAATTGATTAAAAAATTAATTAAATAAATTAATTAAATTAGAAAATAAAAAGTTTAAAGTTTAAATTTGGAATGTGACAATATTTATTTTAATAATAATATATTTGGAGTTCATTTTTAAATAAATGACTAAATAATGTTATTATTAAAGCTAATAAATATTTTAGCAATTGAGTTTTGAAAAATGAAATTTAAAAGTGGAAAATATATTAAAATTATTAAAAGATTAAAAGTTGCATGATGTGTGCACATGATTAAAATATAAATATATTAAGACTTAAAAAGTGGAATTATTAAAGTTAGTGCATGAGATTTAATAATAAATAAATTAAATTGGAAAGAGTAAATTAAATATTATATTAATTATTGTGCATTATTTTAATGTTTGATCACATAGGAGTTGGCAAATTCTCGAGAGTTGTCATGTAGACAACACAGGGGTTTGCACTCTAAGAATGCATAAGTTGTCTACACTTAGGAGTTAGCATTTTATTTGAGCACATGGTGTCTACAACCTTAAGACTCATCTAGAAGGTTGGAGAAAACCCATGCTTGGTTGTCATGCTTATCTTTTAGTTGTTTCTAGAGACACTCTAAATGCATCTTAGAGGCCTTTAAATAGAGGCTCTCCTAGTGTGTTTGGACAAGCTTAAAGGAAGTTATAAGCTACAAGCTACAAGCTTCAAGCTAAAGTAGAAGCTTCAAAGCTTACATGCATTTGAGGAGCTCATATGCTTCTACATGCTCATATGCTTCTACAAGCTCTTCTCATCACTTGGAGGATTCGATTGGCTTGGATCTTGGAGGAATTACGAATGATGGAGAAGGAAGAGATTTTCTATGGACTTCTAAGGCATGACAAAATTAGCATCAGTGTCCAGGTGCACTCGTGATATTCGCATATTCTCTTTGCACTATTTCTCTTCCTGTCTTTATCGTGTCTGTTATATGTGTCTGAATCTTCTCTATGATTGAATCTATAATTTGAAATTGGAATCTAGATATGTATTCATTTGGTTGCAAAAAAAATAATAGAAAACCCTAGATCCAACTAAAGAAGAAATTAGATCTAAATCGGGTTTGGGTTCGAATTTATATTAAATTAGAAAGACAAGATTTGAAATTAAAATAGAAATTTTATGGTAAAAATTTGAATGATTAGATGTAATATTTCTATTGATTATATTTTTAGATGTGTATGAACAAACCCTTTTATGGTTAAATTTAGAGAACAATTATTTTAAGAGAAAATTCTTAATTCATCACAATGTGTCCTGTCGCTGCCCTTTGGATAGACCTGAACTCAGTCATTCATAACTTTTTATCATAATTGAATTTATTCGATCGCTCCGATCAGAAATAGCGCAACTTGGCCCTCTTCAACATATTTCAATTTTAACCCGATCCAACGGTTCATTAGGGAGATATGGCCCTCGTACTGGGACTATTTTATTCAAGAATAGATATTTCTCCATTTCCCATAACTAAGAGTTCTTTATGCTTAAACTTCACAAAAATAATATATCAAAGCATGGAATGAATTTAAGATATTATTGTAATCTTTCCTTATTGGAATCTTATTAATATGCATTAGTTTTATATGGTTTATTATCTAATCTAATTTAATCAAATTTAATTAAGATTAGTTAATAGTAAAAGAAGTGTAATTAATTATTAGTCAATCTAAGTAAATGGATTTTAAATGAGAGAAAAAAATTTAAAAAAAGATTTTAATATAGTTTATATAGTGGACTTTTTATAATGTATATTAAATACTATTTAATATATATTAAATAATTTAGAGATGGTAATTTTATATTATGTTTTTAAATGAGGAGACTTTAATGATAATGGATTAAGATTTAATTGACATGGAGTCACTGTTATAATATTCTTATAATTTGAATTACTATGGTATTATTAATACGTATATATTATTAACTAAATTATTGATATACCTTAATGGTATTAAGAGTTAACTAATGAAGCTTATGTAAAGTTCTCTAGATCGATTAATAATAGTTTTGATGAGTTTATTATTTATTAATGTTTGTTGGGTCTAACAAACTATTAATAAATAATAGTATAAATAGTTTAAATAGTTATCAATTAATACAATCAGAATTAATCTAGAGGAGATTAGTTAATGATTGAAGTACTGTAAAAGATATTAATCAAATTGAATTGGTTAATAATTTGGAGGAGTATTAATTAATTGAATCAACGTACATAGGGGATACTTATTTGAGATAATAATACTTGGTATTGGAGATTTATTATAACTTATTATTAAAATAAAAATGGTAACATTGTTGAAAGAATGATGAATGTGGTCATTATAGATTCATTAATAAAATTCTCAATATAGCTTGTTATTAAATATTAACAAGTTATTATTATTAAACTATGAATATGAATATTTGTGTACTAGATTATAGTTGACTTTTAACTTACAAAATTATACTTAGTTATTAGTCAACTAATATTAATTGGAACGTTGCCATGGATATGTAATTATTAATTAAATTAATTAGAGTTAATTAGATTTAATTAATAATTAAGTTATGTAATAAAGTTTCAATTGATATGCTAATATCTATTCCTCTAGCAAAGTTGTGAAGTATGTATATCAAAGTTGACAAGTCGTACTCTCATGACTTGAATTATGACTTTAGATATTATATGGTTGTCAACGATGATAATAATTAAATTAAAAGACTCAAACTTTAGTAATACTTAATTAAGTTTCTAATTGAAAATAGGTCATGGAGGGTATACCTATGTTAATTGATTGAGATAAATAAAGTTATAACCTTCGTATTAAAAGATTGATAATTGTTTCTCTTATTATATAACGAATAATGATCCTTGAGTTATGTTAAAAGTTGAAGTAACATTAAAGAAGAGTTAATCAATAAGAATATGGATCTTAGTTAAATAAAAAGAACAATTTAATTAAGGGTCAATGATGATCAGTTTAATGAGTAAAGTATTTACCCTTAAGTTATTCTTAGAATGTAATTTTAAATAATGGAAAGATAATGTTATCGGAGAAACAAACGGGCTGACGTGTAGGTCAAATGAAGAACCTCACACATTTATATTTGAAACGAAAAACTGAAGCTCTACACATTATTCAGCTATGTGATTTTAGTAAGCCAAAACATATGTTTGCATTGTGTATTCTATATGCTTCTTGTTTTGGGTTTTGGGTTGACTAATGTTGACCAGTTATAGGATGTCTACCAGAGGCTCGGGAGATTGATTATGATGTCATGATGATGTCTTAATTCTGATCTTTATAAACCCAATCATGGTTATGTGATGGTATGCTCTATGAGATGATTGTATTACTGATTGTTATTGTTTATCAATCTTCATGTGTGAAGTTGAGATTCTTATGTATCTGAGACATTCGACTTAACTATTTTTGAGTCATTGATGAGTTATTCTTAGATTACTTTTCAGTCGCCATGATAGGACTGAAATGTTGACTTATGATGTCATGTTGTAATATGTTTTGACTCAACCATTTTAGAATCTTCGATCAATATTGCTTTGAGATACCTTTTGGTTGTTTGTTAAGAACCAATGGATATTGTGATTCATATAGGAGATTATATTTATGAATTTTATTTTGTGGAGCTTTTATGTGTTCTTGGATGGTAGAACCATCTTACTATCAGGTTTCCTGTTAAGGAACCGAGTTTTATCTTTATGAGTGTTGTGGTATGGGACACAACTATGGATTTATGTGCTTAGGAGAGGTTGTCTAGGTACATGACTATGGGAGTGGCTTGCATTGGGGTCCGGGGCCCAAAGTGGTCAGTACCAGGGTAACCTAATGTAAGTTATGTAATAAGTGATAATCTAGTAATTAAAATTTATGGGGGGAAAATACACTAAAAAGATAAGTTAGAGATATTTAAATCACTCGTGCCTTGAGTGCTTGTATAGAATACGGATGGAAGAAGTCCCTCATCTTCTTGAGAGGGCTTCTTGATTTTCACATGTGCCACGTTGAGGGTCTGGGGTTCAGAGTAACCAATCTAGGGTAACCCAACGCTTGAGGGTCTGGGGTCTAATGAGAGACCAGTCCAGGGTAACTCAAGCAGTCATGTGATGACACTCCATAGTATGTAGCCTGAGTCTCCTCTATAGATTTTGTGTACCTTTGGTGGTGTACTTATTGTTGTGCCTCTGGGATTAGATGTCGATTTTGTGATTGGAACCTTTGAGTTAGTATACTTTTAGGATTCCTAGACTTATAAAAAAAATTTCTATGTGATTCTAGATAGTCTGTTTGGGACTTGAGATTATCTCTTCAGCACGGTGGGAGTGGACCACTTAGGTACCACGCAGTCGAGTGGTAGTGTTTTTTCACTCTTATCATTTGAGATCCGTCAAAGACACCATGGCTGATGCTATCTTGGTTGATATTTATCTTCATTATATTCTTGGAGCATTATGATAGATAATATATCTTATGATGGATGTATTTACTAGTATGCTCTTATATTGATGATTTGCATATGTTAGATAATGTTATCTTATGATTTACTTTACATGTTAGTAGGATGTTTTTAGGAGTGACATTCTTACTATGATAATACCGATGATCTCTTCGGTGCTTTGGAATGTTATGCACGGAGGGATGGCTAAGATCCACGATGGTCTAATGATGCTATTAACGGTTGGGAGGAACCGTGCACTTAGTTATTTATGTTGTGATATATGGTTATCTTTTATGATGGATGTTTATATCTTTTGTGATGATGTATCATGTATGGTTTTATTTATGTTATTGCATTGTGGATTAGAGTTAGTATGTTGATGTACTTTATTTATACAGATGTTTGTTCTTTTAAGCCATTCATACCTTGTATCATGTATAGTGGATTATTGTGTCATGTCCCCTATTCAAATAATTTTTAAAAAAATAAACTTTGTTAAGGCAGGCAGGCTCCAAAAAGGTGAAATTTCGGAAAAAGGGGTTAATCTTTGAAAACCAATGGACTAATAAATAAAAATTATTATTAAATTATATTTTATTAACCCCTCTTGGACGTGAGTTAGGGTTATTCCCTCTTTAAAAGGGGTTTGGAGGCATTTTGGGCTCATTCTACATCTTGATTCTTGCTAATTTTCTTGTTGTTCTTCAGAGGCTGCCAAACCTGTGGAGAAGGAGACCCAAGAACGGGAGTTTGCAAGTTTCTAGGAAGGCTAAGGATGGGATTTTGAAGCCATTCCATGTGCATGCTCATACAGAGTTTTCCTTTGTGCTGAATAGTGCCGATTTGGGTGTTTTCGGGGTTGTTTTTTGGTTTGAGTTTGGGTTTTCAGTTGAGTGTTTCATATCAGTTTGGTTTGCTGCTGTATTTCAGACTTTATGATGTTAAAATAGAGCTGAATATATGTATTGGGTCGTGATTAAACTTCTGAGATAGTTTATGAGTGTTTTGTGGTGTTTTCGAGCATTTTTGTGTTAATTTCGGGAGCCCGATTGAGCATAGTTTTGCCCTACATTTGTGAGTTGTTGTGTAAAGGCTATACAAATCTAGAAATGTCATTTTGTAGGCTGTTATGCTGCTGAAATTTCTATAAAAATGTCCATTTTCAGATTTATTAATAATTTGTGAAGTTGTGAAGTTTTTGGCACTAATTTGGACATACCCAATTTGGGTTTTATTGGGAAATTGGTAGATCTTTGTAATATTGGTTGTTTGATTTTAAAGTTTTGATTTGAGGTTGGAAATATCATAAAAAATTAGTAAAGGGACATTTCATTGGTATCAGAGCCGTGATCTTGCCAGCCTGAGGGTTTGTAGAAGTTGCATGTCAGTTTTAACAACTACCCAGATCTTGCATGTCAAGTTTTGATAACTACCTAGATCTTGCATGTCATATTTTATGATTGCATGCAACTAAGTAAAAAAGAAAAAAGATATTTGCAGCAAGAAAAGAATAAAGAAATTTTGATCAAACCCCCAGTTGAAAGCAAAAGTACAAAATCCAAGGAAGAAAAAAGTATGGCTGATCCAGATGAGATGGCAAAGAAATTCTTCCAAGACATCCAAAATACTCAGAAGCAAACAGTGGATGGTTTGGCAGAAACTAGAGAGGCTTTGCGAATATTGACAGAAAAATTACAAGGAATTGCATCTATTAATGAGAAAGGGAGCACTTCAGAGGAGCCGAGAAATGGGAGATCCACACCATCTAAATCAACCAAATCTATTTTCTTGCCTACAGATGAGCCACCAGTACCAAATCCAGCCATTAATCCAGTGGAAGAGGTTACAGGTAATTTGATTACATTAAGAGCTACTTACAATGGCTTAGATGATGACTTTCGTAGTTCAGTTCCTTTTAGAGAATATGTGGATATGATGAACGCTTTGATGCCCAAGAAAGAGAATAGGAGGGAGCATGACACAAGTGGAAGAGAGCTCAAAAATAAAATAAGCAAGTTTACAGCACCTACTTTTGATGGAACAAATAAAATTTCAGCTAGAGCATGGCTACAAAAATTACAAACTTTCTTCACACTTAACCCCATGAAAGAGAGTGATGCTATTCAATTTGCAAGTCTACACTTGGAAGATGCAGCCTATGATTGGTGGTATCATGGAATGACTACTCAAGGTCACGATCAGGTAACTACATTTGAAGATTTCAGTCAAAGGGTGATAGATAGATTTGACTTCAAGGATGATGAAGAGTACTTTAAAGAATTGTCAAAGTTGAAGCAAACCAAATCAGTTAATGAGTATATAGAAGAATTTCAAAAAGTGGTTATTATGGTACCTGATATGAGTGAAAAGAGGATCGTTTATCTTTTTCTTGATGGTTTAGAAGATTCTGTTAAGGGTTTGGTTAAGGCTTTCTCACCCTCAACCTTACAGGAAGCTATCAAAAGAAGCTTGCAACTTGAAACTTGCATGCCTATGAAATCAATCACTAATCAAAAACCCCCAAATCTTTGGCAACATAAGGGAAATTTTCAGAAAAAGACTTTCCCAACACTACCACCAAAAGATGTGGAAAATGTGGCAAAAAAGAAGGTAGATGAAGAGACTAGGAGTGAATTACGAAAGAAAAAGCTTTGTTTTACTTGTAGAGAACCATGGGTTCCAGGACACAGATGTTTGGGGAAAGGTCAAGTGCACTATATTGAAGTTGCTTCAGAATCTGATTCAGATGAGCATGAGGAATTTCATGATACTAAGGAGGAGGTAGAAGAAGATAAAGTAAAAGAAATCAGCAAGGATGGCACTTTAGCAGCATTATCAGGAGTCCCAAGATACCATCCCTTCCGAATTCGAGGGGTACTAGCAAGGCAAAGGTTGACTGTTCTTCTTGATAGTGGGGCAACTCACAATTTTATTGATGAGGGATTTGTCATGAAAAGAGGGCTTAAAGCAGAAGATTTTGAGGGATTCAATGTTACTGTAGCTGATGGATTCACTATGCCTTGCACACGGGTGGTGAAACAACTCAAGATGACCTTAGGATATTATGAGTTATGTGATGACTTCTATGTGGTTGGTATTGGGGAGACAGATCTTGTATTGGGTGTTCAATGGTTGCACTCTATCGGAGGCTATTACATGAACCATCAAACTATGGAGTTTAAATTTCATTCCAATGGGAAAGAAGTCATATTGAGAGGGTTATCGAATGGAGCACCTAAGGCGGTCTCTGCAAAGAGGATGGAGAGGACTTTTCGAAGAGGACAAGTAACATGGGTAGCAGGAGTCATAATCCAACCAACAAGCTCTCCAAAGAATCAAGGTAATTTCCATTTTGAAATTCAAAATATTCTTGATAAGCATAGTATAGTTTTCAATGATTTGCCTTCAGGATTACCACCAGATAGAGGTTTTGAGCATGTTATAGAGTTAGAACAGGGTGCCAAACCAGTTATAACAACCCCATACCGCCATCCAAGAGGTTATAAGGAAAAAATTAAAAAAACTATTAAAGAACTCCTGGACATGGGATTCATAAGGCCTAGCTCTAGTCCATTTGCATCATCTGTGGTACTTGTCAAGAAAAAGGATGGTACAATGAGAATGTGTATAGACTACAGGGCTCTAAACAAGAAGACCATAAAAAATAGGTATCCCATACCACGCATAGATGAACTCATTGATGAGTTACATGGTGTTGTATACTTCTCAAAAATTGACTTAAGATCAGGCTACCATCATATCCGAATGAGGAGTGAAGATGTGGAAAAGACTGCTTTCAGATGTCACTATGGGCACTTTGAATTTCTTGTTATGCCATTTGGACTCACTAATGCACCTACAACATTCCAATCTTGTATGAATAAGGTATTCAGTCAGCATCTTCGAAAATTTGTTTTGGTATTTTTTGATGATATCTTGATATACAGTAAAACATGGGAAGAGCATCTAAAGCACATAGACACTGTTTTGGGAATCTTGGAGCAGCAATCCTTCTATGCTAAGCTATCTAAATGTGAGTTTGGTTTGACAGAGATCCTATATTTGGGACATATTATAAGCTCTAAAGGAGTACAGGTTGATCAAAAAAAAATCCAGGCAATTTTGGATTGGCCTCCACCCACTAATCTTACACAGTTGAGAGGTTTCTTTGGGTTGTGTAGCTACTATAGGAGATTTGCCAAGGGATTTTTTCAGCTTGCTGCCCCCTTGACTGATTTGACAAAGAAAGGAGCTTTTGTTTGGATAGAAGAGGCACAAAAAACATTTGATAAGCTTAAGGAGGTAATGAGTTCATGCCTTGTGCTTGCAATTCCAGATTTCTCTTTACCTTTTGTTATTGAATGTGATGCTTTGGGAGAAGGTATAGGGGCTGTCCTAACTCAAAGGGGACATCCAATAGCATTTGAGAGTCGAAAATTAAATCAATCAGAGAAAGGGTACTCCATCTATGATAAAGAAATGTTGGCAATCATGCATGCACTTCATAAGTTTAGACAATATTTGGTATGTGGGAGATTCATTGTAAAGACAGACCATAATAGCCTCAGGTTTTTCTTGAACCAAAGGGATTTGAATGATCATCAACAAAAATGGGTAAGAAAATTGCAAGCTTATGATTTTGATATTGAATACATGAAAGGAAAGAATAATGTGGTTGCTGATTCTCTCTCAAGAAAGTCCACTTTGTGTTCCTTATCATCTATCTCTGCTGATTGGAAAGTCTCCATAATTTTAGAGTATGCTAAAGATTCATTTGCCACCAAGATTTTGGATAAGTTAGTGGAAGATAACAGGTACAAGGTTGTTGATGAATTGATTTATTACAAGAACAGGATCTTCTTAGTGCCAGGGTCAAAAACTAAGGAGAGGATATTGAGGGCCTTTCATGACACACCTTTGGCTGGTCACCAGGGATACTTCAAGACATACAAGAAAATTTGAGAGTGGTTTTCATGGAAGGGTATGAAGGAGGATGTCCTTAAACACATTAAGGAATGTATGGTATGCCAACAAAGCAAGAGTGAGCAAAATTTTCCTGCAGGGTTGTTGCAGCCACTTCCTATTCCCGAACAAAAATGGGAAAGTATTTCCATAGATTTCATCACTGGGTTGCCCAAGGTTCAAGGTAAGGATTGCATATATGTGGTGGTAGATAGACTAACTAAGTATGCACATTTCTTTCCTATCACATCTGATTTCAAGGCATCACAAGTGGCCGAATTGTTCTTCAAGGAAATTTTTAGATTACATGGTTTGCCTAGAAACATTCTTAGTGACCGGGATAGTAGATTCCTCAGCTCTTTTTGGAAGGAGCTCTTTCATTTGGTAGGAACTGAACTCACTCCCAGTACTAGCTATCACCCTCAAACAGATGGACAAACAGAGATAGTTAATAAATGGATAGAAGGATATTTGAGGAACTATGTTTCAAATCAACAACATGCTTGGGTGAAATGGTTACACCTAGGGGAGTATTGTTACAATACATCTCATCACATGTCTATTGGTATGCCTCCTTTTCATGCTCTTTATGGTTATGATGCCCTTTCCTTTGTTGATCTATTTCTTTCCGATAGCAGAGTACCCGCAGCAAGTGATTTCATCAAGCAAAGCCAAGACATAATAAGGTCCTTCAAGGATAATCTACAACATGCACAAAACCAACAAAAGATATATGCTGACAGGAAAAGGATTGAAAGATCTTTTGAAGTGGAAGATTTGGTATTTGTTAGGTTGCAGCCATATAAGCAAAGCACCTTGAAGAGAAGTGGGGCAGAGAAACTCAAGCCAAGGTTCTATGGGCCTTATAAAATCATCAAGAAGGTAGGAGAGGTAGCTTATGAATTGGAGCTCCCACCAAACAGCAAAATACATAATATTTTTCATGTATCTTGCTTAAAGAAGGTTCTAGGCCAGCAAACCATAGTATCTACAGAATTACCACCTCTTGATGATGAAGGGAAATTAGTTTTGATACCAGAAGAGATTTTGGATACAAGAGAGAAAAGGTTGAGAAATAGGAGCATCATAGAGCATTTGGTCAAATGGAAAGGATTACCACTAGAGGATGCAACTTGGGAAGGAGAACATATTCTTGAGAATTCCAACCTTCATTGCTTGAGGACAAGCAATATTTGGGAGGGGAGGACTTGTCATGTCCCCTATTCAAATAATTAAAAAAAAAAAAACTTTGTTAAGGCAGGCAGGCTCCAAAAAGGTGAAATTTTGGAAAAAGGGGTTAATCTTTGGAAACCAATGGACTAATAAATAAAAATTATTATTAAATTATATTTTATTAACCTCTCTTGGATGTGAGTTAGGGTTATGCCCTCTTTAAAAGGGGTTTGGAGGCATTTTGGGCTCATTCTACATCTTGATTATTGCTAATTTTCTTGTTGTTCTTCAGAGGCTGCCAAACCTGTGGAGAAGGAGACCCAAGAACGGGAGTTTGCAAGTTTCCAGGAAAGCTAAGGACGGGAGTTTGAAGTCATTCCATGTGCATGCTCATACAGAGTTTGCCTTTGTGCTGAATAGTGCCGATTTGGGTATTTTCGGGGTTGTTTTTTGGTTTGAGTTTGGGTTTTCAGTTGAGTGTTTCATATCAGTTTGGTTTGCTGCTGTATTTCAGACTTTATGATGTTAAAATAGAGCTGAATATATGTATTGGGTTGTGATTAAACTTCTGAGATAGTTTATGAGTGTTTTGTGGTGTTTTCGGACATTTTTGTGTTAATTTCGGGAGCCCGATTGAGCATAGTTTTGCCCTACATTTGTGAGTTGTTGTGTAAAGGCTATACAAATCTGGAAATTTCATTTTGTAAGCTGTTATGCTGCTGAAATTTCTGTAAAAATGTCCATTTTCAGATTTATTAATAATTTGTGAAGTTGTGAAGTTTTTGGCACTAATTTGGACATACCCGATTTGGGTTTTATTGGAAAATTGGCAGATCTTTGTAATATTGGTTGTTTGATTTTAAAGTTCTGATTTGAGGCTGGAAATATCATAAAAAATCAGTAAAGGGACATTTCAGATTGAGCTAAACTAAAATGTAGTTACAAAAAGGACACTTGTATATGGTTTAAGAATGTTGGATGTATCATTGTTATTTCATAAGAATGTGGTGTTAGATGAATAGTTAGTTTAGATGTAATTCAACGTTAAGGGATCTTTAAAGAATGTAATCTGTTATGTTATGTTTACTTTCAGTTGGTTGTTACTATTGCTTCTGCAGATGTTATGAATGGTTTTTACTTTCATGTTTAAAAAAAAATTGTTTGGTAAACTTTAGGTTAATTCTTTGGATCCCTTGGCAGGGCATTACAACTAGTCTTTGAATAAGAAAAATATAACTTTTTAAAAAATAATCAATTAAATCAATCAATTAACATAAGTACACCATCCATGACCTATTAACATTCTAATAGTTCTCAACTAAATATTACTAAGTCTCACCATTAAAATATCTAAGGTTATTATTCAAGTCAGCAGAATAAGACCTATCAATATCTTTTTATAATCTCATTAAAAGAATTATATCAATTAAATCGCTATTACATAACATAATTATTAATTAAATCCAATTAACTCTAGTTAATTGATTTAATTAATAATTGCACAACCATACCATCAACCCAATGAATATCAGTTGGCTAATAACTAAAAGTCAGCCATAATCCAATACACAATTATTCATATTCATAATTCAATAATAATACCAAACTATTTTGGAAATCAAATTCATCATTCTTCATTAAACAACTCTAAAATTATTTAATATATATAAAATGGTATTTAATATACCTTAAATACTGAGAGACAACCATTCTCTAATCCCTTAATATTCAAATGAATTAATATCCCCATTATTTCATTTTAAAACTTTATATATATATATATATATATATATATATATATATATATATGTATGTATGTATATATGTATGTATGTATATATGTATGTATATATATATATATGTATATATATATATGTATATATATATATATGTATATATATATATATATGTATATATATATATGTATATATTTTACCATTAAACAAAAATTTATTTAACAAATTCGATTAATGCCAAAAAATTTAATAACAATTAAAATCGAATATGGCAAATTTTTTTTTTTTAAACACATATTTATATAACATAACTGCCGGTACACAGGACCCTGCGGTCGCAGGGCCTGCGACGGCGGTACACTACGACCGCAGTGGGGGCGCAGGTCTCGTCCCCTCCCCCCTGACTTAATGTATAAAGTTTTTATAATTTTTATAAAAAAAAATCGCTTACGCGATTCTCATTTGCGATTTGGTTTAAAACGTTTTCGCCCATGGGTATGTTATCCGATTTTTAACAAATATATATTATATATACATATGTATGTATGTATATATATATAAAGGTATGTATATATATATATATATATATATATATATATATATATATATATATATATATATATATATATATATATATATATATATGTATGTATATATATAAATATATGCAGAATTAAAAATACCACAGTATATGAGCATATATATATATATATATATATATATATATATATATATATATATATATATATATATATATATATATATATATATAAAAGCAAATTGACAATGTATGAATACAAACTTCAATTTTTAGAATTTCTTCATAGACCTTTGATCTCCAAAATTTTCAATAATTAATCTAATGGGTTTGACTATCAATCTCAACCCGTTTAGATCTAATTTCTTCCTTAATTAGATCTAGGGTTTTTCTATTTTTTTCTTCTCAACCAAATAAAATATTTAGATTCCAATTTCAAATTGCAAATTCAATCACAAAGAGTATTCAGACACATATAACAGGCACGATGAAGACAGAAAGAAAAATAGTGCAAAGAGAATATACGAATATCACGAGTGCACCTGGACACTGATGCTAATTTTCTATGTCTCAGAAGTCCATAGAGAATCCCTTCCTTCTCCAACATTCACAATTCCTCCAAGATCCAAGCCAACCGAATCCTCCAAGTGACTAGAAGTGCTAGAAGAAGCATGAAAGCATATAAAAGCATATGAGCATGTAAAAATATATGAGCATGTAGAAACATATGAGCATGAAGGAGCATATGAGCATGAAGAAGAATATGAGCGTGTAAGCTTGAAGCTTCCATTTTTAGCTTGAAGCTTGTAGCTTCAATTAAGCTTTTCCCAAACACACTAGGAGAGCCTCTATTTAAAGGCCTCTAAGATGCATCTAGAGTGTCTCTAAAAAAAACTAGAAGATAAGCATGACAACCAAGCATGGGTCTTCTCCAACTTTCTAGATGAGTCTTAAGATTGTAGACACCATGTGCTTAAATAAAATGCTAACTCCTAAGTGTAGACAACTAGTACATTCTTAGAGTGCAAACTCCTGTATTGTCTACATGACAACTCTTGAGAATTTGCAAACTCCTATGTGATCAAACATTAAAATAATGCACAATAATTAATATAATATTTAATTTACTCTTTTCAATTTAATTAATTAATTTATTAGATCTCATGCACTAACTTTAATAATTCCACTTTTTAAGTCTTAATATATTTATATTTTAATCACATGAGATTTAGAATCTTTTAATAATTTTAAATATATTTTCCACTTTTAAATTTTATTTTCAAAACTTAATTTGCTAAAATATTTATTAGCTTTAATAATAATATTAGTCATTTATTTAAAAATGAACTCCAAATATATTATTATTAAAATAAATATTGTCACATTCCAAATTTAATATTATAAATTTTATTTTCAAATTTAATTATTTTATTTAATTAATTTTTTAATTAATTAAATAAAATAAATATTAAATACCATATTAATTTTCTACTTAATTAAACCATTAATTAAATCTTTTAATTAGGCTTAATTAATAGAAAATACACTAAAGACTCACAAGAATAAAATATGAAAATCTATCATAGCCAAAATACATACAAAATCAAACCAAGGGTTAATATCACAAATTACGTCATCCAACGTATTCGAAGGGTACTCAACTCAGATACTTGTCCTAATTTTCAATTAGAACAAATGGCTTAAAGGGTTGGGATTTGGACTTGAGAATTATCTCCCCTCTCTTATCATTGAGATAATGTGATAGGGTACGCTCATCCTGGCAATTCAGGGAAGTCGATACCCGGTACCTACAACCTACATAAAAACCATGCATGTACAAGCACAATATATACTAACTAAATAGGCAATGGCAGGAAGTGGTGCATCGTGTAGATCCCAACTAGCAGGCGACTACGACTCCCTTCCTTAACCACATCAGACACGTCATACAAAAGCAAACACGCACACCATACACATGCAAGTATGGGGTAAGTATCCATAAGAAAACACATATGATAATAAATCATCTTACTAATCATCATTAATAACTGCAAACACTGAAAATAATCATCATGCATTTATGAAATGTAAAATCTAAGTGATCTCATCACATAATAAACTGAATCCATAGCACAATATCTAATAGTCTCAAAACAATGTTGCTAACCATCAACATGAAACTAGCTCCAAAAGAGTTCAGCAATGATAACAAAATGTGAGCCAGGGGCAGGCACTACATTTCCTTTGCTAACCTTGTGAGCTCGGTTACCACTGACTTCTGCCACAAAACCCTTCAATGCCTAAGTGAGCTCGGTAGAAACTATTTACACAGAGTAATTTCCAAGAATGCTCAGTAGACTCTGGAATTTACTTTGCTGACCAACTGAGCTTGGTAGACTTTTTCTGCCAACTAATATGACATTTTTGTAACATCGAAGAAAACACAAAATTGAACAATTGTATCCAACATATATTGAAGTCTATAAGTTTGATGAGAAAACCCAGAAGAAATCAGAGGCTCCAAGTCTAGTATATGAGTGGACACATAAGATGAGGATGACTGCTACAAATAAAACTTACAACCATTTTTTAGACTTCGTTTTGTCACCTATTTACCAAAAAATCATAGGCGCTTCAATGCCTAGATTCCCTATGTCTCGTAAAGATTGCATTCAACTAGGAAGTTAGATTCAATTGGTTGACTGGTTCTTCATGGAAGAGTACATTTTTTTAAGGTTTTACAGATTAGTGGTTGAAGCCTGCAAACTTCTAATGCATGTTACAGAAAGGGTTTTTGCACTAGAATATGTACAGCAAATGGAGAGCACAGATGAAATTTTTAGTGGACAATAAAATAAAACAATATTTCCTTCCTTGCCTTTCACAATTGGAGGCCCCACATTTGAGAGAAAGGCTTTCAAAGTGGAAAATGAATTGATAACTTTTTTTGGCTTTGATTTTGTTAGTCACTGGAATTATGATCCACTGAACATAATAAAAATGAGACTTATTGCCATTGGGAACTCTGCGAGCAAATGTCAACATCAGGAGATGCCATTGATAGAAAAGTTTAAAAATAAGGATTCATGGGATGAGGTTAAGAAAGAGATGGAGCAACATGCAATAGAGAATAATATTTCAATGCAAGAATTGTCATCCCAAATTATGACACTGCGTAAATCAGAGCCTCTGGCATACTTCAATTTCTATGAGAAAGCATTTGAACCTTCTAAGAGGTCTATGTCAAGAGCAATTAAAGAGGCATGTGGATCTACTTTGTGGTGTCAAACCAAGATTATTGATTTTTGGAAAATGAGGCAAATTTTGGGTGAACCAAGGACATCAGTTGGTTTTGATAAAATTGAGGAGGATGAAATTTTCAGTGATTATTGGAATAAAGAGCATCCAATTGTACTATATGATTTTGGCAGTGACAATGATAATAAAAGATAGAAGGACCTCAAGTCTAATGCTGACATTCAAGGTGTTTAGGATTCTAGGTCAACTAGGGGCAAAGATATTGTTAAACTTCAAATAAGTGATTATGTTAAACAGACATATAGTAAAGGGGCAACTATCATACAAAAAATGGGTTATGAAGGTATAGGGCCCATTGGTGCAAGTGGTGAAGGGATTTGGAATCTAGTTTTAGTACCAGACCCACCCAAAAGAGGATGTAATTCAATCATTGGACTCTCTGAGATTGAAGATGATTCATCTAGAAAGGGCAAAAAATATTATACTTCTACTTCTGAAGGTCATCCCAACACTTTATTTGTTAAATCTTCAAATTCAGTTGTAGTTGATCCCACTTGCACTAGCACTGGCACTAGCATGGATGAACCTTGTGCAAAAAAGAAAAAAGTTATGACAATTACACCGCCAGCAATGTCAATGGTTACTTCACCAATGTATGCACCAGTAGCTTCTGTACAAAACTTAGAAAATAGTCCTAAAACACCAAGATTTGGAATGGGTCATCTTCAATATATTGGCAATCCTCAAAATACAATTGTAGGTGGAATAAGTTTAACTAGAGTTACAGAAGCATACAATGATACAATTGATAATTCGCCTTTCAAACACTCAATTGTGTGAACAAACCCTGATTTTAGTTTGAATGAGTTTGCATCAAAGTTTAAACAAACAAGTGAAAGAAATAGGCAAATTATGAGGACTTGGAAAAGTGATGCAGTTGTTGAATGTTAGGGATCTTCTAACAGAATATTTTCAACATATGATCCAAACAATGAAATAATGAACTTCATGGATATTATGCCCCTGGGTAGAGATAATAATCCACCAGAAAATGTAATAAATCATAATGATATACAAGTTACCAATCTCCAAATGGATTTGTCAAAAGTGAAAAATATTGACAAAATCAATATATCAAAAGAGAGCAACAAAATGGTCTACTCTACACTTCTGAAAGTGGAGAGGGAAAACAAAAGGCTTATAAAGAAAATAGAAAAGTTACAGGTAGACCTTGATAATGTGAAGGCTAGGGAGAAAGTAGTAGACAATAGATTCAAAGAATTGCAAAATAGGATAAAGAATTCTTCTCCTATAGAGGCAATTGTCCAGCAAGAAAAGATGAATGAACAAGTGCAAAATTTGACTAAATAATTGGATGAGTGCTAAAAAAGACTTCAGCATGAAAAAGCCTCTACTGCATAGTTGTTCAAATCTGCAGAGAGTAGTGTATAGGTCAACAATAAATTGAAAATTGACCTGGACTCTACTGTCAAGGAAAATAATAATTTGAAGATTGAATTGGAGAATGAAAAGGAAAAAGAGGAGTCTAGGGCAAGGATGATTTATAATTTGCAAAAGGAATTGGAGAATGAGAAGAAAAAAGAGGAGTCTAGTGCAAACACAATCCAGAATTTGGATAAGCAATTGGAGAATATGAAAAACAAAAAGAAAAGAGGAGTCAACTACAAAAACAATCCTTGATTTTAAAAAGGAATTGGAGAATGTGAAGAAAATGGAGTCTAGTGCTACTACAAGTACTAACACAATCCACCATATGAGGAGGGAATTGGAGAATGCAAAGAAAAAAAGAGTCAACTACAAAGAAAATCCTCAATTTGAGAAAGGAATTGGAGAACGCGAAGAAAGATGAGTACTTAAAGACTCCATGATTTGAAGAAGGAATTGGAAAATGCAAAGAAAAAGGAGGAGTCCACTACAAAAACAATCCATGATTTGAAAAGGGAACTCAAGGATGAGAAGGGAAAAGAGGTAACTACTACAAATACAATCCAAGATTTGAAGAAGAAATTGGAGGATGAGAGGAAGAGAGCAACTAATTGGCAAGGGCAACTAGAGGAAATATAGAAAAAGAGTGAAAAAGAGATGTCTGAAATGAAGAAAAAGATGGAGAATGTAATTGCACAAAATAGAATGACCTCTTCTGAAGACCATCATATGAAGGATACTATAATAAACATGGTTAAGCTTATCAAACAAGAAAATTGTGACAAAATAATGAAGAATAGTGATAGTTTGTTTAAATGGCTTGATTTAAATAGCAATCTCAGACTTGTCTTTGAAAATGTAAAAAATGATGTTTAGGGTAAAAGACAAATCTTCACCAATTCCTTAAAAAATCTTGCTAACCAAATTTTGAATAAAGTACGGAGATCTAGTGACAGGAATTTAGCAAACCATGGAATAAACAACTGCTTGGATACCTCTATAATGATCATTAATGTCTGTCAAAATTGTGAACAAGTAATAGAAATAGTTGAAGCTCTCAAATCTACTTCCAAAGACTTGATGAAGATGAATCACATCATACTGAACTTGCTAAATGTTGGATTGCCAAATCTAGCTAACTTAGACAGCAGATTTATTGGAAAAGAAAATTACATGAAAAAGTTGCAGGACGGCATGAATTTTGATTTAGGCAACTTGCCTGAGGAAACCACTCCAGAAAGAATTGCAAGTTGCATCAAACCATTGTCAAAAATGAATGAAGTCATAGATAAATTCCTTGATTCATGTAAACTATCTCTCAGAAGTATTCATTGTTGACGAACTTAGAACTATTTAGCTACAACCTCAAACAAATGGAGCTTCCAAATGATGCAGAATGGAGTGCCCTAAAGAAATTCATTGAAGCTGGGTCATCTTCTCAAACTGTTACTATTGCTATCAATGGCAGTCATAGCTAATAGCACTAAGAAGTAACAACTTGGTAAATGATAGTACTATAATCATTTTGTTACTTGTTGCTCTTTAATTTCAAATTTTGGATTTAATTTCAACTTTGTTTAATGTTAATTGTTACAGGAATCAAGAGCCAACATATCAAGATAGTTGGGTAGGCAGGCGCTAGCATGCTATTACTATACAAAACAGATGGAAAAAAATTTCCTTACTACTTGAAAAAATTGTACAATTGGCAATGTGGCAAATTCACACATTTTAACACAAGTATCTTCTCTATTTTACAAGGAATGATGATCATTGAATAGTGATGGAAAGGTGACACTCAAGAATTGAGCTTGAAGAGAGGAAATATCCAACATGAATGAGTTAAATAAATACAATTAATTTACAACTGGAAATGCTACTTGGTCCTTTGATTTCCTTTGGAAACCTAAGAATCATCAAGAAGATGGTTACAACAAGAAGAACTCAATAAGATTAAAGAAAAGGTTAAATTCAAGTGACTCATCAATACAAGAAGATTGAATTTGAGATCAAAAGTAGTAATAAAAGATGGAAATGGAAATAAAGTGCAATAATCCAACAATAACCACACATGGGAAATTAAAGATGAAGACATTCAAGACATGAATAAACATGATTATGACAATTCCAACTTTGAAGAAGGTCAAGGGAGATGATTATTCAAAGGAAAATACCACCATGAAGATTGTACAAAAGATTACTCAAGTTGGAAAGGTTATTCAAAGATGGAAACTTTGAGTATCAAGAGATATAATTTAAAATGCCAAAGAAGATTTCAAGGAAAACAATATAGCTATCCTCATTTTTCAATCAATTGAATGAATTGACATCAACAACATATCTAAAATCATCAAAATTTCCATCAATGAAGAAAAATAAGCTAAGCATGCTTTTGGAAGAAAGTTTGTTATGATCCCACATGGAAGAGAAATTTTCCATTTGTCCATAGGGAATGGTATTTTTTTGTTGACTTTTAATATTTGTAGACAGTAGTTATTGTTAGGAATTGAGGTATTTGTTGGAAATTGGATGAGTTGCAAAGATGTTTTATTAATGAAAAACTTTGTCATTAATGACAACATATGTTCTTATGTTTATCATAGACAAATTCTACATATCGCAGGCTATTTATTAGATCAACAAAGACAGTGGTTGATAGAGTTAGACATGTGAGCTTACATATGTATAGTAGAATGGGTATAGATATCGTATCTATGTTCACTATACTTTATGTGACTATTTGGTTGAGTTACAGATTATTTGGTGAAGACTGGTAGAAGACCAATGTGTAGGAAATAATGACACAAATGGTCACAAATATTTTGGCAATATCTTATTGGTGAATAGGCAATAACTCTAGAGAGCTTAGAAGGTGGTAGAAGACTTGTTTGTGCACGTATGTTTGGAAGTGAGAAGCATTTTTATTATTCTAGAAAGGTCACTAGTGTGTAAGGTGTGGTATATTTTATGGGAAGTTGACTGTGTTGAGAAAACATGTGACTTACTATGTAATGTCCCCTCTTTAGTTCGACATGGCATTGATCATGGATTTTCCTATTCCAGACTCTCGTAGGCAAATGGTGTGGAAAGAGAGTCAATTCTGCGGATCAGATAGTCATATCTTGCTCTTGAAGAAGTGTTAAGAGGTTATATTTTATCATTATGTGATATTGGGGCCCACATGTTATAATTTTAATTTGAGTTGCACTTTTTATTTTATAAAATTACTTTATTATAAAAAAAGTGCATTATAATGAGAAATTATAAAGGATGTTTCTAGAAGTTCTAGCAACTTCTTAGAAAAGTGAATAAATAGAGGGTTGGGCCTCTCATTTTGGACATGCTTGGATTGGAGAACTCTTCTACTTCTTCATTGTGAAGACATTTGTGGACTTTGGATCTGCAAATTATTCGATCTTTGGGAACGAATCACTCCCTTGGATTGGCAACTTTGAGGGTGTGAAATATCACCTGAATTGTTGCATAATTGGAGTTGGTATTCAGCCATCTCATTGGAGCTTATTGAGAATTCGTTGTTAGGGTTTGTTTTTGGTTGGAATAAGGATTTCAGATTTGCCCTATCATTGGAGAAGCATTTGACAAGAGTTTCAAGACAGAATAAGTGCATTTTCAGAATTGGCAAAGCAGGGTTCGGAACCACATAATTGCTCATATCTCCTCAACCCCTTGGAGTTATTTTTTATGGTTTTACAGGGTTACTACCTAACCCTAGGCGCCCATTTTCCTTGCATTTGGGGGTCCCAAAACCCTAATATTATTTTATTTCAGCAGTCGTACAAGTACGGCCTGGTACGGCCCTGCTAGTTTGGGCAGCAGCAGCAAATTAAGGACAGTTTGGGGGTGCAGTTGGAGGTCTTCATCAACGATCTGCAGCAAAATGTGGTGTTCTTCTATAGTTCTTCAAACCAGGTTCTTGCATTCTGAAATATATGTCATTTTTGGGGTAAATTTGCTGTCATACAGTCATTGTAATAATCAGTCCAGAATTGGTAATAAAATAATTTTCAGAATTTATTGCATTGTAATTGAAATATAGTTCAATGGCTTTATATATATTGTAATTCTGTGATTATATTCTGAAAGTATCAAATCTGAAATTACCATATTCTGAATATTGTTACACATCACATACTATTGGAAAATGTAATATTATTTTTGTAATATATGAGAAACTTAATTTAATGGTTGTATTGATTCTTATGAAGGTGTGTAATCCTATATTCCTAAGCATGGTCCTACATAATTAATTGCACATTTGGAAAGCTCTAATAGGCTGACTTGATTAAACATTTCTGAAGGGTTTAAAAGAAAGTTGTTTCCCTTGGCTAGGTATGTATGTAGGGTATGAAGGTACGTTTAGATACATATGATTCAAACTTTTATTCTAGATAATCAAAGCGGGACAAAGATGTTGATTGGTTAAGTGGACCTCAAAGGAAGTATTTTGGCAAGTAAGTTGCAGTTATTTAGTTCATATTTTGGATATATGTTATCCTGAAAGTATTGTCTTTCACCTTTGATAGGGCATTCAGATAGAAAATCTACTTGTTCTTATCAGCCTTTAACAAAGTTAGAACTTTCTAACAAGGGTTCAAGGTCTCCTAAAACGTGTGTTCTTCAATAGGGACTATTATACTAAATGAACTATATTTGACTCCTAACAGAGTCACATGCTCTCCCTAAGAAATTATATATTAGTACATTATCTTGTGGGTACCATCCTCATTGGGATTTTCCCTTTAATCAAGCATTTACCTAGTCAATAAGTCATTTTATTATGGTGAATGGTTTCTTATTATTGTATTTCATTGTTTTAATTGTTAGAGATAAGATAAGAAAAATCTATTAATGTCCAACAAAAGACCAGCAAGGGTCTAAGGGACTAAAAGCATACAAGCAAGGAAGTAGTGGACTACAAGACACAAAATGGTGTCTGGGAAAAGAGCAAGTGAGATCAAAATAAATAAAACATCAAAGGAGCCAACAAGGAGGCAAGAACTAGGAACCCTTCTTCTATTGAAAGAACTCCAACAACAAATGAGATGAATCTAGGCATGGACCTCTAGTCTGTCATGGTGACTTGTTGGAGTGGTGCCACTAAGAAGTGAGAGTAGTAGTAAACCTATTCTGGGGTCTCACAAATCAAGAGTGGTTAGCCATGGGGGTATTGTTGGTGATGGAGGTCTACTTCACCTCCCTCGTTGGAGATAAGGGGCAAAAGAAGAAGGTGGTGATGAGGGGTTGATCAATGACCTTCTAGGGGGTCAAGTGCTGCAAAGTGGAGTCTTGGAGCTACATCACCTCCTTGAGATAGAACGTTAGGCATCTCTGATCTGTATACATGAAGAAAGTTGTGAGGGAACTACACTCTCTTAATAGGTGATAGAACCTTCCTTTGATCTCATAGTATGATGGGCAATGGAAGATGAAATGTCTCTCTATCTTAGCCTCAAACAAGGAGCATAAATGATAGATCCGGTCCTCTCTGCTCATATGATGATCAATTTGTATCCATAACTATTGGGAGCCAACTTTGAAAGACTAAGGGAGATGTGTAAGGCATGGTAGCAATGCCATGATAAGTAGCTAGGTCATATAATAACCCCATCAATGATAATCAAGAAGTGCTCAGCATAAAAGGCCATCTTAGGACATAAGCCCTCGACTGGGTTACTCTAGGTCATGGTGATGTACTATCTATAAATATCTATCTTGACATACCCATTCAACTCCTATGGTGATGGGAGGAGATGGCCAGGAGCATCCAATGAAAACTAGAAGGGATGGAGGTGGTCAATAGTAATCCCAATGGAGCTCAACAAAGAGGTCGCCTGAGCATACCAACATCGACCCCTAGGGGAGGGATCTAAGGCAATAATGGAAAAGAGGAGCAATAGGCCAAGTAAGAATATTGGTGATGACCAGCTATTGAGTCCACAAAGCCATGAAGATGGTGAAGAAACCAAACCAGATAAAAAATGGTGCTACTCTAAAAGGATGAGCTCTTAATTCTACCAAAATAATGTCATGGGGGATGAATCTATGGCATCTGATAATGCGTCTGAGAAGCAAAGTCTAAACACACTCAACAGAGGCCCAATTAGAGTCAAGAAGAGACGGTCCCCAAACCACTAAACCATAAAGTATTGCCAATCTAACCAAGGAGTCTAGAAGGGACAACTTGGACATCATGTCCTAGGAGTGGTGTCTAAAGAATTATCTCTCTAGCATAGTAAGGGAGCACATCCCCTTGTTAACTCTAGGCTAGATGACTAGTCTCTTACTAAAGTGATGTCCCAAAAACTTGACACTGAGATATGTGTAAGTAGAGGTGATCTCAATCTCTTGTCCCTGAAAATAAAAGTGTAGATTAGAGCTCTTCAAATGGTTGAATACCATAACCTAAGTCTTACTCAGGTTCACAGTCAGTTGTTATAAGTCACAGAAGGAGCCCAGGCCATCAAGGAGCCTCTGAAGACTCTCGGGAGAAGATGCTAAAAGAACCACATCATTAGCATATAGGAGAATGGAGATCAATACCTGGTGTAAGTAGCAACCATCACCTAGGAGAAAAGACTCTCTTAGGAAGGTCTCGAGATCATCAATATAAATGCCAAATAGTGTGGGGGAAAGAGGGAAGCCCTGTTTCACCCCAATAGTGCTCTGGATAAGAGTCGAGAAACCCTCAGGGGTCTTGAATCTACCCACAACGTTCTCATATAACCTCATAATAGTTATCAATAAGATCTATGAAATCTCAATGTCTCTGAGCCACTGGAAAAGAGCTCCTCACGAGATGGTGTTAAAGGCCTTACGAAAGTCTACGAAACAATAGTAGACTTTCGCAGGTCGATGTTGAGCCTCCTCAATAATAGCCTATAAGGTCATGATGTGGTCCATTGTCTAGTAACCTACATGGAACCCAACCTATCCTCTAGCCCTATAATCTCTCCTATCAAGCTCTCTAGTAAGAATAGTGTTCAGTGTTGTGGCATAGAGCTTGGAAAAGGTGTGTCCAATCATGATAGTCCTGTAGTTTTTGGGGTTTGAAGTTAGCCTGAACTTTTGGATCGGGTAGATAACATGTCTTGATTAGGAGTCTGGGAAGCCAGTGCAGACCACTCTATTAAAGAGTGTGGCAAGAAAGGAGCACAATAACGAGCCACCAAGCTTGAGGAGCTCTGCCTAAAAACCCTCCTCATCAACCACCCTACTGCATCTCATGTATCTAATGGCCTCAAGAATTTTGGAGGGGGTAACTAGATGGTGGCAATGAGGAGGCAGGGTGAGATGAAGGGGGTTGGCCCAAGATGTTGTATAAAGTGCAAGCATGGGCAATGAAGGAGATGAAATTGAGGGAGGAGAGCAAGGTGGTGGGACAAGGGAATAAGTACACCAGAATAGCTTGGGATCCTGGGAAAGAGTAGCACACAAGGAGCGACCTTGGGAATTAATGAATGATTATTTCTTGGAGTGAAGGAAATGATGGTAAGTTGGACAAAGGCTGGTGAAAGTAGCAAAGAAAGTCTCAAAGGTCGAATGCAAGTGGTGATGATAAGACTTACAGTCATCATCGAACCACTGGTTCATAGGGAATGTATTACGCCACTTGGAGAAATGAAAAGGAGATTAGATTTATAAGTTTGAATTTAATTATATTTGTTCACACTAGCATATGGTGTGAACTTTTATGCTCCAATAGATTTGTATGTATGTATGGTATGTCTAGATACATATGATGTGAACTTTTATGCTAGATAATCAGAGTAGAACAAAGATGTTGGTTGGTCAAGTGGACTTCAAAGGAACTATTTTGGAAAGTAAGTTGTAGATTAATCAATACATATTTTGGATATGTTATCCTGAAAGTATTGTTTTTCACATTTGTTGAAGCAATTAGGTCTACTTCTCATTAACCTTTAATAGGGTTAGAATCTTCTAACAAGGGTTCAAGGTCTCCTAACAAGGATTTTTTCTTTAACATGGATCATTGTACTAAATGAACTATATTTGACTCCTAACAAAATCGCATCTTTTCACTAGGAACTTATATAATAGTACATTCTCTTCTGGGTACTTGTAATGCCCTACTTAGGAGCCCAGAGAAATTAACCTAACAAGCTCAATAAGTTTGTTAATAAGTTTGTTTTTTTTTTTGAAAGTTGTACAATATCAATAGAATAGTGTGGAAGCAATGTTAAGATAACAAGATACATACACATAAGCACAATAGCAACAAGATTATATTTCTCTATGGCTCTATATCAAAGAATCACATGTATTAAGTTTTGTCTTATCTCATTGATTATTTAATCTAATTAACATTATACCACAATCATAAAGAACATTAATACATCATTTCATTACATGAACCTTCATTGTAATATAATTACATAATTTAATTGACTTCAAAGTATAGACTCAATACATGGTATCCACTACACAAGCCATATAGTATGCCATAACAATCCAAGTGTACATATGCATGGAATATCCAAAAGGATTACAAAGATATAAGATACTTGAATCACCAAGATGTAAGGTACATAAATTAAATATATACCACAAAGAAGGGAACATATTAAAAAAAAAAAGAAAAAAAATATATCTGGATAACAATGATCCTTCTAGAGTCTTATCGATTTCTAATCCTCCAAAAGGTTCGGTTGTTTGGGACTTTATGATAGCTTCGTGCAAAATCATAGTTGAATATATTTCTTGGGAAGTCAATAATGGACTTAGTATTAATTTTTGGAATGATTCCTGGAATGGTCTAATTCCCTTAGCTAAAAGTGGGATTTCTTTGAATATTATTCATGTTGCGGAAACCCATTGGGGGACCCAGCTGAATCAATATGTGGAATATGTTTCTGAATCCTCAAATAAAATAGTTTGGAAAGACCCAAATAAGTTGCCTCTTTCTTTTCAGGAAATTAGCCAACTTCAAAATGTTCTGAATTCAACAAAATGATTTGAATAAACCTACGTCCAGAGCTTTTTCATTTTGTTGGAATTCAGCAGTTCTACCTAAAGCAGGTTGTTTCACTTGGCTGGCATTAAAATACAAGATTTTAACTAGTGACAGACTGAATAGATTACAAATTGCTAAGCCTTTTAAATGTGTTCTTTGTAAGGAACAGGACGAAATTGTGGATCATTTGTTCGTTTCTTGTTCATTTGCTTATCAATGTTGGTGCTTTATTTTGAGCAAGCTTAAGTACTCTACTCCCTTGCCTAACAATCTTTGGGATCTATTTCAAGCCTGGCCAATTCTCTATCAAAAATCATTGTTTGCAAACCTATGGAAATGTGTTCCATCTTTGGTAGTTTGGGCTATTTGGTGGGAAAGAAATAAGCGCATTTTTAGAAAAGAATCCCTTTGCATTAGAAATTGTCTTAAATGGTATTGAAAGATCTATCTCGAAAGTGACTAATTCCAGTTTGAAAAGGATTAAATTTAATCCGATTGTGACTCATTGGGATTCACAACTTGTCTAGGAATGGAAATTATTTTTTATTCCTAATGGGTGGAAAGTTAGTACATCTCCAGCCCAAATCTTATTTAGGAAGAACAAATGGAGACCTCCATCTTCTAGTTTTTGGAAGTTGAAATTTGATGGTGCTTCTAGAGGAAATCTTGGTCCTTTGGGTGTTGGGTTTTGTATTTGAGATTCTTTTGGTAAGGTTGTAGCAATCAGAGTATCTCCTCTAGCTATTGACACAAACAATATTGCTGAGGCTCATGCTTTGTTGGCTAGGCTTTTATTAGCTAAACAAGGTTGTCTTAATAGGTTACATATTGAAGGGGATTCTTTAGTTATCATTGATGCTCGTATTCATAGACGCATTATTTCCTGGAAACTAAAGTATGTTCTCAATCAAATTTGGAGACTTCTTGATGAATGTTGGGAAGTTTGCCTTTCGCATACTTATTGTGAAGGAAATAAAGTTGCAGATTTTTTTATCAAATTTGGGATGTGATGGGGTTAATGTCTCTACTTTTCATTCTCTACCTTTTATTGACCAACATAAGGTTTTAAAAAATCTTATTCACGATGACATGGCAACAGCTGATAGTAGTAATGTTTGAGATAAGCAAGTTATCTTAATATGCCAAGTATTTTTGTTTCATGTGTCGAGCTATGCATCATCCATCAGGAGCCAAGCTCCTTAGTTTTTTTTTCATTCTGAGTTGAGATTAGTCAATTTTTTAGATGCCGAGCTCTTCAGGTTATAGGTGTTGAGTTATTCTACAGTGCCGAGAGTTCAGGATCCTTTCAGGTGCCGAGTTCTTTAGCTGTACCGAGTTCTTCAGGCTTTAGGTGCCAAGTTCTTCAATAGTGTCGAGTATATAGGATCCTTTTAGGTGCCGAGTTGGCAATCTAATAATTGGTGCCGAGTAGGCATAAAATTAATTAGTGGCGAGTTACTGAGTGCCAAGAAATTGAGTCTTTAATTCAAATGCCAAGTTCTTCTGGCTTCAGGTGTCGAGTTCTTCAGTTGTTTTGAGTGTATAGGATCCTTTCAAGTGCCGAGTTGGCAATCTAATAACTGGTGCAGAGCTCTTTAGCTGTGCTGAGTTCTTTAGGCTTCAGGTGTCGAGTTCTTCAGTACTGCCAAGTATACAGGATCCTTTTAGGTGCCGAGTAGGAATAAAACTAATTAGTGCCGAGTTTCTGAGTGCTGAGATATAGAGTCTTTAATTCAGATGTCGAGATTTTTTGAGTGTCTCTAATGCCGAGTTATGCTTATCAGATGTCGAGTTGCCCTATTTATAAGTTGGTGTCGTATGCAAATGAATTTAATGTCACATGCTTTTATTCAGAGCATTTACACTGACATGACCTCCAAAGTACAATTTGCAGGATCCAAATCTTTTATTATCTGATGATATTCAATTTTGATGTCATGTTGGTTGATTGCTTCATGTGAACAAATTCGAATATTTAAGGAGTAATGTTTGTAGTACTATTTACAAGCAGGATTAGAACGTCATTGGAGAGATTAAATGACAAGTTGCAATTTGATTATTTAATAAGATTCATTGCATCATCTTGAAAAATATCTGCAAATGCTAAATTAGGCAAATTTAGTCTGTTAGCTGAGATTGTGTTGAAATATGAATTCTGGGTGGGATATTGACTTGGCCTGCACAACATGTCATATGCAACATCATTTAGTCATGCCAAAAAAAAAATTGAATTTGGCTACAGTCGGCCTTAGATGAAGTTGTGCTTCCTAGGCATATAACGGATGAGGTGTTGAATCAAATGTTCACTATGAACTCACACTCGATCAATTCAGCCATTCAGTGCATCACTGGTGAGGAGCTTCTCTGTCCCTCGGCACTTGTGTTTTTATATCCCTCCCAGGTCATATCTATTTTCCTCTCCAATGCCACGGATCTTCTATAATCTTTGGAGTTACTTCAAGGATTGGCTCGTAAGGTAATTCTACCACATTTCTTATTGGATTATAAATTGGAGATGGCCATGCAAAAATATGATTTATGGAATGGTATGGCTTTAGTAGGTGGTCTGTTTTCACATTTTCAAATCCTGTAAAAGCATGAATATTATATTGTTCTTGAGGCGATGAAGAAGTCCATAGATAACTGCAATATCAATTATTTGAAACAATCTTTGCCTTCTGATCCACGATTTTTGGTTGAGAGGGTGGTCGAAAGAATCTTGTCAATTGGAATGGCCATGATTAGTTTGCAGTCGGATCCTAATGTTTCAACCCCCACTCAACTGAATGCATTGGCAGTAACTCCACAACCATTGGAATAGAATCTTTGGGATTCAATTGGTGTGCCTAACTCTGATTTAGATTGGCTTGTACACAATTCAATTTCATGATTTGGCTATGGAATTCTCTTTTTTGGTCTCTAGCTCTTATGTTCATGTTCTTTCAGTTTGGGCAGAATTGCATAGCAATGGTTCTTCTCGGCAATTATCTTTTTTCAAATTGGAGGTTTCTCTTATGTTGCAGCTCTAAGTCTATTTGCTACCAAACTTATTCTATATGTATTATGCAGAAGCTTAGAGTGGGTTATCTTAAGATGGGTGATAACCTTTTGTAATTATTTTCTATTAATATATACATACTTGTAAACTTTAGGGACGATGCTGGGTTTTCTTCACTAATTCTTTCCCAGTTGACCTCGTTGAATCAGATTATTAAATATTATAGTGGCTTGCCATGTTTTCTTTATAAAAAAAATCATGGAAGTACAAGTATATCAAGAAATCTTCTAGCATTGGCACATATCTTGTCAAAACTCATATGGTAAGAAAATCTACAACCACCCAACCATGTGGAACCTAAAAAACCAACTCCCACCGTGTCGAGGAGATAAATTTAGGTCTCATTTGATAATCAATCCACTAAACACATCAACTAATCTAGGCAAGGGAAAACGTGGTAGATCTTCTGACACATTGGGTTATACATGCATAAAATAAGGTAGACATAATTTCCCATAGACAAAACAGCACATGTAGAAAACTTAGATGTATATAGGAAAGTGTTGTCACATGAGCCAACTCTAAGGTTACCTTGGTAGTCTCTCTAGACCCTGACCCCCTACTAACTCTATGTGGTGTTAGTGAACTTTCATACATGCAAGGTTCACTAACTGTGCAAGATCTCAATCATGCATCTTCTCTCACTTCCATCTTAGCCTATACAAGAGCTCAAGGTATGGGTGAGGCACATTTATCTTTTTAGTTCATTTTTAAACCTCATTAATGTTTGATGTTATCACTTAGTTAAGTAGCTTATAATGAGTTACCCTAGTAGCCACTTAGGGCCCCAACCCCATTATAAGCCACCCCCTCTACACACCTAGATTACCTACCCTATATTAAAGAACCAATAAATCACATTGAAAATCCCAAAAAGCTCAATACACACTTTTGTTTCCATAAATATCAATTGGAAATTTGTACATGGGCCCTTAAACCAAGAATCACATAAGATTTCCCAAAAATCCACATGACATGAGCTTTTCAACTTAAGAAAGGATTTATTGGTCAGAATACACAATACATCACTATATATAGAAATCTCACATTTACATACTAGTTAACTACATAACAAGAACTAGCCAACCAGGTTGGGATGTAGAGATCAAAACACATAAAACATCCTAATGCACACCACATCAACCAAGTATAATCTACCCAAGCCTCATGGATTTTCATTCCTAAGAGGTTGAATAACCCTTTATAAAAAACTTTACCAAAAATTCACATAGCTACACACATAAGTAGCAATAAAGCTTTAAAAAATTCACATTAGAAATTCATACACCTAAGTACAATGTACTTAACAATACTTATTGGTATCACTTTCAAACTAAAGAGTATTATTTCTATTTATATAATTTGAATACATTAATGTTTCATCTAAGTTCCCAAATTTTCCTAAAATTACTTTTCATTCATCTTTTTAACATAACTCCCAAAGATCATTCAAAATTTAAATTTAAAACTAAATAAATTTATTTTATTTATCAAAGTCTATTATATAGGTAAAAATTGTATTTACGCTATATATAAACAATCTACTATAATAAGTACATAATAACATAACTTATCAACAAATACACACACACACACACACACACAAAGAAGGCTAAATTTATCTTCTATTATTTCCCTTCATAAATATTTTAATATTATTATTTTTTTAATAAGATTCTAAAGAGTTTGAGACTTAGAGAATTTTTAAAAATAATATAGAATTCTCAACATAAGCATTAAAATCCTCACTCAAGTTACATGAAGGAGATTAAACCACAAAACCTACCTCAAGTCTTTAGTTAGAAAATTTGAGATGAATAATAATTGTAGCAGCCAAGCTAAGCCTTTTGAATCATAATTCCATAATTGAAGTTCCTTTCTAATATTCAAGAAGAGTTCTACAATAAAATAATCTCCCCTCCTAAATTTTCTATGCAAAAAGCTCTCAAAAAATTTCTTTAAATATTCTCTTAGAACTATTCTAAAACTCTTCTAAAAATATTTCAAAAATTCTACCCAAAACTCTCTTATAAAACCTTTACCACTAGCACTTGCACCTTTTAAGGGTGCAAGGGTTAAGCCGATAGTCTTGTTTATGATTGATGATATTCTTAAAAATTTATTCATAAACTCTTCTTTTAGCTTAGGGTTAAGCTTAGTTAGTTTTAGATCTAATTAGAATGAAAATTTAAATCACATTAAAAGAAGGATTAAATTCTTATATAAAAACATGAAAAATAAATAACTAAAACTTGAAATAATAAGGAAATAAATAAATGAATTAAGAAATAACAAGTGCCACATAGTGGCATGTACTTGCCTTATTGTTATTAATTGTAATTGTAAGTATCTAATAGAAATTGTAGCTTTTAAAATAAATTTCTAATAAATTTAATCTAATCTAATTCAAATATAAGAAACTTTAAAAAAAAATTATTAAGAAAAGTAAAAAAAGAATTATAATTAATAAGTTCTCAAAGTATAAATATAATTGAATAAATAGCATAGTGTAAAAATTATTATACTCTTATTATCTCATTGGTAGTTGTAAATACATTTTACTTTGATACATTTTACTTTGGTACATCTTGTGAGAACATTCTCATATATAAAATATACCTTGTGTAACTATGATTTCACTTGTCCTATTCACTTATATATATTTTTAAATAAAAAATAATTAAATTAAATTGGTCCTGCTATTACATTTATTAAGATTTCATTTTAGTAGGATTTGATTTTGTGTAAATTTGCATTAGCCAAAACATATGCAAAGCCAATTATATAATTTGTATGAAATATAAAATTTATAAATGAATATAAAATCTTTAGAAATATTTTAATTATTCAAAAATTATTACGTGTGACTGGTGGACATATTTCAAACTAATTGAATAATTGTACAAAAAGTGAATACAATAATCTTTTATCATACAATAAATACAAATATTCACTATGTATTGGAAACACATTTTCAACAAAATTTAATATTTTAATATTACATTCAATTTTTAAAAAATATAGTATTATTATATTGTATATATATTTTATATATTTTTTGTTTACTTTTTATTTTATATTAAAAACAATTTGAATATATTTGTCATGAGTTAGAATTTTTTTTAAACAATTCATAATATTACAATGAAATTATTTTCTATTTATTTAAAATATGTCTAAATGTATTATTAATACAAAATCATCATTACAAATTTAAATAAAACTATCTTTATAAAACCAAAGAAGATTAAAGTCATTAAAATAAATAAATATTTCTAAATTTGAGAAAACTAAATTGTTCCTAAAAGATGTGTGACAAGTTAACAAACAAGGGATGATCATTTTTAATCTGAACCTTCACACAAGAATGAAGAAACAATTGGATGAAGTAACATTGTTTTAGTGTTGGAAAAATCATTGTATATTAACTCATATTAATTAACTTATTGACTCTATTCCTAAATTTTAAACAAAAAATAAGAAAATAAACCTACAAAACAATTTTAAATGTAAAATAATTCTTAATTCTTAATTTAAAAGGATAAACAAAATTTTAAGATTTCAAAATTACACTCACTAAAATAATATGTACTTTCTATTTTACTTTCCATTTTCAAAGATGTAAGCGATAACATAGATTTAATATTATACAATATTTTAAATATTATAATGATTTGTCCTAATTTTATGAATTTTAAAATATTAATATGTTTTTACGTGAATGAGAGTTACATCAAGAGACATGATTGGTATCCTTATATTGCAATCTAGTTTTAAAAAAAGATAAATTTGAGAAATTTTGTAATAATTAATAAGATACTATAGTTTAGATATTATTATCAATATCATAAAAATCACTTTAATAAACAACTAATAATTAAAATCTATCTATAAAATTATATATTAAAAAGTATATATTTTATTTTAAAATCTTAGAATATTGAAATAAATAATATAAAAAATTAAAAAATTAATTGCATGCCATAATTGTCAATTTACTGTTTCATACAACATTTGAATTTTTTTAAATATCCTAAATATCAACGATGAGAGAATCAACATTGATGAATCAATGAATTTCAAATTAACATGCATTACTCTTTTTGCATACATATATTCTCCTCCCTTTTGTCACTACTCAGCATGAAAGCTTTTTGGAGCAATAAGTAACTGCTCACAAATTTAAAAGTACAAGACTACAAAGATGAGATTTCTTTTACCAATTTCTAAATAATAAGGAAATTTGCAGGAATCAATGTCACCAAGATTAGATGTGCTAGGTCCCATGGATGACGATTCCTCTGATAGGTATAAAAGAGTTTGTTATAAAAATTTAACTTTTTCTTAGCAGTGCGAAGATATAAGGCCAAGCCAAGTTATTGCACAATACTAAGATATTGAGTTTTTGATAGGCGAGCGGATTCTCATACTAATAAGCTTACCATATTTAAGAAATCAAATTTGATGCAATGATATTTTGGGAGAAAGTCTAATTTTAGATTATAGTGTTTAGGAAAAATCTAATTTAATAATATAATATGTAAGATAGTCTAATTTAGTAGTGTGACATTTAAGATAGTCAAATTTAGTGCCTTGATTTGTTTATGCGAAGAATCTAATTTTACGTGTACAAAAGATCTAATTTGATAGCTTCATCTAATTTATGTTTTTAATAAATATTTAAGCATTTCCTCCTTTTTTTCAACTTTATTTACTATTTGATATTTTATAATTGCTCTAAATAAATAGATATATTATTATTATTTTGTAGCTATTTAATATTATAATAGGTTATAATTGAATTAATCATAAAATCTTATTTCATTAAAACAAATATGCATCATAATATCTTATCATTTTATTAACATCTTAATTCTCTTTTACACATCAAATTGAGTAATGTAGATGTTTGCAGTATTTAGGATAGTCTCATTTTGAGATAAAATATCTTAGTTTGTAGTTATCTCCTAACCAAATCTAATTTGATGATGTTGACATTTATAGAAATTTAATTTTATGTAAATATATTTATTTACTTTACTTTTTTTTCCCTTTTTTTTCTGACTTTATTCCCAATGACTATAAATCATCTAATTTCTATTTTCTTAACTATTTTATATGATTGAAAAATCACATAATATATTTACCACTATAAAATTTATGTATTTAAATCATAATTTTCTATTATTAAATAATATCCATATTTTTCATAATAAAGCATCATACTAACTATAAATATTTAATTGACTCTCAAAATTATAAAAACTTATATTTAAAGATCTTTAAACACTTAATTACAATAACTTAATATTTAAGTAATATATTTAGTTTCCTTGACTATTTATTACTACAATTTCCAAAATAAATCTCATAACATACCATAACCGAGAAAACATAACTATAACAAATAATGCAACACTCTGCTCAAGAATGGGTTACTGAATCCATCATCTAACAGCTCAGTGGATTGTCAAAATGCTACGTGTCCACTATTTCATGACAAATTGGTTTTAGGTTTGGATTTGACAAAATTAGAACGTAACAAAATTGGCTTTAGGTTCTTCCATAATGTTGAAGAAGACAAAATTAGAGCGCAACAACATTTTTTTTTCCTCGAGAGAGAACCAAGCACAACATTGAAAGAACCTTTGCTTGCTCATTTTTTCTTCCTTTGAAAGAAGTTTTGGACAATATAATACGTTGATGGAATGATGCAGGTTATTTTACCTCCTGATCAGGCCAATTATGAATTACCATAATGCTATTCAAAACAAATTATTCTACTTCCTTACTGTGGAGTAGTCTAAAAAATCACTAAATAGATCTTGAGGTTTGCTTTCAAGCATTCCTTCCATATTTTGTTAAAATTTAATTTGCATCCTAGACATGTCAGATAAGTTGACCGTAAGAAGTCAAACTTAGTGTTCGATAAAACACCAAAAAAATAATGGCTTAGCGGACTGCAATCCTTTAAAAAAAGTAACTATAGATAAAACACTATGCTAATCGAATCTAAAATTGTAGTCTCGTGGGAAAGGACAGTGTTGGCTGCGAGGTGCAGAGAGGATGATTGGAATGATCAAAGACAAGGATTTCATGCTTTCCTGAAGAATTCAAGAAACGGTTCTCAAAAGAAAATTGAAGATTGTGCAATTTTGAAGCATATTTGCATTTGCTATTAAATGAATGGCAGGTAATATATAGTTTCACCAAAATATGTCCCTCCTTGGTTAACGCTTCAAAATCAGATGATGTCTACAAGATCTCGAATAACTAAAAATACTGAAGCAGCATGATATTTGAAATTTCTAACGATGGCGGTGTCTTTCAGAATACTTCAATTTTACATTCTTCTAGTTTTCTATGTATACATTTATCACAGAAAACAGAACATAAATTTTCATTGTAATAGAGGAATAACTTTGGACACACTAACTGAATTAGACAACAAACTTTTTATGGGATGCAACGGGCCTGCAGGTAAGACATTGGGGTTTTCACTGTGGAGAAATGTATTCAAATATATCCATGAGGCAGGTTGATAATATACTATTTTATACAAAATATAAGTACCAAAAATGGACATAAGTGCCACACTTGATTCTAGCTTTCCAATACCTACAAATAAAAAAAGAAGGTAGAGGGCCTAAGCGAATTTGACTTGAGATATGGACTGTCATTGCAAAGCTGGAAAAAAGTTACAAATTTTACCAAAAAAGAACTAAAAGAATATTAAATAGCCGTAAAATTAAAATCTTTCTTCACAGCCTATAAACCATTAAATAGACTGGAGGATTGCAATTGCAGAAGAGCTGAGAAGCCAAATCACTGAGATCGGCCTTAACATAGCACGCTACCTTCAAACACATAACCCATTCACAGGATGGAAGAATTGTCATGAGAGAAATGTCAAAAAATTTGGAAGGAAGTGTTTTAAACTACTCTTAATTAATTTTCCTTCCTTCAAACATTAGAACTCCTTCAGCAGGCACTTGAAACCTACAAACATTTAGTAGACCCAATTGTCTCTCTCAATGATGATAAAATTTTGTTGCAGGAATATCATTTTAAACCGCTCTTATCATATGATTGTTCCTGGCCAGGCTACACGTTAACTTCGTTTTTCTTTCTAAATCTCTGATAAGCATTTTACATGCTTCTCGCCCCAATTTACATTTGTTTGAAATTGGCAGTGCATATTTCAGGATTCAATTCGATAGAATGTAAAACAAATTAATAATGATGAAAGAATTAATTGGAAACCTTTGTAGGAAATGTCGTATGATACAAAAGGTTCAAATAAATGTTCAAAAATTATTTGTACAGACTCGAGCGTAAGTAGAATCAATGAAACATGTCTCAAAACAAAAAGAACGGTGTAAGATGTACATCAGAAACATGTTGGACGCAAGAGAATTATATTGATTGATAATGGGCAACAATTTGTGAGCCTTCTGAAAACCGTTCTGCATGTTCATGCTGCATCTCTCCCCACTCAACCAGCGGGCATCTTGACGGATGCAAACTACGTTCACATCTATCTTGGGCATTTTATTTCCTGCCACCAAATGAATGAATGCTTCTTCTGTGAGCGAGATGGAATAGTAAGAATACTGCGTACAAAAGAAAAAGGGTAAAAAGGAAGCTCTACCGAAACTCATTCAAAGCTTCGTTGAGATCAAGTTGTTTTAGGAGACGTGACCACTGTCACAAATGGTGGAATTATTGTGATTGCAGAACGAGTGATAAGATATATTGATCTGGAGGTCGGAGCTGCAGGAAGTACCCTCTTCATCTATGCTGCAAAAAGCATCAATAAAAAACACTCAGAGTGATTAATGAAACTACAATGTGCATCAAGCATATTTATTCCCTACTTAAATGCTTCGACTAGGCCAGTAGATCTGGATTAAGTGATTAATTTCTCTTATGGCATCTCATGACCGCTAAAAGTATGTTTGCTATGATGGATGCCAATGCCATTAAAGTTCTCAAAGAATGAATTGTGCAATTTTCCTCCAAAATGGCGCAGGTAATTATATTGATATTTAGTCAAAGTCCATGAAAGTGCTTAAAGAAACCAAAGAAAAGAAACACACCCCTATGTTTGGATCTTGGGAAAATATAATTGTATCTAGTGATTATCTCTGGACTTGTATTTTTTATAGTATGAAAGATAACACGGAATTATAAGCTAGCAAAAAAATTAGAATAATGTTCTTTTGTCCAGGCCATGTACACAGATATGATAATTTGCTTTGCTGAAAATGATATTTGCATTACAGATTCATCTTTCAATTGTTACTTGCAAATAATGTGCGGTAATTCCCATTTATCTATGACTTCAAAACCATGAAAAACGTTATTACTTCATCCTGTTTCTAAGTGATTATCAAATCACTATTTGGTAACATTGCTCTTAATCAAAATATGCCTAACAAGTAATGGACTGTTTCTCAAATAGACTGATATGGATGAAGCTGTTGTATGCTCTTCTATCCATCAGACACTTCAAGCCAAAGATATGCAGCTGTTCCCTTGACACTACAATAAAACTTAACTTGCACAGAGAGATATGCAATTAAATCACAGGAATGTATTTAATCATACCGAAAAATGCATTACAAAGTACAATAATCTGGGAATAAGCTTGTACCGTAGGTGAATAGCGAAGTTTGATAACAGGGGCAAATTTACTTATGTATAACCAATCAGAGGTTGTGGTAGGATGCGGCAGGGAGGCCAGTGGCCGATGAGGGAGCACCTGCTTGCATACAACTCTAAAACCCTCCAAGAAATTCCTAACCCTCAGCTTCAAATAATTCTAAATCAACATCTTTTTCAATAGAATAGGTCACTCCATATTTCTCTGCCCAATATCAAACCAGCGAAGCCTGGCCAGATCTCTTGATAGTGCACTAATTATTGATTTTACTCATGACCTTGAGCCACGATAATTTTTGGTACCAGTTCAGAAGATGTGAGGGTCCAAATTCCTTTGCTTGTCCTAACCATGCGTTTCAACATTACTTCTCAGCATCCCCGTTTGATGATTGATCCATCTGTTTCCACTATTTCTTGCATTAGTATTGTAACCGTATGAGAATAGTCATAAAAATTTCAGGAGAAGATATTGAGATTCTTACAGAAAATCAGAAAAAACAAAGGTGTAGACAAACAAACCCAAAAATCCCATGTTGCTAAACCGAGATGGACATTTTTGCTCAAATGCTCGCGGCCTACTCCTTTCTGAATCACCATAAACAAAATATTAACTAGTTGTAATAAAAACAATAGAACTTCCTATAAGCAACTACACAAGAGGAACAAATGGTATTCATTTGCCATTGATGAGTGAGACAATTAAAACAAATAAAAATTTAATCGCACCTGTACTTCATTAGTAACTTAAATTGCTGAAAATCCAAAGTTGGTAAGATGATCGTTCATTTGCAATTTCTCTCCTGAATCCCTTGAGTGATCGTGCATACTTATGCAATTCATCTCATCAGGTTCAACAAGACATTAACTCAGTAGACTTTCTAAACTGTGCAAAACACTCCACCTTAATCTGTTTCATACTTCAAATCTGAAATTGCTTTCTTCACCAAGGAAGAAGCACATTGTATCCGAAAATGACTCCCTTTGTCATCTAGGGAAAAAAATAACTTATAAAAAGCCTCTTCTTGATATCAACATGTAGTATATATATTGCAGAGATCTTATGTAATTAAGAGCCTCAAAATGAGATTTGCTGAAATTTCCATAAAGCTGCCTACCAAAGACTTTAACGGGCTTTCAAAAAAAATCAACAAGCTTCTCGAATCCATCCCTTGGAGATAGTAGCAAAAAAGCATGTCAACAAAGAGCTGCCCCATGTCAACAAAGGGCTGCCCCGATATAGGAAATCAGTGAGTTGATCATGTTAATTATTGTTAGTTGGACAGCTGTTATTTCTGACCCGAAAATAGCAGCACTATTTATGGGTAGCTTGGACAGTTGTTCGTCCTTATCTATGAATAGCGGTTGTATTTATGGGTGGTTTGGACAGCTGTTTGTCCACTTGCCAAAAATTAGTAAATGGTTATTATTTACTAATTTTAGAGATTCCCTTTTGGACACCTTGCAACCAATTCTATTATTGGCTGTTGAGTTGTCTTAATCTTAGCCGTTGGTTTGATTTAATCTCGGTCGTTGGTTTACCAACGAGAGTAGTATAAAAGGGGGTCTAGGGGGCATTTGAAAAAAAAAAATGAAAGGCAGGAAGCTTTTGGAGAAGCAGTTTGCAGTGTTAGCAAACAGTCTTGCAGTATTAGCAAGGAAGCTTTTGGAGAAGCAGTTTGCAGTGTTAGCAAACAGTCTTACAGTGTTAGCAAGGAAGCTTTTGGAGAAGCAGTTTGCAGTGTTAGCAAACAGTCTTGCAATGTTAGCAAGGAAGCTTTGGTGAAGCAGTTTGCAGTGTTAGCAAATAGTCTTGCAGTGTTAGCAAGGGCACAGTAAGAAGCTTTGGTAAAGCAGTTTGCAGTGTTAGCAAACAGTCTTGCAGTGTTAGCAAGGGCACAGGAAGAAGCTTTTGTGAAGCATTTTGCAGTGTTAGCAAACAGTCTTGCAGTGTTAGCAAGGGCGCAGTGTTAGCGTGGGAATAGCAGTGGGGAATATCAGCAGAAGAAATTAGGAGGCTGTCGGAGTTCTGCCAGTGTGAGGCAAGGAATTTTGTATCTCTTGATTTACTGAAGTTTAATATAATTCCTCATCTGTAGAACTGGTTTTCCCTTAGGGGTTTTTCCAGGGACAATTTGTCCGAAAATATTGTGTTGATTCTGTTACGCATTTCTTTCCATATTTTAAGTGAAGTTGCAGTTGTGTTATTTTTCGATATTAGCTGAGAATTTGTTTTCAGCAGTTTAATAATCATTTACGATAGGAGATTAATAATCAGTGACTGCAATAGTTTGATTTTTCACAGATCAAATCAAATTTTCGGACCATACGCTAGCCTTAGCTGGCAATAGAGCATTCGGGTGGTACACATGATCAACATCATGCTGAACAATGATCATCTCTCTCATATGCATCTTGCAAATTGCCTTGGCCTCCGCTGTATTGTCAATTGAAACACTTTTAAAACCAGGGTCGTCGAAGAGCTTTTTCTGCTTGCCATGCAACACTTCTATCATCTAGACTTTTTTTCCCAGAACCACCCATGCTCTATATTCTTACAAGTTGTTTTTGATGACTTTCAACTGATTTAAGTGTGGTGAACATTCTCGAATACTACTTTACATTCTTTAAACTTTTCTGAATTGTATCTACCTTTTTTCCATTCTTATGCTTTTCTGAGGTGTATCTGCCCTTCTTTTCATTTTTATGAAATGATAGCCTCAAACTTAACATAGTAAAAAATGGAAACAATTACAATGCATATTTTAAGCATAAATGAAAGCTCTGTCAAACACCACTCAGATTGTGCATACTTTCATATGCCCTTTTTTAGCATAAATGACAGCTCTGTCAAGCATCATTCAGATTGTTAATACTAGCATATACTTTTCTGAGCATAAATGATAGCTCGGTTAAACACCACATGGAGTTTGTGTACTACCATATGCATTTTTTGAGCATAAATGACAGCTCTGCCAAAACGACACAAAAGATAGCTATATGAAGGGAAACACTGTCCGCTGTCTCTTTTATGTTTCTAGGAGCGTAATGCCCCTATTCAAGCTTTTCTGAATTCAGAAAAACCTTTAGTTTCATGCCATCAAATATTTTTTAGAGAGCAGTGGCCAGTGTATGTTTGACATGAAGACCCTGATGATTAATAACCACATCGTAGGGTAACTTTTCCAAAAGCATTGCACTGGTCACAAAAAAACAATGAAAGAGTGCAACAAATACATAACTATTCCTTAAAACTTTAAAAGTAAAAGATGAATTGAGTAATAGTCTTGAAAAAAAAATTTGAAGCTATAATACAATCAGATACAAAATGAAAGATAGATATCATTCACACCTATTATCTATTGGAAACTTTAAGACTTTGCTCTGGACACCAAAGACGGTAGGGTGACTGTTGATTTGCAATTTCCCTTCCCAAATCTCTTCAGTAACCATGCACCTTTCAACACCAATAATTTTACTATCAGAATTGTCAGATAAAACGTTAAAAGTAAAAGACAAATTGATTAATAGTCTTGAAAAAGAAATTAGAATCAATAATACAAACATATATAAAAAAGAGATAAATATCATTGGTACCTATTATCTACTGGAAACTAAAGTAAAAGACAAATTGATTAATAGTCTTGAAAAAGAAATTAGAATCAATAATACAAACATATATAAAAAAGAGATAAATATCATTGGTACCTATTATCTACTGGAAACTTTAAGACATTGCTCTGGCCACCAAAGACGATAGGATGAATGTTGATTTACAATCTCCCTTCCCAAATCTCTTCAATAACCATGCATCTCTTAACACCAGTAATTTTACCAGAACCGCCCATACCCCATATTCTTATAATCTGCTAGTGACTTCTTTCGGATTGAAGTGTGTAGTCAACTCAAAGCCTTTTAGGGATTCGACCAACAATGGTACCTTTCTAATTACTTTCAGTACACCATAGGCAACATTCTTCCAGTCCTCATATCTAGACATATACAACAAACGAAACGGAATAAACATCACGCTGTTAACAGTGAGCATGTCACACTTTAGCAGTAGGCAGCAAAACGATTAATGAAGTCTCATGGGCCTAAAGCTAAACGAAAGTAAAATTGCACACAACGCATTGATAAAATAAGGATAAGTGCAAGGTAGAGTAAATGATACTTACTCTTTAATACTCAGGATGCGATCTGTATATGATTGATTGTAGAGCACGTTCTTCCACTCTTGAAGCTTTCCTGGCGTGTATCTGCCCTTCTTTTCGTTCCTGTTGAGCGCAACAGCAGAGACTCCTTTTGCATACCGGACACCTTCAGACTTCACATAGTACATGATAGAAATAATTCTAGTGCATGATTTAAACATAAAAGCCAAATCTGCAGACAGATCTGCCAAACACAACCTGGATTGTGCGTGATGTTCTGGAAATACAGCTATATGAAGTGCGGCAGCTTCTAACTCTCCACACAAATGATACCCTAATTTAAGCTCTTCTGATTCCCAAAATAAACCCATTTCCATAACATTAAATTACATCAGTGGACAAGATTAAACGCAGATTGTGCATATTAGGGTCTGCAGAAAATGTCATGAATTTGGTTTGAATTGAACCCCAAGAAACATCAGAATAAAAAATATAGACCCCCCAGCAAACGAGAGACTTCGCTATAATAGGATCAAATCTACGCCTATGTGAGAAAATTCCTGTGAATGGGAATTGCTAGGAAACCAGGCGGAAAAAGGAAAGAGGGAAGGCATGTGAGCGGTGGACCCCAAGTTGGTCTGTTCGCAGCAGAAATCATGTGGTTGGAGGACCTACGGAATTTTTGTGGAAAAGTTAGCCCACTTGTGTGGGAAAAATAATCATTGTGATAGAAGAGTTTAAACTAAAACCAAGGGAAAGGTTCACTTGTTAGTGGCATAATCAATAATTTGGTTTTCTTAGTTAAGATGAGATGTTATGACACTTTGTTTTCATTGAACAAGTTAAGAGTTGATTCTACAATTTGGACTTTCAAGATCAAGTGGGCTAATCCTAGGGATTACGGAAGATCAAGTGCACTAACCTTATGGATTAAGAAATTTGTGTAAGTTCGAACTATCATTTTAAATGGTAATTGTGCTTGTGGTGAGCATACTATGTATGTTTGTGGTAAGAAGACTTTAATAATAAAAGTTTGGGATCTCCTCTTATTATTTTTGTTTGCTTATCTTTCATATAATTCTTGTACATTTATCTCATTTATTATTATACATTTGCATCTTATACATATTTTGATTGTATTTGTTTATACACACATTCCTAGATATGTGAAATTTGTATTGATCTACGAACCTTTTAGACAGGTTGAGTTTGTAATCACGAGTCACCTTAGGTTCTTAATCCTTTCTACTTAATTTTTTTTAAAAGAAAATAAAATCGTAGAATCGTGCTAAACATTTTCCCTCTAAAAACTAGCTAAATATTCACATGATTTGTTATGGTGGCCTTGTATTGAAGGTATTCAATGTATTCATCTAGACATTCTCTCTTTTCTTACATCCTTATGTATTCCAAAATTTATTATTTGCAATTCTTACTTCAATCCAAGTACTAAAACTCTAGATTTACATAAATCATTATGAATTGTGCATTTATATGACTAAAAAGTTTGTTATTTTGTCTATATATTTACGTGAGTTGATGAAAAAGAACATGTCTCCTCTTAACATACTATTGCCAGCATTTAGATATCAAAAGAAACCAACACAAATCAAGAAAAATAAGGAGTACATTTTTATCAGTTGCCAAATTAAGTTCACAGATGAAAGACTAGTTTACAATCACATATTCAGTCTGAATTCCTAGACTCAACCATGCATGGTGAAAATAAAATACTCTAACTTTGAGTCTAGTATCAAACTAGGATTCTATGTGTCAATTCTTAATAGAGTTAAAAATAAGAGGCTACCCCTTTGATTATATAGATCCATATTGTAATGTCTCACCAACGAAACCTCATAACACAAAGTCAAATATGCACTAAAGAATCTTTTGAAATATGGATTCAAAATCATGAACATAAGTGCATTCATAACCATAATACAAAAGAAAGGCTATAATCATTACAGAATTATACAACGATCTCACATGTCCGTACACAAGTGGAAGGTGTAATACACTTCCAAGGGTTCTATGACAAGTCGAAAACACACTTGTAACATAATACACACGTCCATGAGACTTTCCAACAAGGACTTAAACAACATCCAACAAATCACAAGAAGCTAAGTCAATAACAACCCACAATTATATAGAGAGGAGAGTAAGCCATCCCCAATATTAATCTAAATAAAATATTCATTTTAATCCCAAGAGAAGTGTTCCTAAGATGATTAGATACATATGTTTGTTACCTTATGATCATCAAGAAACTTGTTATGAACCATCATACAATAGGCCTAAATCAATAACAACCAAAATAAATTGAAGGGGTGTAATAATGTAGGAAATTGAGTAGAGACATGGATTGAATGATAATTAGTAGGGAATCCAACTAAAAAAGGAAAGAGGGGAGGCATGGGAGTGGTGGACCCCGCATTAGTTTGTACGCAACATAAATCATGTGGTTAGAGTACCTAAGGACTCTTTTGTGGAAAAAGTTAGACCACTTAGGTGGACAAAGCAAATTGGTAGTAAAAAATAATCATTGTGATACATAGATAAAATTAAGGTAAAGGTTAAATTGTTTGTGGCATATGTAATTAAGAATTGGGTTTCCTTAGCTAAGTTGTGAGATAGGTTGATGGAAATATTTTAAAGAAAGTGTAATTTCTTCAATAAAGGATACGCGAGATTGAATGATATCTTATCTTCAAATGAGTTGTTTATCAAATATTTGTGTCCAATGTGATAACAACTTGGAAGAAGGTTGCTAAACCAACTTTTTGGAGAACCAAAACTTCACAAATCTACTAATTTCTTACTAAATATTAATAATGAAAGAGATGGCATTCAAAAGAATGTGAAGATGGCTTAGGATGTGATTCATGTTCTCTATAAATACCGGTCTTATAGATGTAATTAAAATTCATTCAATCCAAGGCCCATTAATGGGCCTTCAAGGGTTCATCCTCGACAACGAAAGGAAAGATGTCTTTGGCAGCCACCAGAGGAAGGATGGACCAAAATTAATTTTTACAGGGTTGCCCAAGGAAATTTAAGCATATCTAGATGTGGATGCGTTGCATGGGATTAAGAAGGCAATGCGGTGGTGATCCTTGTAAAAAGACTTAGGAATGATACTAATAAAGTGGTAGAATGTGAAGCAACAAAAGAAGTCATTCTACTTCAAGTAAGACTGGGGTTTGGATAGTTACATTTGGAAGGAGATTCTTATATAATCATCAATGTAATCAAAAAAGGCAAACTGGAGTCTTGGCATCTAACAAGCACGTTAACCAGATTAAGTATCTTTTATTGGAGTTTGAGGACTTTAGAATTTTCTAGATGTTTATCGAGAAGCGAATGGGGTGGTGGACAAATTAGCTAATCTAGGAGTGAATGCCCCCTTCGGGAAACGTCATGAATTTTTTTGAAGACTTCGGTCTTCTTAATCTTGATTGAAGTGGTGTATCTTTAGTGACATTATATTAACCCACCTCCATTTGAAGGAGTGTAATTTAAATGATTACTCCCTAATCAAGGACACTTATGAACAAGTTCTCCAGAATGCATGATAATGGTTCGCATGTAGGAAGTCTTTGGAAGGAGTGCTTCTAGTTCCTTCGTGGAAGCTTTTAAGAAGGAGAGAGGCCCCCATTTTCGCAAGAATTTGAGCAAAGTTTTCAGGTATGGAGGCCAATTTCTCCTTGGATTCAACCAACCAAATGCAAAATTTTGATGCGACGCCTGAAGAATATTTTCCTCATGATTAGGAGTTCATTAGATGTGTCATAGAGTTCCATGGCCCAGAATATTTGGATGAATACTAGCACAGGAGCACTAATTTGGACCATAATCTCTCTCTTTTTTGCTCTGGCTTTGACCGTGAGGGAGACTAAGGAGGAGATTTGAGGGGTTATAGTTGTGAGCGTTGACCCGCAGTGGCTCTTAGGTGTGGATGAGATAATTGACAATGATGTACTGGGGAGAGGACTAGATATGAGGCTCAGGCCGTGGAGGCAGATAGGTGGAGGAGATACTTCACTACAACCCCTGGTGGTGTGGTTGTCCTCCACTCCTCGCAAGGTGCATGTTCCGAAAGCAATCCAATTTAATCTTTAACGTGAGTTCTCTCTATATTCTTTAAGGCCCCGTTTGCTTGGGGAAGATGAATTTCTCTCATAACCAAGTTATCTCATAACCAGGTTTTCGAAAACTTGGTTATGTATTTTAGGAAGATAGTTGGACCATTTGGTTGACACGAAAGATGAATTTTCAAATCCATATTTTGCGTTTGGTTGCCAATTTAGAAATTGGAATTGGAACGGAATATGACTGGGAATATCTTTTTCTTGCCTTTGGTTGTTCATTTTTGAATTGGAATTAGAATTTGATGTAAAAAAAATTAATCTTATTTTATTAGTGAAACACAAGGATTATAATGAGTAAAGTATTAATATTTATGATTTAATTTATTTATAATTAGACTACATTATTATTATTTTTTATTCTTGAATATTCACAGTTTTATTTTGTTAGTCAAGAATAAATAAAATGATTATTATTTTTTTATTTTAATTCTATTTATTAGCAAAGAAAAGTAAAAAATAATCATACTTGCAATCATTTGTACAAAGTTATTTTTTGTCCTTGTTGGAAATTGTGATCATATATATTATATATTTTTGAAAAATTATGTAAGACAAATATATCGTCGAATTGAATTTATTGTCAAGTTCATCTGAACTTCATAATTGTCGAACTCAAACTCAAACTCGAACCTTGTGACTTAGCCGCTAAATATGTGTGTGTTTGTGTCCTCCCTCTATCCCTCCCTGTGTTTGTGTTCATCCACGTGATTTGGCAAAAGGATTGGACACAATAAATGTTGTTTATTTAGATGAATTATTGCCTACACTATATGACAATTCTCACATCTCTTAGGACCAGTTGCTGACACAAAGAGGGATTGTGAGGCGTGCTATGGCTCTTGGTCGATATCTTCAGAATCCATTGGCCATGGTTGCAACATTATGTAGTCCTGGCAAAGAAATATTATCATTGAAGCTTCATTCACTGGAACATTTCCTTACTCCAGATGAAAAGTATGAAGCTGTTGAGCAGGGAATGGTTACAACAACCAACTGTAGAGGCTATGAAGCGACTTGTCTTTATAAATGCTATTGGTTTTTTTAAGGGTTAGAGGGAATGGACAAGCAGCGTCCGGAAACCATGTTATGGATCCATTGGATGATACTAGAATTCATCCAAAGTCATATGAACTTGCCAAGAAAATGGCTAAGGACATATATTGTGAAGAAGTTGGACATGATATAGATGATATGGATGAGGAAACACAAGAAATGGTTGTTGAGCATGTCAAAAAATATCCTGATCTGTTAAATGCCCTTGATATTGATGAATATATTAGAAGTGTGGAGCAACGGACATCCAATAAAAAGCAGGAAACCCTTGCTGACATAAAGAGTGAATTGTTACATGGATTTAAGGATTTGAGATCGCCATATAAAGAGTCATCCCAGGATGAGGAATTTTATATGCTGATTGGAGAAAATGAAGAGACCCTATCAGTGGGAAAAATTGTCCAAGCAATAGCCCGCAGAGTCCAAAATCATCGTATAATTTGTGATCTGGAATCAAGCTTGACAGGAATAATATTGAAAGAGGAGCTTTATGATGATCTAGATATAGATCCTATAGAAAAAATTGCAAAAGGCAGCATCCTTACCTGTTGGGTGAAAACTATGACAAAAGTGAAGTACCTAGTTAAGTTAACTTGCAAAGAGAGTTCACTGAAGAATGATAACTATCAGGGTGAACATGATAAGGATAAGGAAGTTAAGGATCCATATTTTGCGGAAGAGGATTCCATTTCACGAAGTGAACAAGAGAATGAAACCATTAAGTTCCTAGCAGGTAAAGAGCCAGGGGAGAGTATTATCCGTCCAAGCTTGAAAGGGCCTACTCACTTGATTCTAACACTGAACATTTTCAATGGAGTTTATGCACACAAGGATATTGTGGAGGGAGGAAAAGACCAAAAGGATTTTGCTAGCTATCTTCGACTTGGAAAATGCTTTCAATTGGGGAGGAGACATTTGAAGATCTTGATGAGGTCATAGACAGATATATATTCAAGAGAGGATAAGATATTTCGGTATTTTGTTCTACTGTTTGGTGAGTCATAAAACACACATCAACAGACACCTTTCTACAAATGCAGGAACACACAAGCTCCTCTCTCTCCCTCCATCCCTCCCTCCCCCCTTCCTATCCTGCACTCTCTGCCCCTCTATGTATCTCTCCCTTTTAATAAATTTATTAAGTTAGTTAATTATTCAACAAAATATGCAACTAAAATTTTACATGAAATATTATATAGGAAAAAATATACCATTTTACATTCACATACATTAAACATTTGATGATAACTTTAACAAGAAAAATGATGCCTTGTCAATAATTGCTCTTAAAAAATGTGAAATTTTGGCTCCATAGATTTTACATGCAATTTTTAAAAAAAGATCATGAAAATCATAAATCATATAAATCATATTTTAACATCATGAAATTCTGATAATGAATTTCACATAATTACTACAATATGAAAACTTGCTAACTAGATCACATATCCATGAACAATATGAAAACTTGCTAACTTGATAGAACAATATCCATGATTTGAATGGTGGTGTGAAAACACACCATTAAATACAAAAACACTGAGAAATCCATGATGTATGCCCTTATGCCCCACATTTGACGGCACATTGTTAAATACGAAAGCACTGAGAAATCCACGATGTATGCCCTTATGCCCCACATTTGATGGCAACCCTCTCATGCTCCTTAATCTTCCCATTACTGTCTGTATTGTTAGATGGTCAATCCTGCATATATGAACTAAACATGCTTGAAAAATTAAAACCTAATTATTTTTTTAATGAAATACACCAAGGAGTGGCATCAGAAATATTGACCGTTTACAAACACAGTAAACAATCATCAGATAGCTCATTTTTTATCAGCATGTGTGGTCTTGCAATAACAGCAAATCAAGAGCAATAAAAAAATACAAGAGAAAGACACTTGATCAATACCGTTGACAATCTTGTCAAGAAGCACGTACATAGGAAACCAAATTGTGGAAAAAAAAAACAAGAAATTTTAAAAATATCCAAGCAAATTAGGAATATACATATAACATGGGACATAATCATGACTGTACAATCATCTATTAGAAATCCTCAATACTTTTGATAATCTTGTCAACGAGAACATACATAGGAAATCAAATAGGGACAAAAAGACAAAAAATAAAAACATATGCAAGCAAATTAGGACTATAGATATAACATAGGATAGAATCATGAACTACACAATCATCTAGCAAATCACATTTCTATATGCTTTCAAGTTCTACAATTGAGCATTCATCATTTGCCACTCCTTGTGTATTTCACGCATGTATGGTTCAAATATAACTCTAATTAACAATGCAATGAACAACTATACCAAATATTTACGAGATCATAAACTACGTGTTGTGAGAGATCAATGCAATACCATTAAACAAAGCCAACTAACCATATAGAATTATTTCACATGCCAATCATGTGAATGCCAATGAAATGAACAACTAAACTATGTATTGACCAATGCCAATCATGTCAATGAAATGAATGACTAAACTATGCATAGATCAAGTATGTATACATGCATACATACATGTGTGTACATACATACGTACATACATGTGTACATACATACTTACGTACATACATACATACGCACATACATACATACATACACACACACATACATACATGCTTAGCAAAATAGTAAAAATGTGCTCAGTAATGATTTCCAATATAGTGTTGTGACAGATCAATGCAATACCATTACACAAAGCCAATTAATCATCTAGAATTACTTCACATGCCAATCGTGTGAATGCTAATGAAATGAACAACTATCCTACGTATTGACCAATGTCAATCATGTCAATAAAATGGATGACTAAACTATGCATAAATCAAGTTTGTATACATACGTACATACATGTGTGTACATACATACACACATACATACATACATACGTACATACATGTGTGTACATACATACGCACATACATATATACATGCTTAGCAAAATAGTAAAAATGTGCTCAGTAATGAGTTCCAGTATAGTGTTGTGAGAGATCAATGCAATGCATAGATCAAGTATGTATACATGTGTACATACATACACACATACGTATGTACATACATGTCTGTACATACATACTGTTTGTTTCAAATCTGTTTAGCAAAATAGTCAATATGTGCTCACTAATGAATTCCAGTATAGTGCTGTGACAGATCAATACCAGTGAAATGGACAACTAAACTTTGTAACAGTTTCTTGCCAGTAATGAGTTCTAGTATAGTGTTGTGAGAGATGAATGCAATACCATATAAATAGAGCCAAGTCATAAACTATGTATAGACTAATGGCAGTCATGGCTTTTATCTAGACATAATCAATATGTGCTCAATATGTGCTCAATAATGAAATTTACAAGTATATCACTAGCTTTAATATATACATAGCTGACCTATACATAGTTTATCATGGTTCTATTTCTATCTGCTATCTACTTAGCATAGTCAATAGATGTGGTAACTATTTGTTTCAAATCTATTTAGCAAAATAGTCAATATGTGCTCACTAATAAATTCCAGTATGGTGTTGTGAGAGATCAATACCAGTGAAATGAACAACTAAACTTTGTAATAGTGTTTTTTTGTTTGTATCAATTCTATTTAGCAAAATAGTCAATATTTGCTCAATAATGAATTCTAGTATGTGCTCATGTGATTACCTGTATATATCATAGTGCCAATCATAATAGCAAAACATGACAATCATGCTTTTATCTATACATAGTTTATCATGGTTCAAATCTGTTTAGCAAAATAGTCCAATATATGCTATAACAATTTGTTTAGAATCTGTTTAACAAAATAGTAAATATATGCTCACTAATGACTTCCAGTATAGTGTTGTGAGAGATCAATACAATACCATTAATCAAAGTGAATCATGCCAATGAAATGAACAACTAAACTATGGATATATCAAGTATGTATAGATCCATGCAAAATCATTCAACATACTTATGACATCATAAACTATGAACAGATCAATGCAATACCATTAAACGCAGCCAACTCATAAACTATGTATGGATACATGGAAGATCAATGACAATCATGGCTTTTATCTATACATAGTTGACATATACATAGTTTATCATGGTTCAAATCTGTTTAGCAAAACAGTCCAATACATGTTGTAACAGTTTGTTTAGAATCTATTTAACAAAATAGTAAATATATGCTCACTAATGACTTCCACTATAGTGTTGTGAGAGATCAATGCAATACCATTAATCAAAGTGAATCATGCCAATAAAATGAACAACTAAAATATGGATATATCAAGTATGTATAGATCCATGCAAAATCATTCAACATACTTATGAGGTCATAAACTATGTATAGATCAATGCAATACCATTAAATGCAACCAACTCATAAACTATGTATGGATACATAGAAGATCAATGACAATCATGGCTTTTATCTATACAGAGTTGACATATATTGTATAATTTATCATGGTTCAAATCTGTTTAGCAAAACAGTCCAATACATGCTGTAACAATTTGTTTATAATCTGTTTAACAAAATAGTAAATATATGCTCACTAATGACTTCCAGTATAGTGTTGTGAGAGATCAATGCAATACCATTAATCAAAGTGAATCATGCCAATGAAATGAACAACTAAACTATGGATATATCAAGTATGTATAGATCCATGCAAAATCATTCAACATACTTATGAGGTCATAAACTATGTACAGATCAATGCAATACCATTAAACGCAGCCAACTCATGAACTATGTACGGATACATGGAAGATCAATGACAATCATGACTTTTATCTATACATAGTTGACATATACTGTATAATTTATCATGGTTCAAATCTGTTTAGCAAAACAGTCCAATACATGTTGTAACAGTTTGTTTAGAATCTGTTTAACAAAATAGTAAATATATGCTCACTAATGACTTCCAGTATAGTGCTGTGAGAGATCACTAATTAAATAGTCAAAATGTACTCAATAATGAGTTCCAATATAGTGATGTGAGATCAATATAGTTTTAGTTTAGTGCTATTAGAGATTAATGCAAAACCATTGAATAGAGTAATCATGCAACATAAGTCATTGCAATTTAGTCAGTAGCTGAAATAGCTAAATGGTACCAAATGTCATTGCAATCCACTCCACTTTCTCTGCCTCATCCATCATCAAGAACCCTTTGGCTCTTTCATGTTGAAGCACGAAGGTATCATGTGCTTTCACGAAAATTTCTCGACTTAGTTCAGGGATAGCTTTGAGAGCAGTATATGTAGCAGTCAAAATATTATCATCTTCAGATTTATCCACTTTTACAATCTGAGGCTTACCGAGGCCATCTTTCAGTTCCTTCATAGTTTCGCATATCACATCCAATGATGTAGCCAAAGATGTCTTCTTCCTCTTTCCCCTTCTTGATGATGATGGTGGAGGAGTCCCTCTAGCACTTGCACTCGATTGCTTGGAATGATATAACTCTTCATCAATATCTGGTTGGCTGTCAAGAGGTGTACCACAATTGGTATCATCCTCATCAAGCATGTTAAATGCATCATTCATAGGGTGGCCTTCTTCAGCATCAAAGGGCGTTGTAGATGCAAACCCTTCAGCAATGTCATTATTGACAATTACAACCAACTTATTGAAATATTGGAAAGGTGACCTCTTATACATTTTTGCATTTTTGAATTCTCTCATCTACATGTAAGCATTAATAGATGGATTAGGTAGTAATTTTTTTTTTATTAAAATAAGAAGGGAAAATTTCTTCAATGAAAAGAGTACAAAGATCATCCTACCTTCAAAAGGTCATCCCACACTGAATCCTCAGCATCCACAGTTTGAGTTTCTTCATTCCAAGCTAACCCACTTGTATTTTTCAAGTCCTTCATTACTTTATATCCTACTTTCCATGTTTTCAGCTTATTCTTAAAATGATCTCGTGATAGGTTCAAGTTCATCACTGCATTGAATGTCCTTTCTATCGCAGTCCACGCCTCTTTTTTAAACCCACCTTCACCTTTCCGTTTGAGATGGACTTGTTCGAGGAGCAAGTCTAGAAACTTGCATTCCATCGATTTTGTCCACATTTTCTTCTTTGAAGAAGAAGATTTGTTGCTCAAGCGAGGGATCCATCTATATCACTCAAAGTAATGGGAGAACACATTTGGTTCACATGATCAGATCTGTCCATGCTCATCATGAGCTTGGTATATGCCATTGTGTACTCTTTCCTGTATTTCATTTAAATTTGAAGGTGAAAATCTTTAACTATCAATTTGTAATACGTCATAATGGAACGAGGCTAACATATTGAATAGGTAAATGTATTATGATTTAAAGTAATCATATGACTGAAATTGAAAGTTATTGCTCTTTAAATTTAAATGGAATGCAACAAGCAGTAACATTAGAAAAATAGGATTTTCAACGAATTCATTGTTCTCTTCTTACTAGTGGGCTTATGATCTTCATCATTTGGTACTCCTTGCTGTATTTCATTTAAAATTGAAGACTATAAACTTTAAATATCATTTTTTAATACATCATAATACAATGAGGCTAACATTTAATAAACTTGAAGCATTTAACTGAAGATGATACACATTTTAATTAATAATTGATGATAACACATCAACATCAAAAAAACTACCAGCAAGACAAAATGGTGATATCAATGGTAAGTAAATAGTCATGAGCCCCATTATGAAGCATGTTATTGTACTTTCTCAATGCAAAGATGTATAATAATTGTGATTTCTTGCATTTAAAACAATGTAATCTATATTTCAAGTTGGATTGTGTATTGCAGATATGATCAACAATTTTTGTACATAATGTAGGTGTGAAATTGAAAGTTGATGTTCTTTTTATTTAATTAGAATGTAGCAAGGACTAATATCAAAATAAAGAAATCATGCACCATCATTGTATATGCATACATCAATTTAATCATATAAAGCACATTGCCTTCTAATAAATCATTTATTCTCGAGATCTATAATCTTCCCACATCCTATTTGCTACATCTTCTTGAAATTGGGCCCACTCATTTCTATCCTCTTGAGACAACCCATATGTCTCAAGCAGTGGTACTCTATCCCATCACGATCATCTTCCTCTTCAATAGCTTCTTCCAATGGAAGGCCATCCTCTATTGTAATGGAATTGTGAAGTATGCAACATGCTAAAACAATATAGGATTGTGTCATGATATCATAAGACGTTGCATGTCTTAAGATTGGAAAATGTTGCTTCAGAATACCAAATGTATGTTCTATTGCATTTCTAAGAGAGGAGTGTCGATGGTTGAACAACTCATGTGCATAGTTTATTGGGTTTTCTCTTGACCACTCTTTCAAGTGGTAGCGTGTACACCGATAAGGAGCAAGAAATCTAGGTGCATTTGGATATCCAGCATCCACGAGATAATATTTTCCTACATAAAGAAAGTATATTGTCAATATTTGAACCATTTAGTATAACCTTAAGTATATTAAAATGTGATTTGGCTTACTAGGGGGAACTACAAGCGGATCTGATCTGGATAGAGCTGAGGCTAGAACACGGCTATCTGCAGCAGAGCCTTCCCAACCAGTAAGGCAACATTGAAACTTATAATCAAAAGAGCAGACACCCATAACATTTTGCGATAGGTTCCCTTTTCTATCACGATATTTACCTTGTATGTCGACATCAACTCGCACTAGAATATGGGTTTCGTCGATGGCTCCAATGTAATCCTATGGGATATGATACACTGATCAAATGTATGCTCAAGTCATAATAAGATAAGGACAACATTCTAGACAATAAACTTGTAACAATGTGTGATTTACCTTGAAGAATGGTTCAAAACAATCCTTCCCACTAATTTCAGGAGGAGTGCCTGGACTAGGTGGTATGAAGTAATCTCTGTGAAGGGCTAAGACAACCATCAAAACCTTGTGGAAGTACCGACTGACTGTCTCTCCTGAGTGCCCAAAGTTATGGGCAATCTTGCGGTTCCTTAGATTGTGCCCAAGGGTGTGGAGGAACATCACTAGTTGTTCCTCTAACTTCAAGTGGATCATATCTCTCAAGCTTCCTTTCAGCCTTAGAATATGAGCTAGAGAAAAGAAGGTTGCCCTACTCATCCGAATTTGATCATGACAATCCACCTCATTCGAATGAATAATGTCTCTACAAAAGGAATTTCCTTTTCTTATTCGTTTACCCATTTGATTGCCTTCTCAGGCTACCAGTACTTTGGCTATGCCAACAAAAGCAAAAAGAATTGTGAGAATGCGGGTGTATGTGGTCTTCCTAACTATGCTTCCTTTGACCTCTATACTCTCCATAGGATCCATCAGTGACTTGAAAGGTGGACAATTTAAACACTATCAGTTATGAGATATCAACTATCACCTATCGAGATACAACATGATTATTTCCTAGCCTCATTGCATTAAGAAGTCAATTATTTATTCAAATACAGCAAGGAGTACCAACTACTGAGGATCATAAGCCCATAATGAACAAATTACAATAATGTGTCATTCTACTCCATGTAATCTATCTATACCAATGAAAGCATAATATTGATTCCATTTGTCTATATGTATACACACATGTATGTGTATATGTATGTGTACACACATGTATGTATGCATGTACGTACACACACATGTATGTATGCATGTACGTACACACACATGTATGTATGTGTGTACGTACATACACACACATATGTATGTATGTGTGTACGTGCGTACACACACATGTATGTATGTGTGTATGTACATACACACATGAATGTATGTATGTATGTATGCATGTATGTACGTACACACACACACATGTATACATGTATGCATGTATGTATGTACACACACATGTATGTACGTACACACACATGTATGTATGTGTGTACGTACGTACACACACATGTATGTATGTATGTATGTATGCATGTACACACATGTATAAATGTACAGACACATGTATGTATGTACACATACACATGTACAAACTATAACCTAAATTTGGGCTTTTATGAATGTGTTTTAATAAACCGTCGGGTCTATTGAAACTGAGGCTTGTCTTTTAGAAGATGAAAAGTAGCATTGTCGGCAATGGAAATAGAGTTTCTTTCTGCATTGATCTATACATAGTTTGAAATCATGGCTTTTATCTATACATAGTTTATGACCTCATAAGTATGTTGAATGATTTTTCATGGATCAATACATACTTGATATATCCATAGTTTAGTTGTTCATTTCATTGGCATGATTCACTTTGATTAATGGTATTGCATTGATCTCTCACAACACTATACTGGAACTCATTGAACTATTTTGCTAAATAGATTTGAACCATGATAAACTATGTATAGGTCAATCATGTATAGATAAAAGCATGATTGCCATGTTTTGCTATTATGATTGGCACTATAATATATACAGGTAATCACATGATCACATACTGGAATTCATTATTGAGCACATATTGATTATGTATAGATAAAAGCCATGATTGCCATTGATCTATACATAGTTGATCCACACATAGTTTATAACTTGGCTCTATTTAATGGTATTGCATTCATCTCTCATAGCAGTATACTAGAACTCATTACTGGCAAGAAATTGTTACAAAGTTTAGTTGTTCATTTCACTGGTATTGATCTCTCACAACACTATACTGGAAGTCATTAGTGAGCATATATTGACTATTTTGTTAAACAGATTCTAAACAAACTATTACAACATATATTGGATTGTTTTGCTAAACAAATTTGAACCATGATAAACTATGTATAGATAAAAGCCATGGTTGCCATGTTTTGCTTGATTGGCACTATGATATATATAGGTAATCACATGAGCACATACTAGAATTCATTATTAAACACATATTGATTATGTATATATAAAAGCCATGATTGCCATTGATCTATACATAGTTGATCCATACATAGTTTATGACTTGGCTCTATTTAATGGTATTGCATTCATCTCTCATAGTAGTATACTAGAACTCGTTATTGGCAAGAAACAGTTAGAAAGTTTAGTTATTAATTTAACTGGTATTGATCTCTCACAACACTATACTGGAATTTATTAGTGAGCACAAGTTTATGACTTGGCTCTATTTAATGGTATTGCATTCATCTCTCACAGCAGTATACTAGAACTCATTACTGGCAAGAAACTGTTACAAAGTTTGGTTGTTCATTTCACTGGTATTGATCTCTCACAGCACTATAGTGGAATTTATTAGTGAGCACATATTGACTATTTTGCTAAACAGATTTGAAACAAATAGCCAGAAACTGTTACAAAGTTTAATTGTTCATTTTACTGGTATTGATCTCTCACAGAACTATACTCGAATTTATTAGTGAGCACATATTGACTATTTTAAAAATAAATTTGAAACAAACAGTTACCACATATATTGACTAAATTGCTAAGCAGATAGCAGATAGAAATAGAACCATGATAAACTATGTATAGGTCAGCTATGTATAGATAAAAGCTATTGATATACTTGTAAATTTCATTGCTATGAGTACAAAAAATTAAAACTTTAACTATGATATATACAAGTAATCAGAGTTAAACATACTGGAACTCATTCTTGAGCATATATTTTAGCTATTTTTCTAACCAAACCTGCAACAAACTGTTATGTTTGAATGAACAACAAAAACCCCAAAAAAATCTAGTATGCAAAGGTGGGTGGGAGAAGAGAACCGTTTAAAACCGTCGTCGTTGTTCAAAGTGAAGAAATCACAAAAAATGCCACAGCCATAGGGAACCCAACAAACCTAGCAAACAGCCATAGCCCAACAAACGCCATGGCCACAGCCCAAGAAACCCAGCAAACCAGAAATCCTTGCCTTTGCACAACAGAGCACAAAAATCTGTCGTCTTCCAAAAGCAACACAACATCCCAATTTTTTATTCCAAAAACCTAAGGCGAATTTCGTGGACCCGACGATTTATTCAAACGCATTCATAAAAACCCAAAACCTGGTTTTCATTTCAACTTCCACCTATTTCTTGGAAGTTATTTCTTCCAATTTTTGAGCAAAATCGGTAGATGAAAACTGAAATCGAGTTCTGCATTTGGTGAACCAAACGCCACGTTTTTCCTCCATAACCTGGTTTTGACTCTAAAAACCCTATTTCGCGCCCATTCTTCCTGTAACCAAACAGGGCCTAAAGTAATGTTCAATAGACCTACATTCACATGAAAAAGTTAGGAGTTAGAATCCACAATTAGGACTTTTGAAGAGGCAATCAAGATTGAGTTAGATAACCCTATGGATCAAAGGATCTTTTGCAAGCTACAACTATTATTTTAACTAGTGGTTGTGTTTGTGATGAGGATAGTGTTTATCTTTGTGTTAAAAAGAGTTCAATAATATAATTGAAATAATATAAACTCAAGGTTTCCTATTATTGTTGCTTGCTTCTCTCTTATATATTCTTATACATTTATTTTATGTCCATTCTCATTTATTATTATACATATGTATCTTATATATACTTTGATTATCTTCAATTATGCACACATTCCTACATATGTGACCTTTGTATTGATCCACCAACCTTTTGGGCTCAGGCTTAGGTTCTTAAAGTTAATCCTTTTGAAACTAATTTAAAAAAAAATTAAAAAATCTTAGGTGCTTGCTAATTTTTTTCTCTTTAAAAACTAGCTAAATACTAACTAGCATAATTTATTATTGTGACCTTGTATTTGAAGGTATTAAATGTATTCATCTAGACATTTTCTGATATTTTACATTTTTATGCATTCAAATCTTATCATTTACACTTCTTACTTCAATCCATGTACCAAAAATCTAGATTTGCACAAATCATTCTAACCTAAGGATTTATGCAACTAATTATTTTTGTTACTTTGTCCATATATTTACATGAGTTGATGAAGAAGAACATGTCCCCTCATGACATAATGAAAACCTATTTTCAGCATTTAGATATCAAAAGAAGTCAATACATATCAAGAAAAATTATGTGTAGAGTTTTATAAGTCGCCAAATTAATTTGCAGGTGAAAGACTAATTTGCAATCACATATTCAATCCTTATTCCTAGAGTCAACCTTGCACAATAAAAATAAAATACTCTAATTTTGAGTCTAATATCAAACTGAGAGTACGTGTGTTAATTCTTTATATAGTAAAAAAATAGAAATCATCACTTTGATTATACAGATCAATGTTGTAATACCCCGCCAAGGAACCCTTAGGACACATGTACATATATGTGCTAAATAATTTTTTTTAAACATGGAATTAAAATCATGAACATAAGTGTATTCATAACCACATTGCATAAGAAAAGATATAATCATGATGAAAGTAAACCACGATAGTCACATGATCATGTACAAGTGAAATACTTAAAGCACTTCCAAGGGTTCAATGACAACCTGAAAACACACTTGTAATGAAATATACATGTCCATGAGACTTTCCAACAAGGATACAGACAATGTCCAATGAATCACAAGAAGCTCAGTTGGCAACAACCCACAAATATATATCAAGGAGAATAAGTCATCCTCAACATTCATCTAAACAAATATTCATTTTAGTCCTAATAGAAGTATTCCTAAGATGATTAAACACACATTATCATTACCTTATAACTATCAAGAAACCAATTAAGAACCATCATATAATATGCTTAAATCAATAACAATTGAAAAAAAATAGGGATATAATAATGCAGGAAATTGGATGAAAACATTGATGTAGGTGTAGTTGTAGATATGTGCAAATGCCAATTCTCACATGCAAATGTCGATCCAAGACTAATAAAAATAGAGATAAAAGGTCTTATACCAATGAGTCAAAAAAGTCATTTTGCAAGCAAAAATGATGAATAGTGCATTGGTGCAAGTATAAGTGTTAATCTAAAATTATTCCCAAAACTTGGAAAAATAGAGCAAAATGCCTAAGCTAACACCAACATACGACTGGTAAAATCTAGCCCCACATTAGGAAGTATTGGAAAATATAATTTTAGGTCATGCACATTCAATATAATTAATAACATCATAAATTAAGTTAATCTATGAAGCATAATGTCATATATTCATAAATGACTAAAACATAAAATAAATGGGATAAAATGAGTGCATCATGCTCAAATTCCCACCATTAGAATTAGTCAGGACTTATACATTGGTCTTCTAGTAGTGGTGAGCAATTTTATCTAACCATGTGATACCCTCAATTGATCCCATTCCATTTTACTAGTAGAGATAGTCACCCAGCCTCATATGTAACATATGCACAAGCACATAAGTAATGGCTAACATAGATGCTAGCTAAATGTATAACTCAAGGGATAGTATATTGATCCTAATGGAAACACACAAATACGAAAAAACATAATCCAAGTAGGGTAAGGTCGTATTTAGAACTAAAAAGGGTATGGTGTCAAGACTCAAGAGTAAAGTGTCATCACATGTCTCATAGAATCCCATGTGGCTTTGAGCATTCCTTATATCATCAAGGAAGCCCCACTATGTTGCCTCAATGTCCACAAATGGCCATGACTGTCAACTCAAAATCTATAGAATGACTTTTCCATCTCAACATCCAAAGATGACCATGATTGTATCAACTCCATGTCACTCACATGCCACAATACCAATGTTAGTTTGTCTTTAATTTACCCCATTTTATTTAATCATTTTATGAGTTCATGTTAAGAACTTTGCCAAGGAGAACCACATTGTGTCCTAGCCTACCTTGGAGAGCCACTTTGCTCCACTTATCTACCTTACCTTCTATACAATGATGTAGTGCTCAATAATAATAATAATGAAAGAGATTATGTGTCACGCAACAAAGAGGAGACAAGGTTTTCTTATTTGGACTCACTAAGAGCTCGAGTCACTTAGACCTCACCATACAAGCATAGCTCAACTAAATGCCTAGATGTTGTCTCAACACCAAGCATTACCACAAAAATGGTCTCATACCTTAATGGAATTTTTAAAAAATACAAGAAACGAATATCAACATGAGCCATGAAAATATAAGTTTTAAGCTCACTCACAACCAAGGAACACTCAAATAGGAACACCCAAGAGTAAGGACATCTTATGATCTTGAATGCATAAAAATACTCTCAAAGTTGAGAGTGTGGTTACACTACCAAATCACAAGGAACCACTAGGATATTTAAAATGTGAGAAAACAGATCTAAATAATGAAAAAATAGCATTCACATGATCAAATCGTCATGTAATTAGATTACTCAAACAATCTCTTTGTTGGGAGTATAGATTCCAAGGTCAATTTGATATCAAAAAATAGAAACAATCACTGGTCACAAAGGTTGGGTAAACTTTGTTGCCGAGGTTTTATTGTGAGATTCGAGGTTTGATATTTGGATCTGAGGTTTGTGACCTAGTCTACAAGGTCTGATAGTGATTGGTCTGGTTGAAAAGATAGAGGAAAGAAGTTAAAGAATAGTACAAACAATTATTCTGCAAGGAATAGTTGAAAGATTAGTTAGATAGTTAGTTCAGTGATCTTGCCCCCAAAGCTGTTTGAACAATGGGTCCTTTTCTCTTCCACAACTCCTAACAGAGCTAGCACAACTCCTAACGACGTTGGAATCTCCTAACAAGGATTCAAAGTCTCCTAATAGGGACTCATATGTACTAAATGTCGTAATAAATCCTAACAGGGTCCATCCTCTAACAAGGAATATTTACATTAGTACATCATCTTGCGGGCATCATTCCCAGTAGGGTTTTCCCTCTGATCAAGGGTTTACCTAGTTAACATATATGGTGTAATTATGTATGTGCATCTTAGTATGGTTGTTGTTTACTTTGATTGAATGGTTAAGATTATTTAAGGTTGATAAATGTTTTAATTATTGGATAATTGATTCAACAAACCCACCACACCCCCCCCCCCCAAGTTATCTTGGTGGACTATTGTTTTTAACAATAGTATCAACTAAGCTAGACACCAACTAAGCACCATAAAAATCACCGAGTTGATTCAACCACAATGTTCATTGGTGAAGCCACATCTTTAAACTAAGAATTGTCAAGAGATGAGTGAGAAACATCAACTCCCATCATAGAGATTTAAAACAACACTCCAACATAAAAGATTACCAACTACCCTAGGATGCTCCTGCATCAAATTAGTGTCACTAGGAAGAACCTCGTGATTAAGTAGTCTATTTTCTTACTAGATCACTTTAACCATGGCAACAATCATTGATTTTGGACTTGGGATCACTAGGCTTCGAACCAATGGCTTTATGTCTCTTTGAAACACATTTGTGAATTAATCATTATTATGTGACAAATTTGAGGAGTTTGGCACCTTCATTTCACCATCAATAAATCCTCAATCCAGAATACATTGTAGCAACTCATCTATCACAACATTTGATGGAGCAAACACAAGCATTTACAATTTAGTGAAAAGTTTAGGCAACATACATAATAGTGTTTGGTACATACTCTAGAGAACATCATAGATTGATCTTGTGCCAATACTACTAGTGTCGTTTGCATTATTGTTGGCTTACTTGTAGCTTTTTAGGAGCAAGTTTTTTAAGTGGTGCACCATAACTATGATGGCATTGAACAAGGTGAATAAATTCAACATTCCCCCCATATTTTGTGTATCATTCCTATCCTTAGAGTCCATTGCAAAAAAGTGAGGGGAAAGGCTCCTATTGTCTAGCATCTTGGAAGATGTGCAATGCATAATTATGTAGATCAGATTGTATAAGTTTGAATCAGAGGTCTGAATGTAAATGGTAGAGCTCTTTTAGGGGTCTAAAGTTTAATTCTAATTTTAGTTTTGTAGAACCAAGCATATAAAAATATCTTCCCACCAAATTCAAGGTAAACCAAATGAGGTTCAACTATTTTCTCAAAACCCAATTCTAGATTAGAAATTTAGAATCTAACAAATTCCATATATGAGACCAATGTTGGAATTGCAAATTCTAGAAGCCAAACATGCCCTTAGTACAAATATTGGCAGCCTTTTTAGTGTCCAAAAAATATTTATTTTTTCCTGTAAAAAATTAAATTCTATACACTACTAAAATTAGTATAACCCAATCAACTCAAATAAAAATAAGATTTATATAATCAAGAGAAATTAAAAATAGATATAAATAGTGGTAGTTGCATTTAATCTTTTAAATTATGTGATGTGATTGGTAAATTTAATTGAAACTATTTTTAGTGAATCAAAATTTACAATTCTATTTAACTCCTATACATGAGAACATTTCTCTACCATTCAAGATGTACTTTTTATATGCTAATTTTTTTTATCAAATAATAATTAAAAAATTTAAAACTAATCATTGATAGGAATTAATTGTTCTTCATGAATTTCTAAAAGAAAAGTATGGGTATATTTAAGTTGAGAATAATATTTTAACCCACTTTCGAAAGACAACTAGAAAGAAAAATAGGAAGACTAGAAAAAGAAAGGTGGTGCAACAATTATAACAACTTTTAAACAAGTGCCACATAATGGCATGTACTTGTCCAATAGTTAATTATATTGATATTGATCTTGTTGAATATACATTATTTTTTATATTTAATATATTAAATTAAGATAGTATATTACTAAATTATTATATTATTTGTAGACATGTAAAATTGTTGATAAATTGAATATAGTTATAAACATAAATATATTGTATTGTCCAAAAGTAGAAGAAAATTAAATTTATAATTAAGAAATTGCAAAGTATGATTATACATATATAATAAACAATAGTGTGATATTATGTAAATACTATACTATGCCAATTTTAAATATTATAGATAAGAAATTTAACACTTTTAAGACTTTTAGTACATTTCATCAATTACACCAAATGAGTTTAAAGTAATATAACTAATGCCATAGACATAATTAGAATACACAGACAATATGTTAGGTAGAAATTGTGGAATGATTTCAAGAATTATGAAAGAAAGTTGAGAAATTATGTAAACAAAAAATTCAAACACATTTTTTCAATAATAGACATATATTGTCTATTATTATTAATTTAAAATTTATAATATTCGTTAATTTCAAATTTCATAATTAAATTTAAAAATCTCTCAATGTGCATGGAAATTTTTTGAAGCAAGCTCATATTCCTCTGAATGGTCGAAATATGTGAGGGTTTCATCCAAATTTCGGTTGGAATGTTGGATCTCATTTTAAGAATGGAGATCGAAGGGATGTCTTTCTTTGTCATCATGGTGGAAAAACAAGTGTCATGGGCCACTCCAACCCACACCCATTTTTTTTGAGATTGGACATTTCAATTACCAACTCCCTTCTTATGTGTCATGGCCAAATAACATCTCCATTACCAGCCCAACATTTCTGTCTCACCCCAAAAATGTTTCACTTGGAGGTAAAAAATCTGTGGGAAATCAACTTCCCAAAGTTTGGAGGAAAAAATTGGAGTCTAGAACTTTAGTGAGATCAACTAGTCCCAATAGTAATCTAGATATTTTAAATGCTACATCCACAGATGGTGATGCCCTAAATCTTGTGATTGAAGATGAAATTCCAAAACCACAAGTCTCTTACATGTTTGACTCAACAATCATCGGTAAGATTTGGTCCTTCCTCATGGTTGGAGATCTTCTTACTTGGGTGAAGCGGTATTGGTATGGTGTTATTGATTTATTCTACATTGATCATGAGTCTCTATTTTTTATTGCTATATTTGAATCAAAGTTTTCTCATGATAATGTTCTTTGAATTAAGAGTTGGTTCTGTAGAGGGTTGGCAATATATGTTAGGACTTAGTCTCTGAACTTTAAACCTAGTCATACAACCTGTGATTTTATGCTATTTTGGATTAAGCTTCCTGCTTTACTGATTGAATATAGAGATCTACAAATTATTGAATTAATAACAAATAAAATTGGGATATTCATTTGAGATGACTTAGTGCCTTTTGATGAGCCATCTCTTTCTATCAAGTTTTGTGCCTTGCTAAAATTGGATAAACCATTATCTTCTTCCTTAATTATGTCATCTAAACACGGATGCTGGAACCAAACAATTATTATTCAGGACGTATAGACTGTGATTAAGAAGGCAAGTTGTTTGGGACATTTTACCAATCAATGTCAATATCCTAGTTGCTATAATCTAATAGTTTGTAGTAACCATAACTCTGACCCCTTGAAGTGCACTTTTAGGATACAATCCATTCCTTTCACCTCTAATGATGCTTGTGTATCTCAAGCTAAAATGATAGGTGACTCATATCATTTCTCATTTATAAATCTAGTTGTTTGTCATTTGCCTAAGGGTTATTGTAATACACAAAAAGATCAATCCCACAAAGACTATTCCGATCCTAATAACTCTATGTTTGATTTTTACACTCCTCTTCAATGTTGACGTTTAGGAAATGCTTTTTCTCTTATGAATTTTCCCAATTTATGGTCTCTTTCCTATTATTTTGTTAATAATTTTATGTTTTTTTTGACCCATCTTCTCTTTGAATGAAATACTCATTGAGATAAGCACACAAGTCTAGACAATCTCTTTTTACATCATCAATATCTTCTAAGCTTGCAATTACATAATTGGATACCATGAAAAATATATTATTCATACCTCTTAGATGGATACTGTCATCAATGAGATTTTTTTAACAATCAACCTCTTTCTTTTTTGTCTAGATTAGAAGTTGCATCACTTTCCCAAGGACATTCATTATCTGGTGAATATGCCTAATTTTTAGTAGAAGAGTGTAGTGTACCGATTCCTCCCCAATTCTTTGATAAAGATAGCATGTCCCATGACCTACCTAAGAATAATTTTTTAAAAATTTGGATCCCCCTTCACCTAGGATGGAGAGATTTAAGAATGTTCCAAATCTTGGCTTGGCAGTCAAAAAGTCTCTAGCTCAAACAAATAGATCTGGTCAAACTAGATCCCACTTTGTTGATCTAGCTCTTGCTAATATTATTTTAATTTCTCCCAGAAATTTTTTTTGTTGCAAACCCCCCCCTCATCCTCTATGAGAATGAAATCTTCAAATCCTAGGGGTAGGCCATCAAAAGATACAAAAGATAAATAAGAATTTTATGCAGGGATTCAATTAACTTTGCACGGTAATTTTCCTACCTCTAAATGACTGAAAAGAAGTACCAAGAGTGATCCTTGTCAATTATGAAGATCCTCTCATGGAATGTCAAGGGCATTATGAAGATCCTCTCAAGAGACTAAGCTATCAAAAAATAACTTTTAGAAATCTGTTGGATGTTGGTCAACATGGAATTCTTCACATGTTCCTAGCTTAGGTTCTTCTAGAGGCCTTACTATATATGGAATCACAAGACTATCAAGGCTCAACATCCTCATTGGGGAACTAATTGGAAAATGTTGTCCATTCAACATTATGAACTTTCATTCCAACTGATTAATGTTTATGGCCCTACCCCTATGTTAGATAAACAAAGTCTATTACTTGCTCTTATAGGTTTTATCCAGCAATCACTAAGTACCAGATTTATTATTGTGGTGAATTTAATGTCATTCTTCATCCAAGGGATAAGAATGGAGGTATTATTCTCCCTCCTAGATGTTAGAATATGAAAAGATTGATAACCTATAAAACTAGTGCAAAGAATAGATATATAAACTATGAATGCAAATGATACAAAATCAAAATAGCAACATAGAGTTAGTCTCGAAGAGAGTAATGCAAATGCAAGAAGACAAATAACATTAAGAGGATGCAAAAGAAATTGATCACAAATACAAGCCAAGTAGCATGCTTATATAGACTAGGAAGAGGGAGGAGGTGGCAACACCGATCAATGAGGAGCAACCATTTATTGGACTAAAGATAGCAAAGTATCTTCCTAAGATAGCTAATAGATGCTCACATGTAGGAAGGTGACACCTCGCAATAACTTTCTAAATAAGACATGCTTTATTAACCTAAGTAAGATTATTAAAAGTGTAGGAAAAAATTAGTAATATAGGAAAAAATAAATAACCCACTAGGAAATTAAAAAAGCTACACTAACACCCCCCCATAAGCAAAGCTTAGGTGGATGTAGAAATGGGTCCCGACAAGTCAGGCCTAATAAGGTACCCATGTACATAAAAGTCCCCCAAAAGAGAGAGAAAAGAGACTCCCCACAAAAAATCAGAACTCCAAGTGAGAGGAAGAGCCCCCCCCCCCAAAAGATGAAGCATCCTGCACCCCTAGCAAAGCTCGCAAATTTTGTCTGATAGATCCACTTACATCGAACAAGTTTTCTTCCCTTAGGAAGCGGGACAAGATCCCAAGTGTGGTTCCTCATCAAGGAACTATACTCTTTCTGCATAGTTGTATCCCACTTAGGAATAATAGAAGCCTCATGAAAGGATAGTGGATCTGAGGCAATAGCAATGAAGACATGTGGAGCATCCCAAAATTGTGAATGAGTCTGCCTAGTGTCTGATGGATCCCCAACCCAATTACCTGCAGACTGGAAGGTCTGTCTAGCCCAAAGTGGACCAGAAGATGGAGAATCTAGAGGAGAATCATCAACTTGTGAATGATGACTAGGAGAGGAAGTAGGTGAGTCCTCTAAATCACTCTCTGCATCGAAAGTGGAGGTAGATGACTGCTCAGGTGAATCTGGCTCATTAGAAGATTTGTCATGTATTCCAAGTGACCCCAATGTCAAAGTAGAAGGAAACCCTGTGACCATGCTCTGTTGGTTAAGCTAATGCAAGTAGCAAAATTTAAGATGACCAAATTGCTCATGCCATAATTTACTCACATCATTAGAGTGAGTGAGAATTTAAACATTCGAAGGAGGATCAAGAACAAAGTGGGAAAATAGATTGAGTCGTGATTGATGATCTGCTCTCTCAACTGCAACTATAGAATCATTGTGCAACTCACGTATCTCCACTAAATCAGGAGTGAACTCAACCTACTTGCTTGAACATGTGTGAGTGATCTGGTGTATTGATAGGAGATTAGTAGACAATGAGGGTACACAAAGAACATCATGAGATGTGTCATCCCCCACATCAATTGACCCTCTCCCACACACCTTGACAGGAGTGCCATCACCCATCAAAATAGAAGGCATAGTACACAACTCTAAGGATATAAGTTCTTCCTTAGATGAAGCCATGTGGTGCAAAGTGTATATGAGCAATGTTAGTATGCTAATAGAAACCAAATTTAAATAAAGCTTCTACAAACTAAACAAAATTCATAAATTTCAAGATAGACTAAGATGAGCTCTCAATTGAAAATATGAGCCATTAATGGGCTCTCTCAATGAGAAGCTCTCTTGTTGAGTAGCTTTGTCTAAATAGATAGGATGTATGCTCAAACTTATGCTTCAAAAAGAGCTTCAAATGGAGTTGGAATTTGGGTGTGAGTGTATGGTTTTGATGTAAAATGGCTTCTCAAAATGGCATTATGACTTTACTTCATGGATTGTGTTAAAATGGCTTGGGAGAGGATTCCTTAAATAGGCAAAGGGCTTGAGGGATCAAGGGCTAGGATGCAAGGATGGGAAAAAGCTCATGGAGGGCTTAGATTGCATGAGAGGAGAGCACATGGATTGTGCTTCCTTACAACCAATCAAGGAGTGACACATGTCACATGGTGAGAGGATGGAGGAAAGGGGAAGGATGAGTCAACAAAGGAGGCTCAAGGGATAAAATCTTCATAAAGACCCTCATAATGACTTGTAAGAGCAATAAAAGGGCTTGTAAGAGTCATTTATGACCTAGTGGACTTCATAAAGTTTTATGGTTGAGATATTTTGAGGGTGATGAGAGAAATTTTGACTTGGACTTAATTAGGAAGGTTTTAAGCTTGCTTAGGCTTGTGCAAATGATTAGAGGATGGATTAGGATGGTTTAGGATTAGCTTAGGGATAGGCAAGTGGATGGCATTTAATGAGGGTGGGTGAAGGAGGAGATATTTGTTAACTTTGGCTTGGCTTAGGAAGTTTTAACTCATGTTTAGGGAATGTGACAAGGTTAGGAGGGGATTAGGATTAGGTTTAAAGATATCTCTTAGAAGATTCTAGACTTTGGATGAGGATAAAGACTTTCTAGAATAGTCTAGAATTTCCTAGGATGAGGATGAAGACTTTCTAGAAGAGTCTAGAACTTCTTAGGATGAGGATAAATTAGATTTTTAGGAAATAAATAAAATTTTATTTATTTCAAGGGTTTGGGTTGAGGAGATATTTATTAAAACTTTTTTAATAAACATGACGATTAATATTTAACTTTAATTAAATATTTTGAGTTGGGATTAGGGGTAGGAAATGATGGGATTAGCCTTTAATCAAAATTAAAGAAGGATTAGAAGATTTTGGAAGAGGTTATTGGTCATAAGGAAATTGGCCAACTTTTGGGAAAAAAATAAATTTTTTATTTATTTTAGGATTTTTGGTCAATTTATTAATTAAATAATTAATAAATAAGGAAATAATGTTTAAATAAGATTTAAACATTTTTGGGAGGGATTCCTTAATTAAATATTTTTAATTAAGATAAAAGGATTTAATGGCATAAAAATTAATTAATTAATTAATTAAATAATTAATTAATTAATAAATTAAATAATTAATTAATTAATAAATGATGATGTCATCAGATATTTTTTCAAAAAATAAAAATACTTTATTTTTTAAAGGATTTTAGGTGTCTACATTTTGCCCCTCTTTGATGTGATGCCGCAAGTGGCATGGCATCAAAGATAAGAAAATAAGATGCCCAAGGCTAGAGCAGAAGAGGAGAGAATGGACTATGAGATGCCCCCTCAAGAAGGCAGCGAGGAGAGAAAGCGAGGCTCGATGGCTTCTTGAAAAGTACAAGAATCCGAGATGAGCAAGGAGACTCAGATTGGCAAACAGAAGGGGCTGAATTAGCTCAAACTCTCACTATGGGAGAATGATAAAGGAGAATCAGATGCATAAGAGGAAGCAAGCTTAAGACCTTAGGGAAGGTGGAGGATGAAGGAGCAGAGTGCTATAGAAAGGAATCCAGGATAGGGAGATGGATGAGGGGATTATAAAGCTGATGCAACAGGATTTCAAAGAGTTAGATTGGCGGAAGATGGGTTTCGGAGATCCCTAGGACTAAGATTGTGGATCTCGAAAGATGAAGTTTGGTGGGTTGATTTGGATTGGTGGATCCCTAAGACTAGGATTGTGGATCCCTAAAGCTAAGAGTGATGAGTGATTCAAAGAGATACTTATGCATAAGCTGGGGTAGGAGAGATGGATGCTGGATATGGATGGGGGATAATGGAGATGAAGGAAAACCATTGAAGCTTTTTGAGTGGGGGGATACTTCAAAGAGAAGTACCACCATGTAGTTGAGCACTAGATTTGCTATAGGACTGTTGGTTAATTGCCAAGGTTACCAAGAACGTCAAGGCCTTTTCACCAACCGTCCAGAGGATTGACAAACTAACTCAAAACAAACATGCAAGGATTGCCCCAACATCACACATGAATCCTAGAGGAAGCAGCGTGGAAACGACATTGGCGAACCCACAAGCAGAAAAGAAAAACAAACGAAAGACCTGATCAAGACCTTACGCTCTAATTGCCCCATTCGCAACATACCATGATATGGAAGATCGTGGCAACCTTGAGGAGGGAACAAGGAGATTGCTTGGAAAAGATACTTCAAGACCCAAAAGGGAAGATCCCAAATCAAAAGAAAGTGAAAATCCAAAAGAGAGCCGTTTGCCAACGAGATGGGTAGGACAAGGTACTAACGGACCAAGATCAGACATGAGGAAAGCTATATCCTGCAAGGACCTATCGGAGAGCACCAAAGCTGGTGGATTTGGATGAGTGATGCGTCTGGCAAGCTGAACTAAGAAAGATAACACTTTGGTGATAGGAAATCTAGCTAAAGGATGCGTTGGAATAGCTAACCAAGATGTGTGATGGGTGCAAGATGCTGATCAAGGATGAACTGACACGAACGCTGGATAGATACAATGGTACTAAGCTAAAGAGGATGTTCAAGCTGACAGACCAAGATATTTACAAGTGAGCTAATCAAGATATGGTACAAGCTAACAGACCAATGATAGGTATGATACAGATGGATAAAAAGCTCAGGATGAGAGGATAGTGGGATGGTTCGATGTTGTGCAAGATGCGAAAGCTAAGGGTGGGGTGATAGCGAAAGATATGGATTTGGCAGGATGCATCCAATGATGAGGAGAGATTTTGTGACCAAGGATAGCTAGAGGAGCAGGATGAGATGGATGGATAGGATGGTAGATAGCTAGGATTATGATGGATATAAAGAGATGACATTGGGTTTGCATGAGGATAGCCTAGAGCTAGATACCAATGACAAGGGAGGATGGACAAGACAAGATCTCCAAGGAATATAGTGCCCCCAATCAGAAGATAACATGCAGAAGGAGGTCTTATGATGGATGTGATAGGATTGAAGCTAGGATGGAAAAAACTGAAGGGGCTAGGGAGATGGATGATAGCTGGGATGATTGGCTGAAGTTGCAGGAGATTAGTGGACGGTGTGAGATGGAAGCTGGAGGATAGAGGATAGGTGGATAGATTGGAAGATGGAGGTGGATGTCAAGAGATGACCAAAAGCATAAGGGTGATAGGCTAAGCTGGGAATGGCGAGATTACACATGACGCTTGTTTGCCAAGTTTTCATCATGGTACTTGTCCAAGGCGCTTGAATTGCCAAGTTTTCACCAGTGGACGCTTTATTTTTCTTTTCTTTTTTGACTTTTTGACTTTGGACTTAGCTGGAATGATTTTGGCTTTCTTCAGCTATTTTGGCTTTTTTGGGATTTTTCATTGGCTATTGGAATGTTCAATTTTGTTGCTAGCTGTTGGTACACCGGATGTGTGATTTATGCAATAGATCGGATTAGATGAGATTGATGGTAGGAGATGGAGGGATGAAAATGTTGGAAAGGAGCATGAGATGGGGATGCTTGCAAGAGCAACATTGGCACATGTTGGAACGGGTGTGAAAAGAGCATATGGGGGATAGATGGTAGATGCGGGCATGATGGAGGATTTGTGGAAGCGTGCTTGGGGATATAGGCACCCAAGATGGAGTTAGGAGATGGGGGACATGAGTCACTAGATGGTGGATTGGCAATAGTGGATGGCATTATGCATTGGGTTTCAACTTTTTTCTTGGGGATCCACATGGTTTTGGATTTTCTTTTCATAGGCTTTTGCATTGTTTTGCATTCTTTGATTGGATTTTGCCTTTTTGGAGTATGTCTTTTAGAATAGACATACGATTGCCTAGGATGTGGATTTTTAGCTTTATGCATTTTGAAGTTGGCATTCACATTGTTGTGGTAAGCTTTGGGAAGATGGTTAGGAGAAGCTTTGTGAGATGGAGAGGATATGAAAGAGCATGTAGGGGGATGATGATGGATGATGTGCCCTGATATGTGCCTTTGTTGATCTTGCATAGAAATGGATGGAATAGGATTTTTATGATGGCTGATAGGAGGATGGAGGATGGTAGATTTTGGGACATAGGGACCCAAAATGGATTTAGTGGATGAAGGGGGGATATGGTAGGTTGTTTTGGGTTGCAAAGATGGTGGAGGGGGGATGACATAAGATTTCTTGAAGGAGTGATGGGAGGCTGGCATGGTGGGCTTGGAGATAGGCTTGGTTTGGGGGTGTGGTGTACCAACACCTTTAGATGGTGAGCCTTTAGATACATATCCAAGACCATGAAATCCTAGATTTTTTTGTGCAATAATAGGCTCTCTGATTCCTTTCTCTTGTGGTCCTAAACCTTGACCTTGATAATGCCATCGATTGAGCATTTGAATAAGCTGAGGAAACTTTTTTCTTGCAAAAAATGGTAGAAGTGATTTATTAGGTGTATTGCAATGGGGAGATATTGTTCTTAATTCTTCCGCTGAGAGAGGGCCACCGTGGATGAATGTAAGTGAACCAAGAGGGTAGATTATAGATGGTGGAATAGCTTGGATAGGTGGTAAGATGGAAGCATGGAGCGGGGGAGATGGAAGGATAGGATCTTGATGTAGCTAGTGGGATGACAAGATATCTTGTACTGGAGGAGATATGGCTTGAGGTTTTGGAGATGGAGGAGATGGTGACTGCACTATGGATGGAAGACATGGTACGATGATATCTTCATTTATGCTTTGGGGGATGTCAACATGCTTTTGGGCAAGATCTTGATAGGATTGGTTTGGAGTGGATGGTGCGATAGGAGGTGAAGGGATGGATTCTTCAAAGGCAGCAGATGGATAGATGGGAGATTCAATAGTGGAGATGGGTGAGTAGAAGATGGATGCATAAGGGTCATTACGAGAGATTTGGGAAATGTTTGGAGGCGATGTGGATAGGATTTGGAGGGATTTGATAGGTGGTGGGATTTTGATGCTTGCAGGAAGTGGAAGGATTTTAAGCAATTTGATGGATGGTATGGGGATGATAGCTATGGGAGATGGAGGTGATATTATAGATGGGGAAGCTTCATCACTGACTACTTCACATGGTTGGATTAGATGACATGGCTTATCGACTGTTGGAGGCAACTTTTCTTGTATTTCCTCTAGGAGATTCCTTGGAGACTCGTGTGTCGAAGGTGGAGGTGGATTGACAGGAATAGCTAGTGTGATGGGGGTGGAAGATTGGAAGCTTGGTTGATGGGGTGATGGAGGGGAAGTTGGAATATCAGATGGCATGACTAGATAGTTTGGAATAACTCTTGGATTTTGGGGGATGCTTGGGGGAATGTTTCTAAGGCTTTCAATATACCCGTCATAGTCAACAAGATTTTCATCATCATTGGAATAGGAGGTGGCAGGAGCAAGGACAATGCGACCAAACACATCATGATAGGATTGGTACTTCATGCTTTGATGATGAGTTTGATGGGGATGGGGTCTTGCATATGGATGAACACGGAAGCTCATGGTTGGATTTGGATTAAGCACAGATTTTGGATTGGCTGATGAAAGATTTCCTAGGGAGAGTCAAAGCTGTATGATAGACCTAAGGAGGATTGGCTAGAGATTTTTGGCTTTCTTGTGGGTGGAAGACTTCAAGGGTATGCTATCAAAAAGTGAGAGTTTTGCTTTCCTATGTGCTGGATTGGTGGAGATTGTGTCAACCTAAGGATAGACTAGTGATCCTATGGCATGACACGAGATTGACCACTTGTGGATCCCAACCTTTAGCTCAAGGTGATGAGGGATACAAGTGACAAAGCTGGATTACCCTAGACAATGCTCTGTCAAAGGAATAACCTTGGTGAGATTGGTTGATTGGTAGGATTGATTGGATAGAAAAATCTAGCAAAGTGACAACAACTCTTTAAAGGCTTGGGTGATTTTGGATTGGGTTGCTAGCTGGCTGGGGGGATGATTTGGATGGACTTTGGATTTGGGATTGTTTTAAAGCAAGGAACTAGATAGATTCAGTTGCAGCGGGGGAGCTTGGATGATTTTCTGATAAGGCAGTGACTACGCTAAGTAAGCCTTGAGTTGGTAGATTTTTGCTTTTTTGGGATTTCGACCAAAATTGGCAAACATTCATTCAAAAGCTATGAACAAACAAGCAGACAAAAGTTTTCAGCAAGCACGTCAAACACACCAACATCCTAGAAAGCTTTCTACAAGGATGAAATTTGGTTTAGCTAGGGAGTCCTCGATATACGCAAGGTACATGAGGCCCAAATCCGTAGATGAAACCAAAAAGATGTCACATAGCCGAGAGGAGCAGTAACCCACTTCTCCTCTTTCACTTCTCAAGGGTATAAAGTTCCTTGAGGCTTAGCCTGAGTGACAAAATTTTTATCCCAAGAGAGGTGTCTTTGGATTCACCCCCCGATTTTTATACTCCGCCGGAATGCTGGAGTTGAGGTCGTCCCAAGGGGTGATGAAATCCCCAAGCAGGCCTCCTAAAAAGCTAAGACAAGATTTTGGATCCTAATCTTATGCACCCAAGATGGCCTCGAAAGACGACAAGGGGAGAGAAGACTTGGATGATCTTGGGCTAAAAAACACGCTTGTTCTTTTCCAATTGATGATTTAGATTTTGTAAGCTATGATTGAAGACACTCGTGATTAGGACATACAATGTTCATTCCAATTTGACAGCGTCGTCAACATAATGAAAATCGAGAATTCGTCAGCATAAGAAATGCGAACGTCATTAAAATGCATCAAAACCATGCAATGTTCATTGATTTTTAGGCATTCAAGATTGTGTTTAGCAACATACATTCAAAGATAAGTGATTAAACATTCAAGTTTTTTCCTTTGAGCATTCAAGATTGAGATTTTGTGTGTTGTTTTAAGAACTTTGAAGTGCTTTGTTTTAACCTTAGATCATTTAAGATTGTTTTGGACTCAAAAGTGAAAATGACTCTTTGGACTTTGGTTTTCATTCAAGATTTTGTGTTCTAGTTTGCATATTTTAAGCCCAAAAATGATATTCCTAGATTGTTTTGATGCATGAAAATCCTAAGAAACATTCAAGATTTTGCAATAAGACATTTGTTTGGAACAAATAACAAAGCTTTTAGGACAATTTTTGGCAACCATTTAGGACTCTTAGTTTTCATGAGATTTTTTAAAAGAACTTTAGTGTGCACTTAGTGTTGATTTTGAACCTTTTGAAATGAAAACTTGAAGTTCTTTTTAAATTCCCAAAAATGAAGTGTTCCTAATTTTGCATGAATGCATCTAAAACTTTGATGTTGCAAGGATGCAAATGATTAGATTGGTTTAGTTTCACTTGTTAAAAGATTTTTTCTTTCTTGCAAATTTTTAATTTTTCAATGGATTTAAGTATGATTTGGGGGTTCATTTTAAGCACTAAAAAGAAGTGTGTATGATTTTGCTTCCTTAAAAAAAAATGGCCAAGATCTCCCACAAGAAGAAGAAGAAGAAATAGATGGAATAAGAAGAATATAGACAATAAGAGGAAGAAGAATTTCAAGTTCTTTGTCCACCTATAAGCTTGAAAAATCTGCAAACACTATGAGATAGATTATGAGTTCCTTTGTCTTCTTCATGCTCATGTGGACCTACAAAACCAATTTATACAATCCTACCAATCACAAAAACAAAAAAAATTAGCCAAAATCAGCAAATGACATACAAAACTTGACTAAAAAAGCTAATGAAGATGACCCATGCGAGGTCCCACCGGGCGTGCCAAAATGTATATGAGCAATGTTAGTATGCTAATAGAAACCAAATTTAAATAAAGCTTCTACAAACTAAACAAAATTCATAAATTTCAAGATAGACTAAGATGAGCTCTCAATTGAAAATATGAGCCATTAATGGGCTCTCTCAATGAGAAGCTCTCTTGTTGAGTAGCTTTGTCTAAATAGATAGGATGTATGCTCAAACTTATGCTTCAAAAAGAGCTTCAAATGGAGTTGGAATTTGGGTGTGAGTGTATGGTTTTGATGTAAAATGGCTTCTCAAAATGGCATTATGACTTTACTTCATGGATTGTGTTAAAATGGCTTGGGAGAGGATTCCTTAAATAGGCAAAGGGCTTGAGGGATCAAGGGCTAGGATGCAAGGATGGGAAAAAGCTCATGGAGGGCTTAGATTGCATGAGAGGAGAGCACATGGATTGTGCTTCCTTACAACCAATCAAGGAGTGACACATGTCACATGGTGAGAGGATGGAGGAAAGGGGAAGGATGAGTCAACAAAGGAGGCTCAAGGGATAAAATTTTCATAAAGACCCTCATAATGACTTGTAAGAGCAATAAAAGGGCTTGTAAGAGTCATTTATGACCTAGTGGACTTCATAAAGTTTTATGGTTGAAATATTTTGAGGGTGATGAGAGAAATTTTGACTTGGACTTGATTAGGAAGGTTTTAAGCTTGCTTAGGCTTGTGCAAATGATTAGAGGATGGATTAGGATGGTTTAGGATTAGCTTAGGGATAGGCAAGTGGATGGCATTTAATGAGGGTGGGTGAAGGAGGAGATATTTGTTAACTTTGGCTTGGCTTAGGAAGTTTTAACTCATGTTTAGGGAATGTGACAAGGTTAGGAGGGGATTAGGATTAGGTTTAAAGATATCTCTTAGAAGATTCTAGACTTTGGATGAGGATAAAGACTTTCTAGAATAGTCTAGAATTTCCTAGGATGAGGATGAAGACTTTCTAGAAGAGTCTAGAACTTCTTAGGATGAGGATAAATTAGATTTTTAGGAAATAAATAAAATTTTATTTATTTCAAGGGTTTGGGTTGAGGAGATATTTATTAAAACTTTTTTAATAAACATGACGATTAATATTTAACTTTAATTAAATATTTTGAGTTGGGATTAGGGGTAGGAAATGATGGGATTAGCCTTTAATCAAAATTAAAGAAGGATTAGAAGATTTTGGAAGAGGTTATTGGTCATAAGGAAATTGGCCAACTTTTGGGAAAAAAATAAATTTTTTATTTATTTTAGGATTTTTGGTCAATTTATTAATTAAATAATTAATAAATAAGGAAATAATGTTTAAATAAGATTTAAACATTTTTGGGAGGGATTCCTTAATTAAATATTTTTAATTAAGATAAAAGGATTTAATGGCATAAAAATTAATTAATTAATTAATTAAATAATTAATTAATTAATAAATTAAATAATTAATTAATTAATAAATGATGATGTCATCAGGTATTTTTTCAAAAAATAAAAATACTTTATTTTTTAAAGGATTTTAGGTTTCTACACAAAGCACCTAAATCAAGAACCCAAGTGGATGGTGAGGAAGCAACTGCAACAAGGGCCTTACCCTTTCCTTTCCCCTTGTTGTTTTATTTTGCCTTGTTAGACCCTTCATTCGCACTTTGTTTAGTAGACTCAAGGACACTGATATTATTCTTCTCAAGAATGTGTGTCAAGTGATCAATTTGTTTCTTCAAACATTTATGTTCATCATGACCAAGTCTTTTACAATAGGCACATTGGACCTTTTCTTTCTTAGGCTTATTGCCCTTGGAAGTTGTTTTTGAAGCAAGCGGTATCTGATCCTTCTTCTCTTGCTATTATTTTGTTTCTCATCCTTACAATTGTTGTTACTACTTTGTCCTTTTTTTTCTTTTGTGCCTTGGTTGGCAGCCAAGGCATGTGACTTAGAGGACTTAAGAGTATCCATATGGATTAGCTTGTCGTGCTCTCAAGTGAGATTGACAAAAAAATCATCTAAAGATGGCATGGTGAATTGAGTACCAAGTGCACCCTTAGTAGCATAGACAGTAGAGACAAACACAAAATATTCTAAACTTACCTTAGAGAGAATACTAAGAATCAGTTGTTCATGTTTCCTTTCAATTCCACATTGTTTTAACTACAACTTTAATGACTTCAATTTAGTGAAGAAATCCTGGATTGTGTTGAAATTGCTTGGACTTAAACTAATTAGTTCATTTTCCAACATATGACCCCTCATTGAATCTTGTGTGCCAAATAGTGTTTCTAGCTTTAACCATATTTCATTTGGTGTATCCAAAGATTCAATGTGAAATAGAAAATCAGGAGAAACAAACAAACACAATGTTCCATATGCCTCATCAAATTTGTTAAACCACTTAGGCTTATCTTCATCTTTATTAGGTTCAGTTTCAAGTCCCATAGTTATCCTATTTAATCCATCTTTCCTTAAGTGAATTGTCATGTGTGATTTCCACTCAAAGTAATTTTATGGAGTTAGGATGGGCATATTTGTTTGATCCATGACAAAGAAATGTAGAGAAGAAATGCTAAAAAGAAGAGAACCCGACCACGACAATGCCCCCCCTTTTTACTCAATCAAAGAACAACCCCCCCCCCCCAAGAAATATGATTTGGCACTTTATTTTAGTGTGTTTACAACTACCACTAGAAAGAAATACTTAGTGGTCTTGATTTCAATGCATTACAAACCCTCATGAAGAGCATATGCTAAAAGTGAAACTTGGGCAAAATAATCAAGGAAACAAATAGCACCGCTGCGATCTACTAAAAAAACCATGCACTTTCAAAAAAAAATCGCCTTGATACCAGGTCATATGAGAAAGTTATGATCCTCCAAAGTTTCCAAAATGAGAACCGTGCACAGTCATGATCGAGAATCTACAATTTTTGAAAAATCTATGCATGAAAATCAAAAAACAACTCCACTAGCAGATAGAGCACAAAAAATTAGCCAAAGTCATAACAAGAATCGTCAAAATCAAAGTTTGTATGAGCAAGAATAAGGCATTTGAAAACTGCATTCAAATCTACGACTGCTAATGAAGAGGGGTACGATTGTAGCTTTCTATGCTCAATTATGAAAAGTATACAACCTGCATGCAAAAAATAAAAGATACCCTGATAGTTTTTTGGTGCTGCAAATAAAACCCATAAAGCATTTTTCTTGCTGATGTACAGAAGATGTAGCTATAATGTAAATCAAACACCTTTAGCAATAAAAAAAATGGCTCCAAAAACCAAGAAATGACCCCAACAACCAAAAAATGACATGCAAATGTTGAATCAGCTTCCTAAGTCCATCAATGGCATGTTGGAACCTGTAATATTGATTGAAAACTTCAAATATGCATGTTGTTTGTCAGATTTGAGATTGAAACCCCAGAGATTAAAAATGTTTTTGTCAAAACTTTTCTGATTCTCAAGACCATCCAAAGATGCAAGAGAAGAGCATACTTTTTTTTTCAAAAAACTACAATAAGATTTATTAGCCCACCTCTCCCCCGAATCTCTCAAATAAGAAAACTAAAATCTACTCTTGCACATAGAAAAGCTCTGATACTATGTTAGAATCTGAAAAGATTGATAACCTAGAAAACTAGTGCAAAGAATAGATATCAAAACTATGAATGCAAATGATACAAAATCAAAATAGCAACATAGAGTTAGTCTCTAATAGAGCAATGCAAATGCTGGAAACAAAATAGCATTAAGAGAATGCAAAAGAAATCGATCACAAATACAAGCTAGGTAGCATGCTTATATGGACTAGGAAGAGGGAGGTGGTGGCAGCACTGACCAATGAGGAGAAACCATCTATTGGACTAAAGATAGCAAAGTATCTTCCTAAGATAGCTAATGGATGCTCACATGTAGGAAGGTGACACCTCGCAACCACTTTCTAAATAAGACATGCTTTATTAACCTAAGTAAGATTATTAAAAGTATAGGAAAAAACTAGTAATATAGGAAAAAATAAATAACCCACTAGGAAATTAAAAAACTACACTAACACTAGAGCTACCCAGGACTTTAATGACTTTGTTGATAATAATACTCTATTTGATGTTCCCCCACAAGTTGGATCTTTCACTTGGACTAATAGAAGAGTTGGGTTCCACCAGATTGTAGTTAGATTGGATAGATTTTTGTGTTTACAATGTTGGAAATTCATGAATTATACTATCCAATTGGATATATTACCATATTCTAAATCTGATCATTTTCCTATTCAATTGTCCATTCTTCCATCAGATTCTCCTCTTACTAGTCTTTCTAGACCATATTTTAAGTTTGAAAGTGTCTAGTATCATTATTCCCATTTTAATGGCCTTTTAAAATAATAGTGGAAGGATGCTCCACTAGAGCCAGGAACCAAAATGTTTCAGTTTCACAAGAAAATGTAGGATGTCAAAGGGCTTATCAAGATATGGAATAAACATGTTTTTAAAAATAATTTTGAGAAGAAAAAGGTAGTAGAAGAAAAACTAGCTGAGATTAATCAACATATTTTACTCCATGGTTTAAATGCTGATATGCATTCAAGATAGAAAATATCACAAGAGGAGTGGTCTGAATTATGTAAGTGAGAAGAAGAGTATTGGAGATAAAAGTCCAAAGAATTGTGGCTTCAACAAGGGGATCAAAATACTATGTTTTTTCATGCCTCTGCTAAAAAAAGAAGGCTAACAACACAATTTTTACAATTCTTGACCATCTAGGAAATTTGATTTCTAATGCTAAGGGTATCCAAAATGAGAGTATAAAGTTCTTCTCTAATCTACTTTCCCCTCCACCTTAAGATCCCCCCCCCCCCCCCTTCTCACCTTGTGGATGAGATCTTGGATTCCACTCCCTCATTGATTACACAACAAGACAATTTGGTTCTAATAGCCCCATTTACTCTTTTTGAGATACGTGTTGTGGTTTTTTCTATGCCTCCTGATAAGGCACTAGGCCATGATGAGTTCACTGCATTATTTTTTCATAAATGTTGGGATGTCATTTGTTTTGAATTACTTGAGGTGCTTGAAGAATCCAAGAAAAATGTTTCCATTTTGAAGAACTTTAATACCATAAATATTGTTCTCATCCCAAAGGTAAATTATCCCTATTCTTTTGCTATTTTTTGTCATATTTCTTTATGTAATACCATCTGTAAGATTATCACAAAGGCTATTTATTTGCAACTTAAGCCTATTATTCCAAAAATTATATTGATAAAACAAGGGGGTTTTGTTCCTAGTCAAGAAATAACCGAGGGAGCCATAATAGCCTATGGGACCCTTCATACCATCAAAGAACATAATATTGCAGCCTTTGTTGCCAAACTAGATATGATGAAGGCATATGATAAACTGAATTGGTCTTTCCTTCTTCTAGTCCTTCATCAGTTTGGTTTCTCTTGTAGGTGGTGTAAATGGATTAAAGCTTGCATTTTGGGTGCACATTTTTCTATTCTCATTAATGGAGCACTAATAGTTTTTTCCCTCTTCCCAAGGAGTTCATCGAGGTGACCCTCTTTCTTCATTATTGTTTATGATTATGGTGGAGGCCTTTAGTAGACTTATTAACTCTTTTAATCAAAAGGGATTGTGGAAAGGTATCAATATTGTGGGTACATCCTTGTCCATAACTCATTCTCTTTTTGTTGATGATACTTTACTCTTTGGATCATCTACATACCAAGAAGCACAAAGTATGAACAAAGCCATTGATCTATATATGCAAGTTTCTGGATAATGTATCAATGCAACTAAATCTAAAATTTATGTTTTTAATACATCCCAATTGGTTACTCAAAGAATAATCCATCTACTTATTTTTCCCTTGATCATTTGCCTTCTACTTATCTTGGTGTTCCCTTTTTTATGGGATTAAACAAATCCTCTTATTGGAAATCTGTGGTTGATTGTATCAAAAGTACAATTATTGATTGGAAGGTTCACTAGTTATCATTCTCAGGTGGAATTTTTCTTATCAAAATTGTTCTCTCTGCCATTCCTAATTATTATTTCTCAATTTCACAAGGCCCCAAAGGTATCATTGCTCAAACTGAGATTGTAATCTGTACATTTCTTTGGTCAAAAAATATGAATGGACAGAAGAAAATACCTCTAAATTCTATTTGTGCCATGTCAATCTCTTTAAGAACAAGAGGGTTCAGACTTCCCAACATTACTAATAGTAATAGGGCTTTGGTGCTAAGCTAGTTTGGCAAATGTATGACAAATCCTCTACCAAATGGTGTCACCTTTTATAAGAGAAATATTTAGATAACTTGGAACCTTCTAGGGTTTTTATTGTCCTAGACCTACCAAAGGGCTCTATCATTTGGGATTTCATGATGGCTTCTTGAGAAATTATTACTTCATTCATACTTAGGAAACTTGAACAATGGGGATAGTGTCCATTTTTTGTTTGACTCATGGAGTGGGTCCCCCCTTGCCACTATTGATTCCTTAAAAGATTTCTCAAACATAGTGATTCAAGCTTGGTGGACATCTTTTTCTAATTATGTCTCAGCTATACATATATTCATTGGGCTAGTCATTTGGAAAGACTCTTCAATTCTTCCTATATCCCACAATCAGGCTGCTTCTTTCAAACAAGTATTAAAGCTGAAATGGATGTTTTTTTTTACATCTAATCAACCAAATTGCCTCTTTTGGGTTCCAACTAAAGATGGTAAACACTCTATTAAACAAGTATAATTATCTCTCCAACACAATTACTTTAATTAGTCTACATATTATTCTTTTAAATTTTGTTGGAATAGTTCAGTTCTGCCAAAAGTAGGATGTTTTTGCATGGCTTTCATTAAAGAACTAAATTTTAACTATTGATCAACTTCATAGATGAAACATTTCTAATTCCTTTAATTGTGTGCTCTGTCTACAAGTTATGGAAACAATAGATCAACTCCTCTTAAACTACCCTTTCCCCCAAGAGTGTTGGCATTTTGTTCTTAATAAGCTTAATTTCCATATGTCATTACCTAACTCTCTGTGGTATTTATTCTAGGCATGGCCAATCTTACATTCTAAATCAATGTTTTCATGTCTTTGGAAGTGCATTGCTGCATCAATAGTATGGACAATTTGGTGGGAGAGAAACAAGAGAATTTTTAGACAGACATCATCTCCAATCCCTCAATTTTTCTAGAAGGATTAGAGAGATCAATTATTGAGCTTGTTAATACTACAATAAGTAAATATAAGGGTAAACCTATTTTTTGTCCTTGGGATGGCTATGTCATTCATCAGTGGAAGGGTTTAGTTTTTCCTCATCTTCGTACTCCATTGTGTCCATCCAAGGTTTCTCTTATCCGAGCACAAAACCAAGTGGATTACCCCAAGTAAGGGTTATTACAAACTTAATTTTGATGGCGCCTCTAGGGGAAATCTAGGTAATTTTGGATATGGCATAGTCATTAGAAACTTTAAAGGTCATGTGATTGTAGCAAAATCATCTCCTCTCCCTCCAAGTACTAATAACCAAGTTGAGGCCTTGGCTTTGCTTTTTAGTTTGGAACTTGCAAAATCACTATCTATATCTAAGTTACATGTTGAAGAGGATTCAACCATTATTATTAATACGCGTATTAAACCTCATGTGTATAATTGCTCCATACAATGTATATTGCATCAAGTATGGTCTCTTCTCAATTCAATCTCTAAATATTACATCATGCATACTTGTAGAGAAGACAATCTATTAGCTAATTGTCTAGCTAATTTGGGTATTAATGAGATTTATATTAACTCTTTACTTTCCCTACTTAGTCTTCTTGATTTCCCCAACTTGGTTAATATTATGACAAAAGGATATAGTTAGAATCCTATTGAGCCCTTCTCAAATATTATTTGATAGTAAATCATGGCTTCTCTGTGATTTCACTTATTTTACTTTTATGGATATCACTTGTTCTTTTGAGATATTGTATGCAGTTCAGGGTTCTGGATTGGACTTGCATTGGATGACTTTTTTCTAATATTGCGGTCACAATTTGAGTTTTGGATGAAGATCAATGATGAAAACTTTTATGACAATTTTTGGCTTAGCTCTTGGTGTTGTCTCTGACACCAATGAGTTTTGGGCTCATTGTAATGATAATTTTCTAAATTTGGGATTCACAATTACAAGATTCATTAGTGTTGATAGCTACTCTCTCTAGAACTTTCTTCTGCTGCATCCTTTTTGTATCAATGACTTGAGTTTTTCTTTTTTGCTTCTTTTCTCTGAGAGCCATTTTTGAACCAGTTATTATTAATATAAATATCAAGTTTTGCAAATTTTTTTTTAAAAAAATAATAAAATTATTAAACATAAATTAATTGATAAAATCATAAATATAAATTAGTTTATATTAAATTCAATTATAATTAATAAATAGATTGAACATTAAAATATTGAAATCTAATAAATATTAAAACATTTATGGAGATAATTCTAATAATATAACAAGTATAGTATAATATTATTAGTAAATAATATAAAATTAACAATCATAATTTTTATTAAATAAATTTACAAATGTTATTAAATATATCTTTGTGATTATGTTTATAAGAGAAAAGTATTTTTAAGAATTTAACATCCATGAGAATTGTGGCGAAAATAATGGTAAGTGGAAGAAACAATTCATAGCTCCTAAAAAAGTGTCCCTATAACACAAATTATTTTGAAGCAATGACAGTGCAAATAAATTAAATTTTTATTGTGAAAATAATAAAACATTAAATTTGAACTTTATAACAACTATGATTATTTAAGAATTGAAAAATATAAATTGTTTCGATTGGTTGAAATATATTGAAAAGTAAGTCAAAATTATTCCAATATCAACAAGTGTCACATAGTGGCATGTACTTGCAATTATTGTTTTTATAATAATTAGAAATTTTAATTTAATATTGAATATTATCGAGTATAATTGATAATAAATTAATTTTAAAAATATAAAGTTGTGATAATTATAGTACTTGTAAGAATTTGGTCTATCTCTGATACCATGTAAGAATTTGTCTAAGGCAATAATTCAACACCAAGATCAAGAAGCTTAGTAGATAGCACAAGAGAGACAAATAGTGATCAAATGAGAATGGACATCAGATGATTGGATATGAGATATCTGATGAATACACATTAGAAGTGCTTGTATATAAAGGCAACTAAAATGACTAGGAGTCAAGAAAGAGATAAACATCACAATTAAGCACATGTTCACCAGGAGTGGATTATCCTTCATTTAGCACAAGAGTTTGTGTGATGATAAGAGGATAAGTTTATATAGGTGTATCTCATAAAGAGATGTTGTAATCACCATGTGCTCAAATAAGTTGCTAACTCTTGTGTTGTCAACAAGACAACACAAGACAACTCATATGACTATGCATATTCCTAAGTGTCTACATGAAAACTAATATAGAAATGCATTATCCTAAGTAAACTTAGGTAAAGTGTAATAATAATTAATTATTTATATTAACAATCCCCCTTAAGTGCAACTTAAGGGAATGCACTTAAGCTCACAAAGCTAAATGCAAGATGCAATGTGGGTCCCGACTATTAGGCCATGTTAGCTACTAATGTACAAATGCAATGCTCTACATACAATGCAATGCAATCTCTCTAAACATGGAGCAAGAGGGAAAACCTCATGGGAAAAACCTCCTCCAAAAAGAGAGATGAAGAAATGCAAGATGCATGCAAGGATGGAGTAATCAAGACCCCCCTAGTATGACAAACATCATGCATGTACAAGTATATATCCCCCATAAGAAAAAATACATGATGGTATCCCCCCATATTGAATAATCTCTTGCAAGGATGTCATGAAGACAAAAAAGTATCCAATGCCTACAAATGACATTTCTCCCTTTAGGAAGAAGATACACCAAGTATAGGTGCAAGTATACTTCACATTGTGGATAGGAAGATGGATGAGGAATCCATATGTAGTATGCTATGAATGCTTTCTCTGAAGTCTGCTCATATGTTGACAAGTCCTTGATGAATGTAGATGCCACAAGCCAATTTGGTGGATTCCCAAAAGAAGGTGATAAACAAGGTAACATGTCCATGTATGAAAGTGAATCAAACTCCAAAGACAAGGATTCATCCTTATAGGAAGTTATGAGAAGAGAAGCAATGTAGCCTCCCCTCAATGATGAATGCACACCCAGGAAAAAAAACTTCTTGATGACTGAAGAAGCTACACCATGAAAACTAAATAATGTTCCTCCTTGTAGGAAGAAGTGGTGTCATAGGTGTAGTAGAGAATGCTCCCCAACTAGTAGGAAGAATCTTCAAAAGATATGATGTCTGAGAAAACTGGAATACAATCTCCAAAGACTGATATTTCCCCTTTGAAGTAAAAGAGTCCTCCTCTAACTACTGAAAAGAAGTGTTAACAATCATGTTAGTCTCAAAAGAAAGATCAAGTGGTTGAGGGTCAGAGTGTTCCCTCACATCAAGTGAAGAAGAACTCTCCTCAACAAAGAGAAGATGGATGTCATCAATAATGTCTCCCACATCTTCAATGTAAGACTCCACAAACAAAACTACAATGTTTAGAAGGAAGTCATTCCATGAAGCTAAAATAGGAAGACAAGGTGTTTCATGTTGCACTGAATCAGGAGCATCTGTGGCTGGAACTAGATCAGTAGAAGCAATAGGAGCATCAGGAAGTATGATTTCAACTAGAGTTGTAGGTACCACAACTGGAGTGACTGGAGGTAGAATGTTCTTTGGTAATGGAGGGACTCATGGATCTCCATATGCTTCCCAAAGACACATCCAAACGTCATGAGGACTACTTTCCTTACTAAGAGGAGAAAACGATTCCTTACTCATACTGTTATACATAAAGCAAAGAAGAAGAGAAAGATGTCCCCAATTAGTATTAGGTGGAAATAGCTTCGAATATAGATACAGAAACACTTCCTTATGTTTGCTTAGATGATCAATCATCAAAGTACACCATTTCTGATAGTTCCTTTTTGTCAATTTGAATCTTAAACCAAAGTGACACTTTTTACATGACTCCATGAGATCAAATAGTGTATGCACCCCCAAAATGCAAAAAAGAAATCAAAGAAACATCCCCTCAATGCATGGTTTGGCACTTTATATTTATTGCAATTACAATAGCCACTTGCCAATTTAGAGCATAAGTGGACTTCTGATTTTGATGGTTGCAACAACAAATATGAAGCTGTATCAGACTCAACAAAATAAGATACAAGACCTCTCAAGGATCTAATTAATTACAAGTGCAAATAGGCCAAAATGTGACCAAAATTTGAAAGTACTATGTCTACTCAAAATTACTCCAAATTGATGCCAAATTTAGAAAGTAGACAAAAAAATGCACTCTCAAAAAAGTAGCACATGAATATGTGTCTGGATAAGCTCGAACGAAGCCTCTGAAGTTGCAAAAATTAGGAATTGCGATTTTAAAAAAAAATTCAGGAACAAAGATCTCAAACATCTCGCACCAATGTATATATCATGAAATTCTACCTCAAAACCAAAAAAAAATGCTCAAAAATAGGAGTTCGTATGAGGGAGATATCACTATTTGAAAATCACCTGTATAATTATTTTTCCTAAATCGTCGCTGTCACACCTTCAAAAATCAAATGACTCTTGATTTCACTTTAGATGTCTGATTTTGATAAAACAAAAGTTGATTTGGAATTTTTTTGACCTTCTGAATATGATGCCAATATTTGATTTGCACCAGCAAGCTCCGATCTTGACCTGCAAAGAAAAACTCTCCAATGGCTATGCAATGAAGCTCCCATGACTTTGATACCATTTAGGAATTTGGTATAGCTCTGATACCACGTAAGAATTTGCCTATGGAAATAATTCAACACCAAGATCAAGAAGCTCAGTAGATAGCACAAGAGAGACAAATAATAATCAAATGAGAATGGATATCAGATTATTGGACATGAGATATCTGATGAATACACACTAGAAGTGCTTGCATATAAAGGAAACCAGAATGACTAGGAGTCAACAAAGAGATAAACATCACAACTAAGCACATGTCCACCAAGATTGGATTGTTCTCCATTGAGCACATGAGTTTGTGCAATGATGAGAGGATAAGTTTACATAGGTGTATCTCATAAAGAGATGTTGTAGACACCATGTGCTCAAATAAGTTGCTAACTCCTGTGTTGTCAACATGACAACTCATATGACTATGCATATTCTTAAGTGTCTACATGACAACTAATATAAAAACGTATTATCCCAAGTAAACTTAAGTAAAGTGTAATAATAATTAATTATTTACATTAACAATACTAGATGTATAGTATATAATAATATTTTTTAAGTATTTTAAATTGTGATAGTTTGCTATTATATATATAGAATGAGTTAATATAATACTAGATATATAATATCTATTAGTATTTTTGAGTGTTTTAAATTGTCATATTTTACTATTTTATATATTATAAGTTTAGTATAAGAAATATTTTAGAGTGTATAATAGTTGTGTATCATATTATTGTTCAAATATAATAGTAATATATTATTTATTTATCATCATTTATTATAAATTTATAGAATTAATTATTATATGTAAATTGTTTATATATATATATATATATATAGTTTTATGAAAAATTAAAAAATTAGATTGGACTATTTTTTGGAGTTTGCCTTCAACTCCAAGCTTATGCATAAAAATGTATCTTTCCACTCATTTCCACTCATCTTATGAGGGAAACAAATGGTAAAAGTAAAATCTCAAAAATAGGAATGAAGATTTACAAAACCATAATTTGGCTGCACTGAAATTTGTAGAAATCTATCTCTATAATTCTAAGAACCAAATTGACCCTAATGTGTAACCATTTTCCTGTCCTATTTTTCAACGTATGGAAAAAGGGTTGAATTTGTCTTCTTCTTTACTCGTGTGTGAGATACACGCTAAAGCCAAACTGATTTCTATGTTCTTTACTCATTGCCCTCTACGTACTTTCAGCTTTTATCATTTTTCTTCTATGCTTCCTTTCATGTTTTTTTATCAACGTTGGAATGGTGGAGATTGAGCTACACTTTTTCATGGAAAAATGGTATCTTGTGTACTAGAAACAAGAAATTTATTCTTTCTAGGAAATTCAAATGGACATAAAGCAAATTTAGTGGTCAATATTCATTTTGGAAAAGCAGATTTCTGTTCTTACAAACTTTATCGAATGAAGTGCTTGTCTTTTGTCTGATGGGTGCATAGTTACTGTGGCCTTTACTCTTTGTCAGTCAATGCTTGTATTACTTTTGCACGATTTCCTTTTATTTTCCTGGAGGAAACCACTCGGAAGGGGCACCGGCTATGGTGCAACATATTTGAACTGGCCAGGCCCCTCCTCCATCCTCCCACTCCATCCTGACTCTGCAGGCGCAAGTACATACATCTGTTCGTTTCGACTGTCATATTCTAATTGCGTCGTATGTTATCCGACACTGCCCTCTGCCATCCCCTTCGCCATCTAGTTTGCCCAACAAGCAATATTTCCCGCCAACTTTTTGCAATTAATATCAACCAAACCCATGAATGCTTGCCCTACCATTTTTCTCATGGAGTCTGTATCAATGGAGCCAAAGTCATTTTCATATCATATTTGTTGGGTCGTATGTCTAGCTGTTGCTGAGTTTCGGGGTCATCGTTCTCACCGCTGGGTGAATTTTCTCGCTTGTTGCTAGGTTCCTTGCATTCATAGGTAAGTCTTTGCTCATTTGAATTTTTATTTGCCTTTGTTCATCTGAATTTGGTACATGGAAGTTCTACATCTAGTGTGAAAGGTGAAAGAAATTTTAAAGTTTTCCTTGTTACCAAGTGTTACGACTCGAATTTTTGCGACTACAATTTTAGTTGAAAGTTTTCTAATTCATATAAATTGTTAATATTATTATATACATATATGTTTTGAGACTTTGGATTTCATTGTTTTATAGATAAAAAGTGAAAGGGCCTGCGAATCATTTATCATATACTGTTACCTCGTATTGTGCTGAATGTTGTTTAGGAAATTGGGAAAAGGGGTATTTCTGCATTAAAGAAATGAAGAAAACATTACATTTCAGAGAAAAACATCATAGTTTATTAACATCTATCATGTGAAACAAAAATAAAATAGAAAAGCAAAACATTATAAAGTAATATTACTATAAAGTAATATTTGTACATAGAAAATACAATACTCAATAAAAAAATTATCAAGTAAAATCAAATTTTTATAAAAATACATTTATTTAAAACTTTTTTTCTCTTCTCTTATTTGTATAACTAATTATAATTATAAACTTTTATTTTTTTAAAAGGTAAAAAATATTGTGGAGGATTCTTCTATTTAATTTGTGAGATGTTCTTTTAATTAATTTATTTATTTTTAATATATACATTGTAAATAAGATTAAATAATTTCTATAATTTTAACTTATATAAATATTTAAAAATAGAGAAAATTAATTTATATAATTTTATATCTATCTATTTTATAATTTTTATAAGTGAGATTTCTATAATTAGATTTATTTTCTATAATTGTTACAATTTTGATTTTTTGTCTTTCTCGATGAATTAGAATTAAGTTCTAATATAATTTTTAAACTTAACAAGAAGAAGTATGAAGAGTGAAGAAAAAGAAGACTATTACAAAATTATTACTATACAATATATGTCTGAAATACATTAAATTAGTAAAACCTTCTTTGATGAATAATTTACAAAGATAATCTGGAAAATAATAGAATTGATAACGTAATAAAAGATAGCATAAACATTAAATAAATTCACTCAAATAAAAATTATTTTAATTTCAAACAATAAATGCTCATTTTAATTAAACAAAGAAATGTGTTGTTTCTGAATTCCTGTAAAAGAAGACTATTACACGATTATTAATATACAATATATGTCTAAAATACATTAAAATAGTAAAAACATCTTTGTTGAATAATTTATAAAGATAATCTAGAAAATAATAGAATTGATAAAATAATAAAAGATAGCATAAACATTAAATAAATTCACTCAAATAAAAATTATTTTAATTTCAAACAATAAATGTTCATTTTAATTAAACAAAGAAATGTGTTGTTTCTGAATTCATTTAAATGAAATATAGAAAGATAAAATAGTTTTATCTAATTATGTAAATAAAATAATTAAATTAAATCAAATAATTGTTGTGGATACTTTAGGCATCTTAAATAAAAGTGTCACATGAATAGTAATATCAAGTCAAAACTTTCTTAACATAATACAACAAGGCTTCGAAGGATTGAGTGAAAATTTAGATGTAATTTTATATATTTAATGGTTATTAATAATTTATGATTGTTGATTTTTATAGTTTTTTTTCCTATTTTTCAAATAATAAAATAAATGAACTTTATAAATAAAAGTTCAATTTGAATAATAAAACAAAAATAAAATAGTCTTATTTAATATTTATAAATTAAATTTCATATATAACATCATTTTAGTCTTATAAGAAATAATAATTGATTTCAATAGTTTTAGTTTAAAAATAAAATTATTAAATAATATAAATAGCAAAAAAAATATTATATATAGTTAAATAGGATATATAAAAAATTTGATAGATTTATAAAAAATTAAAATTATTTAGATAAAAAAATTAATACATTTATCAAAAATTTAAATTACATATAATATTACTTTAGTATAAAAGAAATAATAATTAATTTTATTAGTTTTGATTTAAAAATATAATTGTAAAATAATATGCTTTTAGCTTAGGTGAATGTTTTTTTTAAAAAAATTATGGAACAAACAAATCAGAAAAGCATAGAGAAAGAAAGTTTGGAAAAGATATTAAATATAGATTTTAATTTTCTTTTTAGATGATGAGCAGATGAGGCAATTTGTCAGTACCTATTGAACGGACTGAGAAGTGCGTACAATAAAGATAGTGACACTGACACTATTCATGCCCATGGGATGGGACACCATGCAAATGGTGAAGGCTGCCAGTGCAAATATGTTGCACCGTAGCCAGAGCCAACTAGAAGTTGTCTTGGCCAATGAAAATTTTAGATTTCAACATTTTCAAGAAAATTTAGTCTTTATTTTCTAGTAGACACCACCAGACATTACAATTTGTGCAAAATATTCACTGTTTCTGAGGCAAACAAATGCTCAAATATGAGGTAAAAAAAATAGTCTCGCCTATAGATAGGCAGGACGAATAATATCACTTTTTACCTAAACAATAAGATGATGTAATATAGGTCCAGAGATTTCCAAGTGTGAATATTCACCTACCAAATAAAAGAGCTTCAAATAGAAATTTTGCAGTCTCAAAAACAAAAATTTACAAAAGTACCCTTCCTGCAAAACTGGAAGAAATTATTATTATTACATGGGGACCAAAAACTATTAACGTCTCTTGTTTAAAGCTAAAAACATTAGAGGAAAAATGAAATGTCTCTTTCCTCCTCATTCAATAGGAACTTAGTTTTTCTTAGATATTGATCGAACTATTTTAGATATCGTTTTAGATATTTTTATTATACAATAATTAATATATATAAATAAGTATAATATATTTTATTATCATTTATAATTTAATAAGAATGCATATGTAATAAAATAAATTTTATAACTAATAGAATATAATAAAGTTAATTTTTTATCTTCAATATTTTACTTTTTTACTTTTTGAAACATTAAAAATATAATATCCTAATTAAGTATATAATTATATTAAAAAATATATTTATTAAAACATTTGATAATAGTAAATTGAATTATTTTTTCATTCTTTTTCTTGTTGATAATATTTAATTATGTCCATAATCTAAAGTCTTTCAGCTAATAATAAAACAATTTAAAAAACAATTTGTAATTAAACTAGGGGAAGAGTACAAAGAGCTTCTATAGTAATTTTGAATCCTAAGCTACTTAATGATGCAATAGATTTTGACCATTTGCTTAGTCTCATATTTAACTCAAGTTATTGATAAGTGATCTCTGAACTTATCTATCATGAGATTCTGGCTTGATCTCTTATTCAAAAACTTTAATGTAAATTAGAATGACACATTTCAAAATTCAAAAATTGTAATGATTTTCTTTGCCATACTTATAGGTACATGACATTCTAAACATAATTCTTTTTTGAGTTACTTATATATATATATATATATATATATATATATATATATATATATATATATATATATATATATATATATATATATATATATATATATATATATATATATATATATATAAGCACAAAAAATGTACCTAACCTACTACATGTTTTTTTAATGCACAACTTTTGATTTGATAATTTTGTATATAACTTAATTACTAATAACAATTGATTTAGCTTTTAAATGAATTTTGTGAAATCTTTCATGCGTGCAAATGTTAAAAGTGGTCATAATGCTATTTGAATTGTATTTTATATCATTCTATTATCCACTTACTTTGAAGCCAAAATAAGTGGTACAATTGATCCAATACTTACATAAATGTCACATGCTTTATTTTATAAGAAAAGGGATTATTTTACATTTACATTAAATAAAACACCCCTCATCTTATAATTTTTATAGAGTTTTACACTGAGAGTGGGTCACACCTTTTCATTTAATTTTCTCTAATTTGGAAATGCCTCTTGGCTTTGGTATATATATTGCATATCTTGTGTTTCTTTGTTTTGCTTGTTGCTTTGTTCATTGTGAGTGAGCGTTCAAGCATAAACGAAAGGTACAACAGAGAAAAATGCATTGCAAGGATTACTAGGTATTTTAATGGATCTCTATAACATTTGGATTTGGAACTAAAATGAACATCTCATGTGTTTGGCTTGAGTGTTTTTACATGCTTTCATAGATTCACACTTCATTTGGTGCTTTAAAATTGGATCTAAATTTGCTTTCACGCATATATGTTTCACATAGTAATTAGGCCCTATGAACACTATTTGAGAGATCTTGAGAGATTGAGTTTCATTTGTTTGCTTTACATGTGAAGCTCCTCTTGATGACGGATCCCCTTATAGGTAAGGAAGGATATTTGTCATTGTCTCACTATTCTACTTGGGTTTGTCCTCAACATCCATTAGTACTTTGTCTTTTGAGACTAGTGGTGTTTGTTGTTGGATTTTTCAAAAAGTTAGTGAGGTGATTTCAAATTAACATGTCAAAAAATCTTGTTTTCTATGTTTGGGTAAGGTGAAGAGGCTAGAGGAGTATGCTCTGTTTTCTTTTGGGCACATCAGAAACTTGGAACCCTTGAATCCAAACCAAGTCCCTATGTGGTACAACTTTGTGAATCTTCCTTGATTAGAGAGGGTTAAACCATAGTGGACATTCCCTTTATTGGGTCAACCACATGGATGGTACCTCAAGCGGTAATAATCATTCTTGATGTGGTAGTAGCAACCGCTATATAAATGTCCTTGTGGGGGAAATCTTCATGGTTGTAGTCTTTTGTTGGGTTGTTAGATCTCTTCAATATCTTTGATTGATTAAATTCTCGAAATATGTCAAAACCCCAGTATGCAAGGATTGAATTTCGCCCACTCTAGATTGCAAAAGCTGCAAAGTTGACCATTACTAAGAACCTTAGTGCTGCCAAATTTTCTTTTCTAAGACTATGTGTGTGATTGAAAAACATTTTGAGAACATACACAGTAGTGGTTTTAGGGATTAGATTTATACTACGACACTATTTTTGTTCATGCGCAAGGTTGCTTTGTCCCTTGCCCATTGCTTGTAGACATTTGCTTGAAATCCCTGATTATTGTTCTATGTGCCTGATTATTATTTATAAATCTGAAATTGATCTTAGTTGGTTTAAAAAAGACAATTCGTTAATCATCATTTGGACTCTAGGGTAACCGTGTTTTTCTCATTCCTGAGTTTATTTGACCATTGTGGACCTAATCTTGAGTGTCTAAAATTGTTGTCACTTTGGATCCTTGCATCATAGCTATCTTTGAGTTAGTAAGTGAAGAAAGTTATCTCATATTATTACATTTTATTATAGAACATTATAACTCTTGGATAATTCCACAATTGTGAGACCAACCGTGGCATATTGTGTTAACCAATCATGAGACTTATATTGGCACATTATGTTAACGAGAGTGATAGATAATTACATAATTACACCTTATTAATTGAACAAGTGATTACTTTACTACCCAAGAGTGATACCAACGCTTCTTGGAGTCTTCCTATTTACTAGTGTTTTCTCTCTCATGTTAGTTATGACTAGGTTTCAAGTGAGTCACGGTAAACAACCTCAAGTTAACTTTGGTCAATTACCCTTAGTTCCAACTTGTAAAAGATGTAAAGGAAAAGAACCTATCATGATCAAACACCTAAGGGAAAAATAGAAATTGAGTTTACTCCTAGCAATCTTAGTAAATTGAACATACCTAGGCCCTCCTCACTTTTTAAGCAAGACATGTTATTCACTAGAAGCAAAGATAAAAGCATGGATGAGATGATAAATGATAGATTATTAAGGCAACATGGGGTTGAAACTTTGAGATCTCACATAAATCATGAAGATATTGATGGAACTACCTCAACAAATGATTTTTTTGGAAGAAATCAATACTACTCTCTATTTCTTGCTCCTCCTAGATTATCACCTAAATCCTCTCACCCAATGGATGATAAAATTAGACAAGATGGATTGGAAAAGATAACATACTTGGAGAAGAAAATATTATGTAATTTATGTGTACTTCAAAGATTTTTATCACATATTTGGAGATGTCTTGTCATTGATGCCAATACAATTCTTTCCTTTTGTCATTATTCTTGCCTCTCTTGGTCATCTCAAAATTATCCCATTGAGATTACATCCCATGTTAGTTGTACTCAAGTTCATTCAAAATTATTATAATCTTAAATTAATGTACATACATAACACATTTCTAGTGATCAAAGGAATACGGTTACACCGAGATTGTCAAATGAATATAAATCTTATATTGAGTTATTGTTATTGATGGGTGTGGGGTTTCCACAATATGTGAGCAACATTATTTGGATCTTGGTTATGAAGTCAATGAATAAGAGGGACACATTTCTGTTAAGAAAAGATGTAATGAACACATTGAAAAGGGTGTGTTCCCTTCAATAAAAAAAAAAAGAAATTGATAACCAAAAGTTTAAGTTTATGGCATGTAGAGGAAAAAGACAACTTCTTCTACTATAAAACACCCAATAGTGGAGAAAAATTTCCATTTATTATAGGTATTCAAACACCATGGATGCAAGAGATGATGGTAGGATATTCACATAACTCTATTATAGCACTGGATTCCACTTTTTCAACAAACAAATATGTTGTGTGTAATGCCCCGCCAAGGGATCCAAAGAATTAACCTAGAATTTCACTAAGTTTAGTAGCATTTTTTTTAATGAAAGTAAACACCACATATAACTTATGCACAATAACAGAAGCAATAGTAATGTTCATCTGAAAGTAAACATAACATACATAATAGATTACATCCTTTTAGATCCCTTAACGTTGAATTACATACATGAATCCATCAAGTACAACATCCATATGAAACAATAATGATAAGTCCAATGTTTTTACATTACATTTTAAATACTCAATCATCCACTGTACATGTAATAGGGTATGACAACCTCAAAGAATATACATACATAGAATAAGGTACATCATCATATTCTAATCCATGATACATCAAAGTAAAGATAATCACATGATACATCATCATAGAAAAATATACATCCATCATAAAGATCAAAAATAAACTAAGTGCATGGTTCCTCCTAACCGTTAATAGCATCATTAGACCATCGTGGATCCTAGCCATCCCTCCATGCGTAACATTCCAAATCACCGAAGAGATCATCAGTATTACATAGTAGGAATGTCACTCCTAATATATACAACATCATATGTAGAAAGTAATCTAACATAAGATAACATCATCTAACATATGCTAATCATCAATGAAAAAGGATACACATCCACCATCATGAAAGACGCATCAGCCACGATGTCTCAATGAATCTCAAATGATAAGAGTGGAAAATCCAGTACCACCCGATCGCGTGGTACCTAAGTGGTCCACTCCCACCATGTATTGGAGATAATCTCAAGTCCCAAATAGGCTATCCAAAATCACATAGCACAAATCTCCATAAGTCCAGGAATCCTAAAAGTATACTAACTCAAAGGTTCCAAATACAAAATCTGACATCTAATCCCAGAGGCACACAATGACATGTAGGAACCTACTATGCAAGCGAGAAAGTGTCATCACAATTATCACATACAAGTTACCCTGGCAGTTAGCTAAACTCCATGGGTTCATACTGCTTTCATGCGGCCACTAGTATCCTCTCATACTGACGAGGCATACTACGGAATGCAAGGTCGCAACCATGCATCTCACTACTCCCATCCTAGCTTGTACAAGCACTCAAGGCATGGGCGAGAACAAAACACTTATCTTTTTAGGTTCATTTAGTTAGTATTAGGTGTGAATGTTATCACTTATTAATCCAACTTACAATGAGTTACCCTGGCAGCCTCTTAGGGCCCCGACCCCCATTGCAAGCTACTTCCCGTCACTACATGCATATATCCTACCCTAATGCTCATGGACTCTCAAATCTCAAAATTACAAAAGATAATCCATAATAAAATCATCAAATATGCATAAAAGCATCAAATCTCCATGAGCAAACATCCATAGAAAATCGTGAACACAATAGCTCTCTATTGGCAACTGAAGTATCACTAATAATCAAACTATCCAATGGTTCTCAATAACCAAAATATCTCAATCAAACTGATCGAAGACTCCAAAAATGGTTGAGTCAAACATGTCACATCATGACATCATCAAGAATAAATCCACATTTTAGTCCCATCATGGCGACTAGAAAATAATCAAGGATAACTGATCGATGACCAAAAATAATGATTAAGTCAAGTATCTCATACATAAGAATCTCAACTATAACAATCAGTAATTACAAACAATGCATAGAGCATTCCATCACATAACCATGGTTGGGTTTATAAAGATCGAGATTAAAACATCATCATGTCACCACAATCACATAACTCCCAAGCCTCTGGTAGACGTCCTATACTGGTCAACACTAGTCAAACTAAAACCCAAAACAATAGCATAAAGAATTCACAATGCAAACACATGCTTTGGTTTTGCCAAGTTTACAACTTAAATTTAAATATAGAGATCTCAGTTTAGGTTTCCAAGTTTGAAGAATGAATGGAGGAACACATATATTGTTGTTGGATAAAAGTTTTCCGTAATAGAACTAAAAATCCATTTTCCAATTATAATATTTGTTTGATACATCCCCCACCAAACTATCAACTATTTATTTAAACAATTAAATCTTAATAGTTGAAAATTATTAAAAAGTCACCATTGTAAAAATAAACCTTCAATATAAATCATTTATCGAAAAATATTAACTTAAATTTATTAATAACACATATATATATATATATATATATATATATATATATATATATATATATATATATATATATATATATATATATATATATATATATATATATATATACATACATATGTAAATATATAAATAGTTATTACATTTTATAAAACTGATTTAACAATTTCGATCAACACCATATATATCATATGAAATAACAATGAAAATTGATTTCATGTATATCGATTGTTTTAAACGTTTTAACATAAACATTTTTAGTATAACATTATTATTAAATAACCCCCCCTTTCTCTTGCTGCGGTATGCAGTACCTGCGGTCGCAGGCACTGCGCCGACAGCGGGTACGTAGTACCCCTGTCGCCACAGACCTGCGACGATAGGCCTCTGCCCTTTGCAGGCATGGGGTACAATTCGTGCCCATGGCATTCCATTATAAACATTTTCTTAAACATTGTTTCATGCGATATGAATCTCGATGCGATTTATTAAAATTTCCCACTACGATTTATCAATCGCTCATTCGGTGTATTATATATATATATATCAGTATATGTATGTATGTATGTATGTATGTATGTATATGTATGTATATATATATATATATATATATATATATATATATATTCAAATTTTATAATAGATTCATAATAAATGTATACATATGCATATATATAAATATATATATATATATATATATATATATATATATATATATATATGTATGCAGATCTGAATATATAACCATGTATGTTTTTTTTTTTTTCCACAAAGATTATATCTACAATTAAGAATAAAATATTTGCATTATAGAATGCATATAAAATTTTCCAATAAATTAATCTACCCATATTGAGAATGCATATAAATATGAAACTTCTCAGAAGACATATGGAAGACACGAAGAAGACAGGGAATGCGTGATGCAGAAATAGCATAAATAAAATTACAAGAATCTACCCGAATTCTGATGCTAAATCTCTCTTCCTCAAAAAATCCGCAGGGCAAGCTTTTCCCTTCTTCAAAATTCTTGAGTCCTCCAATGCTCCAATTGCACTCCCAACGTTATGTCTAAGCTTCTAAGAATGCCTGAATATAAAGAACTTTCAAGAAACATCTAGAATGCTTCTAGAAATAGCTGGAAGGTGTCACCAACTAAGCATGTGTCTTTTCCAACCTTCAAGATGAGCCATAGGGTTGTAGACACCATGTGCTTAATTGATGCACTAACCCCTGTGTTGTTGACACATGAGAAATAGAGAAGTGTGTTAATTCCCATGCAAGCTTATAACTCCAATTTACTTTTAATATAATTTCTATTTAAATGTTTATAATTTCCATTTTAATCTTTATAACTTTCATTTTAATTTTTGTAACTTTTATTATTTTATTTATTTATTACTTTATTATTATTTTATAATTATTATTAATTTTAATTTCTAATTTCTTTTTATTTATTTTCTTTTTTCTCAATAATTCAAAATATCAAATAACATGATATTTTATATTAATTTCCTCAAATAATTAATTTATTAATTAAATCTATTTATTAAGACTTAATTAATAAAAAATTCACCATAGATCTCCAAGATAAAATATGAAAACCCATCATAGAGCAAATCACTCAAAATCAGTCTAAAGGGTTAAAAATCACAAATCATGTCATCCGACACATTCGGTGGGTAAAATATCCAGATACTTGTCCTACCTCACTAGGACAATTGGTTTAAAGGTTTGAGATTTGGATTTGAGAATTTATCTCCCTTCTCTTATCATTGAGATAGTATAATAGGGTACGCTCATCCTAGCAATTCAGGGAAGTCGATACCCGATACCTGCAACCTGCAGAAAAACCATGCATGTACATACAATATATAATGCTAAGCTAAATAGACAATGGCAGGAAGTGGTGCATCATGTAGATCCTGACTAAGCAGGTGACTACAACTCCCTTCCTTAACCACATCAGAAACACTATACAATAAGAAAACACCCACACCATACACATGCAAGTATGGGGTAAGTATCCATAATAAAACACATAAGATAATAAACCATCCAACTAATCATCAATAATAACTAAAAACAGTATAGTGATAATCATGTATGCATGAAATGTAAAGTCTAAATGATCTCATCATATAACCATTGAATCCATAACATAATGTCTGATAGTGTCAAAACAATACCACTAATCCATCAACATAATACTAGTCCATCAAAGTCTGATAATAATAGCAACGATAAGTCTAGAAAAGATGTGAACGAGGGTAGGCACTACATCCACCCCCCCTTGGGTTAGGCTTACTCCTAAAAGCCTACAAATAAGTAGGGATATAACTCCCTCAATCTAGCTGCATCCTCCGAAGTAGTTGAAGAATCATCAGTAGGGTCCCATTGGACCCTTACCTGCTTGATGGTTCGACCCCTGAGGGTCAACTCCCACTGCTGCAGAATACGAACCGGCTCCAAAGCCAGCTGCCCATCCTCTACCTGCAACACATTCCAATCAAGAACATGTACAATATCAAGAATATACCGCCGAAGTACTAGAACATGGAAAACATCATGAATGCGAGCTAGGCTGGGCTGTAGAGCAAGGCGGTAAGCAACCGGGCCAATCCTCTCCAAAATCTTGAATGGTCCCACAAAGCGAGGTGCTAGCTTAGAACCCTTTTCGTACCGGATTGGACTCTTTTGCAGTCGCACTCTCAAGAAAACCTTATCACCCACAGCAAACTGCTTATCAATCCTATGAGCATCAGCATATTTCTTCTGCCTATCCTGTGCTATAATCAAGTGCTCACGGATACGCACTACCTTTTGCTCCATATCACGAAGCATCTCAGGACCCAACAAGATGCGATCCTCAAGACTGTCCCAACTCAATGGTGTATGACAAGGACATCCATATAATGCCTAAAATGGTGCCATGCCAATAGAACTATGATACCCATTGTTGTAAGAAAACTCCACGAGGTAGAGATAATCCTCCCAATGTGTCTGCCTATCCATCACATACGTCCATAACATATCCTCCAAAACCTAATTCACCCTATCTGTCTGACCATCAGTCTCTAGATGATATGCCAAACTAAAGTTTAACTGCGCTCCAAGCTCATGCTGCAGCGATGTCCAGAATGCAGATGTGAATACAGGATCCCTATCAAAAATGATGTTTCTAGGAATACCATGTAATCTCACAATATCATGCATAAAGACATTAGCTACAGAAGCTACTATGTAGGAAGACCTAATCAGTGAAAAATGCGCCACCTTAGTCAATCGATCAACGGTGACCATGATAGCATCATGACGTTGAACTGTCACAGGTAATCCTATAATAAAATTCATGGAGATGATATCCCACTTCCAAGAAGGAATGAGATTAGGCTGCAAAAGTCCAGCCGGGTGCTAATGTTCTGCCTTAACTCTCTGACACTCAAGGCACCTAGCCACAAAATCAGCAATATCTCACTTCATCCTAGACCAAAAGAACAAACGTTTCAAATCAGCATGCATCTTCTTGACACCTAGATGTGCTGAGTAAGGTGTACGATAGGCTTTTTCTAGTCTCAAGGTACGAAGCTCATCCAAAAATGACACATAAATCCTCCCCAAATGCCTCAAAAGACCATCTAACTCTCGAACGTAACCTGCAAACTTACCTTCCAGAGATCTTCCTGAATCAATCTCTCTACACACTTCCTGATACCATGAATCCGTAGGAAGTGCCTGAAGAATCTGACTCCTCAAATCCACACTAAGAGTCATTGATGATACCACATGTCTCCTACAACTCAAAGCATCCACCACCACATTCTCCTTACCTTGAATGTACTTAACCTCAAAATCATACTCGCATAGAAACTCCAACCATCGCCTCTGGTGAGCATTCAAATTAGGTTGAGTAAAAATGTACTGAAGACTACAATGATCGCTATGTAGCTCAAATCTATGCCCTAACAAGAAATGTCTCCATATAGTCAAAGCATGAACTACTGTTGCTAACTCAAAGTCATGTGTAGGATAATTTAACTCATGATCCTAGAGCTTGCGTGATTCATACGCAATCACCCGTCCATTCTGCATCAACACTACCCCAATCCCTTCAAGAAAAGCATCAGTACATACCATGAAATCACCTTCTGGATTAGGTAGAGCTAGAATCGGTGCACTGGTCAAAATCTCCTTGAGCTTTTGAAAAGCTTCCTCACATTTCTCTGTCCATACAAACTTCTTTCCTTTCCTTTGAAGAGAAGTAATAGGATGTGCTATCCTAGAGAAGTTCTAGACAAATCTACAATAATAACCGGCTAAACCCATGAAGCTACGAATTTTTGACACATTAGTCAGTGTAGGCCAATCTATTATTGCCTGAATCTTTGCAGGATCTACTGAAATACCATCACCTAAAATAACATGCCCTAAATATTGAATCTTTGATTTGAAGAATTCACACTTAGCTACATTGGCATAAAGCTGATTGTCCCTCAAACATTGCAATACCAACTGCAGGTGTTCCTCATGCTCCTTCTGAGTCCTAGAATATATCAATATGTCATCAAGAAACACGAGTACAAACCTGTCCAGATAAGATCGAAACACACCATTCATCAAACTCATGAAAATCGATGGAGCATTAGTCAATCCAAAAGGTACCATTGTGAACTCATAGTGTCCATAGCGCGTTCGAAAAGAAGTCTTATGAATATCTGCTTCCTTAATGCAAAGCTGGTGGTATCTTGACTTAAGGTCAATCTTGGAGAACACTATAACTCCCTTGATCTGATTGAATAAGTCATCAATCCTAGGTAAAGGATGCCTATTCTTAATAGTCACCTTATTCAACTTTCTGTAGTCAATACAAAGGTGCAAAGAACCATTTTTCTTCTTCAGAAAGAGCACTAGAGCTCCCCATGGTGATACACTAGGTCGAATGCTCCCTTTGGCTAGAAGTTCCTCTAGCTAAGACGTAGCTCACCCAATTCCTGTGTGGTCATGCGATAAGGAGCTTTAGAGATAAGTTCCGCTCCAGGAATCAGATCAATACTAAAGTCAATGTCCCTCTTCGGAGGCATGCTTGGAATCTCACTTGAAAAACATCTGCGTACTCCTGCAAAATCGGGTGATCTAAAGTCTCCCTCATGGGATCTTCTCCATCAAGATCATTTACCATAATAGCAAATATCTGACATCCCTTATGAAAACTTCACTTCAATTGCATAGCAGAAATCATCCACAAAGATATAGGCCTTGGTATCCCAACTATCTGCACATCATTCCCTTGGTCATCTTGGCACATAATAATCTTCTTCCTACAATCTATACTGGCTCTATGAGATCCAAGCCAGTCCATGCCCAAAACCACATCATAGGAACCAAGGGGTATGACTTGAAGATCCACTGTCGTAACAAAGCTTCCTAAGCCAAGCTTGCACTTATGAACTACAGAGTCTATGGAGACCTTAATGCCTGATGCTAGATCCACTTGCCAACCATGATCTTGCTTGACCGCATCCAGCTTACACTTAGAAACTATAGATGGTGAAATAAATGAATCTGTAGCTCCTGAATCAAACAATACTGAAAGAGATATACCTCTAATAGCACCTGTGATCTCAACCACTGTTCCCTGATGATCTACCTGACGCTGATCAACTGCTGCAAAAAATCTACGAGCTCTACCTGCATCACCAACTGTAGGCTCTAAAACTGTTGTTGTGTCTGCTGAGACTATTGCTGATACTGCTTCCCCTTAGAGAAACAAAACTTCTTGTTACCACCAGAATTGTAGTTTCTTTTAGATCCTGATGCTGCTCATGCTCCTACAAAACCACCTTGACCAAGGTTGACACTTTGCTCAACAAGGATAGCTCGATGCACCACATCCTTGAGGGTTTTTGGCTCAAATACCTTAACTCCCCCAATAATACGGTTATTCAAACCCCTAATAAAATGCTGTGTTAATTGAGCTGATTTTTTTTTGAACCCTGAAAAAGGCATGAGCTCATAAAACTTACGCTCATACTCGGTCACTGACAAAGTGTACTGTCTGAGATTATGAAATTCATCAGCCCTTTGCTGTTTTCATTCCTATGGTAGGAATCGTTCATAGAAACTTTCTAGGAATAATTCCCATGTAACACTGCTCATATCGATTCCCAACTTCTTCTCCTCAATCGTCCACCAAGTGGCCCCACAATTCTCTAGATTGGTGATCGCAAACCTTGCCTTAACATTGCTGTCGAACTCCTGCATGGCAAAAATCCTGTCAAGGGAAATAAGCCACTTCTCGGCCACATAACCATAACCTTGCCCATTGAAATGCTTAACCTTGGATCTTGAAAGATCCTTCATCTGAGTGGACAAAATGGACCTCTAACGTTCCTTTCGAGGACTTCTAGATCTAGATCTATGCTCTTGTTCTGTCTGATGCACTTTGGGAAGTTCTTGAACAAGAGGTAGACATTCTAGAATAGTCTGTATCATCTGTCTCAAACTGACCTCTTCAGACTCAGCTTGGTCCTCTCTATGGCTCTCATCCTACTGCCTACTAGAGTGCTCTTCCCCGCTCTCTGCATGAGCCGATCCCTCATGGGAAGACTCATGGACACTGATAGCTCTGCTACGACCACAGCCTCTACCACGGCCTCTACCATGGCCTCTAACAGAAGACCTAGTCCCAGATACCATCCTACAATAGTACAAGGTACTAAGTTCAGTTCTATGTTTAGGTTTAAGTAAAAATTTCCAGTTTTGAAACTAAGTGTTGAAGTATGAAAAATATTCAAGTAACAATTCAAATTTTCCTTTAGTTCACCTAGTTCAAGTTTGGAAAGTTACACTTAATAGTTCAAAGTTCTAGTTGTTCCAAAATACCTAGAGCTCCCAATGTAGAAACCTGGCTCTAATACCAAATGTAATGCCCCGCCAAGGGATCCAAAGAATTAACCTAGAATTTCACTAAGTTTAGTAGCATTTTTTTTTAATGAAAGTAAACATGACATATAACTTATGCACAATAACGGAAGCAATAGTAATGTTCATCTAAAAGTAAACATAACATACATAATAGATTACATCCTTTTAGATCCCTTAACGTTGAATTACATACATGAATCCATCAAGTACAACATCCATATGAAACAATAATGATAAGTCCAATGTTTTTACATTACATTTCAAATACTCAATCATCCACTGTACATGTCATAGGGTATGACAACCTCAAAGAATATACATACATAGAATAAGGTACATCATCCTATTCTAATCCATGATACATCAAAGTAAAGATAATCACATGATACATCATCATAGAAAATATATACATCCATCATAAAGATAAAAAATAAACTAAGTGCATGGTTCCTCCCAACCGTTAATAGCATCATTAGACCATCGTGGATCCTAGCCATCCCTCCATGCATAACATTCCAAATTACCGAAGAGATCATCGATATTACATAGTAGGAATGTCACTCCTAATATATACAACATCATATGTAGAAAGTAATCTAACATAAGATAACATCATCTAACATATGCTAATCATCAATGAAAAAGGATACATATCCACCATCATGAAGAACGCATCAACCATGATGTCTCAATGAATCTTAAATCATAAGAGTGGAAAATACAGTACCACCCAACCGCGTGGTACCTAAGTGGTCCACTCCCACTGTGCTGAGGAGATAATCTCAAGTCCCAAACAGGCTATCCAAAATCACATAGCACAAATCTTCATAAGTCTAGGAATCCTAAAAGTATACTAACTCAAAGGTTCCAAACACAAAATCTGACAACTAATCCCAAAGGCACACAATGACATGTAGGAACCTACTATGCAAGCGGGAAAGTATCATCGCAATTATCATGTACAAGTTACCCTGGTAGTTAGCTAAACTCCATGGGTCCATACTGATTTCATGCGGCCACTAGTATCCTCTCATACTGACGAGGCATACTACAGAATGCAAGGTCGCAACCATGCGTCTCACTACTCCCATCCTAGCCTGTACAAGCACTCAAGGCATGGGCGAGAACAAAACACTTATCTTTTTAGGTTCATTCAGTTAGTATTAGGTGTGAATGTTATCACTTATTAATCCAACTTACAATGAGTTACCCTGGCAGCCTCTTAGGGCCCCGACCCCCATTGCAAGCCACTTCCCGTCACTACATGCAGATATCCTACCCTAATGCTCATGGACTCTCAAATCTCAAAATCACAAAAGATAATCCATAATAAAATCATCAAATATGCATAAAAGCATCAAATCTCCATGAGCAAACATCCATAGAAAATCATGAACACAACAGCTCTCTATTGGCAACTGAAGTATCACTAATAATCAAACTATCCAATGGTTCTCAATAACCAAAATATCTCAATCAAACTGATTGAAGACTCCAAAAATGGTTGAGTAAAACATGTCACATCATGAAATCATCAAGAATAAATCCACATTTTAGTCCCATCATGGCGACTAGAAAATAATCAAGGATAACTAATCAATGACCAAAGATAATGGTTAAGTCAAGTATCTCATACATAAGAATCTCAACTATAACAATCAGTAAATACAAACAATGCATAGAGCATTCCATCACATTACCATGGTTGGGTTTATAAAGATCGAGATTAAAACATCATCATGTCACCACAATCACATAACTCCCAAGCCTCTGGTAGACGTCCTATACTGGTCAACACTAGTCAACCCAAAACCCAAAACAATAGCATAAAGAATTCACAATGCAAACACATGCTTTGGTTTTGCCAAGTTTACAACTTAAATTTAAATATAGAGATCTCAGTTTAGGTTTCCAAGTTTGAAGAATGAATGGAGGAACACATATATTTTTTTTGGATAAAAGTTTTCTGTAATAGAACTAAAAATCCATTTTCCAATTATAATATTTGTTTGATACATCCCCCACAAAACTATCAACTATTTATTTAAACAATTAAATCTTAATAGTTGAAAATTATTAAAAAGTCACCATTGTGAGAATAAACCTTCAATATAAATCATTTATCGAATAATATTAACTTAAATTTATTAATAACATATTTACATATTACATATATACATACATATATATATATATATATATATATATATATATATATATATATATATATATATATATATATATATATATATATATATATATATATATATATATATATATATATATATATATATATATATATATATATATATATACACACATACATATGTAAATATATAAATAGTTATTACATTTTATAAAATTGATTTAACAATTTCGATCGACACCATATATATCATATGAAATAACAATGAAAATCGATTTCATGTATATCGATTGTTTTAAACGTTTTAACATAAACATTTTTAGTATAACATTATTATTAAATAACCCCCCCTTTCTCTTGCTGCCGTAAGCAATACTTGCGGTCGCAGGCACTGTGCCGACAGCGGGTACGTAGTACCCCTATCGCCGCAGACCTGCGACGGCAGGCCTTTGCCCTCCGCAGGCATGGGGTACAATTCGTGCCCATGGCATTCCATTATAAACATTTTCTTAAACATTGTTTCATGCGATATGAATCTCGATGCGATTTATTAAAATTTCTCACTGCGATTTATCAATCGCTCATTCGATGTATTATATATAAATATACATATGTGTATATATATATATGTTGTATGTATGTATGTATTCAAATTTTATAATAGATTCATAATAAATGTATACATATGCATATATATATATATATATATATATATATATATATATATATATATATATATATATATATATATATATATATATATATATATATATATATATATATATATATATATATATATATGTGTGCAGATCTGAATATATAACCATGTATGTTTTTTTTTTCTTTTTTCACAAAGATTATATCTACAATTAAGAATAAAATATTTGCATTATAAAATGCATATAAAATTCTCCAATAAATTAATCTACCCATATTGAGAATGCATATAAATATGAAACTTCTCAGAAGACATATGGAAGACACGAAGAAGACAGGGAATGCATGATGCGGAAATAGCATAAATAAAATTACAAAAATCTACCCGAAATCTGATGCTAAATCGCTCTTCCTCAGAAAATCCGCAGAGCAAGCTCCTCCCTTCTTCAGAATTCTTGAGTCCTCCAATGCTCCAATTGCACTCCCAACGCTATGTCTAAGCTTCTAAGAATGCCTGAATATAAAGAGCTTTCAGAAAACATCTAGAATGCTTCTAGAAATAGCTGGAAGGTGTCACCAACTAAGCATGGGTCTTTTCCAACCTTCAAGATGAGCCATAGTGTTGTAGACACCATGTGCTTAATTGATGCACTAACCCCCGTGTTTTTGACACATGAGAAATAGAGAAGTGTGTTAATTCCCATGCAAGCTTATAACTCCAATTTACTTTTAATATAATTTCTATTTAAATGTTTATAATTTCCATTTTAATCTTTATAACTTTCATTTTAATTTTTGTAACTTTTATTATTTTATTTATTTATTACTTTATTATTATTTTATAATTATTATTAATTTTAATTTCTAATTTCCTTTTATTTATTTTATTTTTCCTCAATAATTCAAAATATCAAATAACATGATATTTTATATTAATTTCCTCAAATAATTAATTTATTAATTAAATCTATTTATTAAGACTTAATTAATAGAAAATTCACCATAGACCTCCAAGATAAAATATGAAAATCCATCATAGAGAAAATCACTCAAAATCAGTCTAAAGGGTTAAAAATCACGAATCATGTCATCCGACACATTCGGTGGGTAAAATATCCAGATACTTGTCCTACCTCACTAGGAAAATTGGTTTAAAGGTTTGAGATTTAGACTTGAGAATTTATCTCCCTTTTCTTATCATTGAGATAGTATAATAGGGTACGCTCATCCTGGCAATTCAGGAAAGTCGATACCTGGTACCTGCAACCTGCAGAAAAACCATGCATGTACATACAATGTATAATGCTAAGCTAAACAGACAATGGCAGGAAGTGGTGCATCGTGTAGATCCTGACTAAGCAGGTGACTATGACTCCCTTCCTTAACCACATGAGAAACGCCATACAATAAGAAAAAACTCACACCATACACATGCAAGTATGGGGTAAGTATCCATAATAAAACACATAAGATAATAAACCATCCAACTAATCATCAATAATAACTGAAAACAATATAATGATCATCATGTATGCATGAAATGTAAAGTCTAAATGATCTCATCATATAACCACTGAATCCATAACATAATGTCTAATAGTGTCAAAACAATACCACTATTCCATCAACATAATACTAGTCCATCAAAGTCTGATAATAATAGCAACGGTAAGTCTAGAAAAGATGTGAACGAGGGTAGGCACTACATTGTGAGTATACCAATGTCAACTATATTAATATATATTAATATTCAACTATACCAATGCCAACTATATTAATATTAATTTCTAACTTGTTGATCCATGCTTGTGCTGAATCTTTTTTTGTATCATCAAATGTTGGTAGTGTCAACCTAGACATCCTATTCTACAAATCCCTGTTGAAAAAATGGTTCATTTGACTTCCCATTGATCCATTCTTTAAGTTGTGAAATTGGATAAATGGGAGTTGTTGTCTTATTTCTAGATCAATCTTCATATAAGCCTCCATGTTGGTGTCAAGATCTCCTTTCACAAGCCTTAGTTCTTCGCCTCCATTACTAAGGACTTGCTTAGGTATGAATGAAGATTGTGTAGGGCATGTGCCTTTGTTCTATGACTCAGAACCATTGCCTTCCATCCCATTGTCGGACACAGATCTACCACCCATGTCTTTCATAGTTTGCAGTACTGTTTGCATCAGCCGGTTATTCTGCTCCTGTTGTTTGGTCATTTGGTCCTGCATTTGACTTATGAAATTGAAAAGTTTTTCATCCTTGTCCATCTTATTAAAGCTGCCTCCTATCCTTGATAAATTCATTGTTGCCTTCTTTCGTTCTCTTTCAAGAGTGCATTGATCTCTTTGATCTAATTAGCCAAATATTGTATAGAATGAGTAGGGGATTGAAATGGGAATCACTCATTTGATTACATGTCCAAGACATTCCAAAAAAAGGAAATCTTTTTTCAATGAATAATCTTGAATGGACACCTATCGGAAATGAAAATATCTAGGAGCTTGACTTGTGTGTTGCTATCCCTCTTGGGAGACTTGTTCACTTTATCAAAGGAGAAGGTATGTTGCACGATGGCATCAAGACAACATTTCTACATAAAGCTCATAGAGAGCCCAAATTGAAAAACCCTACTGACCATAGTACCATAATGTATTCAAAGTATGCTTAACATTTTCCATATAATTAAGCGTTTCATATATATATATGTATAATTTATCATGTTGATTAATATATTGTTTTCTAGATGTCCTTAAATAGATATCATTGTGCTTTTGGGCTCAAGGATAATAGAAAAAATCCTAAAGACATTAAAAAGGTGAAAAGGATATGGAAAGTTTATACAAAAAAGGGGTTGCCAAATGAAAATAATTAGAGCATAATAAAACATGACATAAGAAAAAAAATACAAAGTTTATTCCAAAAGCTTTTTAACTATTTCATTTTGACACATGTTGGTATATTTACATCCATGTAGAATTACTAAGATACTTAAGATGTATATAAGTTTTACATTCATTCTACTTTCATAAATTTGGACTTCCTTAAAGTAAGAAATAGAATTTAATACCTATGTTTTCATAAAGTTTTTTATTTATTTATAATCATCTTGTTTTTTTTTTAAATCTTCAAATTAAATTTACTTTTGTGTACTTCAAAAAATTCATGTATTATAATGTAGATTTAATGGTACCACTACAAAACCTTTTCTACATATTTAAACAATATTAAGGGTCACTAATAATATTAAATTTTTTTAGGATGGGTAGAAAGAATAAGTGGGAATCACTTATCAAGTTAGATGTGCAAGACATCCCAAATGAAGGAAATCATTTCTCAAGTTGTGAACTTGAATGGACACCTATTGGAGATGATAGTAAACAACAAATAGATTGGTGTGCTGCTATCCCTCTTAAGAGGCTCCCTCACTTTGTCAAAGGGGAAGGTTTATTGGATAGTACTGAAACAACATTTGTATGTAAAAGGATTTTGGAGAGTAATTTGATAGAACCTACTAATCATGCCACAAAGATGGATTCAAGGTTTGTCTAGCTTTAATAAATTGATTAAGCATGTCACTTTTTTTTATATCCATTAACTTATATTTTTTCACATGTTTAAACAGTTATCATTGTGCTTTTGGGCCACTAGATAAAAGAAATGCACCAACAAGTGAGGAAATAAGTCACAATTTTATTTAAAAAAAGGGTTGTCAAACTCATTTTAATGTTAGGGTTACGTATGGTAGACTAGATGTTGCAATAATTACATATAATGAATTTAGTCATCAAGATGCCAATGGTGAATTTTGTCATGGAAAAAATGACCCTTCTAGTGATCCAAGGAGTAGTTTTGCACCAAGGTTATCAACTGAATGTAAATTATATATTGAATCCTTACTATTGATGGGCGTGGGGATTGACACAATATGTGAACAACATTACCTAGATTCTAGTCTAACAAGGTTGATGAATAAGAGGGATACTTGTTTGCTAAGAAAGGATGTGTTAAATGCATGGAAAAGAGTACATTCCCTCCATTCACAGAAAAATGAGGATAATGCAAAAAGTGTATGTTTGTGGCATATAGAGGAGAAAGATAACTTCTTTTTTTATAAAAAACCAAAAAATAAATAAAATATTCCATTTATCATAGGCATCCAAACACCATGGATGCAAGAAATGATGGTGAAACATTCACATGATTCAATTATTATGATGGACTTCACATTCTCAACAAACAAATACTGTATGAGTAGAACAATTTTATTTTTATTTTTTATGGATTTTTATTTAGCCATTAGTTTTATTTGTCTAAAAAATTAATATATTGTTTCTTTTTTCATGTGTAGTATCAACTTTATACTTTTCTTGTATTTGATGAACAAGAAGCCGGTGTACTGGTTGCATGGGCCATATCCTCAAAAAATAAAGTTGAGGATATAAATGAATGGCTAATAGAGATTTATAAAAGAGGGAAACAATATAGAGAAGATTGGCATGTCAACGCATTCATGATAGATGATGCTAGCATCGAGATTGAAGCAATAAGGTTTTCTCCAACATTATTTTATAGTTAGAAGAATGCAAATTTTTAATGTTTAGTTGATACAGATATATGTTTTCCAATTTTTAGCATAAACAAGTTTCAATTTAAGATTTTTTTTTTAGAATTATACTTATGAACTTTGATAATTAATTGTCTTGTAGATTATCCTTTAAGTGTCAAGTGTTGTTATGCATCTAGCATGTGTGTAGGGCGTGGCTGAAGAATGTGTACAAGTAAGTTAATATTTTATTAGAATATATGAAAAATCACATGCATAACATCATAACTCTATATTGTTGTACATAATCTAGATTTTTAAAAATAAAGATGTTGGAACAAGAATATTTGATAGACTAGTTGAGATAATGTATGCAATGCATGAAAATGAAGATGCCATTACTGATTTGATAATGAAGTTCATAGAGGAATTCAAAGAAGAGAAGGAATTCATTAATTACTTTCAGAGTTATGGGTGCCATGATGAGAGTCGCATTGGTATGACCATCAAGATTATCTTTTATATTTTATTATGAATTTATATAATTTAAATTAATTATTCTATATGCTAAGATGTCATCTTTGTTTTTCTAGCGATGTGGGAAAAAAGCTTTCGAAGCTTCCCTTATGCAAATCAAGAAACTAATGCTTCGATAGAGTTATATCACTCTCACATCAAGAGTCAACATCTAAGTGATTTTTCTAGGAAATGCACAAGAAGAATGGATTGGCTCATCTATACACTTCTTCATATGGTAGAGCCATTCCATAAAAATAAAAGATATTTGCAACAATTTGGATTTTTAACCAACTTCAAAAAGGAAACATATTACATAACTGCATTAGAAAGATTAAAATTAATACTAGATACTGATTGCTATCAAGATGACCAGCTACCAAACACATATAAAGTTAGAAGTCAAACTATTCCAGCAAAATGGTATTTCGTAAGGAAATTTGGACCAAATTTACATGTGTGTGATTGTGAATGGACAAAAAGAGGAAACACATGCAAGCATGTGTTGAAGATCTTATATATTCTAAAGAGAAACACACACAATAACGTTTTTGGTAAGTATCATTTAAAATTTAGCATTAATTTATTTACATTTTATTTAAAAAAAACTATGTTAACTACTTTAGTCTCATTTAAAATTACAGAAGCTTCTACTTCATTGGTCGTTGATGATGAGGAAGTCATAGGAAGATCGAGTCATGACATTAATGTCATTGGTAATGATCAATATGATCTCTATAGTTAAATATTAAATGATTTTATTTTTCTCAACATTAATTATGTAATATTTCAATTGTAGATGATTATATACTTTCTGGAAATCAAGATGTGCTTGAGGTTAACGTTGGTGAAGGTGACAAAACTGGTAAATTTTAAAACTATCATTTTTAATGAAATTTCAATATTTATCAGTAATTTTGACTTTGTCATTACATTTGTATTGCAGATAGTTGGAATTTATCTACTACTATCAATGATAAGTTTCAAAAATCTGTTGATTATTTAAATTCATTGCTCAAAAATTTACCAACTAGTGATTATGAAAAAGACATCTTTAGTCAATCTGTTGACAAATTTAGAGAAATTCATGCATCTCTTGCTTCATCTTCCAAATTTAAACCAATCCCTGGCTCAGATAACATATCTATTAGACGAATAACACCATGGTTTAGTCCAAGTAAAATGAAAAAAAGTCATTCCATTCACAAAAAGCGTAAATCCCTCTCTAGAAACTTAAATAGTAGAGTTGAGGAGAATGAAAATTTCTAGTTCCCCTTTATAGGATGCAAAAAGAAAAAGAAAAAGAAAAAGAAAAAGGTCACAAATCGCTCAAATATAGCTATTCAAGAAGAAAGAGATATTATTAGGCAACAAGGTGAGTGTATTTTTAAGAAAAAGTATTTTTGTAATTACATAGCAATAATTCTTATTTTCATTTCATGTATTAATCATATTTCATTGTAGGTTTGGGTGATTGAGAAAGTATTCCATGACGTCAATTACCTTTCTCCATTGATCTAAACCATACAACAATTGGTGAAGTGAAGTTTCCAAATGGTAAGCTTTTAGCTATTAAGTGTCTTTCTTACTTTTATAATAAAATACTTGGTTCATAGTTCTAACCACTTTTATATGTACAAGATACAATTATTAGAGATCAACCATCAATGATCAATACTATCCCTATCCATACCTTTGAACAAGTTATTGTAGGTAGATAGTAATTTTAATATTGTTTAGATTATTTACATAAATTAATTTTATACTTGAACATTTTATATAAGTTAAAATGTTAAATATAAGTTTTTTATGTAGCTTTGGATGATCAACAAGATGCTCAACAACTTATGGTGCCCTTCTCTATTGATCTTAACCAAACGTTAACAATAATGGATGTGATAAATACTAGACAAGGTAATGACATTATATAAATCAATGAATTATGAGTCTTTAGTTTGTAAATTTATTTTGCCAAGTTTACATACTAAATGTTCATATTATTGGAGGATTAGATGATGAACATAAAAATCAAGAATACATGCAACCAGATTCCATTGAATCTAATCAGGCACCAACAAAAAATGATGCAATAGAAGCTAGATATGGTAATGAAGTTATGAAATAAACATAATTATGAGTATTAAATTGAAAACTATATTTTAAATTTATTGATGATATATATTAAATGTTAATGTTTTTTTTGAATTAGATGATCAACAAAAAATTCAAAAAAGCATGCAACCATATTTTATTGATCTTAATCAAACAATAGTAAGAACGAACACAATGCAAAGTAGAGATGGTAAGAAAAATACGAAATGAACTTCAATCAATTGTGTCTTTAGTTTGAAAATGAATTTTATTATTAACACAATATATTTGCAGGTGTTGATGATGTTTATATGGAGGATGGTGATCAACACTTTTTTGTAAATTTATCAAAGTGATAAAATGGTTCCAATTAGAAGAGAGGTCAATATAAGTCAAGACTAAGAGCTTCACTATGAAGGATTTTCAAAACATATTGTATTATTTTATCATCAAAATATTACATCTTTGATTTTGTGCTTTTACAAGGGATTTGATTTTGTCTCGTAGTGAAAGCATTATGATGCTTTGAGTTATATTTTGGTAAAATAGTTGTTCATCATCTTCATATATTTATGTTATCTTGAACTTTCCATGTGTTATTTGATTAAAGTTAGCATGTAATGTTTGATCCAACTTTAGTATTGCAATAACACAAATGTTGAAATAACATGTATGTGTATGGTTATGAATAACATGGTCAAATTAAGCAATTTTTTTGTAACATTTTATGTGGTTAAGAATCACATAATTTTTCTCATTCTTACTTAGAAGAAAATAAGATGAGAAGATATAGAATATATAAAATGAAATGATTAAGTAGGTTAACTATCTAAGAAATTATATTCAACATGGTTGTCTTATGAATTATTTTGTACAAAAAATTGATACTTGATAAGTAGGAGATCATTTCCATGGAGGAAACTCCATAATTAAGCGCACTCAGGCTGGAGTAGTACTAGAATGGGTGACCTCTCAGAAAGTCTTGGTGCTTCACCCTTGTGAGCAGCACCTAGATCCAATGAGTGCTAAGTGTTACATTTATACTCATGAGAGACAGACTCATGTTGAATCACTACTCATGAAACATGGGTCAAAGAGTTTGGCTCAAAATCACACACTTAAATCTTGAGAGGAATATCACAAATTGATACTTGCTTAGTTTTTTGTCATTAAATAAGTTTCATAAATAAATGAGGAACTATTAATGTTACATGACAATGGAGACAACACATAAACATCTATGTTAAAAAATAAACAAGTTTGAAAACATATGTATTTTTATGTTGTATTTATAAAAGAAATAAAATATTTTTAAATTTTATTTATTATAATTATTAATTTTAAACTATTTCATTTCAATTTTTAAAATTATTTTCTTTTTCAAAATCAGTTAGAAATCTTAAATATGTTAAATATAACTATGCAAAAATATTATTTTATTTTTTAATGTACTAAATTATTAATTGAATTTCATAATATAATTAATATAATAATCAATCGATTTAATCTTATCTTTCAAGCAACTAATTTTTCTTTAAAAAACTTATTACTTCTATAAAATAAACAACATTTATTTTATTTCTATATTACTATATATTTAAAACAAAAAAATTAACAATATAATTATTATAATAAAAATATATAAATTCTATTTACTTATTTAAAATAACTAATATTTATTATGGAATGAGCTCTCTGGGTCCATTGATACAGACTCCACTAGAAAAATGGCGGGACGAGCATTTATGGGTTTGATTGATATTAATTGCAAGAAGTTGGCAAGAAATATTGCTTGTTGGGCAAGCTGGACGGAGGAGGGGATGGCGGAGGGCAGCGTCGGATAACATATGGCGCAGTTAGAATATGGCAGTTGGAATGAATAGACGTCTGTACTTGCGCCTGCTGACTGCATTTGTAATGCCCCGCCAAGAGATCCAAAGAATTTCACTAAGTTTATCAAACAATTTTTTTTTTAAACATGAAAGATAAACCATTCACAACACTTGCGGAAGCAATAAAAAAAATTCGAATAAAAGCACACATAACATAACATAACAAATTACATTCTTTAAGATCCCTTAACGTTGAATCAAATCTAAATTAACTATTCATCTAACATCACATCCTTATGAAATAACAATGATACATCCAATGTTCTTAAACCATATACAAGTGTCCTTTTGTAATTATATTTTAGTTTAGCTCAATCATCCACTGCACAAGTTACAAGGTATGAAAAAGCTTAAAACAATAAACATCCATGTAAATAAAGTACATCATCATCCAATATTAATCCATGATGCAATAACATAATGAAACCATAAACCATACATGATACATCATCGCAAAAGATATAAACATCCATCACAAAATATAATCATATATCACAAACATAAATAACTAAGTGCACGGTTCCTCCCAATCGTAAATAGCATCATTAGATCATCGTGGATCCTAGCCATCCCTCCGTGCGTAACATTCCAAAGCATCGAAGAGATCATTGGCTATTAACATAGTAGGAATGTCACTCCTAAAACATCCTACTAACATGTAAAGTAAAGCATAGGATACCATCATCTAACATATGCAAATCATCAATATAAGAAACATACCAAAAAATACATCCATCATAAGGTATATCATCTATCATAATGCTCCAAGTTCATAATGAAGATAAATACCAACCAAGAAAGCATCAGCCACGGTGTCTCAGACGGATCCCAAATGATAAGAGTGATAAAACACTACCACCCGACTGCGTGGAACCTAAGTGGTCCACTCCCACCGTACTGAGGAGATAATCTCAAGTCCCAAATAGGCTTTCCATAACACATACACACATCTCCATAAGTCCAGTAATCCTAAAAGTATACTAACTCAAAGGTTCCATCACACAAAACCGACATCTAATTCCCAGAGGCACACAATGACATGTAGGAAACCTACTCTGCAAGCGAAAAAATGTCATCACATTTATCACGTACAAGTTACCCTGGCAGTTAGCTAAACTCCACGGGTCCATACTGATCTCATGCAGCCACTAGTATCCTCTCATATTGACAAGGCATACTACGGAATGCAATGTCACAACCATGCATTCTCTCTACTCCCATCCTAGTCTGTACAAGCACTCAAGGCATGGGCGAGAACATCAAAACAATTATCTTTTTAGGTTCATTTAATTCCCATTTAGTGTGTAAATGTTATCACTTATTAACCAAACTTACAATGAGTTACCCTGGTAGCCACTTAGGGCCCCGACCCCCATTGCAAGCCACTTCCCGACACTACAAGTAGATTACCTACCCTAAGCTCATGGAATCATAAAATCTCAAAATCACAAAAGATAATCCATAATAAAATCATCAAATATGCATAAAAGCATCAAATATCCATAATAAGAATCATCAAATCTCCAAGATAAGAATCATCAAATCTCCATGAGCATCTGAAAAAATATCCATAGAAAATCATGACCACAACAGTTCTCTATTGGCAACTGAAGGCATCACTGATAATCATAAGTATCCATTGGTTCTCATTAACCAAAATATATCTCAAGATAAATGGTTCTCAACAAGCAACCAAGAATATCTCAAAATCATACTGATCGAAGACTCCAAAATGGTTGAGTCAAACATGTCACAACATGACATCATCAAGAGATAAATCAACACTTTAGTCCCATCATGGCGACTACAAAGTAATCCAAGGATAACTGAACAATGACTCAAAAAATGATTAGCTCAAGTGTCTCATACACATACATCTTAACTTCACACATGAAGACTGATAAACAATAACAATCAGTAAATACAAACATTTCATAGAGCATATGATCACATTACCATGGTTGGGCTTATAAAGATCGAGACCAAATAAGATCAACATGCCATCACATCTCATAACCTCCGAGCCTCTGGTAACAACCTAGGACTGGTCAACACTAGTCAACCCAAAACTCAAAACAAGAAGCATATAGAATACACAATGCAAACACATGTTTTGGTTTACTAAAATCACATAGTTGAATTAAGTGTAGGGCTTCAATTTTTGTTTCAAGTATACTTCAAGTGTATAGGTTTTACCATTTGACCTACAAGTCAACTCGTTTGTTCTCTAATAGCATTATCCTTCATAATATTCTAAGAATAGCTTAAGGGTAAATACTTTACTCATTAAACTGATCATCATTGACCTTTAATTAAATTGTTCTCTTTATTTAACTAAGATCCATATTTTAATTGATTAAATCTTCTTTAATGTTATTTCTACATTTTCAACATAATCAAAGGATCGTTATTTATTTATAAAAGAACCAATTATAAATTTATTAGAATGATCAATTAAATCCATCAATTAACTTAGGTACACAATTCCATGACCTTTTATCATTCTAATAGTTTTCAATTAAATATTACTAAGTCTCACTATTAAAATATCTAAGGTCATTATTCAAGTCATGAGAGTACGACTTGTCAACTTCGATATACATACTTCACAACTTTGCTAGAGGAATTGATATTAGCATATCAATTAAAACTTTGTTACATAACTTAATTATTAATTAAATCTAATTAACTCCAATTAATTAATAATAACATATCCATGGCAACGTTCCCATTAATATCAATTGATTAATAACTATCTATAATTTGTAAGTTAAAAGTCAACTATAACTCAAATCTCTGATATTCATATTAATAGTTCAATAACGACTTGTTATTATTTAATGGCAAGTTATAGAAAATCTATAATGACCACATTCGTCATTCTATCAATGAATTTTAATATTCCCTTGATAAAACAATTAAAACTCTATTATCAATTAAATCTAATTAATTCTATGATTAAATTAACTAGTAGCTATGTCAATAACTACATGATTATCAGCTAATAATAGTTTCGTTCATTAAGAGTCAACTATGTATCATTCCATCAATGTTCAAATTATTACTTTACTAATAAAAAATTATAATAAATCCCCAATATTAATATCTCAACTAAATATGTCCTATGTTGGTTGATAAATAGATTAATTATACTTCTTCTACTATTAACTAATCTTAATTAAATTAGATTAGTTAATAAATCATATAAAACTAATGCATAAAAATAAGATTCTACTAAGGGAAGATTGCAATAATATCTTTAATTCATTCCATGCTTTGATATATTATTTTTGTGAAGTTTAAGCATAAAGAACTCTTGGTTATAGGAAATGGAGAAATATCTATCCTTGAATAAAACAGTCTCAGTACGAAGGTCATATCTCCCTAATGAACGGTTGGATCGGGCTGAAATTGAAATATGTTGGAGAGGGCCAAGTTGCACCACTTCTGATTGGAGCGATCGAATAAATTCGCTCACGATAAAAAGTTATGAATGACTGAGTTTAGGTCTATCCAAGGGGCAGCGATAGGGCAATTTGTGATGAATTAAGAATTTCTCCTAAAAGGTAATTGTTCTCTAAATTTACCCATTCATCCATCTATTAGGTTTGTCCATACACATCTGAAAATATAATTTGATAGAAAGATTACATCTAACCATTCAAATTTTCAACTTAGAATTTTTATTTTAATTTCAAATCTTGTCTTTATAATTTAATATAAATTCGAACCCAAACCCGATTTATACCTAATTATTTCTCCTTAATTGGATCTAGGGTTTTCTATTGTTTTCTTCTCAACCAAATAAAATATCTAGATTCCAATTCAAATTGTAAATTCAATCACAAAGAGTATTCAGACACATATAACAGACACAATGAAGACAGGAAGAGAAATAGTGCAAAGAGAATATGTGAATATCACGAGTGCACCTGAACACTGATGCTAATTCCTCCAAGACCCAAGCCAACCGAATCCTCCAAGTGACTAGAAATGCTTGTAGAAGCATATAAACATGTAGAAGCATATGAGCTTCTCAAAATGCATGTAAGCTTTGATGCTTGTAGCTTGTAGCTTCCATTAAGCTTGTTCAAACACACTAGAAGAGCCTCAATTTAAAGGCCTCTAAGATGCATCTAGAGTGTCTCTAGAAACAACTAGAAGATAAGCATGACAACTAAGCACAAGTCTTCTCCAACCTTCTAGACGAGTCTTAAGGTTGTAAACACCATGTGCTCAAATAAAATGCTAACTTCTAAGTGTAGACAACTAGTGTATTCTTAGAGTACAAACCCTTGTGTTGTCTACATGACAACTCCTGAGAATTTGCCAACTCCTATGTGAGCAAATATTAAAATAATGCACTTAATTAATTTAATATTTACTTTTACTCTTTCCAATTTAATTTATTTATTTATTAAATCTCATGCACTAACTTTAATAATTCCACTTTTCAATCTTAATATATTTATATTTTAATCACATGAAATCTAGAATCTTTTAATAATTTTAAATATATTTTTCACTTTTAAATTTTATTTTCAAAACTTAATTACTAAAATATTTATTAGCTTTAATAATAATATTATTTTTTCATTTATTTAAAAATGAACTCCAAATATATTATTGTTAAAATAAATATTGTCACATTCCAAATTTAAACTTTAAACTTTTATTTTCAAATTTAATTATTTAATTTAATTAATTTCTCAATTAATTAAATAAATATTAAAATATCATATTAATTTTCCATTAAATTAAACCATTAATTAAATTTTTTAATTAGGCTTAATTAATAGAAAATACATCAAAGACTCATAAGGTAAAAATATGAAAAATCCATCATAGCCAAAATACATACAAAATCAAATTAAGGGTTTAAACCACGAATTACGTCATCTGACGCATTCAGAGGGTACTCAACTCAGATACTTGTCCTAATTTTCCAATTAGAACAAATGGCTTAAAGGGTTGGGATTTGGACTTGAGAATTTATCTCCCCTCTCTTATCATTGAGATAGTGTGATAGGGTACGCTCATCTTAGCAATTCAGGGAGGTCAATACCCGATACTTGCAACTTGCATAAAAACCAAGCATGTACAAGCACAATATATATACTAAGCTAAACAGGCAATGGCAAGAAGTGGTACATTGTGTAGATCCCGACTAGCAGGTGACTACGACTCCCTTCCTTAACCACATCAAACATGCCATACAAAAGCAAACACGCAAAGCAAATGCGCACACCATACACATGCAAGTATGGGGTAAGTATTCATAAGAAAACACATGATAATAAACCATCTTACTGATCATGATTAATAACTGAAAGCAATGTCATCATCAATAATTGCGAACACTAAAAATAATCATCGTACATACATGAAATGTAGAGTCTAAGTAATCTCATCACATAATAAACTGAATCCATAGCACAATATCTGATAATCTCAAAAGAATGCTGCTAACTAACAACATAAAACTAGCTCTAAAAGAGTTCAGCAACGATAACAAAATGTGAACCAAGGGCAGGCACTACAGCATTTGTACTTGCGCCTGCAGAGTCACGATGGAGGAGGGGCCCGACCGATGCAAATATGTTGCACCGTAGCCGATGCCCTCGGAAGGTACTCACTCCGCCTACGGTATGATATAATTATTTCATGTTAGCCTTCATCTGCCTCATAAATTCATCCTTGAAAGCCTATTTTTCTTGTTCTTTGTTTCAATCAAATCCTATTTTTTCTACTCTTTGTTTATGTTTGGATTGGAAACAATGGCATCTTCATCTAGCCACGAAATTAGGGAATTTAATGCTTTCGATGGAATAGAATTGCCCAACGCAAGATGGAAGGCTCCTGATCAATCTTCAAAATTGTTTGATATTTTTATCAACCACAGAGGCCCAGATGTCAAACAAACTCTTGCTACCCAACTTTACATCTCCCTTGAGATGTTGGGGATAAGGGCGTTTCTTGATTTTGAAGAGAAGGACCTAGGAAGTTCATTTCCCTCTATTACTAGAATAGCCATCCGCTCAGCCAAAGTACACATAGCTATTTTTTCCAAAAGATATGCAGAGTCCCCTTGGTGTTTGGCTGAGCTGGTTCAGATGTTAGATACTAAGGCCAAAATTATTCCAGTGTTTTATGAAGCGGAGCCATGGGAACTCCACTACATAGAAAAGGGACAATACGCTGCTACATTCAGCAAACATGAAGAGAATGACAGATATATAGAGAAGCTGAGCTAGTGGAAGGAAGCACTCCAATCTCTTTCATTTATAGCTCGACAAGTATTTCACAGGTAATCTTTATGTGCTTTCCATAGTTTTACTCTATGTATAATTCTTTTTTCCCATGAAATCTGGTTTATTATTTTCTTTTTATGTAGTTCCAGCGACTGCGAAAACATAGTAGCAGCAATACAAAAGGAAGCAGCCGGGAAACGACACTTGCATGTTGCTAAGTATCCTGTAGGGCTCAACAATATGGTGAAAGATTTTGAGAGGCAATGCCTTGGTGAACTTGTACAAGATTTTGAATACCAGTGCGGGCTATAAGAAAAGAAGCCTAAAATTGTTGGTATTTTCAGTATGGGTGGAATAGGCAAGACAACTCTGTCAAAGAGTTGTTTAACAGAAAACATTCAAGCTACTCTAGAGCAAGTTTTCTGTTTGATGTGTGAGAAGCCTCTGTGAGAAGAGAACTATGTTCCTTGCAAAGTCAGCTTCTCAAAGATCCCTTCCATCAAGATCGCAGTTTTAGAAGTGTAGACGAAGGAACAAGGTATCTGAGTGACTGTTCAGAATTAGATATAGAGAAAGGAAGAGATAAAGAAGAAAGAACAATCAATTTGCAAAGAAGACCCTCTACAAGCTTCTTACTAGTTTTAGATGACATCGATCATGTAGACCAGTTAAATGCTCTACTGGTCATGGATATGATAGCTAAACCAGTTAATTGTCTGGTTCTTGTCACAACCCGCGATGTTGGAGTGCTTGTAAACGCAGGAATCAATGTTGGTTATCCTTTAAGAGGAATGGGAACAAACCAGGGGAGAGAACTTTTCTATTGGCATGCCTTTGGCGAACCCAATCCACAAATTGGCTATGAGACTCTGGTTGACAAATTTGTAGAGGTGTGTAGTGGGTTACCTCTATCTCTCCAAGTTCTGGGTCGGCACGTTCATGGCAGAGCTCACAGTTATTGGAAGCTAGAATTGGAAAAAGCTAGAACAACGCTGCCCCGAGATGTTATGCAAAGATTGAAAATAAGCTTTGATTCATTGGATGATAAATAAAAATAGGTTTTCATGCATACCGCATGCTTTTTGGTAGGGAGGCCGAAGATTATAGCTGAAAGAGTATGGAAAGGATCAGGATGGAATGCGCAACACGCCCTGGAAACACTAAAAGATAAGTGTCTTGTAGAAGAAAGAGACGAAATGAGTCGAAAGGAGTATAATCCGAGAGAAATTGTATTGACAATGCATGACCACTTGAGGGACTTGGGCAGAGAAATGGAAAAGGAGCTCAAGCCTCCTTATCGTCTGTGGCGTCCCCAAGATCTGCAATCTTTGGTATGCTTGTTACCCCTTCAGAGTCGTCCCTAGTATTTTAATGTTCCAAATCTTAACTTTTTATGACATATTTAGCAATTTGAGCTGCTTCTATGCATGCAGGAATCAATGGATTTTAAAACAATCCTCACCAAAATGAATATTAGATGTTTCCATTCCCTTTTCAACAAGTCCACGTTTTCACAGGTTACATTCTTTATAGGGCAATTAGATAGTTGTGCTCAGACGTCAACTTCCTTACTATGGCTCCAGATTGACGGGAAACTCCCAGATATAGCAAGCATTCATTCCTGGATTCCTCTTCAGAAGTTGTAGGATTTTATAATCGAAGGTTTGGATTTTATAATCGAAGGTTTAGGACTCACGTTGTCGGAGCATTGTATGCAGGTATAATCGCCTTTCACGGTTTAGTGGTATTCATTCTGATATGGATGTCTCTCTGATTATTATTTTATAAATCACTTTACACAAATTTATCTTTCTCGGATTTCAGGTGCCTCCCCAGTTGAAAGAGCCGCAAATTTCTCAAACCTCATCGAAAAAATTTCTCGAATGTTCAGGAATATTTGACAATTCAAAGAATGCGCTCTTAGGTGCCCGAGGATTGCCTTTACTTGAATTTCTCATTATAAATCTTTGTAGCTTATGTCTTAGGTCTTGGGAATTGAATGTGGAATAGGCTTCCAGTAATATAGAGATGACGTTCTATGAATCTTTGGTTATCTTGAATTTTAGTTTTAACAAGGTAGCCTAGATTAGAATGGTATGTACAGGCTAAGATAGAATGTACAAAAGCTAAGGAAACCGTTAATTTCATTTTTCAAATTTGTTAAAACTTTGGATTAGTTTGTAAAACTTTTTTTTGTTATATTTTAAACTCAGTTACTAAATTCTCTCCTGGATTTAGGAATTTGTGGTTCAATTCTCTCAAAAGTCTGGTCTTTGTTATATTTTGTCAAAAGTCTCTCAGCCATATCAAATTTTGTTGGAAATTCTTTTAGAGGAACCTTGGAAGAATTCAAATGACTTTTGGGCTACTTTGGTTTCCAGTAGATAATTTTTTTGAGAGTTTCGTGGAAAAAAATCACTTTCTTTACTTTTTCCAAAAGTTTTCAATGCCAAATTAGACTCAGAATTAGAGTCAAACACATGATTAGACTCAAATTACTAATCATATTTAATTTGAATTAAATGCTTCTTGAGAAGATTTAGGATGTATAAAAGTGCCTGACATCTATTATGGAATGTATGTAGTACATCATAATTTTTGCATAAAGGCTTTAAACATGTATAGACTACTATAAATTGAAAAAATCTAAAAAGATCTTTACTGTGGTCAAATCAGGATCCAATTCCTGCTTTCTTGGCTTCATTGAGTCTGATCCAAAGCTATTTTCGTTGAATCATCCAATATGATAATTAATGTGTGAAGCTTACAATATGACAACAATAAAAACCTTGGCCTTAAATGGGCCTATAGCATTATTTTTTATGCTTCTAATTTGCAACAGTAAAATGATGATGATTTGCTCAATTGTTTTTGATGATACTTGATTGGGATGGATGATTATTAATACTAACATTATTGTTTTTGAACAAAAACATTAATATGGTAATGTATTTTGCCGTGTTGTTCTAATATTAGCATAGTGGTGTATAACTTATTTGCTGTTGCATCTATACATATAAAAACATATATTATTGCACAAACGAATCCAAAACAAATCCTAAGCCAACCCTCCAAAAAATTGAATAAATTCTGAACTTGAATCTCTAATTAGAATTCGTACCCGAATGAGAACCGGTAACTTAATTTTTTACTATAAAATATGCAGAATATAAAGAACTGATGTTGATATTTTTATTTTAAGATTTCTGAAATTTGATAATGATGAATTTTTGTAGAGAGCTTAACCATATATGATTGGAATAATGCAGGAATGTCTTGTGGACTGCACCATCCAGGGCTTTCGTGTCTTACACTTAACAAGATTGAAAAACTTGGGGAAGTGGATTTAAGAATGGTAAAGACATTAAATTTTCTTGAGATCACAACTTGTAGGAATTTGAAAAGTTTATCAGGAGTATCTGATCTTGTAGAATTGAAAATTTCTGATTGTAAAGAGCTTGAGTCCCTGTGTCTCAATGGAATGCACCAACGAAAACTCCAGTCTATCACTCTTGATCTCATGAAAAAACTTGTGAAATTGGATTTAAGATCTTTGAAGACATTAAATTTTCTTGAGATTACAATGTGTAAAAGTTTGGTAAGTGTCTCAGGAAAATCTGATCTTGTAGAGCTTGTAGAATTGAAAATTTCTTGTTTTGAAGAGCTCAAGATTGAGTCCCTGTGTCTCAATGGAAAGCACCAATAGAGACTCCAGTCTATCACTCTTCGTCTCATGGAAAAACTTGTGAAATTGGATTTAAGATTTCTGAAGACATTAAATTTTCTCGAGATTAAAATGTGTATAAGTTTGATAAGTGTGTCAAGAATATCTAATCTGGAAAATCTCGTAGAATTGAAAATTTTTGATTGTTGGATGCTCCAAATTGAGTCCCCGTGTCTCAATGGAATGCACCAAAAGAGACTCCAGTCTATCACTCTTCATCGCATGGAAAAACTTGTGAAATTGGATTTAGGATTTCTGAAGACATTAAAGTTTCTCAAGATTACACAATGTGAAAGTTTGGTAAGTGTGTCAGGAATATCTGATCTGTCAAATCTTGTAGAATTGAAATTTTTTGATTGTAAGATGCTCGAGATTGAGTCCCTGTGTCTCAATGGAATGCACCAACCGAGACTCCGGTCTATCAATCATCATCGCATGGAAAAACTTGTGAAATTGGATTTAAGATTTCTGAAGACATTAAAGTTTCTCAAGATTACATAGTGTGAAAGTTTGGTAAGTGTGTCAAGAATATCTGATCTGTCAAATCTCATAGAATTGAAAATTTTTGATTGTAAGATGGTCGAGATTGAGTCCCTGTGTCTCAATGGAATGCACCAACCGAGACTCCAGTCTATCGATCTTCATCGCATGGAAAAACTTGTGAAATTGGATTTAAGATTTCTGAAGGCATTAAAGTTTCTCAAGATTACACAGTGTGAAAGTTTGGTATGTGTGTCAGGAATATCTGATCTGTCAAATCTTGTAGAATTGAAAATTTCTGATTGTGAGATTCTCGAGATTGAGTCTGTGTCTTAGGAGTCTTACCCTGGGGTCCCATGGGGGGGCTTGGGCTCTATATTTAAGTTGTTGGAGGTCCCACCATAATATTTTAGGGGGGCTAAAGTTTAATTTGGAATCTTTTCCTATTAACTAGGAGCCCCTACTTTTTAGTTGAGCGGATGCAAAAGGGGGGGGGGGGGGGGGGGGGGGGGCTGGAAATAGCCCCTACTGTTTAGGGAAGAATTCTGCCACTTGGAAAGAACCTAACCTTCATTTTCCCTCCAAATTAGGGAATTTAATGCTTTTGATGGAATAGAATTGCCCAACACAAGATGGAAGGTTCCTGATCAATCTTCAAAATTGTTTGATATTTTCATCAATCACAGAGGCCCAGATGTCAAACAAACTCTTGCTACCTAGCTTTACATCTCCCTTGAGAGATGTTGGGGATAAGGGCTTTTCTTGATTCCTAAGAGATGGACCTAGGAGATTCATTTCCCTCTTTTATTAGAACAGCCATCCGCTCGGCCAAAGTACACATAGCTATTTTTTCCAAAAGATATGCAGAGTCCCCTTGGTGTTTGGCTGAGCTGGTTCAGATGTTAGATGCTAAGGCCAAAATTATTCCAGTTTTTTATGAACAAGTATTTCACAGGTAATCTCTATGTGCTTTCCGTATTTTTAATCTATGTATAATTCTTTTTTCCCATGAAATCTGGTTTATTATTTTCTTTTTGTGTAGTTCTAGCGACTGCGAAAGCATAGTAGCAGCAATACAAAAGGAAGTAGCCAGGAAAAGACACTTGCATGTTGCCAAGTATCCTGTAGGGCCCAACAATATGGTGACAGATTTTCAGAGGCAATGCCTTGGTGAACTTGTACAAGATTTTGAAGACCAGTGCGGGCTACAAGAAAAGAAGCCTAAAATTGTTGGTATTTTCAGTATGGGTGGAATAGGCAAGACAAATCTCGTCAAAGAGTTGTTTAACAGAAAATATTCAAGCTACTCTAGAGCAAGTTTTCTGTTTGATGTGCGAGAAGCCTCTGTGAGAAGAGAACTATGTTCCTTGCAAAGTCAGCTTCACAAAGATCTCTTCCATCAAGATCACAGTTTTAGAAGTGTAGACGAAGGAACAAGCTATCTGAGTGATTGTTTAGAATTATATATAGAGGAAGGAAGAGATATAGAAGAAAGAACAAGCAATTTGCAAGATGACATCGATCATGTAGACCAATTAAATGCTCTACTGGTCATGGATATGATAGCCAAACCAGTTAATTGTCTAGTTCTTGTCACAACCCGCGATGTTGGAGTGGTTGTAAATGCAGGAATCAGTGTTGGTTATCCTTTAAGAGGAATGGATACAAACCAGGGGAGGGAACTTTTCTGTTGGCATGCCTTTGGCGAACCCAATCCACAAATCGGCTATGAGACTCTGGTTGACGAATTTGTAGAGGTGTGTAGTGGGTTACCTCTATCTCTCCAAGTTTTGGGTCGGCACGTTCATGTTAGAGCTCACAGTTATTCGAAGCTAGAATTGGAAAAAGCTAGAACTACGCTGCCCCGAGATGTTATGCAAAGATTGAAAATAAGCTTTGATTCATTGGATGATGAACAAAAACAGGTTTTCATGGATACTGCTTGCTTTTTTGTGGGGAGGCCGAAGATTATAGCTAAAAGAGTATGGAAGGATCAGGATGGAATGCGCAACATGCCCTGGAAACACTAAAAGATAAGTGTCTTGTAGAAGAAAGAGATGAAATGAGTTGGAAGGAGTATAATCGGAGAGAAATTGTATTGAGAATGCATGACCACCTGAGGGACTTGGCAGAGAAATGGCAAACGAGCACAAGCCTCCATATCGTCTGAGTCTGTGGCGTCCCCAAGATTTGCGATCTTTGGTCTGCTTGTTACTCCTTCAGAGTCCTCCTTAGTAATTTAATGTTCCAGATCTTAACTTTTTATGACATATGTAGAAATTTGAGCTGCTTCTGTGCGTGCAGGAATCAATGGATTTTAAAACAATCCTCACCAAAACGAATATCAGATGTTTCCATTCCTTTTTAACGGGGAACACCCAGATATGACAAGCATTCGTTCCTGGATTCCTCTTCAGAAATTGCAGTATTTAATAATCAAAAGTGTAGGACTCACGTCGTGGGAGCATTGTATGCAGGTATTTTGATCTTTTCAGACAAAAACTAAATCGCCTTTCACGGTTTAGTTGTATTCAATGATTCATTCTGATATGGATGTCTCTCTGATTATTATTTTTTAAATCACTCAGAGGTTTACACAAATTTATCTTGGATTTCAGGTGCCTCCCCAGTTGAAAGAGCTGCAAACTTCTCAAACCTCATTGAAAATGTTTCCAGATTCCCAATTGAAAGGGCTGCAAATTTCTCAAACCTCATTGAAAAAATTTCCACACAATTTAAAGAATGTGCTCTTAGGTGCCAAAGGATTGCCAACCAGAGGTTTGCCTTTACTAGAATTTCTCAATATAAATCTCTGCAGCTTATGTCTTAGGTCTTTCGCACTGAAGGTGGAATAGGCTTCCACTAATGTAGAGATGACATTCTGTGAATCTTTGGTTATCTTGAATTTCAATTTTAACGAGGTAGCCTAGATTGGAATGGTATGTACAGGCTAAGACAGAATGTACAAAAGCTAAGGAAACTATTAATTTCTTTTTTCAAAATTGTAAAAACTTGGGATTAGTTTGTAAAACATTTTTGTTATATTTTATCTAAGTTACTAGATTCTCTTCTGGATTTAGGAATTTCTGGTTCAATTTTTTCAAAAGTCTGGTCCTTGTTACATTCTGTCAAAAGTCTCTCAGGGATATCGAATTTTGTTGGAAATTCTTTTAGAGGAATCCTGGAAGAATTTAGATGACTTTTGGGTGACTTTGGTTTCCAATAGATCAAATTTTGGAGAGTTTGGTGGAAAAACACCACTTTGTTTACTTTTTCCAAAAGTTTTGAATGCTAAATTAGACTCAAATACATGCTTAGACTCAAATTACTAATCATATTTAATTTGACTTAAATGCTACTTGGAGATTCAGGATGTATAAAAGTGCCTGACATCTATTATGGAATGTATGTAGTACATCATAATTTGTGCATAAAGGCTAACATGTATAGACTACTATAGATTGAAATAATCTAAAGAGATCTTTACTGTGGTCAAATCAGGATCCAATGCCTGCTTTCTTGGCTTCATCAAGTCTGATCCAAAGCTGTTTTCGTTGACCTTGGCCTTAAACAGGCCTATAGCATTACTTTTTATGCTTCTAATTCACAACAGTAAAATGATGACGATCTTCTTAATTGTTTTTGATGATATTTGATTATTAATGCTGACATTATTGTTTTTGAACTGAAATATTAATATGTTGATGTATTTTGCTGTGTTGTTCTAATATTAGCATAGTGGTCTATAACTTATTTTCTGTTGCATCTATACATATAAAAACATATATTATTAGACAGACGAATCCAAGAAACAAATCCAAAGCCAACCCGCCAAAAAATTGAATAAATTCTGAACCCGAATCTCTAACCAGAATCCCTACCCGAATCGGAACCGGCAACTTAATTTTTTACTATAAAATATGCCGAATATAAAGAACAGACACTGATATTTTTAGTTTAAGATTTTTGAAATTTGATAATGATGAATTTTTGTAGAGAGCTTAGCCATATCTGATTGGAATAATGCAGGAATGTCTTGTGGACTGCACCATCCAGGGCTTTCGTGTCTTATACTTCACATGATTGAAAAACTTGGGGAAGTGGATTTAAGAATGGTGTAGACATTAAATTTTCTTGAGATCACAGCTTGTAGGAATTTGAAAAGTTTATCAGGAATATCTGATCTTGCAGAGCCTGTAGAATTGAAAATTTTTGATTGTGAAGAGCTCAAGATTGAGTCCCTGTGTCTCAATGGAATGCACCAGCAGAGACTCCAGTCTATCACTCTTCATCTCATGGAAAAACTTGTGAAATTGGATTTAAGATTTCTGAAGACATTAAATTTTCTCGAGATTACAATGTGTAAAAGTTTGGTAAGTGTGTCAGGAATATCTGATCTGGCAAATCTCGTAGAATTGAAAATTTCTGATTGTGAGATGCTCAAGATTGAGTCCCTATGTCTCAGGAGTCTTAGGTGTCTGCAGAGGATATCATTTGATAGAAGTGTGAGTGTGAAATTTTTTGAATTGAATGGCTGTAAAAAATTGAAAAGTTTATCAGGAATATCTGATCTTGCAGAGCTTGTAGAATTGAAAATTTCTTGTTGTGAAGAGCTCAAGATTGAGTCCCTGTGTCTCAATGGAATGCACCAGCAGAGACTCCAGTCTATCACTCTTCATCTCATGGAAAAACTTGTGAAATTGGATTTAAGATTCCTGAAGACATTAAATTTTCTCGAGATTACAATGTGTAAAAGTTTGTTAAGTGTGTCAGGAATATCTGATCTGGCAAGTCTCGTAGAACTGAAAATTTTTGATTGTGAGATGCTCGAGATTGAGTCCCTTTGTCTCAGGAGTCTTAGGTGTATGCAGAGGATATCATTTGATAGAAGTGTGAGAGTGAAATTTTTTGAATTGAATGGCTGTAAAAATTTGAAAAGTTTATCAGGAATATCTGATCTTGCAGAGCTTGTAGAACTGAAAATTTCTTATTGTGAAGAGCTCAAGATTGAGTCCCTGTGTCTCAATGGAATGCACCAGCAGAGACTCCAGTCTATCACTCTTCATCTCATGGAAAAACTTGTGAAATTGGATTTAAGATTTCTGAAGACATTAAAGTTTCTCGAGATTACAGAGTGTGAAAGTTTGGTAAGTGTGTCAGGAATATCTGATCTGGCAAATCTCGTAGAATTGCAAATTTCTGATTGTGAGATGCTCAAGATTCAGTACCTGTGTCTCAGGAGTCTTAGGTGTCTGCAGAGGATATCATTTGATAGTGTGAGACTGAAATTTTTTGAATTGAATGGCTGTAAAAATTTGAAAACAGCGCAGTTTGCTTTAGATAATCTTGTAGAATTAAAAATTCAGCACTGTCCAGAGCTTAAGGAGATACCACACTTTCTAGGTCGAAGGTGCCTCGAGAGAATTATAATTGATAGTTGTGAGATCGATTATCTTCAATTATGTCGTTGTCACAATTTAAGATCCCTATCTGTTAGACTGATCTTCTTGAGGCAAATTCTGGTCCACTCTTGTATGAAGCTGGAGGACATAGCAGGTATTGAAGAGCTGGATGTTCAAGATTATACTGGGCTTAGTTATTGCGGCAATGCAATAACATGGAAGTGCATTCATCAGTTCAAGGTAATGACTTCAGTACTTTTCTTAACTGGCGCTCATAAATATCATTTTAACCGATAATCTAAAAGTACAATTTTTATTTTATCATTTATTTTGATAAGTGGATTAGTAGCCGATGTTTTCTACGGTAAGTCAAATTGTGATAATATTTTGAGGATTCAATTACTTAGTTTTCTAGTTTTTTGAGTTAACTCATTATCCATATTTCATGAATAGTGGTTTGCAGAACCCATCTTTCATGAGAATGAAGCTTTTGCAAATGGACTTGCAAGCATAGTGGGTTTTACAATGGAGGAAACTCCGCGCTCATTGAATGAGAGTTGAGTATTCTATTCATTCTCATAAGAGATGGGTTCTCTGAACCACATTTATGAAATACGGGTCGATGAATTTAACTCAAAAAATTACACAGTTGAACTCTGTTAGGATAAATAATGTTTATTTTATTGTTCAGTAGTTGAACATCTATTATGCAGTCCAGAAAGATAATTCCCTATCTTCACCATAGCTTATTAGAACTTTTCTGGAGGTCTGCAATGTGGTTATAAATATCCAGCCTCTTGGCTTATGTACGTGCAGCATTCTCTGTTAATAAAAATTCTAAATTTATAGTGTTCATATTTGTTTCAGTTAATTCTATTTTGCCCTGCATCTTTCTATTTTTTGCTGTTGTTCTTGCTCTTTTTTCTTTTTTTAAATTAAAAGTTCATCAAATCCGGATAGCAATATCACAATCTGACTGGTGAAAAATATCTTCTACTTATCAATTAATTAACCTAAGGAGCTTTCTAATGAATGGTTCGCAAGGCACAGTACTTGGTAAAGGTTTTACAAATGGGATTGTAAGCAGAGTGGGTTTAACTATGGAGGAAACTCTGTAGTTAAGCGCACTCAAGCTGGAGTAGCATTGGAACAGGTGATCTTCCAGAAAGTCTCGGTACTTCATTCTTATGAGAACTAAGTTCTATGAACCACTATTCATCGAAATATGATTGAGATAACAATATCACAATCATTTATCATGACAATTGTTTTGTAATATGTTCTTATAATATAGGCAGTGTGTATTTTCCTATTTGAAATGATCTAAATACTATGGATAAAAGTATGTTGTCTTTTGTTTCAGAGCGTGCCATTACAGGGAATGGATATGATTGGAAGAGCAGTGGATGGAGCAGAGTCAGTTTTAAACGAAAATCTGTTTAATCTTGAAGCTGATATAAGCCTCGATGGTGTTACCGAAATCGGTACTGGTGAAACCGATCCCAACTGGTCAAAATTGAGTGCATTTATTGTATGCCTAGTTGTTGTCATTGATAGCTGGATGGCAGAAGATGATATAAAGGAGTCTCTTCGAGGTCTTCTGCAGTTCCGTGAAGCAGAATGTATAATTACACTGCTGAGTACAGATCCTAATTGGAGATATTGTGAGTCTCTAAGAATTGGAAACATTTTAATGAGGAAAGGAGTAATGAAGAAGGGGTTTGCGATTGGAAAGGTCTTGGATTATTATGTACAATAGTTGATAGGTTATATCATAAATAAATATAATTGTTTTTAAAAATGTTTATAAATTTATTTTTAAAATTTGAATTGAGTCTTATAAGATTTTTTAAATTAAATTATTGTTGAGAATATAATTTCTTATAAGAAAACGTTTGTTATTTAAAAAATACAAAATTATCTTTTTTTCTTATAAAAAAAATTGTATAAAAGATATGTGGGTTTATTTTTTTTTCCATGTTCATCTTCTTTAGCCTATCCTCATTAAAACGTTAAAAACCCAGCTCCGTCCATTGTAATATCAAAATGGCTTAATGCTTTAAAATAATTGAGAAAACTTGTAACTGGATGAAATGAAAGTAAAATCAGTATGTTTTTGAAATAATTGAGCGAACTGGGTGATGATGCAGTAGCATCATATAAGGCTCTCAAAACTGTTTCCCATTTTCCTTGATTATCTGTCAACATTTGTTTGTTTTTTCCTTATATTTTAGTTTAGTTTGTTTTCAATTTTGTCCCGTTTCTTCAGATCTCATGCCTCCAATTATAGGTCCGCGATGTCTATCTAGTCGAATATTTGTACTGGATGGGATTTTTTTTTTCGATTAATTAATTAATTTAGAAATCACAGAAGCACGGTTCTGGAGTTTTAAATTAATTAATAAATCAAACAAATTTGTCACATCTGGTACATTTCTTCAGCTATTTAGCCACGAGCATTATAGGCCAGCTTTATGCTTTCAATTGTGATAATTGTAAATTACATTGAGGGAGAATGAATACTACCTCTTAGGAGAATGAATAGGGGAAGAGGTAGATGAGGGCAAGAATAAAGCCTCAATGGAGAGGAACTTTTTAATTGGATTTATAAACTTGATAAGTATTTTGAGTTTGAAGGAATGGTAGAAGTGAAGAGAGTGAAATTTGTCTGTACAAGAATCAAGGGCCACACTGTACCATGTTGGGATTATGTTCACACTAAGAGACACAAAAAGAATAACAAGAAGATTTAAGTTTTAGGATTAGATGGTGGCCAAGTTGAGGGCAAATTTTCTTCCATGTGATTATCAAACCAATCGTTTAGCAGAAATTGAGACAAAAGGATATGCCAGGTAAGGACTATATTGAAGAGTTCTATAGGTTGGTGATCAGATTTGGTCATGGAGAATTGGAAAGGTATTTGAAGGGGTTGAACTTTAGTTTGCAGGATGAGTTAAGCCTTGCATCCCCTATAAGTATTGAAGAGGTTTAAAATCATTGTTTAAAATCAAATGTAAGTTAAAAGGTAAATGCTGTAAATTGATTATTGTTAGTGGAAAGTATAATATTGATTCTTGATAGTTGTAAATATAGATAATCATGTAGCCACGGAGATGGTATACAAGCTTCAAGAAAACTAAACATTTCACACCTAATAAAAAAAATTGGTTACAAAAAGGGACCAAGTATTGGTTTAGGAGCAAGCTCTTGTTGAGTTTAAGATTGGTAATTATAAAGATAGTGAGTTAAGTGAGGTAATGCATGTGGATGTATGCTATGTATTGCTTGGAAGACTATAGCAATTCAACAAGAAGGCAGTCCATGACAGGAGAGACAACACATACACCTTTAAGAAAGTTGAGATTAGGCACAGCTTGATACCTATGTGCAAGAACAAAGATAATTTTATTAGAAAAATATCATATATAATTTTATTAGAAAAATGTCATATATAATATACAATAGTATTTTTAACATTACTAAGATATTAATAAAAAAGTTATAATAATACTGCAGTATAAATATAAACATTTGAACATTAATTTCTTTTTAACTAGCCTAATAATTTACAATTATTGAAAAAAAAATCTAACTAATTTACCAATTAGAATAGCCATTTTTGATGGGTTTCTTAGGGTCCATTTGTTTTGTGGAAGATGATAGGAATTGGCTTTTTCAAAACTTGGATTGAAAATTTGTGTGTTTGTTTCAAAATTTGCAAAATGGAATTAGCATACACGACTTCCAATTTTGCCTCAAAACCAAGTTTTCCAACTTCCTACTAGCAAGCAGGAATTGAAAATCAAAACCTGGTTTTGTTTTTTAAGGAGTGTAAAAATAATAGATTGGACTACTTTTTGAAATTTGCCTTCAACTCCAAGCTTACGCACTTCACACACATCTTCCAAGTGAAACAAATAGTTTCATTAAAATCCGAAAAATCAGAATGAAGATATGCAAAACCTTGATTTGGCTAAACCAAGGTTTGTAGAAATTCAGATTTTTTAAATTCCACGAACCAAACAGACCGTAAAAGAATTTCTCATGCGTGTAGGTTAAAAAAATAGGACTTCAAGGCAAAAGAACTTATAATCGTGAGGATTGTTAGCAAAAAGTCCACAACTTGAACTATCTGTCTTTTCACCAAATAGATTTGTATTCCTCAAAGCATTAGAGATATCATTAATTTGTGTGCCAGTGTTCTCAGTATCAAGAATCTCCTTCACCATTTTTTGCATGAATTTTTCATGGCTGGTTTGCATCCATTTTATAAACTCATTATACTTTTCGTCTACTTGCCACAGTAGTTCCTTATATTCTGCTTCAAACTTTCCCATCATTCCACAAAAATGGCTTGGAGTATTTGTTGCTTTAATCAGATGAAACTGCAATACGATCCGATCAGACAAAGTTTTTTCCTTTAGTTTTTAGGAATCTGATGCATCATCTTTTGCATGAACTCTTCATGGAGCCTCTGCATCCATTGCATGAATTCCTTATGCTTTTTCTCTGCTTCTGTCATGACCTCCTTATATTCTTCCTTGGACTTCTCCATTAATGTTGCACAAAACCTTGCCTTCATCTGCTTAAACCAAATTACAATCCACTCAAACCATGTTTTGGAAAAGTTGATTAATAAGATAGGTGCCTTAAAATAGCAATATGAAAAACTTCAGAATAGGGTTAACATTTGGTAATGGGCTTTGCAAATTATTTTGGTGGATAAATAAGGAAGTATAACCGACATAATGCTTACATCTTGTTAATGGTTAATTCCAACTCCAACTCATAGTTTTCTCATGCTTCTCCAGGATATTCAGGCATTAATTCTGGATCACCGTACAAATCACCGCTTCCAGTTCTGTTAAATCAAAATGCTAGTCTTGGTTAACTAGTTGATGTGTCAGTTAAACATCAGATTTTCTCCACTGATTAGCTTTAGGCTTTTCATATATTATATTGTTTTTTAATTATACTACTACTGTTGTTAATAAAATCTGAAGCAATTTTTATAGACTGAAATGTTGATGCTCTGTTTTTTCTCATTCTATTTTTTATCATTAACTTCTCTGTTCATACAGGGATGTTGTTAATTTTTCTTTTTCTTTTTCTTTTTTGTTGTTATTAATTAAGGTGCAAATTTCACATGGTATCAGAGCAGGTTATAGAAAAGGAAAAAATCCAATTTTCTTTTGTTGTAGGTATAGAAAATCAGATCTGAAAATTGATTCTCTAGCCTCTGTTATTCTCACACCGTACAACTTCTTTGATTGGAAGCCTAAAATTTTACTCCAGCTTTAGAGTACAAGCCTCTATTGAATAGTTAAGAATACAAAGGTTGAACCCAATTCAAAAATATAGAAATTTAAATACTTCAACCCTATGGATGAAGCATTTGGTCTGCTATGCTTGTCGATATTTCAAGAACTGTTGTTCCATGTTGAGGCATGCACAACTTATGCCAAGTTTGAAATACCTTGGAGACCCTATTTGGAAAGCAAGACGAAATGCGGGGTTATATCCTTGAAAATGAGCTCATCTAATTAGATCCAAGGAGTTTTGACAATATCCAAGATTACTTCACAAAGTTCAAAGCTTTGTTGCTCTAGCTGAAAGGATATGGTATTGATAAGTCCAATGAAGAAAGTAAGTTAATACTTGCCATTCTATTAAAGTTGGGTTCAAAATATACAGTATTTGTTTCTTCTTTCCACGCAATCAGACTCACAACAAGAGCAAATCAGAAGATGCCCACACTTAATGCCTTCATTGAGTCTCTAATACATGAGCAGGATAGGCTTATTAAGATGGGTACCTTGAAGAATTCCAAAACTCATGCACTCATTGTGCATACAACTAGGAAGAATAACTCAAAATCCAATCAGCAATCGAAAGGAAAATGGAAGAAGGATTCAAATCCAAGAAAGGAAGGTAATCCAAAGCCTTTAGATGGGTCTATAGGCTCAAAGGAAAAGGACACAAAGGGAAAATCAAAGTGCACCTATTGCAACCATGGGTACCATCTAGAATCATCATGCATGAAGAAGACCATTGATCTCATGGCGCAAACACTTCAACAACATAATCTTGGTGGTCTTATTCTTGAGAGTGCTAAGAAGTAGAAAGAAAAACCACCAGAAATTAAAGGCAATGCTCATGCATTGATAGCTATTCATTCTTCCTCAAATGTATGGATCATAGACTCTGTAGCTTCACACCACATGGTAGCCACAAGAGATGCTCTTTCATCTTTGAAACCATATTTTGGTTCTCCTATTCTCATGGGAGATGGATCTCTTGTAGAAGCAACTGGAATTGGGAAGGTAGAGCCTGGAATTGGAAGTTTTGAGAATGTCTTGCATATCCCAAGGCTTTCTATAAATTTACTTTCTATGTATCAAATGACACATACTAGAATCGGGAGGAGAGTTGAATTCACACTAGATTCAATCGTGATCTATGACATGCAAGACAACTCCAAAATTGTTGTTGGTAGGGTGAATACACTTTTTGTGATTTTGTTGCAAAATCAGATTCTACTTTACTTCTAACACATGCAAATGATGAAAGTAGAATTTGGCATGAAAGGTTTGGACATCTAAAATTTAGATACATGCAACAAATTAGCAATCAGGGGATGGTAAAAGGCTTGCCTACCATGGAATTCTCTAATGGAGTTTGTGAAGGTTGTGCTCTTGGAAAACATCTAGACAAAAATTTTCCCAAGGGAATCTCATGGAGAGCCTCCTCTCCTCTAGAGCTTGTTCATAGTGATTTAATGGGTCCTTTTCCTAAGCCCTCCATGAGCAAAACTAGATATGTCCTTACATTCATTGATGATTACTCAAGGTACACATGGGTATACATTCTTAAATACAAGTTTGAAGTGTTTGAGAATCTCAAGCTTTTCAAAGCCCATGTAGAAAAACAATCTAGAAAATTGATCAAGATCCTCCACATAGATAATGGGGGGGAGTGTGTCAACAATGATCTCCAAAATCTTTGTGATGAAGCAGGAATATAGCTCCATAACACAATTCCATGTACTCCATAACATAATAGGGTAGCTGAGAGGAAAAACTGATCTTTAAAGGAGATGGCTAGTTGCATGTTGCATGCTAGGTCACTTCCCTCAAAATTGTGGGCCGAAGCAATCAACTGTGCTTCATATATCCAAAATAGATCTTTTCACAAATCTGTTAAATGAAAAACTCCTTCTAAAGCATGAAGAGGTATACAACCAGTGGTCACTTATTTTTGTATTTTTGGATTTTGTGCATGGGCTCGCATTCCTACTGATAAAAGGAAGGCTTTGGAGCCTCAAAACATGGAATGTATCTTTGTTGGTTATCTAGATGGTGTAAAGGGTTATAGATTGCTAGATCTTTCTATAGAACAACTCTTCATTGAGAGGAGTGTATATTTTGATGAAAGTCCCATGCTAGCATCTCAAATGCAACATGCTACCACTTCTATGCTTCCTCCTCTTATAGATGCTAAGGATGATGGGGATACCACAAAACCAATTTTAGGTTCATCTGAATCTGATGAACATGCATATCTCAATTGGGATTCTAGTGATGATTCAACATCTCCTATGAGAAGACAAAGAACACGGAGCTTGGCTGATATATATGATGCTTCTCATGCATTTTCAGCTATTGATTCCATTATTCCAATGCATGCTTATCTACTTCAAGCATATGATCCTCAAACTTATGGAAAAGCTATAAGGAATCCTCATTGGGAAGCTACCATGGACAAGGAGTACAACTCTCTTATTGCAAACCAAACTTGGGAGTTGGTTCCACTTCCAACCAATCGTAAGATTTTTTGGTGCAAGTGGATCTAATGAGAAAAAAAATCAGCAAATGGTCAAGTGAGTAGATACAAAGAAAGGTTGGTAGCCAAAGGTTTTCAACAAGTTCAAGGCATTGATTATGATGAGACTTTTTCTCTTGTGGCAAAAATGGATTCTATTTGATTGGCTCTAGCCATTGCAACATCAAAAGGGTGGGAGATTCATCACATGGATGTGAAGAATTCTTTTCTTCACAGTGATCTGAAGGAGGATATCTACATGGATCAGCCACAAGGGTATGTACATAATTCCTCACTAGTATGCAAGCTTAAGAAATCAGTTTATGGCCTCAAGTAGGCACCTTGTGCTTGGTATGCTAAAATGGATTCTTATCTTCTATCTAAAACTTTTATGAGATGTAAATCTAATCCAAATGTTTATATATTGAGAGCATCTGACTCTTTGTTGTTCATAGTACTCTATGTAGATGATCTACTAATCAAAGGTGATTCATTCTCAATAATTGAGGCAACCAAGGTAGCTTTGCATGATACCTTTTCTGTGATAGACATGGGTCTTATCAATTTCTTTCTTGGTCTTGAAATCAATCAGAATGAATCAGGTGCCATAGTTTCTTAATCCAAATATGCAATAGATCTCTTGGTTCGATTTCACATGAGTGATTGTAAACTAGCACCCACACCTTTTCTATTTGGGGTCAAGATGGAAGATGGAAAAGATACACCAATGGCTGATTGTTGAATGCACACTCTATTGTCAACTTGTGGGAAGTCTTCTTTATCTCACTCATTCTCATCTAGATCTATCATATGCAGTAGGTGTTGTTTCAAGTTACATGTAGGAGCCTCATTAGCTACATTAGAAAGCTGCCAAGCGTATCCTTTGTTATGTTTGAGGAACTATTAGCTATGGGATTCATCATTCAACTGGATGTACTTTGGATCTTATTGGTTATATTGATTATGATTGGGTTGGTGATAGTATTGATCATAAGTCCACTTCAGGATATGTTCTCAATTTGGGATCTGGTCCCATTTGCTGGTCAAGCAAAAAGAAATCTTCCATTGCTTTCTCATCCACAGAGGCTATATATAAAGGTGTTTTCAATGCTACTATTCAGACTATTTGGATGCAAAATTTCCTCACTGAGTTGGGTATCTCATTTCCTTAATCAACCATCATTTGGTGTGACAATCAAAGTACATGAAGGTTTGTAAAGATCCAATACAACGATAGTGAACAAAATACATCAAGATCCACATGCACTTCATCCGAGATCTCATCCATGATGGCATCATTGATTTATAGTATTGTCCCACGTCTCATCAGATTGCTGACATTTAATAAAGACCTTTACTAAGAAAAAGTTTTAGTTTCTCCAAAATCTTTGTGGGGTGAAAGACATTGTAAAACAATAGTTTTATGTCTTGTTAGCATCTATTTTGAGGGGGCTTTTCTTCCCATTTGGTTTTCCCTCTTTTCTCTTTCTCTTCTCAAGCTAATCTTTAGTTAGAATTAAGGGGGTGTTAATGGTTAATTCCAACTCCAACTCATAGTTTTCTCATGCTTCTGCCAAATTTTTAGACATTAATTCTAGATCACCATACAAATCATTGCTTCTAGTTCTGTTAAATCAAAATGCTATCCCATACATCATTCCAAGTCTTGGTTAACTAGTTGATGTGTTAGTTAAACATCAGATTTCTCCAGTGATTAGCTTTAGGCTTTTTCATATATTGTATTATTTTTTAATGACACTATTGCCATTGTTAATTAAATTTGAAGCAATTTTTATAGACTAAAATGTTGATGCTCTATTTTTTCTCATTCTATTTTTTTATCATTAACTACTCTGTTTATATAGGGATGTTGGTAATTTTTCTTTTTTCTGTTGCTCATTAAGTTGCAAATTTCACACATCAAATGAAGATTGAATAAGTTGGACTGAAAACAAAAATTATGGAAACAAGATTGAGAACATCTAGCTCCCTATTTTGAGAGAAATATTTTATTTCATTTCCCTCCAAAATGTAACTTACAGCCCGTTTGGTTGTAGGCATAGGAATGGAGAATAGGAATGCATATTGGGAATAGGAATGACTATTCCAATAACAACTATTTTCTAGAATGGGCTTAAGCTCATTTTAGAGGTAAAATGGGAATATGTATTCCTATTCCCTATTCCAATTGATGAACCAAATAGAAAATAGAAAACATATTCCAAATTTTCTATTCCTATTGCAAAAACCAAACGGGCCCTTAATGTCAAAAGTTCAAAATTATAATAAAGTCAATTTATTAAGTAAGAATTTTAATAATATTTATTTTATTGAATTAATTTTAATTAAATTAAATAAATTAAACCTTTTAATATTTAAGTTATTTGGACAACTTTAAAATAATCAATGTAATTATTTAATTTCACCAACATTTATAGTCCTCCCTTCCTAGAGATTGCTTGCCTCAAACAATCTACACTTGCATGTTGAGGAAAATAATTGGATCCCATATCAATTTTAGGAACACTCCTCCAATTTGTTGTGCTTCTTTGATAACAACAACATTATACCTAGAGTTGTGAAGCAACTCATCACACTGAATTTGAATAATCTTTACATCTTCTATTCTATAATCCACAAAATCTACCATCTTACTAGTTGCATCATCAACCCATGTCTTGCATGACTATTTGCCCAAATTTGAATGCCAATATTAGATGACCCCATAACATCTCCTTTTCTATAATTATGGGCTGCATTGTCTTGATAATGAGGACATATATCATTGCTATTATAACAATCAGGGAAATTGTTATGCATTTGCATCATGTCTCCAACGTTTACAAGCACTTCTTTATTAAAACTTCATACTCAACACTTGAAGACTCCACTACATTAGTTATTCCATATGTAAGGGCTGAAAATGCATGAGAATGAGGAAGTAAACTACTATTATCCCAAATCCAAATTTTGATCTTCTGGTTGCTTTCTTTGGAATCATCAATCATCACCAAATGGTCTTGCAAATCTTCCCACACAATAGGTTTTTTCTCTATGTTCCCCAAAAGTGCTTGAATGCCATGTTTTGATTCTCCTTCATGCGTATAAATTATGTCATCATTAGAATCAACTAACACATCAGAAGATGCATTGTGATCACCCAAAGGATCCACATCATCATTATCCATATTAATTTCATGCTTAAAATCAAGAGAAGCCATGCTTATCTCTATTATAGAATCCTCTTGTGAATTTTCTCACAAAGATGATGAAGCTTCATTGAGTCACTCCCCAATGCTTTCCTTTTGTCCTCATGAACATACCTCCTTTAAATTTTCTTTCCTCTTATGCTATTGTTTTCAACTTGTATATGAATATTCTTCTCTTTTTGGTATAAAAGTGGGTTGAAGTGGTCTATTTGAAATTGTTGCAACAACTCTACTAGTACTACGCCTTCTACTATTCACACTTCTTGACCTTCTTGATTGTGAGTGGTCCAATCCCACTTGACCAATGGTTGTAATCATATGGTCTTGTAACTATTGCAATATTTGCTATTGTTGTTGGGCAAAAGTTGTCAAGAAATAATTAAGTTGATTACTAAATACCCTTGGCAAGTTTTCTACTTTCCTTCCAACCATTTTCCCATAACTCATTTTTCTTTGCTCCTAGTGTAATACCTATGTATACCCTCAGATACATCCTTATTTTTGCTATTTTTCGAGTCTAACACCACCACAAAGTGGTTTTTTCCATCAAAATGCATCTTTTAATTTTTAGTTTTTAGTTTATGACTAAGGTACTTGGTATTTGACTTAGTCATATTAACCACTAGTTTACTAGTAGAAGAGACTATTGGTTCAATAACGTTTAGATAGCAAGTGATCTCATAGTCATTTTGGAATGACATAAGCTTAGGTCTTTGGTTTTGTATGGACCAATCAATGAGATTGAGGTGCACGAGTGATAGCACTGAGGAAGCTTCAAGATTATTAACATGGAAGGAATTGTCTCTAGTGACAAGAGAGTCTGAGTCTATAAGGAAATCTCCAAAGGTACCTAAATCAGGGTAAGACCTAAGAGCACCAATGTTATCCACTAAAGAAAGTCGAGAGCCTAACTTGTAAGAACCTATGAAAGACTCATTAACTACATTGGTTTGGTTAGTATTTAAGAATGTACCACATCTACTCCCACCTCATGAGATACATGGGAAAGAGAGTCCCACTCATATTCATTTGAATCAGTACTTTGATTATGAGCCATGAGAGAAGAAATATTTCTTCTAATTCTTTTCCTATTAGGATCTTCTATGTTAGACTCATCAAATTCATGTTTCCTAGAAGTGGAAGTCTTGATGGTGTGATCATTAAGTATCTCATCTTCACCTCAAAGAATGGAGGTAGATGGAATAAAATCTTCCCCAGGAGTAGTAGTAACTAGGGGTTGAACCTCATCATCTGAATCACTAGTTGTAGAAGGTTCTTCATGGTTATATGCAGGATCATGGTGTACCAAACTATGGCCTTAAGTGGCAGTGAAAAATCAGAAAATCAGGGTTATGTCAACTTGACACATAATTTTAAAGTGGTTATGAACTTTATATCAAAAAGTTGTTAGAAAATAATCTGTAGGAAATTGAATGTAGTTTCTAAACTACTAGGCCTTATCAGGAGAAAAAAATAATTGATTGGTCAAAAGTTTGAATTTTAATGCAGTACTACAAAAATTTTAGGGCAAAAATAAAAAGTAGGTGTATGTCTGACCACCTTAATCAAAATCAAATGATAATATTTTTTTAATATAATTATAGATATGAAAAGTAGACTCGTGCCCAAATGTGACGCATATTTTTTGGTATTTTTATTCCAAATAAATAATTAAATATGAATTTTCTAGCAAAACTTTTTTGAAAAAAAAAAAGTCTCGTGTTTGACCACCTTGACTAATAGAAAATTTTACCAAATTTAATTTTTTTAATTTTTTGCTTATACTAGGCAAAGCATAGAATGTGACGCAACTTTTAGATTTAAAAAATGTTATGCTGTTTGAAAATTATAGCTATTTTTCAATCAGTATGTCAATCAGCACTTTACAATAATCTTCATTGATAATTAACTAATAAATACTTATCGATCTCAGAATTTGACAAAAATTATATTGATGAAATCTCGAGAGTGATATTAAAAAACCCTTTTCGTTTCATTCAATTTCATCAAAATAACATTGTTAGACGACTATCCGAAGTTTGAGTATCACTAAAACTCTCTTCAAACACGTCTTTTGGGTTGATCGGATAGGCTCGGTAAATACCAAGCCTAATCGGATATCAGATTTGAAATTGGATATCGGATTTCAAATCAGATATCCAATATGGTTAGGTGAATTTTGGTGGGAAATTTGAAATCCCAACCCATTTTGGAGGGAAAACCAGATTGAAGACTTATAGCTTATGATTTATAAATTATTTTTGTTATATTTCTATGTAAATATGTACTATAATATATTATATATATAATAACGTAATGTAAAGATATAACATATAACATATAATATATGAATATATAATAATATATTATGTTATTCTCATTATAATCTATAAATATAATTTATATTATTATTATTTTTACTAAATATAATAACCTAATATATATATATACACACACACACACACACACAAGTATGTTATTAATATATATATATAATAACGTAATATTTGTATTAAATATAGTAAAGTTATATATATATATATATATATATATAACTTTACTATATTTAATAAAAATATTACGTTATTATATATATATATATTAATAACATACTTGTATATATATATATATATATTATAACGTAATATTTTTATTAAATATAATAACCTTATATGTGTGTGTGTGTGTGTGTTATTAATATATATAATAACGTAATATTTTATAGCTTATGATTTATAAATTATTTTTGTTATATTACTATGTAAATATGTATTATAATATATTATATATATAATAACGTAATGTAAAGATATAACATATAATATATTAATATATAATAATATATTATGTTATTCTCATTATAATCTATAAATATAATTTATATTATTATTATTTTTACTAAATATAATAACGTCATATATATATATATATAAGTATGTTATTAATATATATATAATAACGTAATATTTTTATTAAATATAATAACCACATATATATAATATATATGTTATTAATATATATTATTATATTAATATGTATGTTATTAATATATATGTATATTATTAATATATATAAGTCAAAGGGGGTCATAGGTTGACCTATGACCCCCTTCGACCCATTAGATAACAACATATGTCCCTAGGGGTCCTAGGACCCCTAGTGACATATTAGAATCGTTCTTATGGGTCGAAAGAGGTCATAGGTTGACCTATGACCCCTTTTGACGCATTACATGACGACATATGTCCCTAGGGGTCCTAGGACCCCTCAGGACATATTAGAATCGTTCTTATGGGTCAAAGAAGGCCATAGGTTGACCTATGACCCCATTCAACCCATTAAATGATAACATATGTCCCTAGGGGTCTAGGACACACAGGAACATATTAGAATCGTTCTTATGGGCTAAAGTGGGTCATAGGTTGACCTATGACCCCCTTCGACCCATTAAATGATGACATATGTCCCTAGGGGTCCTAGGACCCCTAGAGACATATTAGAATCATCCATATGGGTCAAAGGGTGTCATAGGTTGACCTATGACCCCCTTTGACCCATTACATGACGACACATGTCCCTAGGGGTCCTAGCACCCCTAGGGACATATTATAATCATTCATATGGGTTGAAGGGGCTCATAGGTTGACTTATGATCCCCTTCGACCCATTACATAATGACATATGTCCCTAGAGGTCCTAGGACCCCTAGGGACATATTAGAATCATTCTTATGGGTCGAAGGGGGTCATAGGTCGACCTATGACCCCTCTTGACACATTACATGATGACATATGTCCCTAGGGGTCTTGGGACCCCAAGAGACATATTAGAATCATTTATATGGGTCAAAGGGGGTCATAGGTTGACCTATGACACCCTTCGACCCATTACATTAAGACATTTGTCCCTAGAGGTCCTAGGACCCCTAGGGACATATTAGAATCGTTCATATGGGTCAAAGGGGGTCATAGGGTGACCTAGGATCCCCTTCGACCCATTAAACGATGACATATGTCCTTAGGGGTCCTAGGACCCGTAGCGACATATTAGAATTGTTCATATGGATCAAAAGAGATCATAGGTTGACCTATGAACCCCTTCAACCCATTAAATGATGACATATGTCCCTAGGGGTCATATTAGAATTGTTCATATGGATCAAACGGGGTCATAAGAACATATTATAATTGTTCATATGGATCAAAGGGGGTCATAGGTTGACCTATGACCCCCTTCAACCCATTAAATATCGACATATGTCCGAGGGGGTCCTAGGACTTCTAGAGACATATTAGAATTGTTCATATGAGTCAAAGGGGGTCATAGGTTGACCTATGACCTTCTCTGACCCATTACATGATGACATATGTCCTGGAGACCCCTAAGGACATATGAGAATCATTCTTATGGGTCAAAGGAGGTCATAGGTTGACCTATGACCCCCTTCGACACATTACATGACGACATATGTTCCTAGGGCTCCTAGGTCCCCTAAGGACATATTAGAATCATTCATATGGGTCAAAGGGGGTCATAGGTTGACTTATGATCCCCTTCGACCCATTAAATGACGACATATGTCCCTAGGGGTCCTAGGACCACTAGGGACACATTAGAATTGTTCGTATGGGTCAAAAGGGGTCATAGGTTGACCTATGACCCCCTTTGACCTATTACATGATGACATATATCCCTACGACCCCTTAGGGACATATGAGAATCGTTCTTATGGGTTAAAGGGGATCATAGGTTGACCTATGACCCCCTTCAATGCATTACATGTTGACATATGTCCCTATGGGTCCTAGGACCCCTTAAAAAATATTAGAATCATTCTTATGGGTCAAAGATGGTCAAAGGGTGAACTATGACATCCTTCAACCCATTACATGAGGGACATATTAGAATCATTCTTATGAGTCAAACGGGGTAATAGGTCAACCTATGACCCTCTTTGACCCATTACATGATGACATATGTCCTTATGGGTCATAAGACACCTAGGGACATATTAGAATTGTTCATATGGGTCAAAGGGGGTCATAGGTTGACCTATGACCCCCTTTGACCCATTACATGATGATATATGTCCCTAGGGGTCCTAGGACCTCTAGAGACATATTAGAATGCTTCTTATGGGTCAAAGGGGGTCATAGGTTGATCAATGATCCCCTTCAACAAATTACATAACGACATATGTCCAAAGGGGTCCTAGGAACCCTAGAGACATATTAGAATCGTTCTTATGGGTCAAAGGGAGTCATAGGTTGACCTATGACCCCTTTTGACCCTTTACATGATGACATATGTCCCTAGGGGTCCTAGGACCCCTAAGGACATATTAGAATAGTTCTTATGGGTCAAAGGGGGTCATAGGGTGACCTATGACACCCTTCAACCCATTACATGATGACATATGTCCCTAGGGGTCCTAGGTCCCCTAGGGACATATTAGAATCATTCTTATGGATCAAATGGGGTCATAGGTCAACCTATGATCCCCTTTGACCCATTACATGATGTCATACGTCCCTACGGGTCATAGGACACCTAGGGACATATTAGAATTGACTTATGACCCCATTCGACCCATTTAATGACGACATATGTCACTAGAGCTCCTAGGACCCTTAGGGACATATTAGAATTGTTCATTTGGGTTAAAAGAGCTGATAGGTTGACCTATGACCTGCTTTGACCCATTAAATGATGACATATGTCCCTAGGCATTCTAGGACCCTTAGGGACATATTAGAATTGTTCATACGGGTCAAAAGGGGTCATAGGTTGATCTATGACCCCCTTTGACCCATTACATGATGACATATGTCCCTAGGACCCCTAGAGACATATGAAAATCATTCTTATGGGTCAAAGGATGTCATAGATTGATCTACAACCCCCCTTCGACACATTACATGACGACATATGTGCCTATGGGTCTTAGGACCCCTAGGAATATATTAGAATCATTCATATGGGTTGAAGGGGGTCATAGGTTGACCTATGATCCCCTTCGACCCATTAAATGACAATATTTGTCCCTAGGGGTCCTACGACCCCTAGGGACATATGAGAATTGTTCTTATGAGACAAAGGGGGTCATAGGTTGACCTATGATCCCCTTCAAAAATATTAAAATCATTCTTATAGGTCAAAGGTGGTCATAGGTTGACCTATGACCCGTTTTGACCCATTACATGATGACATATATCCCTAAGGGTCCTCGAAATCCTAGGGAGATATTAGAATCATTCTTATAGGTCTAAGGGGGTTATAGGTTGACCTATGACATTATATGATGACATATGTCCGTAAGAGTCATAGGACCCTTTAGGGACATATTAGAATGCTTCTTATGGGTCAAAGGAGGTGATAGGTTGACCTATGACCCTCTTTGACACATTACATGACGACATATTTCCAAAGGGGTCCTTGGACCCTTAGAGATATACTAGAATCATTTTTATGGGTCAAAGGGGGTCATAGGTTGACCTATGACCACCTTCGACCCCTTAAGACATATTAGAATCATTCATATGGGTCAAAGGGCATCATAGGTTGACCCATGACCCCTTTCGACCCATTACATGACAACATATGTCCCTAAGGGTCCTAGCACCCATAGGGACATATTAGAATAATTCATATGAGTCAGAGGGGGTCATAGGTTGACTTATGATCCCCTTTGACCCATTACATAATGACATATGTCCCTAGAGGTCCTAGGACCCCTAGGGACATTAGAATCATTCTTATGGGTCAAAGGTGGTCATAGGTTGACCTATGACCAACTTCAACACATTACATGATGACATATCTCCCTAGGGGTCCTCGAAACCCTAGGGACATATTAGAATCATTCTTATGGGTCAAAGGGGGTCATAGGTTTATAATTGACCCACTTCGACACATTACATGATGACATATGTTCCTAAGGGTCCTAGGACCCCTAGGAACGTATAAGAATGCATCATATGGATCAAAGGATGTCATAGGTTTACTTATGATGTCTTTTGACCCATTAAATGATGACATATGTACCTAGGGGTCCTAGGACACCTAAGGACATATTGCAATCATTCTTATGGGTCAAAGGGGGTCATAGGTTGACCTATGATCCCCTTCGACCCATTAAATGATGACATATGTTCCTAGGGGTCCTAGGACCACTAGGGACATATTAGAATCGTTCTTATGGGTCAAAGGGGGTCATAGGTTGACCTATGACCCCCTTCGGCCAATTACATGACTACATATGTCCCTAGAGGTCCTAGGACTCCTAAGGACATATTAGAATCGTTCTTATGGGTCAAAGGGGCTCATAGGGTGACCTATGACCCCGTTCAACCCATATGAAGCATTCTAATATGTGCCTAAGGGTCTTAGGACTCTTAGAGACATATGTCATCATGTAATGTGTCAAAGTGGGTCATAAGTCAACCTATGACCCCCTTACACCCATAAGAACGATTCTAATATATCCTTAGTACATATGTCATCATGTAATGGGTGAAGGGGGTCATAGGTCACCCTATAAGCCTCATTGACTCATATGAAGCATTTTAATATGTACCTAGGGGTCCTAGGACCCCTAAGGACATATGTCGTCATGTAATGGGTCAGAGGGGGTTATAGGTCAACCTATGACCCCCTTTGACCCATAAGAATGATTGTAATATGTCCCTAGGGGTCCTAGGACCCCTATCTATATATGTCATCATTTAATGGGTCGAAGGGGGTCATAGGTCAACTTATGACACCCTTTGACTCATATGAAGCATTCTAATATGTCCCTAGGTGTCTTAGGACCCCTAGGGACATATGTCGAAGTGGGTCATAAGTCAACTTATGACCTTCTTTGACCCATAAGAACGATTCGTCGTCATGTAATGATTTGAAGGGGGTCATAAGTCAACCTATGACCCCCTTTGACCCATATGAATAAATCTAATATCTTCCTAGGGGTCCTACAACCCCTAAGGACATATTTCATCATGTAATATGTCGAAGGGTGTCATAGGTTAACATATGACCCCCTTTGAGACATAAGAATGATTCTAATATGTCCTTAGGGGTCCTAGGACCCTTCGAGAGATATGTCGTTATTTAATGGGTCGAAGGAGGTCATAGATCAACCTATGACCCCTTTTGACCCATATGAAGCATTCAAATATGTCCCTAGGGGTCCTAGGACCCCTATGGAAATATGCCATTACGTAATGGGTCGAAGGGGGTCATGGGTCACCCTATGACCCCTTTTGACCTATTAAAAAGATTCTAATATGTCCCTTGGGGTCTTAGGACCCCTAGGGACATATGTTGTCATGTAATGAGTCGAAGGGGATCATAGGTCAACCTATGACCCCCTTTGACTCATAAGAACGATTCTAATATGTCCCTAGGAGTCATAGGACCCCTAGGGATATATGTCATCATTTAATGAGTCGAAGGGGGTCATATGTCAACCCATGACCCCCTTTGACCCATAAGAATGATTCTAATGTGTCCCTAGGGGTCCTAGGACACCTAGGGACATATGTCATCATTTAATGGGTCAAATGGGGTGATACATCACCCTATAACCCTCTTTGACCCATAAGAACAATTCTAATATGTCCCTAGGGGTCCTAAGACCCTTAGGGACATATATCATCATGTAATAAGTTGAAGGGGGTCATAGGTCAACCTATGACCCTCTTTGACCCATAAGAATGATTCTAATATGTCCCTAGGGGTCATAGGACCCCTAGGGATATATGTCGTCATTTAATGGGTCGAAGGGGGTCATAAGCCAACCAATGACACCCTTTGACCCATATAAAGCATTCTAATATGTTCTTAGGTGTCCTGGGACCCCTAGGCACATATGTCATCATTTAATGGGTTGATGGGGGGTCATAAGTCACCCTATGATCCCCTTTGACCCATAAGAATGATTCTAATATCACCCTGGGGGTCCTAGGACCCCTAGGGACATATATCATCATGTAATTGACTCATAAGAACGATTCTAATATGTCCCTAGGGGTCCTAAGACCCCTAGCGACATATGTCATCATTTAATGGGTCGAAAGGGGTCATAGGTGAACCTATGACCCCCTTGACCCATATGAAGCATTCTAATATGTCCGTAGGGGTCTTAGGATCCCTAAGGACATATGTCGTCATGTAATGGTTCAAAGGGGGTCATAGGGTGACCCTTAAGAACAATTCTAATATGTTCCTAAGGGTCCTAAGACCCCTAGGGACATATCTTGTCATTTAATTGGTAAGAAGGGGTCATACGTCATCATATGACCCCGTTTGACCCATATGAAGCATTCTAATATGTCTCTAAGGGTACTAGGACCCCTAGGGACATATGTCATCATGTAATGTGTCGAAGGTGGTCATAGGTCAACCTATGACTCCCTTTGACCCATACGAATGATTCTAATATGTCCCTAGGGGTCCTAAAATCTCTAAGAACATAAGTCATCATTTAATGGGTTGAAGGGGGTCATATGTCAACCTATGACCCCCTTTAATCCATATGAATGATTCTAACATGTCCCTACGGGTCTTATGACCCCTAGGGACATATGCCATCATATAATGGGTTGAAAGGGGTCATAGGTCAACCTATGACCCCCTAAGACCCATATGAAAGATTCTAATATGTCCCTAGGACCCCTAGGGACATATGTCATCATGTAATGGGTCATGAACAATTTTAAAACATTCTTTGGGGTTCTATGACCCCTAGGGAAATATGTCTTCATATAATTGGTCAAAGGGGGTCATAGGTCAACCTATGACCCCCTTTGATCCATAAGAATGATTCTAATATGTCCCTAGGGATCTTAGGACCCCTAGGGACATATGTCATCATTTAATGGGTCGAAGGGGGTCATAGGTCAACCTATGACCCCCTTTGACCCATATGAACAAATCTAATATGTTCCTAGGGGTCCTAGGACCCTTAGGGACATATGTCATCATGTAATATGTCGAAGGGGGTCAGAGGTTAACCTGTGACCCCCTTTGAGCCATAAAAATGATTCTAATATGTCATCATTTGATGGGTTGAAGGAGGTCATATGTTAACCTATGACCCGTTTTGACCCATATGAAGCATTCTAATATGTCCCTAGGGGTCCTAGGATGCCTATGGACATATGTTGTTAGGTAATGGGTCAAAGGGGGTCATAGGTCACCCTATGACCCCCTTTGATCGATTAGAAGGATTCTAATATGTCCCTAGGAGTCTTAGGACCCCTAGGGACATATGTCGTCATGTAATAGGTCAAAGGGGGTTATAGGTCAACCTATGACCCCCTTTGACCCATAAGAACGATTCTAATATGTCCTTAGGGGTCCTAGCACCCCTAGGGACAAATGTCATCATTTAATGGGTTGAAAGGGGTCATAGGTCAACCTATGACCCCTGTTGATCCATAAGAACAATTCTAATATGTCCCTAGGGGTCCTAGGACCGGTAGGGACATATGTCATCATTTAATGGATCAAAGGGGGTCATTGGTAAACTTATGACCCCCTTTTACCCATATGAATGATTCTAATATGTCTCGAGGGATCCTAGGACCCCTAGGGACATATGTCATCATGTAATGGGTTAAGGGGGTCATAGGTCACCTTATAAGCCCCTTTGAGTCATATGAAGCATTCTATTATGTCCCTAGGGGTCCTAGGACCCCTAGGGACATATGTCATCATGTAATGGGTCAGAGGGGGTTATAGGTCAACCTATGACCCCCTTTGACCCATAAGAATGATTGTAATATGTCCCTAGGGTTCCTAGGACCCCTAGCTATATATGTCATCATTTAATGGGTCGAAGGGGGTCATAGGTCAACCTATGACACCGTTTGACCCATATGAAGCAATCTAATATGTCTTTAGGTGTCCTAGGACCCCTAGGGACATATGTCATCATGTAATGTGTTGAAAAGGGTCATAAGTCAACCTATGACCCGCTTTGACCCATAAGAATGATTCTACATATGTCGTCATCTAATAGGTTGAAGGGGGTCATAGGTCACCCTATGAGCCCCTTTGACCCATAAGAATGATTCTAATATGTCCCTAGGGGTCCTAGGACCCCTAGAGATATATGTCATCATTTAATGGACCTATGACCCGCTTTGACCCATATGAAGTATTCTAATATGTCCCTAGGTGTCCTAGGACCCCTAGGGACATATGTTGTCATGTATTGTGTCGAAGGGGGTCATAGTTCACCCTATAACCCCCTTCAAACCATTTGAAAGATTCTAATATGTCCCTAGGGGTCCTAGGACCCTTAGGGACATATGTCATCGTGGAATGTGTCGAAGGGGGTCATATGTCACCCTATGATCCCCTTCGACCCATATGAATGATTCTAATATGTCCCTAGGGGCCTTAGGACCCCTAAGGACATATGTCGTCATGAAATGTGTCGAAGGTGGTCATTGGTCACCCTATGACCCCCTTCGATCCATATGAATGATTCTAATATGTCCCTAAGGGTCTTAGGACCCCTAGGGACAAATGTCATCTTGTAATATGTCGAAAGGGTTCATAGGTCATCCTATGACCCCCTTCGACCCATATAAACTATTCTAATATGTCCTTAGGGATCCTAGGATCCCTTAGGGACATATGTCATCATGGAATGTGTCGAAAAGGGTCATAGGTCATCTTGTGAGCCCTTTTGACCCATATAAATGACTCCACTAGAAATAATATAGTAAAAATAATAATAATATAGTATGACAATTATATATATATAATTGATAGATTATAATAATAATATAATATATTATATATTATAATTTACATATGATAATAATAATAATAATATATTATAGATTATAATTTATATATGATAATAATAATAATATGTATTAATAACATATATATAATATATTACGTTATTATATTTAATAAAAATATAGTAAAAATAATAATAATATATTAGAATAATGTATATATTATATTTATAGATAATAATAATAATAACATAATATATTATTATATATTAATAGATTATATATTATATCTTTATGTTACGTTATATATATATATATAATAATAATAATAAAATATTATATTATTATATAATATATAGATTATATATTATTTTACATATAATAGTTATGTTTGAAAAAGGGGTAAAAATTTATTCAGAAAAGACCAATTACAAAGGCCTCAGGCCCAATCAACCAAACCATACTCAAAAGCCATTAAGATCTATCCTTCTCCACTAAAAGCTCGAAAATCCCCACACAATCAGTAGGAAGATCATCTCTATCGGAAATATCCCAACCTGCTCCCTTCTCCGAAGCCCATTTAGCCAAGACATCAGCAACTCCATTCCATTCCCAGGGAATATGACAAAAAGATATCTCATCCACAAAGCTGCTCAAGTGAATAATCTCTCTAACAAGAGAGGCAATATGCCAGTTACAGTCATCTATTTTCTGATTACTAATCATGTCCATAGCAATCTAAGAGTCTAATTCGCACACAATTCTCCTCCATCCAAGAGAAAAAACCCGCAGCAAAGCCACCTTAATGGCCAAGGCTTCCATCACGTTATTGGAATGAACTCCTTTATGAATGGAGAAAATAAAAATAACCTTGTCATTCGCATCTCTCCCAGTTCCTCCTACACTCGCTTGTCCAGGATTACCCCGAGAGGAGCCATCAGTGTTGATCTTCAGGACATTATCTGGTGGAGGTCTCCATCTACCCATCCTGATCACTTTTCTTTTTAGTGGCTAAGGTTTCTTACTGCTCCTACTTCCCAAACCTTTGTCCACCAATCCCAAATTCCTAACAATCCTGGAATCAACAGGATCCATTGGCTCTGTCATATCACATTTAGCATAGATGGTCTCCTGAAACCTGCTTAAGATCAACTGCCATAGTTTAGTGACTCCTAAGCTGGAGTTACAGAAGATTCGACGATTGTGCTCCAGCCAAAGATTCCAAAGAATGAAAGAAGGTCCAATAGCCCAGGCCACCTGGAGAAATGAAGTTCTCGCAGGGGGTCTACCAAGACTATCCCAAAACTCAATAAGAGATGCAGCATGAATGCATCCATAACACCATGCTTCCCACCACTTATGCCAAATTTCTCTAGAGAGAGGGTGTAAGAAGAATAAATGAGAAACATCCTCTCCATACAACCTACAGAGGGGATATAAAGGACCTTGAAACCCTCTTTTTTGGAGGTTATCCCAAGTAAGACATTTTTTTTGAGCAACCAGCCAAAGAAAAAAATTACATTTAGGCCATGAGAACCTATTCCAAACTTTCCTCCACCAGGAAATTTCCTGAAATTCATTGCATTGACTATCTAGTCGAGCATATCCTTGGGCCACACTGAAAGTACCTTTAGGGCTGGGACCCCAAGCCAGGATGTCTTTGTCCATAGAAGAGCTGCACAACCTAACTGAGAGAAGATTGGCCAATTCCGCCCGAATTTTTGAAGAGCCCCCCGGGGGCCAATCCTGAGGGTCCTTCCAGTTAGCCACAACCATCGAGCCACGCCTCCTCAAAGTTTTGAAGTGAACTACTTTGGTCCATCCTGTAGCTAAAAAAATCTAATATAGAGGCTGAAGGTGTGGATAGCTGGAGAGAATGGGGGGGTAGCCATCCTAGGAGTCAAGCCAGAAAAGCACACAAGATCCTTTATTAAATATCCAGAAGAGGCCGTCTTTGATAAGAGGAGCTCCTCTTTTAAGAGTTTCCCAAATAAAGGATCCCTTACCATCTAGCTCCAGTCTAGGAATACCTTGAAGTTTCGCTCCTGGGAAGTACTTATAAGCCAAAATCTTAGCCCAATCTCGATTTTGATTCTTGCACCACCGCCAATATAACTTTGCTGCCAAAGCCTTGATGCCAAGAGCCATACATTTAAGGCCTAATCCTCTAGCAAATTTAGGCAGGCAAATAGTGTCTCATTTGACCAAGCACCATTTAGAAGAGAGGAGATTTCCTATCCAAAGGAATTGTCACGACAGAGCATCAAAGTCTTTCATAACTCCAATGGGAGGAGTTTGCATAAGACACCTATAAATAGGAAGAGCCTGAATCACAGTCTTGAGAAGGATGACCCTACCAGCAAAAGAGAGCCATCTATGAGTCCAGTGTCTCACCTTGCTATGAAATTTTTCCAACAGACCTTGCCAGTACTCTTTTAGCTGAGCCCCAAGGGTTAGAGGGACTCCTAGATAAATCAATGGAAGGGAACCAACTTGAAACTTGAGAATTCTAGCAATCCTGACCTGAATCGCCTGAGGAGTATTGAAGAAATAAATAGATGATTTAACTTCGTTAATCTACTGTCCAGAGGCTTTCAAATAAGTGTCCAAAATCATTCTGAAGTTCCTTGCTTCATTAATGGTAGCCAAACCCATCAATCCAGTATCATCCACAAATTGGAGGTGCGTATATGCTAGAATATTATTGGGCCACTTCCACCCCTGGAAAAATCCTTGCTCAGCTTGAGATTTTATAAATCTGCCCAAAGCCTCCACCATAATGATAAATAGATATGGAGAGATAGGATCTCCCTGTCGAAGCCCCCGAGAAGCAGAGAATAGATTAGTCGGTTCTCCATTAACAAGAATAGAAAAGGATGTGGAAGTCACGTAGCTGAGAACCCAATCCACCCATTCCCTGTCAAATCCAAAAGCAAGAAGCACCTGTTTCAAGAACTCCCAACTAACTTGGTCATAAGCTTTAGCTAAATCCAGCTTAATAAACATAGCTTTTTCCTTGGACGTAGCCATAGAATGAATAGCCTCTGAAGCAATAACCACACCATCCATAATCTGTCTACCACTAACATAGCCTCCTTGCTCCTCGGATATCAAAGAGGCCAGGAAAGGCTTAAGCCTTTCAACAATTAATTTAGTGATAATTTTTTATGTGACATTACATAAAGCAATAGGTATGAATTGATCCAACCTATTAGCCCCATTAATCTTGGGGATGAGAGTCAGGAAAGTAGCATTCAAAGACTTGAGCATTTGTTTATTATGATATGATTCCTGAACAACATCTAGAAGATCAAATTTAATAATTTCCCAAAACTCTTGGAAAAATTCAATGGGAAATCCATCTGGGCTCGGGGCTTTACCTTTCTTCATAGCAAATACCACCTTTTCTAGCTCCTCAAGTGTAACAAGTTTAAACAGATCTATGTTCATACTGCTAGACACAAGATGGGGAATGCATTCTAAAATAGTCTTTCTCTCAATCAAGGAAAGAGGTTCCTCCTTTGAGAAGAGTTGAGAGAAGTAATTAGTGGCTTCTAAAGAAATTTCCTCCTTGGAAAAGAGATGATCTCCGAAAGAAGAAACAAGAGAACTAATGGAGTTTCCAAACCTGTGAGCTTTAACAATGTTGTGGAAGAAAGCAATGTTTCTATCTCCCTCTTGCAACCAATCCACTCGAGATTTTTGCTTCCAAAATATTTCCTCTCGAAGCTCCCATTCTTCAACCTCTTTTAAAGCTAAGGATTCTTCAGATACTAAATCTAGAGTCATTCCATGGTCCCTGATCTGACGAGTGATACCATCTAGCCTAGCCTGGGCATCTTTTAAATGCTCTTGAAGGTTTCGAAAGCATTGATTATTCCATTGTTTCAGCCTGAATTTCACATGTTGAAGGCGCTTCTCAAAGGTGAACATGGAAGTACCATGAGGAGGCCTACCCTCATGCCACCAGGCTATCATAAGATTCTGAAGGGAAGGATCTCTCAACCACATCAGTTGAAACTTGAAGGAGGGCTTCTTAGCAATCTTGAAAGGAGTGACAGAGAGCCTGATAGGCCAGTGGTCAGAGCCTCTCCAGTCAAGAATATCAGAATTGGTAGACCATCTAATATTCATCCAAAAATAAGATACCAGGAACCTATCAAGCCTTTCTGAGATAGCCTCCATCCCACTCCTTCTGTTATTCTAGGTGAATATGCCAGAACCAAGCTTAACATCAATAAGATTCAAAGAGCTAATATTATCTCTAAGCATACTAGAAGAAGGACCCAATCGAGAAGACCCACCTCTCTTTTCCTCAAGACTAGTAATAGCATTAAAATCTCTGGCAACAATCCAAGGAAGGAAAGGATCTAAAGATCGAACAAATATAATATGTGACCACAAAAAGGATTTGCCTACCAAATCACTAGGAGCATAAATATTAGAGAACAAGCACCTTTCACCTGTCTCAAAGTGTGAAGCCATAAAAGAGATGGAAGACCTACTCATAATCCACCACAAGGGAGTCACCTTCTTGGGATTCCAAAGACAAGCAAGACCACCTGAGTTTCCTTGAGCACCTATTGCCTACCAGCTACCATAGGGCCATAACTTCGGCCCACAACTATTCAATTCATCAACTGAGAGTTTAGTTTCTTGAATGAAAATAATATCTAGAGAGTGAGAATCTATCAATCTACGAACAACCTTTTTTCTAGGGATGCTGTTCAACCCCCTAACATTCCAAGAGATAATAATCATTTATAAGATTGCGAGAAATGGGAGTCAATGGGCTTCACAAACCCTGCCTCAACTAAAGTCTCACCTATCATCTTAACTTTCTCTTGATCTGTCTTCCTTCCACTCTTCACAGACTTCTCTGAAATCCCCTTTTTAAAGGGCTTTTGCTGTAAGCCTAATGTGGATGCAGCTTTAGAGCCTTTTGTGCTGTCGGTCACTCCTTTTTTGCTAGGATGGGTGGAGGCTATGATATTTGGACTATCACGAGGATGTGACCCACCAGGAATGTCATAACATAACTCCTAAACCAATTCATCTAGATCAATTGGCTGGCCTTGTACTTCTTTAGGAATCTGGACTAGATTCCCAACTTCCTCTAGCTGGGGTTCCAATAGAGAACCCTCACCCGGGGATATCTCAATAGGTATACCTTCCTCCTGTATCAAGTTCTCTAGCACATTAAACCTATTGAAGGTATCATCATTTTGTCTATTCATCCATGTTCTCTTCTGCCCCTTACCTTTATTACGTGGCTTTACTGGGATAAAACCCTCCTTATCTATAGAGGGACCAGCTGGCATAGGGACTTTACCCTTGTCATCCTTAGGGTTTGGCAAAGTGGTTGTTAATGATTGAGAAAATTTATTTCGAGGGCATTTACGTTGCAAGTGCCCATACTCACGACAAATCCTACATTTGAAGGGTAGAGTTTCATAGTCCAACTGCTGAGTCCATGAGGAAGGACCTAAGCAAATTTCCATAGAATTAGGCAGTGGATTAACAAGATCAACATCCACATAGATTCGTGCATATGAAATTACCTTTCGATCTTGGGTTTGGGAAGCCAATCCAATTGGTTTCCCAAGCAGAAGAGCAATCGAATGAAGAATATCCTCTCTCCAAAATTCCAGTGGCAGACGTGGCAACCGGATCCACACAGGGACCCGAGACGAGATTTCTTCAGCAGAGTTGAATCCAGTGTGCCAAGGCTTGATAAAAAACCTAACTTGGTTAAGAAAGTATGGACCTCCTTCGAATAATTTGTTCCTGTCTGACATGCATGAAAAAATAACCATAAAATAGTTGTTAGTTTCCAGAAGAATTTCCATATCCCCTTCCGGATTCCACATACAGTGTGCCCACGATTCCAACACATGGAGAGGGAGTCAGAGACCCAAAAACTTGCATATGAGTGCATGCTTACTCCAATACTCCACATCTTCTAAGATTTTCTCTGGTTGAATAATCAACACTAGTTGATCATCAGATCTTTCTAAACACCCATTCGTCTTCTTAATTTGGATAGAACCTTTTGAAGAAGTCACATTCTCACCAGAAGGTATATTATCCATCTGACCTTTAGCCTCCCCTCGCATTTGACAAGAGGTATCAGGCATTTCCAAATCTTCAGACAAAATCTAAGTCTTAGGGGCATCTGATTGCCCCATGCCCGGATTTAAAGACAATAGCACCAAGCCAAGTCAGAAATTAGACCCAGCCGTTCACTGCTATGTCTCCCCCACCACCATAGAAGGAAAATGCCTGCAGAATGTCAACACCCAGCTGGCTACACCTCCACAAAATCAACCAAAAGTCAAATGCAACTTCCTCCCTCCTACTCAAACCCTCGTCCCCGCATGCAATCCCAAAACAAAGAGGGCGAACACGACCCAGAACCAGGCCTCAAGATCATATAATAGTTATGTTATTCTATTTTATATTTATAGATTATATATTATATCCTTACATATTTCATAACTCAAATTAGTTATATCACTTACAAATTTTTTTTTCCCTCTAATTTTTGTGCCTTTTCCCTCCAATTTTTATGCCACCGATATCAGATATTCGATCTCATATCGGATATCCGATATGAGATTCGATATTCAATCTCATATCAGATATTCAATCTCAAATCAGATATTCGATAAGACTTGGGCCTTACTTTCCAGGTTTGGTACCTGGATAGGTGAAAAAACGTCAGAGCAAATTTTGAAGCACTTTTAGACATGTTCAAACTCTATTTTTTTCACATTGCCACTTTTTGGCACACCATGATCCTGCACATACCCTCATTATATATAGGAAGGTTTCTCTTGACCCTATAGCCTAAGCCAGTTGTGTCCTTACTCTTGTGAACTTTGGTATGACTCATAGGTTCAACAAGGGCATGCTTATTATTGCTTAGAGTTCCATGTCTAGGATATCTCTTGGGAGAAACAGGTGTAGAAAGTATAACCTCATCAACATGATCTTCCTCTCTTTATATCCAATCTCTCACATCAAGATGAGTACAATGCAAATGCAAGTAAATTAGAATGAGATGCAAGATGAAAGATTGAGCTAACAAGTATGAAGAATTATAAGATCCCTTAATTAGACTAGGTGAGCTATACTATGCATAAAGGAAATCTAAGATGAATGCGAATGAGAGAATACAATTGTAGAACAAGTGCAAAGTGAATGCTCTGAGTGCTGCAAAACCTATATGATATATGAAAAGCCTGATATATGAAAAATGGGGAGAGAGTTCTCTATTTTAAAGAAAAATGAATGGTTGAGATCAAAAGCCAAGAGAGGCTTAATCAAGGGTGGAGGATGCATCTTGAGTGATCCATGTGCACAAGCATCTCACCTAATCAAGATCAATGATGGAGTTCAAAAAGGTGAGAGATGTGTGGAGGAGAATGAAGATTCTATCCACCTTGGAAAGTGTGCACCTCATGTGAGATGAAAAGCTTTTTCTTTCTTATTTTCAAAATAGGAATAATGCTTTATGTGTGCACACTTAGAATAAGTGGGAAGTGGGGCTTTTTATTTAATTAAAAGGGAACATTTTCTTTCAATTAAATAAAAGACTTAGGATAAATTGGTCAAACCACAGGTAATCAAATAAATATTTTTTTGATGATTTGATCAAGAATAAGCAAAAATGCTAGAAAGGGGGCTTATAGTCTAGATGAGCATTTTTGGGTGATTACAACTATTTGTCCACTAGCCAAATCTTAGTAAATAATTGTTTCTCTAAAAAAATTGGTTAGAGTAAAGATAATTAATTAAATCCTTTTAGAGACAACTAGAAACTAATTTGTTAGGGTTTGTTAAGTTTTTTTTTTAAATTTTAAAAATCTCAAAGTTCTGTCGATTGACAATCAATTTCAATTGTTGGTTTTCCAACAAGAGTAGTATAAAAAGGGGGTTAGTGTGAATTTGGAGACAAGTTTGAGAAGTATTTGCAGTGATAGAAAATAGTGTTGCAGTATTAGCAAGGGCATAGTGATAGTGTTGGGGATAGTAGTGGGGGAATATCTGTAGGAGAAATTTGGAGATTGTCAACGCTCTACTAGTAAGAGGCAAGAAGTTTATGTATCTCTTGATTTTCTGAAATTTAATATAATTACTCATCTATAGAACTAGTTTTCCCTTAGGGGTTTTTCCAAAGATGATTTGTTTGAAAATATTGTGTTCATTGTGTTGCTTATTTCTTTCCATATTTTTATTGGTGAAGCTACAATTGTGCTATTTTTTGATATTAGCTCTAAATTAATTTTTGATAGTTAAATAATCAATTAAGATAGGAGATTAATAATTAGTGACTACAATAGTAATTTTCACAAGGCATATAGTAGTATTGAGGGTAGTATTTTTTTGCCTCTATGCTCGCAATAATGAAATCTATTTAGAATAACACATTCCCCAACCATGTAAAAAGGAGTACAACAATTATTGAAAATGGGTTTGGAATAAACTATACCATAAAATAATCATTGTAGAGAAGGCATCAATATATAACATGATAGAAAAATAGAAAGATAAAACTACCAAATTCTAAGTGAAAGACATCCTAGTGTTTTCGGTATTCCTTGATAACCCTTCATTCTTACCTTCCTAAAAATTACAATACCTATTTATGGATCCTCTATGGGATGAACACCTAGATAACTTGAATTCATCGTTCTAATGTCTTCACTTGTCATCAGTGCCCAACTCTAAACATAATTTCCTTCTCAAATATGAAAGCCCCTAAATTGAGAAGAGTTGGGTGAGGGGGTAGTGAGAATGTTGGTTTTGTATAAATTCTAGGTAGGAAGTGAGGATAACAAGTCTTCATTTGCATCTTGTTGATAAGGAATCTCCCAACCTTGATGGAACTACTACTTCCAGTTATGGATGCAGAAGAAAACTAAATCCTTCCTCCCTTGCTTGTCACTTAATATAGAGAAACAAACATTCTAGTTGAAGCTTCATAGTTAGGAAGCAGAGATACCTTTTGAGGGAAGCTTCCACAATTCTAGGTCTAAAGCATTTTATTTTTTTGGATTATTATTATTTGAAGAATATTTAAATTTCTCTTTTTAAAAATTAAGTTTTCAACTTTCTCAAACTAATTAAAAATCCCAAAACCTAATTGTTAAAATTATTAAAATTACATTTTAATAGTTAACAATTATGTTTCTATTCAAAAGAACTTAATTCTTTTCTATCATTGGTTAGTTGACTAAGTCAAATAAAAAGTTACACTAAAAGATTACAAGAAATAAAATAAACAAACTTACCAATAATAAAATAATATTTTTAATTAAAAATGCAAATATTTCATTTATCATTGTTTAAGAAGCCATCGATACAGACATTTAATTTCATAACTAAAGTATAACATACTAATTAAAAATCAATCTTTTAGATTTTAAAATATTTTTATTAAATATTATATTAAAATATAATTAATTAATTATTTTCAATGTATAAACTATAATTTGTCAATATTAATATTTTTTATTCTTACATACATAGATAAATTATCATATTTTCTAATATAGATCATTTTTTTTATCAATAATAATATAATATATAAGTTGAGTTAATAATTATGAATAATATATAATATATAAGATAATTAGATTGTGTATAATTTGCAAGATTTCCTTTTTTAAGTATTTAAATAAAAATTTAGTTTAGCAATTTCTACAAATTTAGATTATGATGATACCATTTTAAATTTTTTATAGAAAAAAAACTAGACTTACTTGTAAAAAAGAAAATTTGTTAGCTTTCTTCTGTTGGTGTTTGAAAATGTTACGGGTTTTCAATTACCCTGATGAGAAAAAAACACATCTAGGGGCAGCTAACTCCCATTTTCAACATGCCCATCCAAACACCAGGTCAACTATAAGGCTAGACCCTTCTTCTTCTTCAGGCTCTGCAAGACCTAGGCAGGTGAACCTATAGATTCTTTATATGGTACCAGTTATCAAAGCATACACTGAATCTAATGTAAAGCAAATAAAACCCCCTAAATGTTCTATACTTAACCAGGAATCACAAGCATGAAATAGCTAAGAACATAACTCATGAAATCAGCAAGCTAAGTGTGGGTTAACATTGAATAGCTTTCAACATAAAAGGGAAAATTGATTTAATATGTTGATAAAAGCAAGACCCAAGTATGAGAAATAGAACCTAATGATCCTATCTCTAACCAGTGCCTTATCTATTGGGTAATTAAAATGAATTACAACAGTACATCTCCTGGAAACCTCTGACATAATTCCTACATCAAGATCCTTGATCTATCTTTCACCTTGTGAATAGACATCTGCTTCGTATTTGAATCTCATACTCAGATAATCCTTTCATGAAATCAGTAAACCTTGTGATAAACACCAAGCAATTACATGGCTCTTTGTTCCATAAGCAAGATATTTCAATCACATACATCACTAAATGAGATGTAACCTAATCTATGGTCTTTGATCACAAACTAGAACAGATTACAGATCCAAAAACAGGAGAAAATATTTAAACTGAATTTGAAACCATTGTTGCTCTTTATTTGCTTTCCTTGAAACCAAATACATGAAATCTATAGAAATTAACTCATAAATCACCTAACAGACCAAAACTATCTGCATAAAACTTAATTGTTGTTCGTACAAGGAGAAATGCTGAAGAATGTGGTATCATAGTAAAACATTGGAACCTTGTTGGTATTACCCAGAGAAAAATGCCTACCAATTGGTTTCTCAGTAACAAAAACTGGAACCCCTACAATGAGAAAGAATGAGATTGATATAGAGGAAAGAATTTCCAGATTGAATCTGCACTTGACATCTGTCCCTTCAAGATTCTCCCTTAAGAAGTTGAAAATAATCTTTCTACCTTCTCTCTGTAACTAAAAATAAAATCCTTTCATTTTGGCTCATAAAATATCTCAAAATGTAATGATGAAAGGATGTAACTGATTCTTGATACTAAAATGAATTCACTGTAAAAGTGAAAATCCAGTTCAATGTAACTTATAAATGCAAGAAAATGGTTTAAGGATGATTTTCTTTATATCCAGATCTCAACAAGCCCTTAGAACTATCCCCTAACCAATTTTGATGCTCCATGATAAAAAATGCATGTTCTACTACCAATACCCCAGAAATCACAAACTGGCTTATAGCTCAAACTGGTGAACACCTGTGCAAAAACCATCTTGAAAAATGGAAAATTTGGATTCTCCCAGTTCCAACAGTATATTGAAGTGCCCATTTTCAATAAAAATGCCCAAATATGTCCTTTTGAAAATCAGGTCTTCATTCTTGGTTTCCATTGCATTTGAAGATTTCAAAAATTTATTCCTTTATATAGTTTGAACTATATAAATAATTTCCAGTTTTATTTAAAAACTGACCTGTGCATGTGATCTTGAGGAGAAATATTTAAAAAATTAAAATTTTAAAACCTTTGAAAATTTCCTCATATGTTCCATTTAGGTCAAACTTGGTTTGACCATGCTTGACATGTATTATCTTTTGATTGGCTCAAACCTGAGCAATGCCACGTGTCACATTTTGACTGGACATCCTCATCAGCCCCACGTGTCATCTTCTCGCTACTTCGCCATGTTATCTGTCTTGCATCTTTCTTATAGTGAGTTAATGAGAACCCTCAGATCTGCCATGTGGCATGATCTGGTACATCTCTAGACTTTCTCACCACATCACAGGTCTACATTTGAAATCTGTGCCATGTGGCACCTTGTGATTCATCAAGAACTCTATGTCATCACCCTGCTCTTGAGTGCCACATCGCCATCTTCGAGACTTGCTGCCACGTGTCGTGACTACATCAATCCTTGACATGTTGCTATGGTAATTTTTGTGCAACTTTCGTTTGGCGAGTTAGTGATGACCTTCTGATCTGGACACATGTCGTGATCTTGTTCTATCTAAACTCATTTGTCTTTGCTGAATTTTTGGGTTTTCCCGGTGACTCACTATGTCGCTAGCTAGATTTTTTGGCTAGTGACATAGTGACTAGCTAGATTTTGACTTTTTCGATCACTTGGATTTGTTGACGTCATCGGTTTCTCGCTTGCATCTTTGTTCAAAATTTCTCTCTCTTTGCGTGCCACCTGGCCGTCCACGACGAGCTCCTCCTTGCAAGCTCGTAACCTTCAAAAGCAGTGCCTTTTGAAGACACTTATAAGGTAAGCGTTTGAGTATTTAAAGGTCTAAAAAAACATTCTCCTTGCAAATGTGGGATAAAATGAATGAAGATGATTCCCTTTCAATGCTTGTGTTTTCTTTTTTCTTTAACGCCTTGTTTCCCTCTTTTGTGGAGTGCTAGCATTTTTCTTTGACTGCAATGTGTCCCTTGCTATTTGCAAATGCATGAGGTGCTTTTGTTTTCATTTGATGTGCCTTTGCCTCATCTTATACTTTGACTACATTTTATCTTTTGTTAGCGTGGATGGTCTTTTTTAGGCTCAGGCTACTCTTTTTATGCTTGGCTTGGTACCTCTGTTTACATCTGCTATGGGCATTCTGTTTAGCGTTGGTTCTTTCATTGCTTTGAATCTTACCCCATTCCTTCATTGCTGGAACCTTTCTTTGAAAATGCATGGTGTTGATTTGTTTGACTACGGCATGTGTCTTTATCTTTTTATAGGCGTCATCTGCTCTTGAAAGGCGTGAGCTCTATTCTTGCTATCACATACGACATTTCCCTCTGCACTCACAAGCTAGCGAGTTCTTTAGTTGGCGTGGGGAGATGGGTCGACTACTCTATTATGCATTGAATGCGTGGTGTCTTCCTTCAACTGACACTACTTTCCTTTCTGATGCCTGGCTCTTTAAAGCTCGCCTTTTAAACATGGCTTTGCTTTATCATTTGCCGCCCTCTTTCCAAGTCCCATTGCTTTAATTTGAATTGTAGTCTCCACAAAGAATATAAAATCTCCCTCTCTACTATGGCAGCTTTTTTGATGTTTTTCATATATGATCACTTGCAATTTGAATGAAGTCTCTCCTTTAATGCATTACCTATCCCCATGGCATCTCTGCTATTCTCTTATTCAGGTGTCATAATTAATGATTGGTTAGACGTAGCAGGTTGTAGTCAAACTTAGTAACAAATGCACAACATTCTGGTTTCAAAACATCGTGGGAATTTTAGGTTTATATTTTAATATTTCCATGTTGGGCACATAACATTTTAAAGTAACATAGATGCCAATTCATAGCATACGAGCCTGTGAACATGATTGAAGAGTAGAAGGGATAAACTATGGTACTTGGTTTTCTAGTTGCCTGACTTTTGTATGATAACTCGTGTTATATGTGTAAGTGTCTAGTTTCACTTTTGTACGTCCTTCAGTTTTGAAGTCATGGCAAAGCTTAATCATGAAATAGACCCTGCCAATTGGATTACATCTTTGATTATCTCAATTAGATGCATGGGTCTGCTCAATGCTGGATGCTTTGCCTCTGTCAAGGGATCAAGCATTAGTTTCTTACAACTGTATTGCTCCCTTGCATGAGCCCTCTTTACTGTTGGGCGGCCTCCTTATTTAAGTTGGGCGCATGTATTAATTTCTTCATTCAATGGGGTTCTCGAAGATGCTTCTTCCTACAAATGACAACACACACTTCCCACATGGTTAGCTATCATCCATTCTCAAATGAGGTTGGTGAAGATAAGTCAATGCATCAATCAATATCATTGAAAAATTTAAGTTGTGTGGGCGTCTTCTCTTTCCTCTTGCATGGCCCACATCTAGGCTCTAAAAATTGTAGCCTTTGCAAGAAAAAAACATAAATCACAATATTTAGAACTTGAGGAGCATCATTCACGAGAATTGAAAATATGTGAGAACATAATTTGGTAGAGTCTTCATCCTCTAAGACACCCCAAATCCTAGCATCTTATCAATCTTAACTGTCTGGTATAATTAGTTGAGCCCCATAGTGGGTCCGGCTAAATTTTTTTCGTTTCCAAAGAACTAAATCATCAAAATGACCCATTCATCACCTCAAACTAATTATAATCAAGTTTAGTCATTGATCAACATTTGAAACTCATTTTACCACTTATTTGTAAACTGCGACTTTCAGCTAACAGGTCCTATCAATCAGCTTTAAAAACTGATCCAAACACCTGATCGAGCTTTGAAAATTGGCACACTGAATCTCTACTCTGCATACTTTCACCTTGTCAGATTTCATCTTATGATGAATTCCCAGTAAAAACATATTCGCCATCAAAGTTGCCTTCTCTGCCTCCTTATTTAATTTAGGTGCATGTATTCATTTCTTCATTCAATGGGGTTCTCGAAGATGCTTCTTCTTACAAATGACAACACACACTTCCCACATGGTTAGCCATGATCCATTCTCAAATGAAGTGGGTGAAGATAAGTCAATGCATCAATCAATATCATTGAAAAATTTAAGCTGTGTGGACATCTGCCCTTTCCTCCTGCGTGGCCCACATCCAGGCTCTAAAAATTGTAGCCTCTAAAAGTAAAAACATAAATCACAATATTGAGACCTCAAGGAGCATCATTCATGAGAATTGAAAAATGTGAGAACACAATTTGGTAGAGTCTTCATCCTCTAAGACACCCCAAATCCAAGCATCTTATCAATCTTAACGGTTTGGTATAATTAGTCGGGCCCCACAGTGGGTCCGGCTAAATTTTTTTCGTTTCCAAATAGCTGAATCATCAAATTGACCCATTCATCACCTCAGACTGATTAGAATCAAGTTCAATCACTAAGTCAGCATTGAAAGTCATTTTACCACTTATCTATAAACTACAACTTTAAGCTAATAGGGCCTATTAGTCAGCTTTAAAAATTGATCCAAACACCTGATTGGGCTCTAAAAATTGGCACACTAATCTTTGCTCTGCATACTTTCACCTTGTCAAATTTCATCTTATGACGAATTCCCAGTCAAAAGATATTCGCCATCAAAGTTTCCTTTTCAGAATTACCTGCAAGAAAACATGTCAGAAAGCAACAAACTGGGTTCAGAATTGGCTTCAAAAACTGGGCAAATGAACACTTGGCAAGACAAAAATTGGGGCATTGATTCTCTGTCATGAGGTGAGTATTGATCTACAATTTTGGCTCATGAAAAATAACAGGACGCATTTGGCGAGCAGTCAAAGTGAGCTACTCAGAATTCGCAGATTAAAAGCACTGACAAAAAACATTTTTTGCAAATGGAGTTGACCTAGAAAAGTGTGTAGATGGATTCATCAAGACTTGCAAACTGGAACACTTAAAGTATTTTTAGAGGACACCATAGTGGTACAATCCATTTGAGCTCACCTATCATGGATATCAAGTTATAACGTCACGAATAGGGGTTCTGACAAATCTGCAAATGCTGACACCAGTAAAAAGATAAAAATTACATTTGGAATCCCGTTCAAAAATTGATCAAACGGATTTTTCAAGACTTAAAAATTGAAACATAAGAAGTCTCTAACCTCTACAATGCAACGCAAAAGGAATTTCAACATTTTGGTCAACTGGTCAAAAGTTATAGCATGTCAAACAAGGCTTCCCATAAATGTGCAAAGTGCATCAGCATGACAACAATAAACTGCCAACTTTGAGGGATTCAAAACCTAGTCAAACAGACTCAAAATGACTCAAAATCTGAAACATAGGCTCTCAGGTATGGACACTAGACAATAGAAAAGCAAAAAGTCACAAAACATTTTTGGGTACGAGATATTTAGATGGAAACAAGGCCTTCGGTCATTGTTTGACATTAAGGATAAAATGCAGATTTGAAATGTGCTCGAAATAGGACTTCATGAAATGGCTCAAAACCTCAATTTGACTTCATGGAATGCTCAGACAAGATGAATGGAGGGTTTTAGAAACATTGAACACCTCTTGGGGCTTCAATGGTACAGCCGAGTACAACTAGGTACATATGCATTTTAAAAGCATTTAAGGGCTTGATTTTTTCAATGATTCTCAAAATTGACCATGCAATTTTTAGTCCCAACAGTGGCTCTGTCTGGGGATGCATGTCCCTTGTAGGCATGGAAAGGATTCAGATATCTAGAGGAAGCAAACCACACACTTGAACTTCAAAAAATTTCTCGAACAACTTTTATTGAAAGTAAGAAACTACTACCACTACTATGTACAAAAAGTGCCCCCGAACTTAGCAAAAACTTTTACCTCTGTCATATACTTGATTTTCATTCACGTCTTCATGAGGTAAACTATGATTATCATTCTCCCTTGTTTCACCAATTAGATCAGCATATTGAAACAAATTACTTGGCAAAACGAAACAACTTACTTCATTCTCATCATGGACACATACATTAGCATTAGCCTCTACTTCATGCTCATTATGAGAAAACAAATCAGCATGCTCATAAGTACACCGACTGAATTGAGAATCAAAATCCAACAATAATTCATGCATGCTGATCGAAAACAGAAAAACTTCATAATCTACATCATTGACCAAGTTCCAAATACCAAAAACTTGCAACTCACCTTGTGTCTCCAGATGCAAAGAGTATTTGGAATCCGATTGTTGCCTACTTGCAGTCGTATCATGGACTAAATTAGATTCATTTTTCACTGAAAGCTCTTCACATTCTTCAACCAAGTGATTAGTTACCAAGCATGAAAACTCATTCTGAAAGTGATGATCTACATTATGCTGATCACAATCATTTTCTTCATCTAATTGAAAGTCAGAATAAACCTTGAACTTATCTTTACAAGACTTATCAGCATATAAAGAAAATCCATATTCGGATTGACAACCTTCATTTTTTTCCTCTTCATCACATGAAATATCAAAACTTATTATAGCATAACCAACATGAAAAGAATCTGAAACAACATTAAACTTCCCCTCACTAACATAATCAGCATTCAACAAATCTTCATGTGCAAAAACGTTCGAGGTTTTGTTATATACACCTCCAAAGTCTAACAAAGATTGTTCAGATTCTACCTCTTTTTCCACATCAAACTTTGGGGAATTGATTTGACTGAATGAGAAAGTATTATGAGAGAAAATATGAAGATCCTTAGAAATATTTACGTGCTTTTCAAACTCACCAGTCGACAATTCTGAGATTTCATCGGAGCTCAAGAAGATTGCCTCACAAATCTTCTTCCGGCTGTGGTTATCATTTGGATAACATGAAGAACTTACAACAGTAGGATCCTTAGTGAAACAATATGGAAAATCAACATTATTACAACAGTCTTTCTTATCATGGCAATTATTAGATCTATTGTTGTTACAACTTTCTTCAACTTCATATGTAGTGTAACAAAATTTATCTTCTCTTTTATATCCATCTTTTTCATTCTGATTGGTATTACCTGATTCATTAACATTTGAATCCACCTCTTCACATTCGGAAGACAAATTATCTTGCTCTATGGACTCATTGTATTCATTACTACCTTGACTTTCAGCACACTCATTATCATCAACAGACATAACATGAAATCTGTAATCATCATGTTACATCTCCTGAATGAATCTTTCAATTTGTAAAAACCTTTGTAATCTTATAGGTGCTGGCCAATTTACTGAATCGGGTACTAGAACATCAAGGAAAACACTAGGTAGGGAAGATTCCTTGGGTCTACAATGAAAAGGCATCTTATTGATTATTTATTTAAGCCTTAAATAACATTGTTCGACACTTAAACCTTGAGTACTTCCTACTTGAATTCTTATAAGATTGACAATCCTTTTGTAGACCAGTCTATTCAACATATCAATGTTATTATTCACAGTTTCTAGACTCTTAGAATTTGGCAAACTAATCTCAGATTTGAGATCTAACTCCACATTACAGTAAAACTTCTACCTCTTCTTTTTAGTGCCAAAAATCACTTAATAGAGGCAACCATGTTTTTAACATTTGACTTCCATGAAAAGAAAACGTGAAAACCAAAATACCTCAAGTGCTGATGTTGAACTTCGATCTGCTGATTTGGCACAAGTGCAAGATTGAAATTCTTTACACCACTAGTCAAATTTTTTTAGAGTTGCCACCTCCTTTCAAAAGGATAAATAGATCATTGCCGTGTTTCACTTTTTACACTTTAATTCCTTATAACAACAGATTGCAAACAACACTTTAAAACTTATCAAGAATTTAAAACTTCTTTCCAAGAAACTACCAAAAGCTTCAGATCTGCCCATACAATTGAAAGTCCTTCAAAATTTTGCAATGAAATCAACTAGGAACAAATTGGTATAGATATTTGAGAGTCGCCACTCACACTTGGTAAGAAATAAAACATAAATTGTCACTTGAAAAATCTGAACCAGACCTTCAATGTAAAAGAAACTTGTAGATCATTAACACCTTGGAAAGAAAATATACTTTATAAATCAATTCTTGACTCTAAAACTTTCTCAACAACATTTGCAAACTGAACTGCTTGAAGATGGACCTATAACAGTCATAGCACACAATTTTCATCCAATTTCACAACATACTATTGTCCATGAATAAAGCTTAACCGGGGAACATAAAACATCAGTAGAGAAATGGTAAAGATCTCACACAACCCTACTACTATAGCAAATTTTTTTTGATGTATTGAATCTTCTTCAAATTCTCAAGGTTTGTCTATCATACAGATTCAATACAATTCCCCAGTAGAGTCGCCATTTTGTTGGTGTTTGAAAATGTTATGGGTTTTCAATTACCCTGATGAGAACAAAACACATCTAGGGGCAGCTAACTCCCATTTTCAACATGCCCATTTAGACACTAGGCCAACTATAAGGCTAGACCCTTCTTCTTCTTCAAGCTCTGCAAAACCTAGACGAGTGAACCTATAGATTCTTTATATGGTACCAGTTATTAAAGCATACATTGAATCTAATGTAAAGCAGATAAAAAGCCCTAAATCTTTTATACTTAAACGAGAATCACAAGCATGAAATAGCTAAGAACATAACTCATGAAACTAGCAAGCTAAGTGCGGGTTAACATTGAATAGATTTTAACATAAAAGGGAAAATTGATTTAATATGTTGATAACAACAAGACCCAATTACGAGTAGTAGAACTTAATGATGCTATCTTTGACCAGTGCCTTATCTATTGGGTAATTAAAATGAATTACAATAGTACATCTCCTGGAAACCTCTGACATAATTCCTACATCAAGATCCCTGATCTATCTTTCACCTTGTGAATAGACATCTGCTTCATATTTGAATCTCATACTCAGACAATCCTTTCATGAAATCAGTAAACCTTGTGATAAACACCAAGCAATTACATGGCTCTTTGTTCCATAAGCAAGATATTTCAATCACATACATCACTGAATGAGATGCAACCTAATCTATGGTCTTTGATCACAAACTAGAAAAGATTATAGATCCACAAACATGAGACAAGATTCAAACTGAATTTGAAACCATTCCTTCTCTTTATTTTCTTTCCTTGAAACCAAATACATGAAATCTATAGAAATTAACTCATAAATCACCTAACAAACCAGAACTATCTGCATAAAACTTAATTGCTGTTCATACAAGAAGAAATGCTGAAGAATGTGGTATCATAGTAAAATACTGGAACCTTGCTGGTATTACCCAGAGAAAACTACCTACCAATTGGTTTCTCAGTAACAAAAATTGGAACCCCTACAATGAGAAAGAATGAGATTGATATAGAGGAAAGAATTCCTGGATTGAATCTACTCTTGACATCTGTCCCTTCAGGATTCTCCCTCAAGAAGTTGAAAATAATCTTTCTACCTTCTCTTTGTAACTGAAAATCAAATCCTTTCATTTTGGCTCATAAAATATCTCAAAATGTAATGATGAAAGGATGTAACTGATTCTTGGTACTAAAATGAATTCACCGTAAAAGTGAAAATCCAGTTCAATGTAACTTCTAGAATACAAGAAAATGGTTTAAGGATGATTTTCTTCATATCTGGATCTCAAAAAGCCCTTAGAACTATCCTCTAACCAATTTTGATCTTCCATGATAAAAAATGCATGTTCTGCTACCAATGCCCCAGAAATCACAAACTGGCTTATAGCTTAAACTGGTGAACACCTGTGCAAAAATTGACCTAAAAAATAGAAATTTTGGATTCTCCTAGTTCCAACGGTATATTGAAGTGCCCATTTTTTACAAAAATGCCCCAGATATGTCCTTTTGAAAATCAAGTCTTCATTGTTGGTTTCCATTGCATTTGAAAATTTCAAAAATTTATTCCTTTGTATAGTTTGAACTATATAAATAATTTCCAGTTTTATTTAAAAATTGACCTGCGCACGTGATCTCGAGGAGAAACATTTAAAAAATTAAAATTTTAAAACCTTTGAAAATTCCCTCATATGTTCCATTCGGGTCAAACTTGGTTTGACCATGCTTGACACATGTTGTCTTTTGATTGGCTTGAACCTGAGTAGTGCCATGTGTCACATTCTAACTGGACATCCTCATTAGCATCACATGTCATCTTCTCGCTACTTCACCATGTTATCTTCCCTACATCTTTCTTATAGCCAGTTAACGAGAACTCTCAGATCTGCCACATGGCATGATCTGGTGCATCTCTAGACCTGCTCACCACATCAAAAGTTTGCCTTGAAATTTGTGCCATGTGGCTCCTTGTGATTCATCAAGAACTCCATGTCATCACCTTTGTCATGTCCCCAATTTTCGGTGGCAGTCTGATTAATTAATTTGATTAACTGGGTTGTCCAAAATAATGAATATTTTATGAGGACGACTAATTAATCATATTAATTAAATAAATAAATGATAATAAGTTAATTACTTATAAAGTTATTAAATAAATAAATATTAAAAGATAACTTTATATTTAATTAATTTAATAAAGCGACTTGGATTATAAAATATTTAATAAAGTCACTTAAGAGATAAGATCAAAAATGTTCTAGAAGTCTCTGGAGAAGATGGAGAGAAAAGAATAAATAGGCACCCTGGGGTTCCATTTGAATCAAGCAGTTATTTTATCTCTTTGTTTTCAGATTGTGATTCAATCACCGGTGCATTGTGGAATCTAGGGTTTCTGCAATTGTCACAGTTGGCCATTGAGAACGATAACTCTCAATTGGTACGCAATTTTGAGGGTGTGAAATACCATCTGAATTATTGCAGATTGGAGGTGACATTCAGTCATTTCATCCGGACAGTAATCTGAGGCTTAAGGCCAAAAATTTGGAAGTTCATTCTGAGAAATAGGATTCGAGGATATAATCTATTCACAAGGTTTTTACAGGATCAGTTCAGGAATAGAAGGCGAGTTTCCTAGACAAACTTTCAGCAGCATGTCCGTATTTGGTTAAGGCCGAAGTCTGAAGCTGTTTGCACATAGCCAATGTTGGGCAGGCCGAATTGCAATACAACATCAGCGGCAATCACATATTTGGAGATTTTAAAAATGTGGGATTGAAGGGTTGTGGGAGGCAAGTTCCAAAAACAACACATCCGGATATACCTCTGGAACGAGGCCGCAGGAGCTATCGAGTTCGGTGATTTTTTGAGCCGGCAAAGTGGATTCAATCATTCCGCAACCGGCGGACATAATTCCATCAGGAGTCGGACGTTATGCTTGAACGGGCAGGTCCCTTCTTGATTCGATTGAAGATCCATTCGTAGCAGATGTCCAAGAACTATGACCTACAGATTAGAAGTTATTCAACCGACATTGTCCGCGGGTCACACATTTTCACAACCATGGCCACGCTCATAGGTAATATCATTGTGAAGTCTGAAGGTGGTAACTATGGGAGCCGTTAGCGAGGAGTTGCGATATGTTTCAAGCGCAGTAGAAGCCAGGACGAGATCATAAAAAATAACCTTTGATTCATGTCAACCTCGCTCAGAAGTTACGGGTTTCCGTAGAGGCATTTCTAAGGGAGGTTGGGTGGCCAACAACACTGCCAGCAGATGAGAAAGAATCCCCAGTAGTTTGGTATTACGACCAGGAATCGATAGGCTTGTGGATGATGCAAATACCATTCATTAATGGGGTGACAAATGCGATCTTTTTCAGATCAGACGGAGTTCGATTGGCATTAAGCTTCAGACAAAAATTTAGGTTTTTTCTCTTTGGCATTGTTTTAGATATATATACCCAATCCGGGTTCTATAATTGATTATGATTGTTATTAAATATTACTTGCAACTGAATCACTTTCTGAATTCTGTCATTAACCATTGCATAAGGATTGGTCTTGATCACTTTCCAGTATAGTTACTTAGTTCAGTAAGGACTGAGCTTGTTGACTAACTGTTTGACGTAATACCGAACCCTTGAAGTATTGAATTTTGGTTTTAAAAGAAGCAAGAACCTAACAGGGTTATCTTAGTGGTATCAGAGCTTGACTACAAACCGTTTGATGAAATGTCAAACCCTTGAAGTTTTAGTATTTTTGGTGTTTAAGAAGCAATAATCCTGTCGGGGTCATTTCAACCTTGCTCGTGAGTGCCACATCACCATGTTCGAGACCCGTGCCATGTGTCATCACTACATCAATCCTTGCCATGTCGCTATGGTAATTTTCGTGCAACTTTCGCTTAGCGAGTTAGCGCGAAATTTTGATCTGGACACGTGTCATGATCTCGTTCCATCTGAACTCATTTATCTTCGCCAAATTTCTAGGTTTTCCCGACGACTCGCTATGTCGCTACCCAGATTTTCAGGCTAGCGACATAGCGACTAGACGAATTTTGAATTTTTTGATCACCTAGATTTGTTGATGTCATCAGTTTCTTGCTTGCATCTTTGTTCAAAATTTCTCTCTTTGTGCACCACCTGGCCGTCCACGATGGGCTCCTCCTTGCAAGCTCGTAACCTTCAAAAGAAATGCCTTTTGAAGACACTTATAAGGTAAGTGTTTGAGTATTTAAAGGTCTTAAAAAACCTTCTCCTTGCAAATGTGGGATAAAATGGATGAAGATGATTCCCTTTCAATGCCTGTGTTTTCCTTTTTCTTTAATGCCTTGTTTCCCTCTTTTGTGGAGTACTAGCATTTTTCTTTGATTGCAGCATGTCCCCTTCTGTTTGCAAATGCGCGAGATGCTTTTGTTTTCATTTGATGTGCCTTTGCCTCATCTTATACTTTGACTACATTTTATCTTTTGTCAGCGTGGATGGTCTTTTTTAGGCTTAGGCTTCTCTTTTTATGCTTGGCTTGGTACCTCTGTTTAGATTTGCTATGGGTGTTCTGTTTAGCATTGGTTCTTTCATTGCTGCAACCTTTCTTTGAAAATGTGTAGGGTTGATTTGTTTGACTGCGGCCTATGTCTTTATCTTTTTACAGGCGTCATTTACTCTTGAAAGGTGTGAGCTCTATTCTTGCTATCACATACGACATTTCCCTCTGCACTCACTAGCTAGTGAGTTCTTCAGTTGGCGTGGGGAGCTGGGTTAGCTACTCTATTATGCGTTGATTGCATGGTGTCTTCCTTCAACTGACACGGCTTTCCTTAATCATTTTCCACCCTGTTTCCAAGTCCCATTGCTTTAATTTGAAGAGTAGTCTCCTCAAAGAATATAAAATCTTCCTCTCTACTATAGCAGCTTTTCTGATGTTTTTCATATATGATCACTTGCAATTTGAATGAAGTCTCTCCTTCAATGCGTTACCTGTCCCCATGGCATCTCTGCTATTCTCTTATTGAGGTGTCATAATTAATGATTGGTTAGACACAACAGGTTGTAGTCAAACTGAGTAACAAATGCACAACATTCTAGTTTTAAAATAGCATGGGCATTTTAGGTTTATATTTTAATATTTCCATGTTGGGCACATAACATTTTAAAGTAACATAGATGCCAATTCATAGCATACGAGCCTGTGAACATGATTGAAGAGTAGAAGGGATAAACTATGGTACTTGGTTTGCTAGTTGCCTGACTTTTGTATGATAACTCGTGTTATATGTGTAAATGTCTAGTTTCACTTTTGTGCCTCTTTCAATTTTGAAGGCATGGCAAAGCTTAATCGTGAAATAGACCCAGCCAATTGGATTATGTCTTCAATTATCTCAATTGGATGCATGGGTCTGCTCAATGCTGGATGCTCTGCCTCTGTCAAGGGATCAAGCATTAGTTTCTTACAGCTGTATTGCTCCCTTGCGCGAGCCCTCTTTTCTATTGGGTGACCTCCTTATTTAATTTGGGTGCATGTATTCATTTGTTCATTCAATGGGGTTCTTGAAGATGCTTCTTCTTACAAATGACAACACACACTTCCCACATGGTTAGCTATGATGCATTCTCAAATGAAGTGGGTGAAGATAAGTCAATGCATCAATCAATATCATTGAAAAATTTAAGCTGTGTGGGCGTCTTCCCTTTCCTCCTGCGTGGCCCACATCGAGGCTCTAAAAATTGTATCCTCTGAAAGAAAAAACATAAATCACAATATTGAGAAAACGAGGAGCATCATTCATGAGAATTGAAAATATGTGAGAACACAATTCAAAAGAGTCTTCATCCTCTAAGAAACCCCAAATCCTAGCATCTTATCAATCTTAACAGTCTGGTTTAATTAGTTGTGCCCCAAAGTGGGTCTGGTTAAAAAAAATTTCGTTTCCAAACAACTAAATCATCAAACTCACCCATTCATCACCTCGGACTGATTAGAATCAAGTTCAATCATTGAATCAACATTTGAAACTCATTTTACCACTTATTTGTAAACTGTGAGTTTCAGCTAACAGGGCCTGTCAGCTGGCTTTAAAAATTGGTCCAATCACCTAATCGGGCTCTGAAAATTGGGACACTAAATCTCTGCTTTGCATACTTTCACCCTGTTAGATTTCATCTTATGACGAATTCCCAGTCAAAAGATATTCCCCATCAAAGTTTCCTTTTTAGAATTACCTGCAAGAAAACATGTCAGAAACCAATAAACTAGGTTTGGAATTGGCTTTGAAAACTGGGCAAATGAACACTTGGGAAGACAAAAGCTAGGGCATTGATTCTCTGTGATGAGGTGAGTATTGATATGTGATTTTGGCTCATGAAGAATAATAGGACGCACTTGGCGAGCAGTCAAAGTGGGGTACTCAAAATTTGTAGATTAAAAGCTCTGTCTGGAAAACATTTTCTGCAAATGGAATTGAACTAAAAGTATGCAAATTGATTTGTCAAGACTTGCAAACTAGAACACTTAAAGTATTTTCAGAGAAAAACATGGTGGTACAATCCATTCGATCTCACCTATCACGGATATCAAGTTATAACATCACAAACATGAGTTCTAACAAATCTACAAATGCTGACACCAGTAAAAAGATAAAAATTGCATTTGGAATCTTGTTCGAAAACTGATCAAACGGATTCTTCAAGACTTAAAAATTGAAACATAGGAAGTCTCTGACCTCTAAAATGCAACACAAAAGGAATTTCAACATTTTAATCAACTGGTCAAAAGTTATAGCACATTAAATAGGGCTTCCCATAAATGTGCAAAGTGCACCAAAATGACAACAATAAAATGCCAACTTTGAGGGATTCAAAACCTATACAAATAGACTCAAAATGACTCAAAATCTAAAACATAGGCTCTTAGGTATGGACACTAGACACTCTCAAAGTGGAAAGTCATAAAATTTTTTTGGGTACGAGATATTCAGATGCAAACAAGGCCTTCTGTCGCTGTTTGACATTAAGGATAAAATGCAGATTTGAAATGTGCTCGAAACAGGACTTCACGAAATGGCTCGGAACCTCAATTTAACTTCATGGAACACTTATACAAGCTGAATGGAGGATGTTAGAAATATTGAACACCTCTTGGGGCTTCAATGGTACAACCAGGTACAACTAGGTACATATGCATTTTAAAAGCGTTTAAGGGCTTGATTTTTTCAATGGTTCTCAAAATTGACCATGCAATTTTTAGTCCCAACATCTTCCATATTTTTCAACTACTTTCTAATGAATCTTAAAGAAATCAATTGATAATTATGAAGTTCAAAAATGTTTCTATTTTATTGTATTTTTAATCATACCATTGTGAAACTTTTTTCCTATAAATGATGGGAAGTGCAAGAATTGTGATGCTAAGTAGCTAGTACTAAAGATATACTATGGATGAAAATGTGATAGAGATAATAAAAGAGTATTGTGTGGAAGTAGTAATTGAAGCACGGGTCCAACATTCGGGGAGTCACAACATTCGTCTTCCTCAACCAGCGAATGAGATGCTCAGATATGAAGAGTTGATAAAAGCATTGAGAGCTTCAATGGAGAAACCAATATGCCCACAATGTTGCCAAAGTAATACAAGATTCAGATACTTTGACAACAACGCTTCACATGTTTTCCAACCAAGATATAAATGCCTCCATTGTGATATTTACTTTACTTTAGGTCATTAGTATAATTTTTGACACATTTTGGTTTTGTGATTTGTGATTTATTGGTAAAATCAATTACTTAGTTTCAACTATATTTGATAAATATGGTCAAAGAAATTTGGGTTTAGTGATTTGTGGTTTCTTAGTGGAAAATAAATTATTTAGTTAGATTTTGTATCTATTTATAAGAAACAATTGTTTTGAATATTCGAGTTTGTGATTTATAAGCGTTTATTAGTTAGATTTATCATTAAGAAGAGTAATTGGTTTTTTATATTTTCTATATTTGTAATTTAAAAGTGAAATAAATAAAAAAATCTTTGATTTATTTTATCATTTACAAGAAGGAATTAGTCATGAGTTTTTGAAGTTAAACATAATTTGAAATTCCTTTTAAATAGTTTTATGTTTTGAAGTTATATTAGTTTTTAATTTTATTCAAGAAATGCAAGTTGTTTTATTTTCTAAACTAATTTTAAAGTTTGATATTTGATTTTTTATTGCATTGATATTTGGAAGAGGTTACCTATAACAAGTTAAATTTTTATGACAAAAAATGATATTTAAGAATAATTTGATGGTTACAAGATTGATATTTAGAATTCTTCAATAAAAGCATTATAAGTAATTATCTAAGATATAATTTTCTTACTTATGGTGAAATTTTTGAAATCTTTATAGTCCATGAAATAATAACTTAATTTAGAATTATACACATGGATTTATATATTATATTATAGAAAGGGTTTTTTGTGGAGTAGAAGAATGAATAATAGAAGCTAACTTCTCTGTAACCAAAAATAATATTCCAGAATAATTTGATGGCTACATGATTGATATTGAGAATTTCTTACTATGAAATCTTTATTGTCCATGGAACAATACTTTAGTTTAAAATTATAGATATGAACTTAAATATTACATTATAAAGAGGGTTTGTTTTGAAGTAGGAGAATAAATAATGGTATTTTTAGTATTTGTCAACAGACATATGCTATTGGAATCAATGAATTCCTTACTGTGAAATCTTTATGGTCAAGGGAACAATACTTTAGTTTAAAATTAGAACTTATATATTACATTATAAAGAGGGTTTTTTTTGGAGTAGGAGAATAAATAATGGTATTTTTAGTATTTGTCGATAGACATATGCTTTGGAATCAATTTAGTTTAATTAGTTATTAATCAAATTCATTTGAACCAATTATAATGAACTTTAATTAGTTATTAACCAAATTCATTTGAACCAATTAGAATGAACTATGTGTGTGTGTGTACAATATTTAAATAACAAAATGAAAACACCGTTTTTTTCTTACAATAGATTTTACGGAAAGCTAATGATTTTCGAGCAAATTTGTTCGCATCCACTACCTCATTCAAATTTACAAATATTATTTTAATGTATTATTATTTCTAAGTTTATAATATTAATGCAAAGTTAATTATTACTTTTTACTTTTTACTATTTATGCATAAATTTAGATATTTTAAGTAAATGTTATTTTATATATTATATTATATTATATTATATTTTGACATTGTCATTGCTTATCAATTGTATTTCTACATTAGGTTCAGCTATATTTAATAAATATGATCAAAGACATTTGGTTTTAGTGATTTCTGTTTTCTTGGTGAAAAATAAATTATTTAGTTAGATTTTGTATATATTTATAAGAAATAATTGTTTTGAATATCTGAGTTTGTGATTTATAAGTGTTTATTAGTTAGAATTATCATTTAGAAAAGTAATTGGTCTTTTATATTTTCTACATTTGTAATTTGAAAGTGAAATAAATTAAAAAATCTTTAGTTTAATTTATCATTTACAAGAAGGAATTAGTCATATGTTTTTGAAGTTAGACATAATTTGAAATTCCTTTTAAATAGTTTTATATTTTGAAGTTATAGAAGTTTTTAATTTTATTCAAGAAGTGTAAGTTGTTTTAGTATCTAAATTAATTTTAAAGTTTGATATTTGATTTTTTATTGCTATAAAGAAGTTAAATTCTTTGTAACAAAAAAATGATTTTAAAGAATAATTTGATGGTTACAAGATTGATATTTAGAATTCCTCAATAAAAACATTACAAGTAATTATCTAAGATATAATTTTCTTACTTATGGTGAAATCTTTGAAATCTTTATGGTCCATGAAATAATAACTTAATTTAAAATTATATACATGAACTATATATTACATTATAAAAAGGGTTTCTTGTGGAGTAGGAGAATGAATAATGGAAGTTAAATTCTCTTAACAAAAAATAATATTAAAGAATAATTTGATGGTTAAATGATTGATATTTAGAATTCCTTACTGTGAAATCTTTATGGTCCAAGGAACAATACTTTAGTTTAAAATTGTACATATGAACTTATATATTACATTATAAAGAGGGTTTGTTTTGTAGTAGGAGAATGAATAATGAGATTTTTAGTACTTGTCGACATATGCTATTGTAATCAGTTATAAACAGATTATTTTGAACCAATTAGAATGAACTATACACACATATACACACATATATGTATATGTATATATAAATATATGAGTATACATATATATGTGTGTGTATATATATATGTATACATATGTGTATATGTATATATGTATATATACATATATGTGTGTGTGTGTGTATGTATATATATGTATATGTATATGTATGTATATGTATACATGTCTATATATGTATGTATCTATATATATATATATATATAAACATATACATACATACATACACACACACACATATGTATATATATACATATATACATATACATATGTATATATACATATGTATATGTATATATATATGTATATATACATATGTACATGTATATATACCTATACATATACATATGTATATGTGTATATATCTATACATATACATATGTATATATATGTATATATATAGATATACACACATATATATATAGATATGTATATACATATATACATATATACATATACATATACATACATATACATATACATACATATACATATATACATATATATACATATATATATACATACATATACATATACATACATACATATACATATATACGTATACATACACACACACATACATTTATAGTTCTTAAATTATTTTCTTAAGTAATGTGTACAATTTTTAAATAATAAAATGAAAACATTGTTTTTTCTTCACTCTCATGGTTAATAATTTGACAACTTATGGATGGATTTTATGAAAAGCTAATGATTAGAAAATTTGTTAGCATGCACTACCTCATTCAAATTTTCAAATATTATTTTGATTATTATTATTTCTAAATTTATAATATTAATACAAAGTCAAATTTTTAAAATATTTTTTACTATTTATGCATATATTTTGATATTAAGAAAATGTTTTTATATATATTTATATTATATTTTGACATTGTCATTCCTTATCAATTGTATTTCTACACTATAGTTTTATAATTTATTTTTTTAATATTAAATATTATAAAAATAATCAGCAAATACTAGTCTCTATGTAGCACTTGTTGTTTAGATCTTTATTATTCATTTTTGTTTGGGTCTCCATTATTTGTCTAAATTATTGCTCCCTTTTAGGCTCATATGTTGCATGTATGAAGATAAGATTTGTGCCTGAGGTTTGAGTAAGATTTTTTAAAGAAAATTTAGCTTTAATTTATTTACACTAAATAATTAGAAAGTCTATTTAAAGAAAGTGCTAAATCAATTAATAATATTATTTTTTAAAAACTGATTTATAAACTATAATAGAAACATATTCACATCTTTTTAAAGAAATGTAATAAAAATAAAACTTATGTTTTTATTAAAATTTATAGTAGAAATATATCTTTTGATAATAATTAAAAGTATGATAGATTTTTATTCTTTAATAGTCTATAATATTTTCAAATAGTAATTAATTTTTTTAAATTTTGATTTAAATATTTGTTTACATTAGAAATATATTTTGATAGAAAGTATGATATGATATTTTAAAATGATAATTAAAAAGCTTTTTAATTTAGATCAAGTGTCACATAGTGGTGTCTATTTGTCAATAGATTTTATAGTAATTATAAATGAAAATTTAAATAATAAATTTAGAACTTTTATTATAATATTCCATGTTTTGAAAAAAAAGAAGTCAATTCTAATTCATCCATTGAAAATAAAAATCTTCAAAAAGATTCAACATAGAGAGTATACTAAGCTTTCCTCCTCTGTTGATATAAAACATGATGATGAATACAACTTTTTTATGCATCTATTATCAGTGTTTTGCTCTTAAAAATATATTAAGTATATAAAAGAAAAAATAGTTTGGAGGAGGAATGTCCAACTCAAAAAAGTTTGTAACAATAATTAAAAGGTTTCCAAAGATAATATTGCATTAAAATATTAAAATACTTTTCTTATGTTTCATATATTTTAAAATATTAATTTTTTTTTACTTTATTTCTTTAATTTTTGTTTTTTCATTAGCATGCTTAACAATTCTCTCTACACAATCCTAATTAACATCTCCAATAAATAAAATAATTATATTATAAATATTAATTATTAGTCAATAGGCTTTTAATGTGAGATTGTCCTTGTACTTTTTGCTTGGAAAATTTGTCTCATGACACAAAACTACTTTAAAAGCCACAAACAAACTTTAGAAACCTAGAAAACTATTTTGTGGAGATTTTTTGGTTAAGAAAACAATATCCAACATTATATATTTTAAATTTTATTAGAGAAAAATCTTATCTATTTTTTAATGAGTAAAATAATTATTAATAATTATTTTTTTATAGTCAATTTGAAAATTAAAATAAACAATAACATTGTATAAATGATTAAAATTAATTGTATAAAATCTAAAAATTATATTTTTTAGGTAAAAAAGTTATGTATCTTTTTAAATAAATTATAGCATATCAAATTTGTTTATTCTTTAATTTAATTATTCTTTTAGCAATCAAATATTTTTTTATTAATTAAAATAATTATTATAAACTCATCTTTTATTAATTAAAAATATAATATTATTAAGAAAATTATATATATTTTTTAATAAATAAATAAATAAATAAATAAATAAATAAATAAATAAATAAATAAATAAATAAATAAATATATATATATATATATATATATATATATATATATATATATATATATATATATATATATATATATATATATATATATATGTGGTAAGAGCCTACAACACGACGATAACTTGTGAGCCTCTCATATGGGATGTCTTGGGTTTGAGTTCACTTAAGACATAAAATAATTAATTAAAACAAATAACAATAATTATCTAGGCTTCAGTGATCATCCAAAAAGAGGAAAAAGATGGATTGCGCGTGGGCTCTGGTGTGAGAATAGGGAAACCCGCGTGCCCTAAGCTTGGATGTTTTGTCAGTTTCTACTGTGATCAGACCTACTAGTGTAGTTGTTGGTGGGTTTTTTTTTTTGTAGGTAGCGTTGGGGGTGTTTGTGTAGCAATAGGGGAGTTTTTTGGGCAATTGTTTGGGGTTGAAGCCGAGTGGTGCTAGTCGGGGGGTGGACGGGCTTCATTCTATGATGCTGTGGGGTACACAGTAGGGTGAAGAGTTTATAGATTATAGATTTTGGCTTGGAGATATGGTCTTTGAATCTGGACATGGAACAATCAGAGATCCTTGCATCTTAGATATTATCTAATGATTTGGTGATGACTGATCCCTCTATTTTGATATGGGGCGGGGGGTGTTGAAGGCCAGATTGACAATCTCCCATCTGGGGTGAACACTTCATCGTCGAAGGGTTCTATCTATATTAAGAAGACGAGTGGGTGTTTGGAGCAATCTGATGATCGACTAGTGTTGGTTATTCAACCAAAGTAGATTTCTAAGGATGTGGAGTATTGGGGCAAGCATGCACTCATCTATAAGTTTATGGGTCTTCAACTTTCTCTCCCTGTGTTGGAATTGTGGGCGCATCAGATTTGGAATTTGAAAGGGGATATGAAAATTCTTCTAGAGGCCAACAATTATTTTATGGTTATTTTCTCAAATATGTCAGACATGAACAAGGTATTCGAAGGGGGCCAATACTTCTTTAACCAAGTTGGGCTTTTCATCAAACTCTGGCACAGTGGGTTCAACTCTGCTAAGGAGATCCCAACCCAAGTTACAGTGTGGGTTCAACTTCCACGATTACGTCTGGAATTTTGGAGAGAGGATATTCTTCATTTGCTACCACTTCTTCTTGGGAAACCAGTTGGGTCAACCGCACAAATCCAAGACCGAAAGGTAATTTCATATGCACAAATTTGTGTGGAGGTTGATCTTAATAATCCATTGCCTAATTCAATGGAAATTTGTTTGGGGCCTTCTTCATGGATTCAACAGTTGGACTATGAGACTTTACCCTTTAGATGCAAGATTTTTCATGAGTATGGTCACTTACAACACAAATGCCCCTGAAACAAATTTTCTCAATCGTCGATATCCACTGTGCCGACCCCTAAGGTTGATAAGGGTAAGGCCCCTATGCCAGAAGGTCCCTTTGGGGACAAGGAGGGTTTTATCCCAGTGAAGCTATGGAATAAAGGAAAGAGGTAGAAGAGAACTTGGATGGATAGATAAAATGATGGCACTTTTAACAGGTTTAATGTTTTGGAGAATTTGGTACAAGAGGAAGGTATACCAGTTGAGATATCCTCGGGCGATGGGTCTTTTCAGGGACCCCTGATGGAGGAGGTTAGGAGTCTAACCTAGGTTCCTGAAGAAGAACATGGTTAGCCAGTTGGTTTAGATGGATTGGTTTAGGAGAAATGTTGTGATATTCTTGGTGGGTCGCATCCCTCTGACACCCCAAATGGCATAGCTTCTACCCTTCCTAGCAAGAAAGGGGTGCCCAACAACACAAAAGGGTCTAAAGCTACTTCCACTTTAGGATTACAATAAAAGCCATTTAAAAAAGGGATCTCAGAGAAGCCTGCTAAGAGTGGAAGGAAGATGAATCAAGAGAAGGTTAAGATGATGGGAGAGACTTTGGTTGAGGCGGGGTTTGTGAAGCCCATTGACTCCCACTTCTCGCAGTCTTCTGAATGATTATTCTCTCTTGGAACATGAGGGGGTTGAACAACATCCCTAGACAAAAGGCTATTCGTAGATTGATAGATTCTTAGTCTCTAGATGTTATTTTCATTCAAGAAACTAAGCTTATAGTTGATGAATTGGATAGCTGTAGGCCAAAGTTATGGCCCCATGGTAGTTGGTAGGGAGTGGTTGCTCAAGGGAGCTTGGGTTCTCTTGCTTGTCTCTGGAATCCTAAGAAGGTGACTCCCTTGTGGTGGATTTCGAGTAGATCTTCTATCTCTTTTATGGATTCTCATTTTGAGATAGGTGAAAGGTGCTTGTTCTCCAATATTTATGCTCCTAGTAATTTGGTAGGTAAGTCCCTTATGTGGTCACACATCATATTTTTCCAATCCTTGGATCCTTTCCTTCCTTGGGTTATGGCTGGAGATTTTAATGTTGTTACTAATTTAGAGGAAAAGAGGGGCGAGATTGCTCAATTAGGCCCTTCTTCTAGTATGCTTAGAGATAATATTGGTACTCTAAATATTATTGATGTGAAACCTAGCTCTGGTATATTCACTTGGAATAATAGAAGGAGTGGGACAGAGGCTATCTCAGAAAGGTTGGATAGGTTCCTGGTTTCTTATTTTTGGCTAGATATTAGATGGTCTACCAGATCAAAAATTATTGATTGGAGAGGCTTTGACCATTGGCCTATTAAGCTCTCTGTCACTCCTTTCAAGGCTTCTAAGAATCCCTCTTTCAAGTTTCAGCTGATGTGATTGAGGGATCCCTCCTTGTATGATCTTATGACAGCTTGGTGGTATGAAGGCAAGCTGCCTCATGGTACTTCCATGTACACCTTTGAGAAGAGGCTTCAACGTGTGAAATTTAGGCTGAAACAGTGGAATAAACAATGCTTTGGGAACCTTCAAGAACATTTGAGGGAGGCCTAGGCTAGACTAGACAATGTTACTCGCCAGATCAGGGACCAAGGAATGACTCTGGATTTAATGTCTGAAGAGTCCTTAGCTCTAAGGGAGGTTGAGTAATGGGAGCTTCAGGAGGAAATATTTTAGAAGAAAAAGTCTTGAGTGGACTGGTTGCAAGTGGGAGATCAAAACACAACTTTCTTCCACAACACAGTTAAAGCTTGCAGGTCTATCACTTCTCTTGACTTCTGGAGATCAACTCTTTTCCAAAGAGGCAATTTCTTTAGAGGCCACTAGATGCTTTTCTCAACTCTTCTCTAAGGAGGAACCTAGTTCATTGGTGGAGACAAGAGCTATTTTAGATTGCATTCCTCACCTTGTGTTTGGCAATATGAATAGGGATCTGCTAAGGCCTATTATGCTTGAAGAACTAGAGAAAGTGGTATTTGGTATGAAGAAAGGTAAAGCCCCAGGCCTTGATGGCTTTCCCATTGAATTTTTCCAAGAATTTTGGGAGATTATTAAATTTTATCTTCTAGAAGTTGTTCAAGAATCATATCAAAATGAACAAATGCTCGAGTCTTTGAATGCTACTTTCCTAGCTCTCATTCCCAAGATTGATGGGGCTAACTGTTTGGATCAATTTAGACCTATTGCTTTATGTAATGTCACATACAAGATTATCAAAAAATTAATTTCTAAAAGGCTCAAGCCTTTTCTTGCCACTTTGATTTTCAAGGAACAAGGGGGTTTTGTTGGTGGTAGACAAATTCTTGATGGGGTGGTAATTACTTCTGAGGCTATTCACTCTATGGCCACATCTAGGTAAAGGCTATGTTTATTAAGCTAGATTTAGCAAAAGCTTATGACCAGGTTAGTTGGGAGTTCCTGGATTGTGTACTTCTCGATTTTGGATTTGATATGGAATGGTTGGATTGGATTCTCAGTTGTGTAACTTCCCCATCCTTTTCAGTTCTTATTAATGGAGAACCCATCGATCTATTCTCGACTTCTTGAGGTCTTTGATAGGGGGATCCTATCTCTCCATATATTTTTATCATTATGGCAGAGGGCTTAGGCATATTTATAAAATTTCAAGCAGAATAGGGGATTGTCCAAGGGTGGAAGTGGCATAATGATATTCTAGCATACATGCATCTCCAATTTGTGGATGATACTGGACTAATGGGCTTGGCTACTATTAATGAGGCAAGAAAATTTAGATTGATTTTGGATACTTATTTAAAAGCTTCTAGATAGTAGATTAATGAAGGTAAATCATCTATTTATTTCTTTAATACTCTGCAGTCGATTCAGCTCAGGATTGCTAGGATTCTTAGGTTTCAAGTTGGAGCTCCTCCTTTGATTTATCTTGGAGTGCCATTAGCTTTGGGGACTCAACTGAAAGAATATTGGCGAGGTCTTTTGGACAAATTTCATAGCAGGGTGAGTCACTGGACTCATAGGTGGTTCTCTTCTACTAGAAGAGTTATCCTCCTTAAGACTGTGGTTCAGGCTCTTCCCATTTACAGGTGGCTAGTGCAAAATCCTCCCATTGGAGTTATGAAATAATTTGATGCTTTTTCATGACAATTCCTTTGATCAAGAAATCTCCTCTTATCAAGGAAGGCCTTTTCTAGATATGTAATGAGGGATCGGCTGTGTTATTCTGGTAGGACTCTTGGGATGGCTATCCTCCCATTCTTTCTAGCTACCCCAACCTCTAGCCTCTATGTTAGATTTTTTCTACTGCAAGATGGAGCAAGGTAGCTCATTTCAAGACTATTAAGTAGTGTGGGTCGATTGATGTGGCTTGTTGGAAGGATCCACATGAATGGCCCCTAGGGGGCTTTTTAGTGTTATGGGTTGAGCTAGCTAATCTTCTCTCTGTTAGGTTGTGCAGTTCCTCTATGGACAAAGACATCCTTGCTTGGGGTCCTTGTCCTAAGAGAAAGTTTAGTGTGGCCCAGGGCTATGCTCGACTAGATAGTCAATGTAATAGATTGCATGAGGTTCCCTAGTGGAAGAAGGTTTGGAATAAATTCTCATGGCCGAAATGTAATTTTTTTCTATGGTTGGTTGCTCAAAAGAAGTTTCTTACTTGGGATAATCTCTAGAGAAGAGGGTTTCAGGATCCTTGTCTCTATTCCCTCTGTATGTTAAATGGAGAGGATGTTTCTCATTTATTCTTCTTATGCCCTTTCTCTATAGAAATCTAGCTTAAGTGGTGGGAGGCGTGGTGTCATGGATGCATTCATGCTAAATCCCTCATTGATTTTTGGGACAGCCTTGGCAGATCCTCGGTGAAAACTTCTTTCCTCTAGGTGGCTTGGGCTATTGGACCTACTTTTATTCTTTGGAATCTTTGGCTGGAACGCAATCATCAGTTTTTCTGTAACTCCAGGTTGGGAGTCACTAGAATATGGCAGCTAATTTTAAGTAGACTTCAGGAGACTATCTATGCTAAGTGTGATATGACTAAGCATGTGGATCCTAGTGATTTCAGTATAGTCAAGAATTTGGGTTTGGTGGACAAAGGATTGGGTAGCATAAGCGGTAAGAGATCTCAGCCGCTCAGGAGAAAGGTTTTTAGGGTGGGGAGATGGAGACCCCCACTAGATGCAATCCTTAAAATTAACATAGATGGTTCCTCCTGTGGGAACCCTGGACTGACTAGTGTGGGGGGAATTGGGAGAGACATAGATGACAATGTTATTTTCATGTTCTCTATTCACAAAGGAGTTCATTCGAATAATGTGATGGAGGCCTTGGCTATGGAGTGGGCTTGCTCTCTAGGATGGAGAATAATGGTGTGTGAATCAGATTCTTAGATTGTTGTGGATATACTAAATAACCAGAGTGTGGATGACTCTAATTGGAAAATTGCCTCTATTGTTAGAGAGATTCTTCACTTGACTGACTTTTTGGATGGGATCTCCTTTTGTCATATTTCCAAGGAATGGAATGGAGTGGCTGATATCTTGGCAAAATGGGCATCAGAGAAAGGAGTTGTTTGGGATATTTCAGGCAGAGATGATCTTCCTACTGATTATGGTGGGACTTTTGAGCAGTTAGTGGACAATAATAGAATTTAATTGCTCTTGGGTTTGAGTTTTGGTAGTTTGGGCCTTAGGCCTTTTGTAACTTGAGACTTATGTATCTTAGCTTTGTTTGAATAAATTTTTACCCCTTTTCCAAATAAAAAATATTTATCTAGGCTTCGGCCATTTACCAATCAATATAAGAAATTATAACATTTAAAGAAAACAAATTTTAATAATATCTTCAAAACTTTAAATAGTAAATTTAATATTGTTATTTATATTAAGAATTAAATAAATACTCTCTAAATTTTTATAAAATTAAAATTAAATACACACACACACACACACACACACACGAAATTATAGCATTTAAAGAAAATAAATTTTAATAATATCTTCGAAATCTTAAATAGTAAATTTGAGATTACTATTTATATTAAGAATTAAATAAATACTCTTAAAATTTTTATTCTTATAAAAACAAAAATTCATTTATTTAATTAATTTAAACAAACTTAGTATGTACTAAAGTGAAGATTATTATTTAATAAAAAATTAAAATAGATATTTTTTCAATATTTTTATTATCATAAAGATTAAATATCATGTATTTAATTAATTAATTAAAACTGCATTAAAATTTCATTAATAGAAATGTATGTTGTTTTTATCTTTATCTTTTTATTAATCTTATATATATATATATATATATATATATATATATATATATATATATATATATATATATATATATATATATATATATATATATATATATATATATATATATATAAAGTATAAGGATTTTAAAAATTACAACAAGAGTTGTAGAGTATCAAAACAGATTTACAAGAGGCCTAGCCTCAGATCAGATAATGGTCTAGAAAATAGAACTAGCTATCAAAAAGAGACCATGAAAGAACAACAGTAGTGGAGCACATCTTCAAAGGTATTAACGCAAGCTGACTAGCCCATAGGGTCTTCCATCCAGACAATGGTTTTTTGAACTTGAATCCGCTTAAGCATATATATCATTTCTCCAATAGTACCATGATTATTCCTTTTAATTTCCTTGCTGAGAAGATTTATAGTGTGAATAAAGGTTTGGATTTTATCCATAAGCAACCTCTCATTTGCAAAGAAAGTGGCATGCCTGTCTTTTAGGAGTCTTTTGAATTTTGCTTTGTTAACTTTCATAGTGATTTGAACCTACGATTTTTTTTAAAAATGTGTGAGACTTTGAAAAGACTCAGTAAATAATTTGGGAATGTTTTGAAACCTTTTCTTATTTTTGCATTTCCAAATTTGCCACAAAATGTTATATGAGAGAATATTTCAAAACATGTTAGCATCTTTTTTAGCATTTATAATTAATCATTTTGAAAATTAAAACAATAATATTGTATAAAATAATGGTAGGATAGATCAAATTAATTGTATAAAACTTAAAACTTATGTTTTTTTTGGTACAAAAGATATGTAGATAAAGTATTAAATTTGTAAAAAAATCTCATTCTAATGAAAATAATATCTCTAAATGAATAAAATAGAAAAAATACAATGATAATATCTTCACATTTAATAAAGTAAATTATAATAATATTTAAAAAAAATTGATACAATAAATTTAAGATTATTTTTTATATAAACAATTCAATAAATAGTTCCTTAATATTTTACTTTCATAAAAAAAAACTATCAATCTATTTAGTTAATTTAAACAAACTTAAATTTAATATTTTCAATAATAAAAATTAAATAAAAATTTTCTCAATGTACAATTTTGTTTTCTCTATTTGTTAATAAATAAAATAAATAAAAATAAATTATATTTTTCATTAAATAAAAATATCAAAATAATAATAATAATAATAAGATATCTCAATCTCTAAACTACTAAATAAAATAGATTTATATTAAAAATAAAAGTATATTTTTATTTTTTATTTTTTAGTTTTTGGAAAAAGGGTAAAAATTTATTCAATCAAAGCCAAAATTATAGAAGGCCTTAGCCCCAAAAGACCCAGACACAAACACAAGAACAATTAAATTATATCCTTTTCCACTAACTGCTCAAAAGTCCCAATATATTCTGCAGGAAGTTCAACGCTTCCTGAAATATCCCAACTGTCTCCTTTCTCTGACACCCATTTTCCAAAGACATTAGCCACTCCATTCCATTCCCTAGGATTATGACAAAAAGAGATCCAATCCAAAAAGCTACTCAGATGAAGAATCTCTCTAATAATAGAGGCTAATTGCCAGTTAAAATCATCCACACTCTAGTTATTTATCATATCCACAACAATCTGAGAATCTGACTCACACATCTTCCTCCAACCTAGAGAGAATCCTCTCTCAATAGCTATCTTAATGGCCAAGGCCTCCATGAAGTTATTGGAATGAACTCCTTTGTAAATGGAGAACATGAAGATAACATTACCATTTGTACCTCTCCCAATCCCCCCCACACTTGCTTGCCCAGAGTTCCCACGGGAAGATCCATCTGTGTTGATTTTAAGGATATCCATCAGTGGAGGTCTCCATCTCCCCACCCTACAAACCTTTCTCTTGAGCGGTTGAGATATCTTATTGCTTGTGCATCCCAATCCTTTCTCCACTAATCCCAAATTCATGACTATACTATAGTCACCAAGATCCATAGGTTCAGTCATATCACACTTGGCATATATAGTTTTTTGAAGTCTACTCAAAATCTTCTGCTATAGTTTGACTCCCAAACTAGAGTTACAAAAAATCTTGTGATTACATTCCAGCCAGAGATTCCAAAGAATAAAAGTAGGTCCAACAACCCAAGCCACCTAGAGGAACATAGTTTTTGCAGAGGGTCTGCCAAGACTATCCCAAAATTCAATAAGAGATTCAACATGAATGCATCCATGACACCATGCCTCCCACCACTTATGCTAGATTTCTCTAGAGAGAGGGCATAAGAAGAATAAGTGAAAAATATTCTCTCCATTTAACATACAGAGGGAATGGAGAAGACCTTGAAACCCTCTTCTTTGGAGGTTATCCCAAGTAAGACATTTCTTTTGAGCAACTAGCTATAAGAAAAAGTTACATTTTGGCCAAGAGAATTTATTCCAAACCTTCTTCAACTAGGGAGCTTCATTTATTCCATGACATTGATTATCTAGCCAAGCATAGCCTTGGGCCACATTGAACTTGCCTTTAGGACATGGACCCCAAGCAAGGATGTCTTTGTCCTTAGAGGAACTACACAACCTAACAGAGAGGAGATTAGCTAGCTCACCCAAATCTCCAAGGAACCCCCCAAAGGCTAATCACATAGATCTTTCCAACAAGCCACATCCATCGATCCACATTGTTTGACATTCTTGAAGTGAGCCACCTTGGTCCATCCTGTAGTAGTAAAGATCTAACATAGAGGCTAGAAGTGGGGGTAACTAGAAAGAATGGGAGGATGCCTATCCCAAGAGTCCTTCCAAAATAATGCACTCGATCCCTCATTACATATCCAGAAAAGGCCTTCCTTGATAAGAGGAGCTCCCCTTTTAAGAGTATCCCAAATAAAGGAACCCTTTTCATCTAGAGCCAATCTAGCAATATCCTGATACTGTACTCCTGGAAAGTACTTTCGGGCTAGAATATTAGCCCAATCCTGATCTTGATTCTTGCATCACCTCTAATATAACTTAGCAGCTAGAGCCTTGATGCCAAGAGCCATACATTTAAGACCCATACCCCCAACAAACTTAGGCAAGCAAACTGTGTCCTAGTTGACTAAGCTCCATTTAGAAGAGAGAAGATTGCCTAACCAAAGGAATTGTCATGACAAAGCATCAAATTATTTCATAACCCCAATGGGAGGAGCTTGCACAAGACACTTGTAAATGGGAAGAGCTTGGACCACAATCTTGAGGAGGATAACTCTCCTAGTGGAAGAGAGCCTCTTATGAGTCTAGTACCTCACCTTGCTATGAAATTTTTCCAAAAGATCTTGCCAATATTGCTTCAGCTGAGTCCCTAGAGCTAAGGGGACTCCAAGATGGATCAAAGCAAGAGAGTCAATTTGAAACCTAAGAATCCTAGCAATCCTGAGGTGGATCGGCTATGGAGTATTAAAGAAATAAATAGATGACTTACCTTCATTAATTTTCTACCCAAAATCTCTTAAATAAATGTCCAAAATCATTCTAAAATTTCTTGCCTCATTTGTAGTAGCCAAGCCCATCAGTCTAGTATCATCCACAACTTGGAGGTGCGTGTATGCAAGAATATTATTGTGCCACTTCCACCCTTGAACAAGCCCCTTCTCAGATTGAAATTTTATAAATTTTACTAAGCCCTCTTCCATAATGATAAAGAGATATGGATAGAGAGGTTCCCCCTATTGGAGTCCTTGAGAAGTAGAGAATAGCTCAGTAGCTTCTCCATTAATAAGAATTAAAAAAGATGGGGAAGTCACACAATTGAGAATCCAATCAACCCATTCCATATCAAATCTGAAAGCTAGAAGTACACAACCCAAGAACTCCTAGCTAACCCAGTCATATGCTTTTGCTAAATCCAGCTTAATAAACATAGCCTTTTCCTTAGACGTGGCCATAGAGTGGATAGCCTCTAAAGCAATAACCACCCTGTCAAGAATCTATTTGCCACCAACAAATATCAAAGTAGCCAAATAAGGTTTGAGCCTTTCAACAATCAAATTGGTGATAATTTTGTAAGTGACATTGCATAAAGCAATAGGTCTAAAGTAATCCAAACTATTAGCCCTGTCAATCTTGGGAATGAGAGCTAGGAAGGTAGCATTCAAAGACTTGAGCATTTGTTTGTTCTAATGTGATTCTTGGACTACTTCAAGAAGATCAAATTTAATAATCTCCCAAAATTCTTGGAAAAATTCAATGGGAAAACCATCTGGGCCTAGGGCTTTACGTTTCTTCATACCAAAAACTACCTTCTCTAGCTCTTCAAGCACAATAGGCCTTAATAGATTCCTGTTCATATTGCTAGACACAAGTTGGGGAACGCAATCTAAAATAGTCCTTGTCTCTACCAATGAACAAGGTTCCTCCTTAGAGAAGAGTTGAGAAAAGTATCTAATGGCCTCTAGAGAAAACACCTCTTTGGAAAAGAGTTGATCTCTAGAAGTAGAAATGAGAGAAGAGATAGAGTTTCTAGACCTACAAGCTTTAACCATGTTATGTGAGAAAGCAATGTTTCTATCTTGCTCCTGTAGCCAATCCACCCGAGACTTTTTCTTCCAAAAGATTTCCTCCCAAAGCTCCCATTCCTCTAATGCCTTTAGAGATGGGGATTCTTCAAAAATTAAATCCAAAGTCATGCCTTGGTCCCTGATCTAGAGGGTGACACTATCCAGCCTGGCTTGGGCCACCCTTAATTGGTCTTTAAGGTTCCCAAAGCACTATTTGTTCCACTTTTTAAGGCTGAATTTCACATACTAAAGCCTCTTCTCAAAGGTGAACATGGAAGTTCCATGAGGAGGCCTACCCTCATGCCACCAGGCTATCATTAGATCCTATAGAGAGGGATCCCTCAACCACATCAGCTGAAACTTAAAAGAAGGATTCTTAGAAGCCTTAAAAGGAGTGATGGAGAGCTTCATAGACCAGTGGTTAGTGCCTCTCCAATCAAGAATTTATGATCTAGTAGACCATTTGATATCCATCCAAAAATAAGAAACAAGGAACTTGTATAGCCTTTCCAAAATGGCCTCCATCCCACTCCTTCTGTTATTTTGGGTGAATGTACCAAAGCCAAGTTTAACATCAATGAGATTCAAATAACCAATATTATCTCTAAGCATACTAGAAGATGGGCCCAATTGAGAAATCCTACCTCTCTTTTCCTCTAAACTAGTAACAGCATTAAAATCTCCAGCCACAATCCAAGGGAGAAAAGGATCTAAGGAATGAAAAAATGTGATATGTGAGCACATAAGATATTTACCCACCAAATCATTAGGAGCATAAATATTGGAGAACATGCACCTTTCTCTTGTCTCAAAGTGAGAAGCCATCAAAGAGATAGAGGACCTACTTGAAATGCACCATAGAGGAGTCACCTTCCTAGGATTCCAAAGATAGGTGAGTCCACCAGAGCTACCTTGAGCACCTACTGCCTACCAGCTACCATGGGGCCACAACTTTGGCCCATAACTATCCAATTCAGCAACTTTAAGCTTAGTTTCTTGAATGAAAATAATATCTGGAGAATGAGAGTCTATCAATCTATGAATAACCTTTTGTCTAGGGATGTTGTTCAACCCCCTCACATTCCAAGAGAGAATGATCATTTGGAAGATTGCGAGAAGTTGGAGTCAATGGGCTTCACAAACCCTAACTCAACTAAAGTCTCTCCCATCATCTTAACCTTCTCCTGATCAGTCTTCCTCCCACTCTTAGCAGACTTCTCTCAGGGCCCTTTTTAAAAGGGCTTTTGCTATAAGCCTAAAGAGGGTGCAACTTTAGAATCTTTTGTGATATTGGGCATTCCTTTTTGGCTAGGGAGAGTCGAGGCTATGATATTTGGGGTGTCTCTAGGATGTGACCCTCCAGGGACATCACAATGTTTCTCCTAATCTAATCCATCCAAAAAAACTACTTGAGCTTATTTCTCTTTAGGTACCTGGGCTAGACTCCTAACCTCTTCTGCCTGGGGCCCCTGAAGAGAACCATCATTTGAGGGTAGCTCAATTGGTATGCCTTCCTCTTGTACCAAATTATCCAAAACATTAAACCTGTTAAAAGTGCCATCATTTTTTTGTCCATCCAAGTTCTCTTCTACCCCTTTTCTTTATTACGTAGTTTAACTAGGGTAAAACCCTCCTTGTCTACAAAGCCTTCTAACATAGGGGCATTACCCTTATCATCCTTAGGGGTTGACATAGTGGAAGTCGATGATTGAGTAAATTTATTCTAGGGGCATTTTTGTTGTAAGTTCTCACACTCATGACATATCCTACATCTAAAAGGTAAAGTCTCATAGTCCAATTGTTGATTCCATGAGGTAGGGCCAAATGAAATTTTGATAGAATTAGGCAATAGATTATTAAGATCAACCTCTACACAAATTCCTGCATATGAAATTACCTTTTGATCTTGAGTTTGTGTGGCTGACCCAACCAGTTTTCTAAGAAAAAGTGAGACCGAATGAAGAATATCCTCTCTCCAAAATTCCAGAGGCAATCATGGAAGATGAACCCACACTAGGACCCGAAAGGGGATCTCCTTAACAGATTTAAACCTAATGTGCTAGGGTTTGATAAAAAGCTCAACCTGGTTAAGCAAATATGGACCACCTTCAAACACCTTATTCCTATCTGTCATATTTCAAAAAAATCATACAATAGTTATTGGACACTAGAAGAATCTCCATATCCCCTTTAGGATTCCAAATACAATGCGCCCATGATTCCAACATAGGAAGAGAAAGCCAGAGACTTAAAAACTTACAAATGAGCGCATGCTTGCCCTAGTACTCTACATCCTCGAAAATCTTCTCTGGTTGAATAACCAATACTGGTCAATGATTAGATCACTCTAGACACCCATTCATCTTCTTAATATGAACAAAACCCTTCAATGATGAAACATTCACCCTAGATGGAAGATTGTCAGTCTAGCCCTTAGCCCCCACTTGCATTAGTATGGAGGAATCAACCATCTCCATATCAGTGGTTAAAGTTTGAGATGCAGGGATCTCTAATTGCCCCATGTCCAGATCCAAAAAAATTTATCCACAAGTCAAAGCCCCTTACCTACAGACACCAACACACTACCCTACACCAAAAACCTTCACAGAGTGGAGACCACACTCTCCAGGCCCAACCCCAACCATCCTCGATCCCCAATCATCCACCCAGAAACCCAAACTCTTTCACAAGCACTCCACCCTCCACTCCCTGAAGCAATGACCCTCCACCATTGATAGTAAGGAAGCTGTGACCCCGTATGCAGGCAGAAATGCTGAAAATGAATAGGCTTAGGGCACGCAGGCCCTAGCCTCTCTAGTTGCAGTTTCTCACATCAGAGCCATCTCTCATATATTTTTTAATTTTAATTTTGATAATAAAACTAAAATAGAAAAATTAATAATGAAAATAATCAATATAAAATGTCTATTTTATTGAATAAAAAAATTAAGATAAATAATATAAGAGTCCTAAATCTCTAAAATAATAAATTAAACAATGTTTTATTATTTTAAACTTTGCTAAAAACTATGCATAAATCTTGTTGTGCATTGATCTTTTGCCTATAAATATAGGGTCAAAGTATTTCAAATAACTACAAATTTGAGAAGATTTTCATACTTAAAGGTATTTGACATATTTTTATGAATGAAGTTCAAATTGGATATTTAATTATTAGTATTTTGGTAGTTGTCTATTTTGCATAGTGCTAAGTATCAATTATCCATTTAATATATGAATTATTGTTAAAATAGAACAACTGACATAAACACTTATATTCCGGAATTGTGTGTTTGTATTTCAAGGCCCTTTGGATAGACCCAAGGTATTTTGTTAAAGAGGACTTGTCATCTAGTAATACTTGTGAACTTTAGATTATAATAATTTCTTGGTTTACTATGTCGATATGATTTTAGGTTCAAATTAGTCATCTGAAGAATCTTGCAATTGCTTTGAATTCTATTTTAATAAGTAATTATTAAATGGATGGTTGGTGTTTCTTAGTGTATTAACCTTTACTTTCCTTTCTTTTCAAACATTTTGATAAGGATTTAATGACTTTATATGTAGAATGTTTCATTAGTGTCTTTATGATTGATATCAAAAATAGAATGTGATAGACACTTGGTTTATTTGAACTAACTTTGATATGAATTATTTCCTATAAATGAGAGCCTTTAAGAAACGTTACTCTAATTTTCTCTTCTTATTACATTTTTAGGTTTGCAATTATATGGAGAGATTCTGGTAATTGGTCATAACAATGTTTTTCATACATCCTTTAGGATGAAGTGGAGTTATGTGTCCAAGATTGGATAGAAACATATAGGAGGGGTTCACTTGACAATTATCAAAATATTAAACCATCAAGCAGACAAGTAAAAAACATGAAAGGATGCTTGGAGTTATGCTCTAAATCAATTTTTTTGAACCTGATAGTTTCTTTCTTCCAATCATTAGGTTTCCCATGAACAAAGTAAAGAGTGTTGAAGTTTTAAATGGAAAATCACTCTTGCCTCAATACAACCATGCCAAATGGCAAGGGAGAAAATAAGGCTTTGTCTTAGAGGCATCCTTCAAAGTCAAAATGAAAGAGAATGGACTTGATGCTCCCTATAAATTTAAGGAACTAGTACATAGTGGTTTTCCCTAGAATTTTCACCAGATAACTTTCCTTCTTGTTTCTTGAGTTATTGGGTTCATCTCCCATGACAAGAATTTGTTGGGGAGTAACCAATTTGGGAAACTCTATTTTTCATACCATGACTATAGGAGCCAAGAAAGCTCTTTGATTAGGGAAAATAACAAACATAGTAGGAATTACCTAGATAATCTGTTCAATTTTACATAGATGGACATATAAGTAGTTAACTTAAAACATTTACAAAATTTCCTATCGAATATTTCCTTGCACCTCCTATGGTGCAGATGCTAGTTTACACTAATGTTGTCACTTAAGTTTGATTGATTTAACCATAAGTCACATTGGTATGATTACTAGTTGATCATTCTCATTAGTAATATATGTGTGTGCATGTGCATGTGTGTGTACATATATATACATATACACAAATACACACACACACACACACACACACACACACACACACACACACACACACACACACACACACACACACACACACACACACACACACACACACACACACACACACACACACACACAAAGACACATAGACACACACACACACAAAATTGTTTAATATGTATTAAACATAAATAATATATCAATTAATAGACATGTCCCATGATGAGACATGTCTCTTCTTTTCTTAGCCACAATATAAATGTGAGAGATTGTTACCTTTGAAAAATATATACCATATATGTAGTGCTATTACATTTGAAGCAATCCTAATTTTTCAACATGGTATATAAGCTAGGATGCAAATGAATATAATGCAATGTAAAGGAAAAAACACCAAATGAAGTTAGACGTCGAGCTATATTTTATATATCCACACACACACACACACACACACACACACACACACACACACACACACAATATACAAATGGCATGTTTTATCTCTGGTCAGTGAGCTCATTACAAATAAATTGAGGCCCTCTAGATAACCAACACATATGATTGAATGTGCACATGAATTATTTGATATTACTGGGAATTGGCTAGTCATCTTAGTATTTGTTTCATGTAATAGACCAATCATGTAAGATATGAAGAAGTCAAAGAAAATTAGATTTCTACGCAATCTCTCAAACCTAGTGCAAGACATTATGATTAGGATTTTATTGGTAGTGGTATGCATACCCTATATCCCTGCTCATGGCCAAATGTGAAATGCATTGATCCATTCTTTCAAATATTCTAAGAGCTCCCTTTCCAAATATGTCATGAATCTAAAATGGAGAATTTGTCTACAAATATAGGAATATATACCCTCTAATATTAGAGACACATTTTTGGATTGCAAAAGGAAGCATATTTGTTGGAATGATGAACCTTACTCATACTATGAATTAGTTGTCCAAAGTGTTGAGGTATCTACATTTGATCAAATCATTCATAGTGTACTAATATATTTGGGGATTGAAGATTGATAAGTAAGAGTATAGCAGAAAGCAATTGAATATCACATGAACTTTAACTCATACATTGAAGAGCAAAATAATGGAAAAAATGACATATTTTCTCCACTATTAGTTATATGAAGAATAACCATTATTTAAGAGTATTCAAAGGGAAGATAATGAATCAATGCAAGAATTCAAAGATTATGTGTATACAAGAACTTGAGTTTTAGATGGAGTATTGATATTAGCATCAAGCAGATGAACTAAGAAATATAAAAGATTGCATCATAGATGTTGATGTGTAGATAAGTATTTTTTTTAGTATTACATTTATCTATTCATTGTAGTCTCTCTCTTATTTTTATTTTTGTACATACTATAAGAGCTATATGCCATAATCTTTTCCTTTCTCTTTGGGATTATATTGTAGGAAAAGGAAGATTGATATCAGATTCAAAGGGAGTTTGACACTTCATTAGAAGAAACATTGGATGAGGACCTCAGAAGATTGATGTTCAAAGGGAAACTAAAATCCATATGTGTGACTACATCATTTTAATGGGCCTACCCCCTAGGTATATCATGAGGAAGTGAAAACTTCTAAATGATTATCACTTGTATCTATAGAAGTTATTAAAGGATGACAATATTCAAACAATAACTCAATCTTTTATTATGATGGACATATTATGATGTCTAAGTACGTCATGATAGATGATGACTTGCATGGTGGATTAAGTTCCTTATACAAAACATGACCTCCTATTTTGAAGGACATCTTATGATGTCTAAGTAGATCATGATAGATGATAACTTGCATGGTGGATTAAGTTCCTTAAATAGACCACATGGATTTTTATATAGTAAATATTATTAAGGATATATTATCTATGGATTTTTTTGAGTACTTGGTGAATATCATGTGACTTGATACTTTGAGGGCACTACTCTTGATATCATGAGATGATATCTAAATAGTGGATATCTCTTGATCAAAGATAATACTTAAAATTATCATTCTTAACATTACATTGAGGTAATATCTATTCATGTTTTTATCCTACCTAGCTAAGGAATGTTATTATTGTAGGTTTAGTTAGACTGATTTAACTATGAGATACATTAGTATGATTACTAGTTAGTCATTCTGATTAGTAATCATTAGACAATTATTGTATAAATAAACACACAGATACACAATTAATTATTATCTAATATGTATTAATAATAAATAATAAATCAACAAATAAACATTTTCCATGAAGCAACATGTCTTTGCTTGTCTTAGCCACAATATAAATACAAGAGATTTCTAACTCTAAAAAACACATAACGTACAAGTAGTGCTATTACATTTGTAATGATCTCCATTTATTATTAATTTAATAATAATATAAGATGATATAATAATATCATGATAATTAATCCTCTCCCCTAATAATCTAAAATATTTATTATTATTATAACTTGTAAAAAAATAATTTATATTAGTTGCTTGATAATAATATAAGATGATATAATAAAACCATACATTTTTTTATTGGTGACGAATTTTGACTAGAGCTTATATGAGTGAGACTTACTAAGGCATTACTACATAATCAAATGATATGCATTACATGTATCATTGAATATTAGTAAATCATACTCAAGTTGTTATTCAATACAACATATGGGAAATTTTGGGAAAAATCTACTACCTACAAGCATGAAAATTTAGCTTTCATCCTAAAGGGTCTTCTCACTTACATTACTCTATATAGGTAGAACTTTCACTTTCTTAGTTTGGCATTTAGACCTTTCTTAAAAGACATTCTAGCTAATGGGTAAAGTCATTTATGTTGGAAATGATTGAAATAATCATAAGAAAAGTTGAGGGAGATTGTTGGAATAATATATGGAACTGGTAAAGAATGTCCTCAATCATTGTTTTGTCATTGATGTCAAACTTGCTACTTGCAGGAATAAAAATTGCTTTAGTGATCCAAATACTATCAATTAGTTGATTGTCAAGGTGGAGGCAATCAATAAGATGTAACTAGAACACCTAGAGAAAGGTTGAAGTTATGATGTTGTAATGAAGTACAAGGATCAGCTAAGCCATTGATGAAAAAGTGTATTTGATGACATACTACAAGAATGGGCACACTAAAACATATCAAAGATCTAAGGTTTTAGCTAAGTCTTTTGTAAAGCTCAAACTAATTTCATTAGAGCAAGCTAGTAAGAGCCGAGTAAATTCCTAGTTAATGCCGAGTAAACTTTATATGCTAAGCAAAACCAAGTGCTGAGTAGAACCAAGTGCCGAGCAGAACTAAGTGCCGAGCAAAACCAAGTTCCGAGCAAAACCAAGTGCCGAGAAAAACCAAGTGCCGAGAACTCCCCCACAGAATGGAATTGTTGAGAGAAGAAACAGATCTGTGATTGACTCTGCCAGAACATTAATGATGGAAAAGAATGTTGCTCTAAAATACTGGAGAGAAGCTGTAAGTGTAGCTATTTATACACTGAACCAATTACAAGTCAAGAAAGGTACAAATACAACACCTTTTAAATTATAGTATGGTCACTCACCCAATGTAAAACATTTCAAAGTGTTTGGTTGCAAATGTTTTATCCTTAAATATTTTAGAAATAGAAAATTTGATGCAAAAAGTGATGAAGGTATATTTCTTGGTTACTCCACTAGAAGTAAGGCATATAAGTGTTTGAATATTAACACTAACAAAATTGTGGAAAGTGCAAATGTAAATTTTGATGAGCACACAGAAGTCCAAGCTAAAGTATCAAAGAAAATGGAAGAATACAGAACCTTTGTGTATTCTTATGAAGGAATGACTGTTGATGAAAATGATGTCAATCAAATTGGAAATCAACAACAGGTATCAGTTTCAGCCGATTCACAACCAGTGAATGTCGAGTTGCATTCTGAAGCCAAGTTGCAGAATGAAGAAAATGCACAATTTGATTCTGAAGACAGTACACATGATGAAGAACAACCTGACAATGAAGTGCATAGTGATCTTGAATCTGAAAGATCAAACATGGAAGCAAGGACAGAGCCAAGATTATCCAAATATGTAAAAAGACATCACCCTGCTGAACATATAATTGGTGACAAAGATGCAAGACCAATGACAAGGAATAGACTAAGACATGAATCATGTCTGATCAGAAAATATGAACCCAAGACAGTATATGGTGCATTACAAGATGATGACTGGTATAAAGCTATGGAAGAAGAAATTGATCAAATAAGAAAAAACAAAACCTGGAGTTTGGCTCCCAGACCAATTGACAAAAATGTGATTGGCACCAAATGGGTATTCAAAAAAAAACTAGATGAGAAAGGTGAGATTACCAGAAACAAAGCTAGACTGGTATGTAAGCGTTATGCTCAAGAAGAAGGAATAGACTATGGAGAAACATTCGCTCCTATTGCTAGAATGGAAGGAGTAAGAACTTTGCTTGCATATGCTGCTTACAAAGATTTTAAAGTCTATCAGATGGATGTAAAATCTGCCTTCTTAAATGGTATACTAGAAGAAGAAGTCTACATTGAACAACTAGAAGGATTTGTTGATGAAAACAACAGGGATATGGTGTGTAAGTTATGTAAAGCACTCTATGATTTGAAACAAGCACCTAGAGCACGGTATGAGAGACTTCACAAGTATCTAGTGAAAATTGGATTTGAAAGAACTGATGATAACAACAACATGTACATCAAAGTAGAAGAAGGTAAAGACATTATTGTATCTAAAATCTTTGTGGATGACATAGTGTTTGGTGGTAAGGAAGTACTTTGAAAAGGCTTTGCTGACAAAATGAAACATGAATTTGAGATGTCTATGTTTGGAGAAATCAAATTTTTTGTTGGATTGCAAGTACATCAACTCAAACATGGAATATTTGTTACACAATCAAAGTACATCAAAGAAATTCTTAAAATGTTTGGATTGGAGGAATCCAAACCAGTCAGCACACCAATGGCCACAGGAAGTAAGCTATCCAAAAATGATGAGTCAACTAAAGTCAATCAAACAATGTACAGATCCATGATTGGAAAATTGCAATACGTTGTACATAATAGACCAAACATAGCATTAGCAGTTGGAATAGTGGCTAGGTTCTCTGCTAATCCTAAAGAAAATCATTTCATAGCAGTAAAAAGAATAATGAGATATCTTAAAGGAACTGATGACTTTGGTCTATACTACAAAAAGAATGGAAAGTTTGAACTCAATGCATACACAGATGCAGACTGGGGAGGAAACATTGATGATAGAAAAAGTACAAGTGGAGGTGCATTATTTCTAGGCAAAAGGTTGGTTACTTGGACTAGCAAGAAACAAACATGTATATCCTAGTCCACTGCAGAGTCAGAATATGTGGCAGCTGCAGTCAATTGTACAAACATTGTATGGCTCACACATCTATTGAATGGAATGAAAGAAGAAGTAACAAAATCTGTGATATTGTATTGTGATAATACAAGTGCTATTAACATATCCAAAAATCTAGTGATGCATGCAAAAACCAAGCATATTGCAATCAAGTATCATTATGTTAGAGAATTGGTAGAAGACAAACAAGTGAAATTGGAATACATTCACACAAAGGAACAAACTCTAGATATCTTCACCAAACCATTTCCCAAGGATGCCTATGAATATCTTAGAGGCAAGTTGGGGGTTATACCCCTAACTCAAGCAGTTTAAGGCAACAAGGAAGCTGACGTGCATCAATAGGAATAAATCATTGAAATATTAACAGGTTGATGCAAACGATGACAGCAAGAACATAAACTCCAAATCAGTCACAAGCATGGTGACAGAGGGAGAAAAACAACAAGAAGACAAAGCTTATATTTTTCATGATAAAGATGCTACATCTTTGGCATTTATGTCAAAGAGGGAGAAATATGCAGAAAACTGATCAAAGCTAAGAAAGAGGGAGATATATGAGATCAGTAGGGAAAATGCAACAAGCTAACATATACAATCTTGGTGGTAACTGAATTGATTACTTGATCAGTTTGATTTTCCATCAATGCCAAAGAGGGAGATTGTTGGAAATGATTGAAATAATCATAAGAAAAGTTGAGGGAGATTGTTGGAATAATATATGGAACTGGTAAAGAATGTCCTCAATCATTGTTTTTTCATTGATGTCAAACTTGCTACTTGCAAGAATGACAATTGCTTTAGTGATCCAAATACTATCAGTTAGTTGATTGTCAAGGTGGAGGCAATCAATAAGATGTAACTAGAACACCTAGAGAAAGGTTGAAGTTATGATGTTGTAATGAAGTACAAGGATCAACTAAGCCATTGATGAAAAAGTGTATTTGATGACATACTACAAGAATGGGCACACTGAAACATATCAAAGATCTAAGGTTTTAGCTAAGTCTTTTGTAAAGCTCAAACTAAGTTCATTAGAGCAAGCTAGTAAGAGCCGAGTAAATTCCTAGTTAATGCCGAGTAAACTTTAGATGTCGAGCAAAACCAAGTGCTAAGCAGAACCAAGTGCCGAGCAAAACCAAGTGCCGAGCAAAACCAAGTGCTGAGAAAAACCAAGTGCCGAGTAGAATCAAGTGTCAAGTGAAATCAAGTGTTGAGTAGATATAGGTGCTGAGTAATACAGAGGTGCCAAGCACCAGTAACTCAATAATGCTAAGTTGCTGCATTATTTTGGAAACCAAAGATTTGCCAGATCTAATCGAAAAAATCTATGAATTAAAAGGAAGATACGAATGATGAGCTGGTGGCATAGAACACCATGTAGAATGTTTTTAAGATACAACTGGCAAAGTTTCTAGAAGAGAACAAGATATGGGGTAGATACATTGTATCGTACCTAATCCGTTTTGAAAACCTAAATTGTAGAGGGAGAATTGAGCAGCAAAGACAAATTAGACTTCTATATAAGAAGACATAAGTTAATGAAAAAAAGAGAGAGGGGATAGTGAAAAAGAGAGCGGTGGTCAAGCATAAAAGCATGAAGTGCTGTAGAATGTGCTAAGGAGAAGAAAGCACAAGAACTCTATTTGGATAGACGACCACAAGGATGATTGCATTGGCAGAATGAGTAAGAAGACTCAAGGAGATGAAGCTTGAGAGGAAGACAAGCAGTCAGAGCTGAAGTGATTAAAGCCAAGCATAAGGATTGAACTGAAAGTGTGATCTGAAATCTGCAAAGTATATTGTAAGTTATATCAGATCAAAAGACCATTATCATTACTTTCTAGCAATTGTAACAGTAAGTCTAAATCCTATGGACTTAGGTTGGTTTAACAACCATTAGATAAATCCTTTAACAGGGTGACATTCCAAGTGAATGTTCTAAAGACCTTTACCGAGGCCCATTCCTAACAATTTGGTGAAATCCTCTAACAGGGTCACATTTAACAGTGTGTTGTAAGCCTTTAACAGGGTAGGCTTTTAACAGGGCATCACTTTAGAAGAGTGAGAATCAAGTAGCATGTTACTGGTGGTTTTTCCCAAATTGGGTTTCCACGTAAATCATTGTGTCATGTGTTGATCTTGAATGTTTTATCTTTGCATGTTGATTTACAGTAACTTGCTTATATGATTGATTTAAGTTTGAATAGATGAAAAGGGTATGGATTCATTAAAAGTAGTAAAAAGGTATTACTAGGGCATTTGGACCTTAAATAACTGATTCACCCCCCCTCTCAGTTATTCTAAAGAATTCTAAAAATTGTTATCAAAGCCTGACTGCTGATTCAGTTTAAAGGGACTACTAGCAGAGAAGATCAAAATGCCAAAGAGAGAAGTTCCCAAGCTTAAAAAAGACAACTTTGTTGCATGGAAAATTTTGATGAAACTACATCTTGGATCCATAGGAGATTATGCCCAAAATTCAATTTTCACTGAACCAGTAGATCCAACAGGTGCTCCTACTACAGAAGACATGAAAAACAAGCAAGAACACAACTAGACAATGCTGTAAATTGCCTCTGCACTCAGCTATGTTGAATTTGATGATATCAAAGGATGTGACATTGCATAAAAAATGTGGAAAGCCTTATCAAACATCTATGGAGGAGATCAGAATGTACAAAGAGAAAAAAGAGAAAGTCTCAGAGGAAAGTTTGATGACATGAAAATGGAAGAAAATGAGAATGTTGCTCAGTATGGTGCAAGAATAAAAGAAGTGGTAAGTGCAATAAGATGCTTGAGTGGTCAACTAGATGAAGATACTGTTAATAGTAAGTTCTTAAGAACCTTGCTCCCTATCTATGCTATTAGAGTATCAACAATACAAGAGCTAAGATGTATACCAGGAAATAATCTAAGCTTTGAAGGTATAATAGGTAGACTCACTGCATTTGAGTTATCTAACTTTGACAACTACAAACCTGAAAATGTTGAATCTACTTTTAAGGCCAAGTTATCAATGAAAGATGTTGAACAGGTAAAATCAAGGAAAGGAAGAAAAATGAAGTATGTATCTAGTGACAGTAGCACTGATGAGGAAGATTTGGAACAATTGGAAGCATTGCTCACTAGAAGATTTCAGAGGGGGAAAGGAAAATTCAAAGGTAAGATGCCTATCATTTGTTTCAATTGTAATGAAGTAGGTCATATTGCTGCAAGATGTCCACAGAGAAAGGATTCCAAGGAAGGCAACAAATACAAGAACATAAGAGATGATGACAAGCAAGATTACAAAGAAAAAGGTAAGAAGTGTTATATTGTTGAAGAAAATTCTGATGACAATGATGATGAAGTTTTTTATGTAGCCATGAAGGACCAATCTGATGAAGAAGAAGCCACAACACTGGTGACATGCATAAACAAGAATGACAGATGGATCATAGACAGTGGATGCTCACATCACATGATAGGAGACAAAAGTAAGTTTGTTAACTTTACTCAGTATGATGGAAATAATGTTAGATTTGGTAATGATGCTCCATGTCAAATCAAAGGAAAAGGTTCCATTAAGCTCACAGAACAAATTTCATGTGACAATGCATACTATGTTGAAGGATTAAACTACAATTTACTGAGTGTCTCACAATTAGGCAATATAGGTTGCAAAGTGGAATTTGGAAATAAAACTGCAAAAATCTATGATACTGATGGTAAACTGATAGGAAAAGGAGATCAAACAAAGAGTAATTTGTTTTACCTTGATATGGATGATGTTTCTTGTCTACTTGCAAAATTTGATGATGAATGGTTATGGCATAGAAGATTATGTCATGTCAACTTTGACAATCTAGTCAACATCAGTAGAATGAAGAAAGTCAAAGGTTTACCAAAATTAAAGAAGCCTGATAATATCATGTGCAAACAATGTCAGCTAGGAAAGATGACAAAGTCAAGTTTCAAAAGTAAGAACTATACATCTAAAGAGATACTTGAGTTAGTTCACACTGACTTATGTGGACCAATGGAAATACAAAGCTATAGAGGAGATAAATACATAATGCTATTTGTTGATGACTATTCCAGGATGATGACTGTTATGTTCTTAAAACAAAAATCTGATGCTTTTCAAATGTTTAAGTGGTATGTAGCTAGAGTTGAAAAGGAAATTGGAAAAAGCTTGAAATGCCTACGATCAGATAGAGGTGGTGAATTTACATCAAATGAATTTGAGATATTCTATAATGACAATGGAATCAAAAGACAAATGTCAGCTCCTAGAACTCCTCCATAGAATGGAATTGCTGAGAGAAGAAACATATATGTGATTGACTGTGCCAGAACATTAATGATGGAAAAGAATGTTGCTCTAAAATACTGGAGAGAAGCTGTAAGTGTAGTTGTTCATACACTAAACCGAGTATAAGTCAAGAAAGATACAAATACAACACCTTTTGAATTATGGTATGGTCACTCACCCAATGTAAAACATTTCAAAGTGTTTGGTTGCAAATGTTTTATCCTTAAAGATGTTAGAAATGGACAATTTGATGCAAAAAGTGATGAAGGTATATTTCTTGGTTACTCCACTAGAAGTAAGGCATATAAGTGTTTGAATATTAACACTAACAAAATTGTGGAAAGTGAAAATGTAAATTTTGATGAGCACGCAGAAGTCCAAGCTGAAGTATCAAAGAAAATGGAAGAATACAGAACCTTTGTGTATTCTTATGAAGGAATGATTGTTGATGAAAATGATGTCAATTAAATTGGAAATCAACAACAGGTATTAGTTTCATCTGATTCACAACCAGTGAATGCCGAGTTGCATTCAGAAGCCAAGTTGCAGAATGAAGAAAATGCACAATTTGATTCTGAAGACAGTACACATGATGAAGAACAACCTGACAACGAAGTGCATAGTGATCCTGAATCTAAAAGATCAAACATGGAAACAAGGACAGAGCCAAGAGACATCACCCTGCTGAACAGATAATTGGTGACAAAGATACAAGACCAATGACAAGAAACAGACTAAGACATGAATCATGTCTGATCAGGAAATCTGAACCCAAGATAGTATATGGTGCATTACAAGATGATGACTAGTATAAAGCTATGGAAGAAGAAATTGATCAAATATACACCTTTTTCTCTCAATCCTTGCATCATTTTTTATGTTTCTAGTGAATATGTCCCTTCCAATAAAAACATAGTTATGTCATATGGATGAAGAATGGTAAGGAAGAAAAAGGAACCACCAATTTCTTTCCCTTGTCTCATTTCTCATCATTCATCTTGTGATATCACTCCACCATTTCCTCCCACCTTCTTGTAAAAATATTCCTCATGAAAATTCTCTTCTAACTATCCTCCCCACATCATTCATCCTCTATATCATTTATCACTTAAACCATGTTCTTGTGACTTCTCTCACTCCTATTAAAGATCTAGATCTCCTTTTTCCTTCAAAGATTAATTTAATGCAATGTTGAGAACCATTTTAGCATATTAGAGCTCAAAGTGATGATGCTTATTCACCATGAATTTTATATTCCCTTATTGAAATTTTAAAGAGGCCACTCTCCTAGATCATAAATATAAAATCAAGTAGTTGGTTATAAAATGGAATCTTGATGTTTTGTTTCTCTAAGAAAGTCAAAATTGATAGAGTTAACTTTAGGCTTCCTTGTGTAAAATTTTAAGATGATTCTTTTTTGTACATTTCTCATTTAAATGGAAAATGAGTTGCTATTAAGATTTTATCATGGGTTTTAGAGTTTGTCATTGGAAAGGGTGAAGACCCCTACCACAACTATGTTTTTAATTTTCTCATTGTATTTAGCACTCTATATATGTTTTTAACTTCTACACGAAAAAATCAAACTTCGGAATTGTTGTTATGTGGAGCCTAATCAGACTTACAAGACTTTATTTTTTCCTTCATTCATTATAAAACCCCCCCAAATTTTTCTAAGGGGGTTTGGGGGCAATATCCCTTGCAAGGTCCAAGGAAAATTCCCCTGTGGGATCCTAGGGTAGAGCCCCAAGCATGCTCCTTGTTGTGATATAGGGTGGGATTGAGCGGCAACACCCTTGTGGGGGATTTTGGGGGCAACACCCCCAAAAGATCAACTTTATTAATGTGAAAGGCATCAACTACTATTTTTTTTTCTAGTGGATCACTTATTCTAACCCTCATTTTGTAAGCAACAAAAATCTTGCATAAAAGGGCTTAGGGTTATGGATTTCAAGAGGTATGATGAGTTTGTAGCTTCTTGTGACAATATTGAGTTGTAAGAGATTTCTATATTGTACTCATGTTGTAATCACTATATAATAAGAATATTGGACTCTCTACTTGGTGGACGTAGCCAAGGGATTAGGTTAACCACATTAAATATTTGTGTCTTGTGTTCTCTTCTGTGTGCTTTATTATTTTTTGATATTATATATATGTGTATGTAATTGTTACTTCTGTCTCGTTATTTCTAACATGGATTAGATGGAAAATGGAATAGAAAGATAAATCCTAATAGAGATAGATTTTATAATTGGTTATTTTGTCATAAATATTTAGTAGTAGTTAACCCTATATATGATATAGTCATCAGTCATCCTAAAAATGGATGCATACCTAGTATAATTGTAGATCAAGAAGAGAAAAATAATTTAGTAGACTAGACAAATTATATGTTCCCCTAGTATTTCCTTGGTTCTTGATCCTTTGGATTTGTATGTTTAGGTGGACCTTTCGTATAATCTTTTGGATTGTTATCCTATTGTATGAAACATTTTACTATCTAAAAATTCAAACAGTGCCAATTCTATCTCATTAAACTTAATGTATCTTATCCAAAAAATCATATTTTCTTGGTTGCACTATAGAATATTCAGAAATCTCTTCCCAAACCTATTGAAATGAATCCTTGGATTACTATTTATGTTTTCCTATTATGTAATGCACTAATTTCCTTGTTGACTTGGCAAAAAATAGCTTGTTGACCAAATATTATGAAAGAATTTCCCTAAGGGAAACTTGTTCAAGTTAGAAGACTTATAATTGTTCATCCTACAAATATTAATATGAAAACTTCCCTTGCTTCTACTAAAGATTATCTATATAGAACTAATAATTATAGAGATCATGAGATGAAATGTGTACAATATAAACACCTCTGATGGGGGGGGGGTGTGGTGAATCAATGATTACTTGGAACTTGTTCTTTTCAAGCTTTTACAATTATAACATATGCTTATGAAACATGAACAAAAGAAGAAAAATAAAAAGTACAAAATGTTTATAGTGGAAAACCTCTTAGGGTAAAAAACTACTTTGAATCTAAAACTTTATTGGCCTCTTGGGAAAATATTTTAGAGTTACACATTTGGGAAGCACCAACACACTATTTTAGAAACACCAATTTCAAGGAATGCCAATCGCTTACACCCAAAGCACCAATTTCATGAATACAAGAAGCAAAAACTTTGAAAATGAACAAATGAGTTAAAAAATTAGAGGATCATCTCTATTACAATACAAATCATGAATCACTAGTTTCAACATCTTGTTGAAAACATAATGCAAGATATACTTATATTCTTCTCTCTTACTGATTCTTTTACATCAAAAATTGCACCAAAGTATACAAGCCTCTTTCAATGAATTTATCAAATGATGAAATGTATAATAAAATCTAAAAAAAATATGAATGGAATAAGATTACTTGAATTAAAGTATTTCAAACTATTCAACTTTCTTGAAGTGATAAACCCTTGTTTCTCCTCAAAACATCAAGTATCCAAATATGTTTTCTTTTTCCATTAAAAGATATGATAAAATAATGACATGAATGAATAAAGAAGAAATATATAGCCCTTCTTCTACCTCTAATAAAATTATACAATGAAAATCAAATCACAAATAGGAAAATAGAAATATAAAGCATTACCCTCTTCTTTTTTATTTAAAATCTACTTGCAAACTGTTCGGTCTACAAAGAATTTCACACAAATCCTACAACTTTTGTCAAAACCACATGTTGGACATTTTAGAGGAATGTTGTTGGAATTCTCAAAATAGGTATAGTACTTCTAAGAGTGGGGTGGGGGGTGGTGGGGGGTGAATTAGAAGTAGCAAATTTTATTCTTTCAAACCCTTAATTACATATAACTGAAAGACAAATTGCATGCATATAAACATATAAGTAAACACAATATGCATCAACACATAACACAAAGATTTGGTAACCTAGAAACCCTCAAGGAATAAGAAGGTAAAATTGGGGTAGGGATGACACCCACAAAAATTTATTGCAACAATGAGTTCAACCACTTCTGATGGTTTTCCCTATTAAAGGCTTTACACTGTGTCAATAGTGACCTGTTGAAAGGATTTATAAACACTTTACAAGAAGTGTCACCCTATTAAAGGATTTACATAAGGCTATTAAACCCACCTAATACATAGGATTTTCTTGACCTTCTCCAAAGGTTCTCCTACTTAGCTGTTAAGCTAACCTATCACCATAGGATTTCAACCTCTAATACAATTGTGAGAGAGTATTAGAACATTTGACTTGGTTGAATAAAATCTCAAATTGTTGGGTTCAAACACTTGATCTGCTCTTTCTCTTCTGATATCTACTAGATCTGATCTCTAAATATGTCCCCTATTCTATTATGATCAACTATATATATAAATGCTATCCCTTCCATTAAGTCTTTTCTCTTCACATGAAAGTTTCACTATAGTCTCCCCTTTTGTTGCTTTTCCTTCATACATACAATGGTGCATTCATCCTCCTTATTAAGAATGCAAAGACTTATGATTAGGTATGGATCTACGATCCAAATTTAATCTCAAATTCATGCTCATACATTGCAATTTTCTTATTGGTTTCATGCCTTCACCATTTTTCTGATTGGTTGCATGCCAATTGCATAGGGAATGTAAATGATTCGTCCTTATTCTTTTTTTCTCCTTCAAAATGTTCTCTAAGTTAGCTCCAAAAATGGTTCACATCATAGTTTGTGCAAGTACAAACTCTTATGATAATCCTAAATTTCTCGGCACATGAAGTATTACTGATGCTTGGCACATACTGTCTCTGGATTGCTCAGCATCAACTATGTTTCCTAGTTTTCTCGGCACCTGTTGTATCTTGTATCAACTTAGCATAATCTGTTCTAATTTACTTGACATATAAATGATTTTATCACTCAACACATGAGAAATTTTGGATCACTCAACACTTGAACATTTCCTGTATTACTTGGCACTAACTGTGACTCAACACCTATTGAAATTCTGGCTCAACATCTATTGTGTACTCAACATGTATAATGAAAATGGTTAAGTGTGTTGACACTCATTTGTCAATACTTTTTATTTGACTAATAGAACATATCTTCTACTTATAAAACAAAAAAATTGACATTTTAGAGGCAGGTACATACCCGAAACTTCAATTAGACCAAAATTGCTCAAAACTACTAAAATAGTCATAACAATTCGGTAACTGCTTTTGATAAATAGAGTTTTTCTCTTTCGTACATATGTTATGCAAAAAATAATAGAGATTCATTTTATCTAATTCAACAAACTTTCCAAAAAGGTATGATAGTTGGGTCTAACTGATAAAAAATATGGTCAAATTCTACAGAGACCAAAACTATTGTTTGATAACCATTTTCTTATCCAATGTGAACATTAAGTGTTAATTGTACAACACTTAAGTGTTTGTCTTGAAAATGTTTTGAGAAATATTGAAGGAAATCAAATAAGATAATTACATGATTTTAACCATACCATACTCTCATTATAATTGCATTGACAAATTATTGACATCAATGGCAACAATCAAAGACTAAACATCAAGGGTTCAACATACTCCCCCTTTGGAATTAATGTCAGTACCAACTTCCACCTGTATATCCATGTGTACCTATATATCTTGTATCTATACCTATATATCCATGTGTACATATACCTATATATCCATCATGTAGCTATCTTCAACTTCATTTTTCTCCCCCTTTGACATCAATGACAAAGGAGATATATCAAGGTTTTAATGTAACAAAATGATAAGAAAAATATGCTTCCCCTAAAACCTATCCCTCTTTTATGAACTTATGCAAGAGAAGAGAGGGATAAAACCCCCATTCTTGTTCTTAACTCTTCAAATATGGAGCTCTTGAGAGAGGTTTTGTAAATATGTCAACCAAGCTGAAGAAGGAACAAATTCTAATTTAACATTACCATTCAAGACATGTTCCCTTATGAAATGATATTAAACATCAATGTACCTGGTGTGTGAATGCATAATTTGATTCTTAGAAATACTGATTGCACTCTAATTATCACAATAGATAGTAACTAGTTTAGACACTATTACTTTCATATCTGATAAATTTTGAACCATTCAAAGAACCTGTTCACAACAAGAACATGTGGCTAAATATTCAGCCTTGATAGTAGAAAGTGTATTAGATTCTTGCTTCTTACTATGCCAACATACTAGCTCATTACCTAAGAAAAATGCTGCTCCTGAAGTACTTTTTCCTTCATCTAGACAACCTACCCAATCTTAGTCAATATAAGCAACAAATCTCAAATCATCATGTTTAGGATGCCAAATCCCATAATCCAAAGTACCCTAAATATATTTGAAAATTCTTTTAACTACCATAACCTGAGATTCTTTAGGTGAAGATTGAAATATTGTAACCAAACATACAACATGAATGATATTAGGCCTTGAATCCATGAGACATAGTAAACTACCAATCATGGATCTATAAGTAGTTTGATCAACATTAGGAGAATCATCATTTTTAGTGAGTTTACATCCTATAATCATTGGTGTTCCCATAGGCTTACAATATCCCATATGAAATTTCCTTAACATTTATTTTACATACTTAGTTTGGGATGAGAATATACCATTTTTTGATCGAGAAATTTGTAACCCAAGAAAATAGGATATTTCCCCAAGCATGGAAATTTCAAATTCAGATTGCTTAAGCTTTGGAAAACCTTGACTTAAAGCACCATCATTGGATCCAAATACTATATCATCAACATAAACAACAAAAATGAGAATATCATCACATGTTCCATAGATGTACAAGTTACTATCAAAACCATCTCTTTTGAAGCCATTTTTTATAAGATATTGATCCAACCTAGAAACCAAGCTCTCGAAGCTTGTTTCAAACTATAAAGAGCCTTTTTAAGTCTACAAATATGATTATGATAGTCTTTGTTTTCAAATCCTTCAAGTTGATCCATATAAACCTCTTCATCAAGATAACCATTAAGAAATGTTGTTTTAACATCCATTTGATAGATTTTAAAGCCCTTGAAAGCTGAATATGCAAGAAATATTCTAATTGCTTCAAGTCTAGAATTTGGTGCAAAAGATTCATTGAGGTCCACACCTTCTATTTATGCATAAACTTTACAAAAAAATCTAGCCTTGTTCCTTGATATCTTTCCATTTTCATCAAATTTATTTCTAAAGATCCATTTAGCATATATTACATTTTTATCTTTAGGTCTAGGCACTAATTCCCAAGTCTTATTCTTTTCAATTTGACTTAGTCCCTCTTTCATAACTTTAACCAAAAACTCATCCATACTAGCTTTTTTATATGATTTAGGTTCAATTTAAGATAAAAAGAAAAGATTAGCACATTCACTAGATGTAGTTATTGTTCTTGTTTGAATACCTGCATGTTTATCCCCTATAATATGTCATTAAGGATGATGCTTCTTCAATCTTGTTCCTATAGCCTTTGTACCTATTGGCTTTGGTGTTTTTGTTTGAGCTATTATCTCTTCTTCACCTTCATCAACTTTATTATTTAATTCTTTCAAGTCTTTATCACTATCTTGTAGGAAAGTATTATCCATTCTTATTTCCTTTTTATCCTGTACAACTTCATCCAATTTCACATGTACAGTTTCAACAAGTTTATTGAACCTTTTATTAAAACATTTTTAATCTTTACTTTGTGAAGAATATCCTAAAAAGAATCCTTCATCACATCTTGAATCAAAGATTCCTATTTTATCATTAGAATTCTTAATGAAAGGTCTACTTCCAAATTTTTTGAAATTCTCAACAGAAGAAAGATGTCTTTAACATAATTCATAAGGATTGTACTTAGTTTTTACCCTTAGTTGGGCCCTATTCAAAGTGTATACTATTGTGTGAACTTCTTCTTTCAAATACCAATTTGATACATTAGATTCATCTAACATAGTCCTTGCCATTTCTTTCACTATTCAATTCTTTCTCTCAACAACTCCATTTTGTTGAGATGTCCTAGATGCTGCATTTTGTCTTCTGATGCTATATTTTTTGCAATAATCAACAAATTCATCTAAAGTAAACTCACCACCTTTATCTGATCCTAAGAACTTAATCTTCATGTCTGACTCATTTTCAACCATTTTCCTAAAAATCTTAAACTTGTTAAATACCTTTGATTTATGCTTTAAGAATGTTACACATGTCATTCTTGTATAATCATCTATAAAAAGAAAGAAATATTTTTCACCATTTACGACACTATCCTTGTAGGACCACATAAATCAACATGTACTAATTTTAATGGTTTAGAAGGAAAATATGCCTTTCTTTGTTTACCATATTGATAGCCTTCAAAAATAACATTATTTAGCTTACCTATACATGCATACCTCTTACTTTCTGATGCTTACTAACTTTCACCAAGTTATCAAAATTCAAGTGCCCAAGCCTTTTATGCTGTAATCAAATTTCATTCACCTATCCCATAAGAAAAACATCTTCATGATTGTTAGTATTTGTGATCTATCTTTTATATTGTATACATTACCTTTAGATCTTTTACATGATGCAACCAAATGTTTGGATTTTAATTTGATGTGACAATCATGATTGAATAAAAAACAACTTCATATCCATGATCACAATTTTGACTAACACTTAGAAGATTGTACTTTAATCCATTAGCATAATACACATCATGAATGGACATTTTGTTACTAAGCATCAAAGAATCCACACCTTTAATTTTCCTTGAAGAATCATCACCAAAACTAACATTGTCACCTTTGTAGTAAATTAATTTGTCAAACTTGGTTTGATCTCTTATCATGTCTCTAGAACAACCACCATCAATCATCCACAAGCCCTTTTCTTCAAAATATTGAGCTTTTGAATAAACATAGGCTTATTAATCTTAGGCCTCCATATCTTAGTCACTTTAGTATCAAATTCTTTATCAACTTGTAGACAAGCATAAGATTGATCATTTTGAAATGACTTAGTTTTGAAATTCCTCATAATTTGACCAAAGAGATTGCATTTGTAACATCTTAGACCATTCATTTTAGGAAAGGAATATCCAAAATTAAACTTTGAATATCTCCTTGATATGTATTTGTAATTACTTATTCTATGTCCATGACACATGAAGCAATACCCATCAAAGAAAGAAGTGAACCTGTTTGAGTATGTTTTACCCATGAATGAAGTGCTTGATATGACCTGACTTTTATCATTAGAAATCTGATTAAAATTTTTATTTTTCCTTGCATTTGAAGTGGTAGTATTCTGATTTGTATCCTTACTTTCAGATTTAAATATCTCAAATAAATATTTATCTTTCTTGTCACTAGAACATTGTCTAAGTTCAAAACCAATTCATGTTAGATCATCAGTTCTTCTTTTTTTCCTTAACATATCATCCAAAGTAGTGTTCTCATATTTTTCTAACTTTCTTTTATATGATACTACTTTATTCATTAAGCTTGTACATTCCTGATCTTTAGAACTTAACTCTTCCTTAGTGACAAAGACAATTCTCCTTTGTTCCACAACTTGTAATTTTAATTCTATAACTCATTGATTTAATTTCTTACTTTCTTTTTCAAAGTTCTTTTGTTCCTTTAAGAATTTATTTTCTTGAACACTTAAATTCCTTGATATTTTTAAGTGCATAAAGAAGTTCACATTCTAAATCAACCTCAACAAGTTCAACATCATCATCATTATTTGATTCTTGACAAGTAGTTTCTATATCCATGAATAAAAATTTATTTTCATCACATTAAAAAATACAAGATTCACCATCTAATACACCAACAATTAAACTCTTCTTCTTAAATAACTTCTTTTTGTTATAGAATTTATTTTTAGTTGATTTCTCTTTCTCATCATCTACTTCATTGTGACTATTACAAGGACATTTAGATGCAAAGTGTCCTATTTTACCATACTTAAAATATTTTAAAGGAAATTTACCTTTGTATTTACCCACTCCTTTCTTTAATTTCCTTGATAATTATGCTTCACGAACATCAAGATCTTCTAATTCTAAAGAGACTTTCTTTACTTTCTTTTGCAACTTGAATTTTGCTTCTTTCCTTATGGATTCCTACCTTCCAAACTTTCTCATTTCATAAGCTACAAGTGCTCCATGAATATCTTCCATTGTATACAAGTTGTTAATATCTCTAGTTTCTTCGATAGAACATATCTTACAAATGTTAGAATATATATAGTCCACTGATATAACTATGGGGGGGATGGGGGTGAATTAGTCATCCATCTAATATCAAAATTAACAACCTTAAACAATCTTAACTATATGAGTAATATAAACTGAAACCACAACAAGATACTCATACACGAAAACACTAGATAGGTTAACTAGGGAAACCCTTGATCAAAAGGAAAACCCTAGTGGGGATGGTACCCAAAAGATAATGTGCTAATAGAAATATTCCTTATTAGAGGATAGACCTTGTTAGGAGTCCGTTACAACATTTAGTACATATGAGTCCCTATTAGAACACTTTGAATCCCTATTAGGAGATTCTAACCTTGTTAGGAGTTGGGAAAGACAGTTGGTATCCACTACTCAAACAACTTGAAGGGAAAGACTAATGAACCCACTATCCAAATGATCTTTGTATTATTCCTTGCAAAATAGTAGAACTGAAATGTACTTTGTTCCTCTATCTTTTTCCTATCAATCATAATTATGCTCCTTCATATCTTGTAACTAGATCTCAAATCTTGTATCCAATAATCCCTTGGATCACTTACACGCATTCAGTAAGCACTCTACTCCTTTTTGTAGTTTTCACTTCTTGCAACAATAGATACACTCAACACACTTTACAATCAAGGAAAACATCTTTCCTTTATACCATATCTTCATAATAATTTCTTGAGTTGGTCTTGAGGCTCTCCCAATTAATTATAATAAGATAATTAATTGATTACAATTACAATAGCACTATCAGCTCATAGTCTATACAAAATTTTGCACACTCACTAACATCACCACATGATTTTCCTCTATCACTATGTGACTATGCACTTCTTCATTACATCTTAGATGAAAGATAACAATCAATCATTAGAAAACTATTTTCTAATACTTTATTTTTGCACCGCTCTCAGTAAATTAGGTAAACTACCATATGCCATCAACTTAGACTTTGTGCACTTAACCACATCATTAGGACACTATATCATACATGTCCATAGCTACACATGAGTAGACAATCAAAGCATTGTCTGTACCACCAAGATCTATGTCATCTACTCATCCAGTCTTTACAGAAACAATGCTATGTTGACATCAATGAAAAACACAGTCATTAATGAAACATATCAATAATATCCAATGCTTAAGATACTCCCCAAAGTAGTATCATCAACATTCATGATAACAATATCCCCCTTTGGCATTGATGGAAAATTAGATGAAAAATATCTAAGTTCCAAGAATACAAAGTAGTACTTTGCTGCTACTTCTATCTTCATCTCATGCATACTCTCATCCATTCTTTAGGAAATGTTTTTCATGCATATTCTTCCCCATTAACATCAATGTCAAATATCTCAATCTCAATGTACCAATTTTTAATCAACTGCTCCAAGTCATCAACCAGCTTGAGTGTCCAAAGGAACTTACTCAATACCAAATACAAAATATCAAGGGTCCTTAATGACTCAGTACATACTAGATACTCCCCCATATGGGAAGCATCAACATTTGGTCTAGTCAAATAATAGTGCTTTGTACCACTAGACTGATGCACTTTTTGCATCAACTACTCAGAAATAGGTAGGGGCATAACCCCAAGCATACCTCTCAAGTACTCAAATGTATCTTTAGGAAAAGGCTTCATAAAGATATTTGCAATCTAATCCTTAGTACTTACACACTCCAATCTGATCTCCTTTTCTGTTGCTTTATCTCTCAACACATCATACTTAATCGATATATGCTTATTCTTAGAATGCAATACATGATTCTCAGAGATACTCATTGTACTTGTGTTATCATAGTAAATGATAACATGTTCTTTAATCTCAATTTTGATATCCTTCAATACCTACTTCATCCACACAACTTGATTACATTTTTTAGCTACTTCAACATACTCTACCTCAACTATACTCTATGAAATACAATCTTGCTTCTTGCTTAACCAAGAAACCAATATTCCTCCAAGAAAGAATGCTCCACCACCAGTGCTCTTTCTATCATCCATACTACCTACCTAATCAACATCAATATATGCAAAAAGTTTAAAATCCCTTGATCTATCATACCAAATTCTATAATCAGATGCCCCTTTCAAATATCTAAATATTCTTTTCACTACTACAAAATGATATTCCTTAGGATCAACTTGAAATCTAACTATAATCCCAAATGCATTTTCTATATCTAGTGTGGTGTGAGTCAGATACCGCAAGCCTCCAATCATGGATCTATACTTCTTCTACTCCACTATAGGTGTCTAATATTTGTTGGATAACTTGTGACCAATTATCTAATGTAGGATCAGGTGTAAGATCAATCTTGCATCACCCAAAAATATTTTATTTTTCAATCTTTTCTATTTTAATAAGGACTAGTAGAGAGGGTGGTTACTATTTATGGGAACTTGCTATTTTTAGTAAGTTTTTCATATGAGCTTAGAATGTTCTCATTTTCTACATGAAAGTGCATTTTATAATTATAAACCTATCATAAAAATCACATTGCTTCGCTTAAGTATCAAAGAAGTTATTGTGGATTTTTGGTGGAAAAAATTGTAGAAAAGTCTCCAGGCTCACTATTGGAGGCCTTAGATTGTTTGGATGAGGTCCAAAAACTCAATGGAAGGGCACTTGTGCAATTTCAAGCCTGTAGATTAGGAGCTAGCATTTTTGAAAAGTGGTTCTAATAGCCAATCTGAGCAATGGTTCAAGAGTTACGACCTTCCCAAAATTGGGCTACCCAAAATTTCTAAAATAATTGTCAAAGATGTATTTGCCTGACTCTATAGTTTTTTTAGGGTCTATCGGCCATAAGTATTAAGTTTCAATGTCTAGAACCTTCTCGGGTGGCATAAAAAATTGCCTATTTAAGAAAGGCTTGAAAATTGTCTAGGACAGCTCTAGATGGTATAAGTTTGCAACTTAGTCTTGCAAATTACTGTAATGAAGGCACCCATGTGGGTTAGGATATTGTGCTCGTGAATTCTATAATTTTTCACTTGTGGCACAAATAAGAAGTCCATATTTTGTTCTCATATTTATTGTTGTTTCCTTGTTTCTGTTATGTGTTTATGGTATTAAGGGGAGCACCCTTCATCAAGTGGTATTAGAGCTAGAGTTCTTGAGTGTGTGGATAGATCATTGACTATGAGGTATTTCACACCAGGACTATAATTTTGGCTAAATGTGTAGACAAATTATCGATTGTGAGGCAATTTGCACTGGGGTTTCAGTGGAAGAGCAAAAATACCTCCATGAAAGGAGCATGTGGTGAAAGAGCCATAGGTGTTACACTTGAGGGTTTTAGAGCCCTCCAAAGAAAAATGAAAATATTGGAAGAACAAATGTATAGAGGAATAAATCTTCCCATAAGAGATGAAAGTAAGGATAAGGATGAAGTAGAAGAAAATTCCAAACCAGAGGCAGTTCTAAACCCAAAGGAAGAGATGCTTTTTAGGGTCATCTCCAAGATTGGAAAATGACCTAAGTTTGAAGTTCCCCCATTTTTGGGAAATCTTAACCCAAAGGAGCTGATTGATTAGATCAATGAGTTGGAGGAATACTTTGAGTATGAAGATATTGAGGATCCTAATAGGGTCAAGTTTACGAAGGGGAAACTGAAGGGACATGCAAATATCTGGTGGCAAGAGGTTGAGCTGGAGTGAAATAGCAAGGGAAATGGAAAAATCACTTGATGGGATTAGATGATGGCTAAATTGAAGTGAAAATTCATTCCAATAGATTATGAGCTTGATCTATTGAAGAAGATGTAAGGGTTGAAGCAAGAAAGAAAATCTATTCAAGAGCATATTGAAGAGTTCCATGAAGTTCTCATTAGAACCGGCCATGCAAAAGATGATAAGGAGAAAGTTTCCCATTATCTTAATGGGTTAAGACCAAAAATTTAGGATGAGCCGAGTCTGGTTTGAATGAACAATATTGAGAAGGCATACATATTTTTCGTAAGAGTTGAGGAAAAATTGAGTAATAAATTTGACAACAAGAATAATGGAAGAAGTCACAGTGGAAGATCTAGTAGATGATCTTATGGAGGCTGTAATGATGATCATAAGAATAAGGATGAGGCTAAGAGTAGTAGTTAGAACTAGAGGGGAAATAATTCCAATCATTTCCATGATTAGAACAATAGAGATCAAAGAAGAAGAGGTAAAGGGAAAGGATCCGAAAGAGCAAGATTCTATGGGAAATGTTTTTACTATAGAGAAGAAGGGCATAGAGAATTTAAATGTACCTATAACCAAGGAAGGATAGATTGAAGAACATAAGGCTGGGCCAGAGTTGCACATGTTGATGAAGCTGCCAGATCATCACATTCTGATGATGCTAAAAGAGGAGAATTCCTAGTTAATAGAAGAGTGATGCTAAGTGGTGAGAATGAACTTGATCAAAGAAGGATCTTGTTTCACACAATGTGTAGATGTGAAGATAAGTGTTGTGATGCAATTATTGATGGTGGAAGTACTAAAAATCTAGTGTTAGAAACAATGGTTACCAAGTTGAAGCTGAAGAGATAAAAACACCTACATCCATACCATATTGCTTGGGTCCAAGATGACCACAAGGTCATGGTCAATGAGCAGTCCTTAGTGAAGTTCAAGATTGGAAGCTACCAGGATGAGGTACTATGTGATATCACACCTATGGACATATGTCATATGTTGGTGGGTAGGCTATGGTAGTTTAACAAGCATGCTGCACATGATGGGTGAGAAAATACCTACACTTTGACCAAGGATGGAGTGAAACACAAGTTGAAGCCATTGAAGGAGAAAGAAGAAAAGGTATGTAGTGCTGCAAGAATATGTTTTGTTGATGGAAAAGAGTTTCTCAAAGGTATAAAGTATGAGCATATGTGTTTTGATATAATTTGTAAAGATAGTAAAGAAGAAATAGAGGAGGTACCTTCAAAAGTTGCAGATATGTTGGGAGAGTTTTTGATATTTTATCAAATATTGTACCTGATGGATTGCCCCCAATGAGGAAGATCAGCCACTAGATGGATTTGGTTCGAGGAGCCAATTTTCCAAACAAGCTAGTGCACAGAATGACACCAATAGAAAGTGAAGAGTTGAACATGCAAGCTCATGAGTTGTTGCAGAAGGGGTTGATTCGAGAGAGCCTAAGTCCATGTGTTGTACCAACCATATTAGCACCAAATAAGAATGAAGGATGTGCACATATTCTCACGCTATCAACAAGATCACAATCAAGTATAGATTTCCATTGCAAAGGATGGATGAAATTATGGATTGTTTGAGTAGAGTTGATAATTTTACAAAGATATATCTGATGAGTGGGTAACATCAAATTCATATCAGAGAAGGTGATGAGTGGAAGACTACTTTCAAGATAAAATAAGGACTATAGAATTAGTTAGTCATGCCTTTTGAGCTAACCAACACACCAAGCACTTTCATGAGGCTCATGAATGAGGTATGTAAGGAGTTTCTAGGTAAGTTTGACATTGTTTACTTAGATGATATTTTGATCTTTAGTAAGATATTAGAGGAGAATTTGATCCATATTCAAAAGGTGTTTGATAAGTTGAGGGAAGAAAAGTTGCTGATAAACCTAAAGAAGCATAGTTTTGTAAAGTAGTTGGTATACATTAGATTCATAGTCTCAATAGAAGGTTTAAGAATGAATTGAATGACTTAATCCAAGAAGTGCAATAGTGGTAAGATCTTTTCGTGGACTAGCTAGTTTTTACAAAAAAATTATAAGAGGTTTTAGCAGTATTTGTGGACCCCTAACTGAAAAAATGAGGGGATAGGAAAGAATTTAAGTGGACTTTAGGAGCACATAAGAGTTTTAATCTGTTGAAATAGAAAGTTACTGAGTAGCCTTCTTTAGTACTTCCAAATTTTAACAAGGTGTTTCAAGTAGACTCTGATGCTAGTGGTACTATAATAGGAGTTGTTTTTAGCCAAGAAGGTATACCTTTTGCTTATTTTAGTGAGAAGTTGAATGATATAAAAGGAAAATATTCAGTTTATGATTAAGAATTTATTGCTATAGCTCAAGCATTGAAGAAGTGGAGACACTATTTTCTTCTTAATGAGTTTGTATTGTACACTAATCATCAAGCTTTGTAATATTTGAATAGTCAAGGAAAATTGAACCAAAGGCATTTGAAGTGGGTTGAGTTTTTGCAGAATTATGCATTTTTTTTGGAACATAGGAGTGGGAAGTCTAGTAGAATTTTAGATGCTCTTATTATAAGACAACTTTTGTTGATAGAAATGCAGATAGAGGTGTTTAGGTTCAAGGAACTCAGTACTTTATATCCAGATGATCTTGATTTTGGTGAAGCATGGAAGGCTTGTACAGAAACTATTACACTTGACAGGACAAAGTGGTTGGATTTTATTATTGATGATAATATGTTGTTCAAAGGAAGCCAATTGTACATTCCAAGAAGTTCAATGATAGAGAATCTCATCAAGGAGAAGCATAGTGTGTAGGGCCCATTTACCGTTGCACCAAAAGCCATGACTGTTAGTGAACATGGAACACCACATAATTAACCACCTATGGGTAGGGAAGCGCATCACATCACCCAAAAATCTCCCCCTCAACATGCATACCAGGTGCTTACGCAGGTCGGGAAGGCACTGGGGAGATTTGAACCCATGATCAAGCCAAAACCAGGCTCTGACATTTTGGCAGAGATAAAGCCATAGCTTTGGTTTCTAAGAATTATTATTGGCCACAGTTATAGAAAGATGTGATAATGTTTTTATAGAGTTACAAAGTATGTCATATGGAAAAAGGAGTAAAGAAGAATATAGGGTTGTATCAGCTCCATTAAATATACTAGAGAAGCTATGGGAGGATGTTAGCATCAATTTTGTTCTTGGATTATAGATGACACAACGTGGGCATGATTGTATTTTTTGGTGGTTAATAGGTTTTCAAAGATGGCACATTTTATTCCTTGCAAGAAGACTAGTGATGTTGTTCATGTGGTAGAGTTGTTTTTCAGAGAAGTGGTGAGACTATATGGTCTACCAAAGAGCATAGTTATAGATTGAGATACAAAATTTGTTGGGTATTTCTAGCATACACTGTGGAAAAAGTTGAAGACAAATTTGAAGTTTAGATCATCACATCAACCAAAGACTGATGGATAGACATAAGTTTTGAATCATAGTTTGGGAAACTTGTTGAGATGTTTGGTTAGAGACAATCCAAAAGGATGGGATTTGATTTTACCACAGGCAAAATTTGCATATAATAATTCTATCAATAGGAGTGCTGGAAAATCACCATTCTAGATTGTATATGGAAGTAGTCCCAAAAATGCTTCTAAATTGAGATAGTTGGATAAAGGAGAGATAAGTAGTGGTAAAGTAGAAGAATTTGCTAAACATTTGAAGAACATCCATGAGAAGGTGAGGAAGCACATGATAAAGATGAATACATAGTATAAGGCTAAGGTAGATGTGAAAAGGAGGTATACGTAATTTTAGATTAGATATGAAGTCACGATTTATTTGAGAAAGGAGTGTTTTCTAGTAGGTACATATAATAAGCTAAATATGAAGAAGTTTGGACCATGCAAAATAGTGAAAATAGATGATTATGGAAATTATTATGAAGTTGAGTTGCCTACTGAATTGAATATTTCACCCGTATTTAATATTTCATATTTGATAGACTATTATGAAGGAGGTGATGGAGATGAAGTTGTAGAAATGTAGTGGATTATTCCAGCAACTAGTTCAAATACAAAGGAGATTAAGGAGATATTGGATAGTCATGTTGGTAAAAATACAAGGAACAAAACTTATGAGGAATACCTAGTCAAATGGAAAGGGAGGTTAGTAGAAAATTCATCATGGCTAGCAAGGGAGGAGGTTAACTATCTTGATTTTCCTCTGAACACCAGAGACATGATGAGGTCACTTCTCAAATTACCTTGGGTGTCTAATGTAGGAGCATCCTAGGTGTAAGAGCAATATTTTATCACCCAAAAATATTTTATTTCTATTTTAATAAGGACTAGTAGATAGGGTTGTTACTATTTATGGGAACTTCTTATTTTTAGCAAGTTTGTTATACAAGCTTAGAATATTATCATTTTCTACATGAAGGTTCATTTTAGAATTATAAGCCTACCATAAAAATCTCATTGCTCTAGCTTAAGTATCAGAGAAGTTATTATGGATTTTCAGTGGAAAAATTTGAAGAAATTTTTTTAGGCTCATCGTTGGAGGCTTTAGAGTGCTCGTATGAGGTTCAAAAACTTGAGAGAATGGTGCTTGTGTGGTTTTGAGCCTATATATTAGGAGCTAGCATTTGTGAAAAGTGGTTATAATAGCCAATTAGAGAAATGGTATGAGAGTTATGGCCTTCCAAAGTTGTGCTACCTAAAATTTCTAAAATAATTGTCAAAGATGTATTTGGCTGACTCTATATGTTTTTTTAGGGTCTATTAGCCCTAAGTATTAAGTTTCAATGTCTAGAATTTTCCCAAGCGACATAAAATTTCTTGTTTAAGAAAGGCCCAAACATTGTCTAGGACATCTTTGGGTGGTAGTTTGTAGCTTAGTCTTTTAGATTACTATATTGAAGACACCCATGTGGGTTAGCATATTGTGCTTGTGAATTCTGTAATTCCACATTTGTAGCACAAATAAGAGATCCATATTTTGTTCTCACATTTTTTGGCATTTCTTTGTTTCTATTATGTGTTAATGGTATTAAGGGGACTTCCCTTCATCATTATCATAGGTGTTCCACTCATTTTAAAGCTTTCCAAACTAAACATTCTCAACAAATATTTTAGGTACTTAGGTTGTGAAATGAATATACCATCATTATTCTACACAATCTACAAAATTAGGAAAAACTTCATTTCTCCTATCATGCTTATTTCAAATCCATTCTTCATCTCCTCAACAAATTTATCACTAACTTCATCACTACCTTGAAAAATGATGTCATCAACAAATATTACAATAATCAGCAATGGACATTTTCAATTTCTTTTAGATACAAGTTATTATCTGCCGTACCTTTAGTAAATCCTAGCTTTTCCAAGTAGTTGTCTGACCTCACATACTAGGTTCTAGGTGCTTGCTTCAAACCATAAAGAAATTTCTTTAATTTACATACCATGTCTTTATATTCTCATAAAGGTAAACCGTTAGGCTTCTCAATATATACTTCTTCTAGTTCTCCATTTAGAAAGGTTGATTTAACATCCATCTGATAAACCTTGAATTTCTTGTTCACTGGATAAGCCAGGAACATCTTTACTACTACTTCCAATCTTGTTATTGGTGCATATGTTTCCTCATAATCAATGCCTTTTTGTTGTGAATAACCTTTACAAACAAGTCTGGCCTTGTTTCTCACAACTTCTCCTTGCTCATTCATCTTATTCTTGAAAACCCATTTTGTTCCTATCACATTCTTGTCTTTTGGTCTAGGAACTAACTCTCGTGTATCATTCTTTGCTATTTGATCCAATTCTTCCCTCGTTGCTTGGATCCAATGATTATATTTGACTACTTTATTTGCACAATTGAGTTCATCTTGAGATATCAAACATATCTCCTCATTTACTTTGTTCCTTGTCATTATGACTTTATCTTTTCTTCCAATTATCTACTTAAGAGGGTGATTCTTTGTCAGATTTCTATTAGGGGTAGGAGTTGACATATCAACTCTTATCTCTTCTCTAGGTTTAGAGCTTTTTTCTCCTCTATGCTCAAAAGTTAGCACATTATTTTGCAAGTCATTGTTAGCCTTAAACAAAACTTCAACATTCTGTCTAACAATTCCAGAGTTACTCTTTTCTTTATCTAAATTATAATCTACCATCATTTCTTTGGTTCCAAACTTCTCATCAATCCTTACATTTACGCATTTAACTATTATCTTAGTTCTATAATTGAAACATCTATAAGCCTTACTTTTCAATGAATCACCAATAAACATACCTTAACATTTTCTCTCAAATATCCTAAAATATTTGACTAATGGTGAATGTCCAAGTCATAGTTCATAAGGTGTCTTGTCCATACCTTTTCTGATCTATACTCTATTTAGGGTATATACTATTGTATTAACCACTTCTCCCTAGAATCTCTTAGAAACATTATTCTCAAATAAAATTGCTCTAGTTACCTCTTCTATAGCCTTATTTCTTCTCTCAACAATCCCATTTTTCTCAAGTGTTCTAGGTGTAGATAGTTGTCTTTTGATTCCATTTTCTTCACAAAATATGTTAAATTCTCTAGAGGTGAATTCTCCTCCTCTATCAGATCTCAAGCACTTAATCTTAACTGCAAATTCATTCTCAACTCTATTCTTAAATATCTTAAACTTCTCAATAGCTTCATATTTTTTTTTTAAGAAATGCTACCCACATCATTTTAGTGAAATCATCAAAAAAAGTCATAAAATACCTTTCACCATAGAATCCTCTTGTTCTAGAAGGTCCACTTAGATCTATGTGAATGATCTCCAACTTCTCTATGGTAGTTAACTTTTTTCTAGGGAATGATACTTTCTTCTGCCTAGCCAAAATGCATACCTTACACACAACATTAGTAGGCTTAACAATCTTAGGAAAGTCTCTAACTAAAAAAGTGCTATTAACCTTCACAATATTATCAAATTTATGTGATAGAATCTTCTATTTTACAACCAAAAACTATCCACTTTAGCTACCAAACATGTCATCTCAATAGGATTCAAATGAAATACATTACCTCTGGATCTAGTGTCAAGTCCAATTATCTTACCATCTCTATCTTTGATAGTGCAGGTCTTCTTAATGAACTGCAATAGATAATCCTTGTTGGCCAACTGTCCAACACTCAACAAGTTATGCTTCAATCCACCAACAAAATAGACATCATCAGTGTTAGTTTTTCCATCAAGAATAATGGATCCAATTCCTATTATATGACAAGCTATATTGTTACTGACTATAACAATACCTCCATCATGATTCTTGAACTTAACAAACTTATTCATATCACTAGTCATGTGATGTGAGAAACTGTTGTGAATTATCCAATCCAACTTCTTTTCTACTTGGGTAACTAGCTCTTTCTTCTCTAATTTCTCTATTAATATTATCCTCCTTGATAGCCACAAATCCTAATTCATCATCACTTTCACTTTGACCTTTCTCATTAGATTCTTCATCTTCATTTGCATAAAAAAAGTTTCTATCTCTATCTCTTCTAGGATTAAACTTTCTTTTATAATTTTTATCTCTTTTAGTACATTTAGATGCATAATGACCAAATTCATTACAAGTCCAACATTTAAAGATTTTCTTACCATCTTTTTCTCTTCTCACCAGAAGGGCTGTTCCTTCCTCAATCTATTTGTTTTCATCATCTTTGCTATTGCCAACAAAATCTCCATGGGTTCTTGCACTCCTTTCCAAATTAGGTTGAATGTTTGGGGCACTAAAGGCTATTTTGACTCTTTCAAGTTCTCCAAACTATCTCAGATCCATTTCTTTTGATTCTAATCTTCCAATTAATGTTTCCTTTATGAAATCCTTACTGTAGGGCATCACTAGCTAAATCATCTAAGCTATGAGCTTGAATGGTGGTGTCAAACTTTTCAAGATCTTCCATATGAATTCATCATCTTCCTTGGTTCCACCATGAGACCAAATTCCTGCAACCATTTTGATATTCTACCAATATAACTTCTTACAGATTCATCTTCTATCATTCTAGCATCTTGAAATGCACATATCTATTTCTATATTCTCATTCTTTTTGCATGATTACCACCTTCAAAAATTGGATTCTAATGCTTTCAAAATTTTAGGGGATGTTACAAGTGACTTTAACCAACTTTATTCATTCTTTGGAAGAGCTACCAGTAGAACTTCTCTTTCTTTCATGTTACACATGAATAGATCTCTTTCCTCTTCAATGCATCCTTCAAGCTTTTATTTTTCAATGATTTTCTTTTGACATTTTGCCAAGATCCAATATCCTGGACCCATGCACAACATACGAGTCTTCATCTTCTCCATCCAACTATCATAGTTGGCCCCATAAAATCTTGAACTATTCTTCCTAAACATATTCACCATTGATCTCTCAAAGCTATTAAGCATATTGTTCAAGGACATGAAGCTTTGATGCCAATTGTTAGAATATATAGTCCATTGATATAACTGAGGTGGGGTGGGGGGGGGGGGGATAGTTATCCAACTAATATCAAAATTAAAAACCTTAGACATTTATCCATATGAGTAATATAAAATGAAACCACAACAAGATACTCATACACAATAAAACCAAATATGTTAGCTAGGGAAACCCTTGATCAGAGAGAAAACACCAATGGGGATGATACCCACAAGATGATGTACTAATATAAATATTCCTTGTTAGAGGATAGGCCCTATTAGAAGTTTGTTACAACATTTAGTACATATGAGTTCCTATTAGGAGATTCCAACCCTGTTAGGAGTTGTGGAAGATAGCTAGACCCACTACCCAAATAGCTTCAAGGGGACGACCAATGAATCCACTATCTAAATGATCTCTATATTATTCCTTGTAGAATAATAGAACTAAAATGTACTTAGTTCCTCTATCGCTACCTTTTCAACTATAATTATGCTTCTTTAGGTCTTGCAACTAGATCTCAAATCTCACATCTAATAATCCCTTGGGTCACTTAGACACATTTAGTAAGCACTCTTCTCCTTTTTACACTTTGCACTTCTTGTAAAAATAGATACACTCAACACAGTTTCTAATAAAGGGAAAAATATTTCCTTTATACCATATCTTCATAATAATTCCTTGAGTTGGCCTCGAGGCTTACAAAATTAATTATAATAAGATAACTAACTAATTACAATTACAATAGCAGTGTCAGCTCACAGTCTATACAAAACTTCATACGTGCAATACCAGGGCTTCCACACTTGCTATCATCACCACATGACTATTATCTATCACTGTGTGACTATACACTTCTTCATTACATCTCAGATGAAAGATATCAACCAATCATCAAGACACTACTTTCCAATACACTATTTATGAATTGCTCTTAGTAAATCAAGTACAACTACTATACATAATTGACTTAGACTTTGTGCATGTAATCACATCATAAAGATATTGTGTTGTACATGTCCATAACTGTGCATGACTAGAAAATCAAACCATTGCCTGTACCATCAAGATTTTGACAATTGCTACTTGACCTAAGTGTCAAATGCATAAAATCCCTAATTTGCATTAATTATACACTCTATTTAATTCCTAAGTCCAATCAAATTAGCAAAGGTAAACCTATTAATTAATTTAATTTAATTATGAGTCATGACACTTCAATTGAATTAAACTTATCCCTTTTTGCTAATATACATTAAGGGATTAAATGTATTTGATTTAATTAAATATATCCTCATTCTAATTATTGAGTTTAATTATTCAATTAATTAAGATTATTCATTTATGAGGTCATATTCAATTTTATTAAATCAAATATACTCTCCAAATTCTCTCTTTAGTTCAAAATTGGAAACTTTGAATGAACTAGAATTGGAAAAGGAATTGAAACAATTAACTCTCCATTACACTTATAATTGAATTAGTTAACTTCATTTGCACAGGGAAGTTTTCCATTCTAACTAAATCTCATTTCTAATCTTGACCATTCATTTGATTTGATCTTGGAAATTGATCAATTCTAGAATTCTATTTAAGAAACCCTCAATACCTCATTTCAAGGGGTTGCAAATGAATAGCATCAAACTTATGTTGAATTGATTACTCACACATTTACATTCATAGTTATGTTATTCTTGCATACCAATCTCATCTAGTTTAATAATGCATTCATTTAGATAAAAATGCCATCTTTATTTCTAGGTTAATTTTCATATCATATAGCTTAGCTACTACATCTCATTTAGACTTAAAATACTTCATTCTAGATGTCTGGTTGCTAGCTTCTTGATCTAAGAGTGAATAGAAAAATCAATCTAGTTAGGAGGCAAGAGATCGACTTGTTAGGTTATTTCAGATGAACGATCTCATGTTCATTTTGGTATGATTCTTCATAGAATGATCATGTTGAACTATGGTTAATTACATTAGGCCATAAATAACACTCACATTTTTGGCGCCCATCGTGGGGTCAATAAATCAATTTTTTGGCCTCATCTATTGTTTATTTGCAAAATTTTCATGCTCTATCATTTTTGTCCATATAGTTCCTCAATTTCTTGAGAAAAAATGTCATTCTTGCACAAAGAAACTAAATTTTTGCTCCATGTTGAAGACTTTATCATGTAACAAAGTGTATCATTGCATGGTTTCTCATGCAGTACACTTCGATTTCTCATGCTATCTTATGTAGAATTTCACACAATACTCGATATTAGAAAAAGAAAATGCAATTTTTTTAGATTCTATTTTTCATATTACTGATTAAATATGACCTTTGTTTCTAAAGCATTTTGTTTTCCATTTCTGATTTTCAATAGCTTATTAATGGTATGTAGATTGCTTGTTGAAGATACCTATTACAAACTCACTAACAATACTGATAGTTTTCTTACAGGATGATTAGTCAAAGAATTGCATGTCAAAGAATGTATTCAAACCTACTTAAACATTATGTCTTTTTACTACTTTCTTATAGACATAGATTAATAAGGCTTGTGAACTTCATAGGGCTCTATAAAAAGGAATAAGGGAGTATGCTCTTTGCTACTTGGAAGTTATGCCCAAGAGTAAATTAGAAACCTAGACACCTTTGGAAGATGATACACAAGGGATGTAATAAAGTTAGTGGTTCTCCTATATGAGTCTTTTTTATGAAGAAATGATGACTTCCTTTTAGAAAATCAAAATCTTGAGAAAAGACAAGTTGGGGTTGATAAGCTAACTCAGTGATGAACATGTTTTGTGTGTTTGGGTAAGGTGATGAGGTAGAGGAGTATGCTCTTTTCCCTTTGGGAAAATCAGAAATTTTGACCCTTGGATCCAAGTCACCACTTTGAGTCAACCTCTAGAGGGCTTTCCAGACTGATCCAACCTCTAGGAATGACCCAAGTGAGAACACACCTTTCCCCAGTGTTTCCAACTCACTATAATAAAGAAGCTTTGTAGAGAAAAAGACTCAAAAGCCATGTTAATTTCTTCCTCTTGATTACTGATATTGCATATCAAGAGGAGGCTTTGTCTATTGCACTAGGTGGTACCGCCCCTAGTCTTGCTAGTTAAATGTGTGTACTTTTAGATGCTAGCCTCAATTTCATTCACAAAGCCACCAAGGATTAATGTGAATAGAAGACAAGTAAAAACTTTTAGATAGTTCCCACCTAGTTCACCTCTAAAAGGGGGCATAATATTTTTTCAAGGAGGGAGAAGAATATCTCCTATAAATAATCACCATGGGCATGTACCTGGATGTTTTAAGGTGGTATATGTGCTTGAATTGTGCTACAAGGGTTCTCATTTAGAGTATATGTTATTGAGTCCTTGGAATACACAAAAAACACAGGCGCCCTCTAGTGGGGTGACACAACTATGTAAGGTGAACACATGCACATAAGTTGTGAGACAAAAGTTTTTCTTCCTCTACCTTTTTTTGGTTGTAGAGATAAAGAGTTTCTTTTTTTTAGTCTTTGTACTTTTCCAAATCTTCCAAACAAAAAAAAAGGTCAAGACTCCCCTGTCCTTCCGAGTTGCTTTGTCCTCGGTTGGATTGTTTGTGACAACTACTTTCTTCTTGTGTTTGAAACACAATTGTCTATGTGTAAACTGAAATGATGTCCAAAATCTGAAAATAGTGCTGATATCTACCTAAAACTCATAAAAAATTTCAGTCCTCTATTCATAAACTGTCAAAACCATTGAAAATATCTTCAAGTTTAGTTAAAACCTATCAGTTTGGTCCTATTCTCACATCTAGTTCTACAAAAAATTGTGCAAGAAAACTATTTGTTTGCATTTCCGCACTCTATTGTCTATGAATCTTTGCACAAAAAATTTCCAAAATAGTATCTTTTGTGCCAAACTTTGTCTTTTCGATCAAGCTATCAAATTTTCACACAGCTTGAGAAAGTTTTTGCATGAGAAACAAAGTCCAAAATTATTGTTCTAAAATTTTTCCTAGTTAATTGTACTTCATCATGTGGCTCTATGTGAATCTTTGCCCAAGCTTTTGTCTTCAAACTTTTAAAATTACTCTACCAGTTGCATTTTCTTTCCTAGTTGTTTGTATTTCCTCACCTTAGAGTCATTTCCTTATGTGAGTCTATCCAAATTTTTCAAAAACAATGAGCTATTTTGAACTCCCTCCTCAAAACTCTATCCAAGTTTGATCTATGTCTTTTTGGTGCAATGCACCTCATGAAGACAAGGGGGTCACTCATGCAGATCACAAGGAGATCAAAGAAAATGGTTTTTATAATGGTAAGATTATCAATAAGATCATAATGTTATTGTAAGGGGCTAATAAAGCCATTTGTTAGTGTTTTGAACAAAGACTCAAGATTGGAAAATATAGCCAAAAAGGAAAAATGTAGAGGTTTGAAGGATTGGGATTAGGTCTTTAATGTGTCTAAGAGGTTGGAAATGGTATTGAAGTCCTAGAAGGACAAACTCAAAAGTTTAATTTTTTAAGAGTCCTTTGTGATAAGTTTTGAAAATTTAAAACATTTGAACTATAACAATCAATTTCAAAAAGACCTACTTTGTAAAATGGCTTAAAAATAAAGCCTCAAACCTATACATACACTGAAAGGGAGGATATTTAAGCTTGGAAGAACCCTAACCAAGGGTTGGAAAATCAAATTTTTGTTGCATGAGCTAGTTTTTTAATGGTGTATTCTCTATTATAGGTGTATTAGTTTAGATCTGTAATCAAGTTTTGTAGGTGTTTTGTAAATTTCTTTAAAAGTAATAGTGTGTTGTCTAGTTTTGAGTTATCAATAATGAAAGGGTTGTAGCTCTTGTTTCCACTATGGGATTTCCATGGCTTCTTGGATTCTAAGACTAAAGACCCTAAGGTGTAACATACTGCAAACAAGGGCCCATAAAATAAGTGTAGCTAATTCTTTGACAAAGCCCTAGGTGAGCTAGGCAATGCCCAGCTAGGAGCAATCAACAAAGAAAGAGCTCTCAAGAGCAAAGAATGAAGAGTGAATAATTTCCCTTCAAAGGGATTCAATATGGGTATGAGAAGGTTCTTTCTTGAAGAGGAGAAATTTTTGTGAGTTGAATAAGGTGTTTAGAAATTGAGGACAACAAGTAGCGCTAAATACCCTCCAAAACCCTCATTTTTTTCATTATTGTTGTACAACCTTTTGGTGTCCTAAAACCTCAAAAATCTTTGACTATGGAATGTGTGAAACAAATTTTATTAAGGATAGGTTTAATGAATCTCTAAGGGTAATAATTTATTAGCCCTATAAATCTAGGTGGAGGCCTAATTAGGGGCTCTTCTAGTAGCCTTTTGTGAGAAAATCAAGAAATTAGGTAGGAATCCATTGTCACCATCCATTCAAGAATACTAAAAGTGTTCCAATAACACCTTGAAACTCATGAAAACCTTGGTTGGACTAGGGAGTGGTGTAGAACCCTAGTAGACCTACATTTTCCTTTTGGAAGAATTGTATTCCTAGGAGGATAAGTGAGTCATGAAGCAAGACTTGATCATTTCACCTAGTGGGAAGGCTAGAGCAGGTCAGGGGATGTTCTAAGCAGTAGGAAACCTATAGACCAAGTGGGGTGTTAGGAGAACACCAAGATTCTAGTGTGGATTAGTGGCACATACTGGTTAGTCTACCCTAACTCTCCCCATCACTTTTAACACTTAATCATTCCTCTGTATACAATAGTGCCCAACTCTAACTTCTTGCTTAGTTGAAAACTTGTGATCTATACACAAACTAGATCTCCTTACTTTTTTTTCTTATTATGATCTCTTGTGTTCATCATACCTTGTGTCATGATAGTCATAAATCTTGGTTGTTCTAGCCACTTCTCAAACTATTTGTACCTAGATATACAACATGCTTAAGCACTTTGAGACAAAGTTCTAGTGTGATCCCTATTTAGAGTTCATTTTGAGTCATTGTCTATGACTATTTCCATGAGGAGTGGAAATGTGTTTCCTCCCAATAGACTTAGATGAGGTAGAGCTAGAGGTCAGAATCATGATAGATGTCACTTCCTAGTTTATACATGGTCTGAATCTAGTGAATCTAGTTAGGAGTCTTCATGATCTCTTTCACCTATTAGGCCACCTCGTGTTCAAAGAAAGTTTTCCATAAACTTTCAACAAACTAGGAATCCCTTGTATCAAGAGAATTCTAAAACTAGAAAAATGCCTATGTCTCTAGACAAAAAAATTAAATTCTTATTCAGAATACCTCTTCAACTAACATTCATTGAAACCTACCACACTCCTAGAATGGCTAATCAAGACCAAGGAAACATAGAACATAGTATAGGAGAAGATCACCAAAGAAATGAAAGAAAGAACCTTACACTAATGAGAATGAAGAAATAGAAGAAATACCTCCCAAAGACATAGAAAAATGTCATAAACACTTTCAAAAAGTAATGGAAAGCTTGCTCAATAAAGAGAGAGAGAAATACTTTCTCAAAATCACTCAAGAAGGAGAAAAACTACCTCATCATTTTAACATTGAAACAATCATCACACATGAGGTAGAAACTGACATCCAAGTTAAAAAAACAACTAAAGGTCATGCAAGAACAATTGGCCCAAAAGATGTGTGACAAGGATAAACCAATGAAAATATACACCTCTGACACTCTTTGTACATTTCCTTTTGACAAGAATCTAGGCATGCCTCCATTTCCAAGAGAAGTTGAGATGCCAAGTATGAGAAATACTTCAGAGCATTCAATCCTGGAGATCATTTGAGGGAATTTGGTGCTTTGTCTATGGAATTCATGCACAATTAGACACATCGCATGCATTTATTCCCATGAAGCCTAGGTCATCATCAAGGTTGCCTATTGGTATCAAAATTTTTGATGAGATTGCTAACCTATTGGTTCAACACTACTCACACAACATACAACATCTAGTTAACATACGTGATTGGTTTAACCTCAAACAAAAAGTTGGGGAACCTTTCCTCATTTTCCTTCAAAGGTGGTGACAATTATAGACCAAATACTCACAAAAGATTCTTGAGATGGAAAAACTTGACATCTTCAAAAATAATATTTTACCTAACTTTCGGTATAAAGTTCAACTTCAAGGTCCATGCACCATTAAAGATATGGTCACACTAGCTATCTGAATAGAAGAGTTCATGGTAAAAAAGGGCAAGATAACCCTTCAAAAAGACACTAAGAAAGGATCAACCTCTAGTAAGGATAAATCCAAGTATGTGAACAATAATCAAGAGGTAGTACATGATGGAGTAGTTGATGAAATTACTCCTAAACCTGTCAAAAAAAATTTCAATCTCACAAACAATCTCAATTTATGTAAAAGTCTTGACAATTCTCCTCTTGATAACACGAAATTTGGAAACAAAATGAAGAACTCATCTTGGGTTACAAGAAAAAAATGAGAGTATACACCTCTTGGAAAACCTCTAGAGGTCATCTACAAGACCTTGCTACAAAATAAGATTATTTCTCAATTGGATAATTCTCTTTGATATGATCCACAACCACAACCTTCATGGTGGAATGAGATCATATTTTGCAAATACCATCAAAATAAGGTTCACAAAATGAAAAATTGCATCAACCTACATCATAAATTCCAAAAATTAATTGACAATGGTGAAATCATTGTGGATGGGCATAATAAGAATTCGAACCACAAGGCTTTCAAGGAGCCATTTCCACATTATGAGAAAGGAGAAAACTCTAAACAGAAAGCCCCTAACAAGATCAACTATACATACACCAATGAAAATGATGTGATCAACATGGTTGAACCTATGGATTTTGAATTTTGATGCCATCATGATTAAGGGAAAATAAGACAACACAAAACCTAAGATGCCATTTGTCTTAAGAGGTGTTACATCCACTATATCTGACAAAGAATAGTCACAATGCTATTCCAATGTTGTTACATGTTCTCATACCAAGATAATACTCAAAAGGCCTTGTGCCTTCTACTCCTAAGTTAGATCAACACAAAGACAAAACCCTTGCTATTCCATCTAGAAAAGGTATGAAAATTGTGACATCTTCCGCGTCCACCAACTATAGTATCCTTGACCAATTGCAATGGACAAGTGCTCAAATAATGATCTTTGAATTACTTAAAATCTTGTCTACTTGTAACTAGATTCTTGACAAAGCCCTCAATGAGGAAAATTTACCTCAATATCTTGATCTTGATAGGTTTCAATCTATGGTGGCTCACCTGACTTCACCTCATTACTTGTCCTTTTCTAAAGAAGATGATAATTCATTGAGTCATCTATATAACCACCTGTTGCACATTGAAGTTATGATACATAAAAAATGTGGCCATCGTATGCTCGTTGATAATGGAACTGGTTTAAAAATCTTCTCTACCAATTTTCTTAGGCAATTTTGATATTCTAAAGAGTCTATTGATCCACTTCACAAAATAAACATCAAGGCATATGATAAAGTTGAGTGTAAATCCCTAGGTCTTGTTGTGTTGCCTCTTCAAGTTGGTCTTGTAGAAAGAGATGTTACTTGTAAAGTTTTCAACATTCTATTAGTGTACAATATCTTGCTGGATACATGAAATACAAGTTGTGCCCTCCATGTCCCACCAATGCATCAAGTTTCTATTCCATAGCTCTTTAGTCACAATACTTGCTAGTACTAGTTATACTGATTTGTACCTGCTAATAGGGAATCTACAGATCATCATGATGATAAGCTAAAATAAATCAAGAAGTCACTCAAGTTGAAAGAAATTGGGATGGGTAAATATCACATAGAACTTGTTTTATCTTTGACATATTATGGGAGACCATCTGAAGCAAAGAGACCTTTTGTGCTATCACCTCAAACTAAGTTCAATGATAACTTTGTCAAAGATATTATGCCTCTAGAGGAGGAAGATGAAGATAGAGCCATCATTTCATGGATATAAAGGGAGGGAACTCCAATGGATCTCACAGAATAGTCTCATGAGATTACTCTTGGAAAGTATGGGCCAGGTCTTAAACTCATGAAACACTTTGGCTACAAAGGGAATGGCCCAATTGGATGTAACATCAATGGTTTGATTGATCTTTTCAAATAAACAACTAGAAGGTCTTGAGATAAAATAGACCTAGGCTTTAAAAGATTCCCTTTCATCTAGGGATTAACAAATTTATACCAGAATCTAATAGTTCATCTGAACATGAGTCACAAACTGAGTCAGATAATCATGAGGACAGTTTTGATGGTGAGGATACTTATCCTTATCCAATTCCTTTTGATTTTACTAAATTCTTCATAGAACTAGATGACTTTGTACCACTTGTTAGTACTGTGGATGCTGATAGTGATTCTTTTGATAACACTACCGATCTTGCCTATCACTACTACATTTAACCTCATTTTTTCTACCAAAATTTTTGACCATCAACTAAATAAGTTTAGGTTGGTCAAAATGTTAAGGAAAAATTTTCTTTTTTTACATGTAAGCCTCATGTTGGTTGAGATTTTGACCAACACGGGGCTTACATGTAAAAAAAAGAAACATTTCTTAATTGTATGTTTTTCATGCATGCAGGTTCATTTAGGTTTTGTGTGTTTTCACATGATTTTTATAGTATGTTGAGGGAAGTTTAGTTTTGGTTGGTTTTTGCATGGTTTTCTAGCACACATTCTGGGAAGTTTGGACTCTTCAGTGATGTTTGCATGGTTTCCTACTACTAGGTATAATTTTTGCATAGTTTTCTACTACTAGGTATGATTTTTGCTAGTGATTTAAATGTCATACAAATATGCATTGATTAATGTGAGTAGTTACTGAATGTTTTATCTTTTTGCATGGAGGATCAAATGGATCAACAAAGTAAATCAATCATACTAGGTTGAATGCATATGGGATGTAGATGATAGAATTAATGTTTATTATGTGCTATTTTTATTGTGCATAGACTAAAAGATAAAATTCAAAATTTTCCTTTTTTTTTACCTTGATTAGGAAATGGTGCATGTCTATTTTAGTGGTGAATGTCTATTCTTGTTGTGCATCCATACCGTTTCTTCTAAGCATGTCTCAAATTGTGCCTTGGCTTCTTATGGGTTTATACCTACATTTCATTGCTCTATTCTTGTGCATATTTTTTTTGTAGAGTTTCTTATCCACAACAAAATACACTTATGCTTGTGTTGTTCAAAAATGGGTAGGTGATTCGGATACCCATAAGCCTTGTGGTTCTTTTCATGCTGTCACAATCAGCTTATGAGCCTATTCAATGTGTCAGTAAATTGGATCTTCAAACCAAACCTTGTATGGTCATAGCCCCATTTGGCTTATTTATGCTAGTAATGCCAATATTCCTTGAAGAGTGTGTTGTATGGATTGAGAGGTTTGTGGTTGTTGTTTAAGTGCTCTCACAAGTCCTTGTTTAGTGATCATTATGTGGCAACCATAGGACCCTTGGGAACACTAGTCTATCAATCTTGATGCTTGTTGTTGCTTTTGATTTTATTGCATTGGATATCTAATATAAGATGAAGCTTAATACCTTCTTCATGTCTACATGTCAGTGCATTCACTTTATTATTGTAGTTAACTAAGCATTAATTTAAAAAAAAATTATGGTGGTTGTTTTGTGTTTTGTTCTTGGGGTTGCATACCTTATTTGTTACATCCCAATTTTTGACCTAGCTTGAAATATAGCCATTGAGGTTCATATGAGGTCAGTTGGTAGTTTAATTTGATATAATTTGGCAAAAATGTTAAGATAGATAGTCATTATGATTTCAAGTGAAGATGACATGTTAATTGATCGTTAATTGCAAATTCATGGAATTGAGATAAGGTTAATCATTATTTATGATTAAATAATTTATAACTTAATTATGGAGAAATTCCTTGTAGGAAACATGTCGAAGGGGTGAAAGAATTGTTAGAAAAAAATTTGGTAGGGCATCACCATCACTGGGTAGATAGGTAGAGGACCTAGTGATTTGAAACATGACACATCTCTGGAATCACATGAGTTGTTGATAAATAATTTAATTAAAATAATTAAGTTAAAATATAAAACTTATCTTAAAGGATTTTAATTTATCTTTCGTTACATTGTTTTTAATAATTATTTATAAACGTACATTTAAATATAAAATGATTTGGCACTTAATTAAGTGATGTTGCTTGTTCATATTAGATTTTAATAATTATAATAACTTTAAAAAAAAACCTTTAATCTTCTTTCTTTCTTTCTTTTCCTTCTCCTTTGTTTTTATTCTTTTAAGTCGATTTGAAGGAAATTCAAATGGGTTCTTATAACTGTAGGGATTTGAATGGACAAGGTTTTCTTTTAATTAAGTTTCATACCCGAAAATGATATATACTTCTATTCTCCATAATGATTCCTTGCTAGCAATAGCTCTCAAAATTATGAGTTTGGAAATCAATATCTATTCTCTGTTCACAAACCTGTCACGAACATACAACCTTAATCTCTATCGCAGGTTGTAGGACAAACATAAGGGAAAAATATTGACATCAAAGCTAGTTGTTTTGCATTAGAAAAGTTGAATATGATATTTCATTTGTATATTGACATGAGGACTGCTGCCAAGGTCTAGATGAACATAAAAATCATACCATTTATTAAATAGGTTTTCCAAAAGCTTCATTCAATTTTATGTCTTCAAATACAACCGTTGCACGTTCATTCACTTTATTTTCCTTTTAAGCTGTATCTACAAGTTTTAGAGCTTACTTAACATAGACTTGAAAACCTTACAAAGAGAAGGATCCTTTGCAGAGGATTTTGAAAATGGCAACCAATGCATATTCTTCAATATCTATTGGCATTCATCTTTACTGAGTTTGAAATTAATCCCTAATTCATGCCAAAGTAAGCACAAGATTTCCATAGGAAAAAGTATGGTATGATGATCTCTAATATAGAATTAAAGGAATGTGTTCAAAATAATGCACCTAGAAATGAAGTAGATTATTGGAGGGTGCTCTAGCTAGAAATTGAGTCATATAGTTTCAGATCTTCATTCTATATACTAGGAGTAGAGTGGGAACTCAGAATGACATACTTTATTGTGTATAGAACCACAAACTTCAACAAATGAAATTCAAGCCAAAGATACGTTTTGGGTTATGATTGAATGCAAATGAGTTTTTACACAGCTAAGTATATGTTGTCCTAGCCATTAAAAATAATCATAATGTGAATGTACATTTATTGCTTACATTCATAAATTGTTAACATTGTAGATTTGGTTCTCTTTTTAATTTTGCCATGTTCATGGTAAGTGATAACGAAGAATCATAGTGTGGATCCATAGACCATTATGCCGAAGGATAATAGAATTAAACATTCAACTCTATAATCTTTAAAGAACATAATCATGTAAATCACTGATTGTAAATTGCCAAATGCATGTAATCCTCTTTTATAAATTAATAGAATTGATTACTCTGAGGATTCTGAAAACCTGGGACTCACTTGACTGTGTAACCAAGAAAATGGGTGATGGGGTGAGAGAAAGGAATCTACAATTACATGAAGTAGTAGTCATTTGTGACATATCAATGTTTATCATTTAATATGAATCAATTAATAGCTCATGCATATTAATGTATTGTGTTCTCCTACTGTCAATTCGTATAGTGAGTTAATTATTCAAAAGCCCAGTAGATGGTAAGATGACCCCTGCTAATTTTGGGTAGGGAGGGCCTTTCTCATTAGAGATCATGTGGGGACACATTATGGTCTAAGGTTGGGTAGTTAAGCCCTTGACAATGTTTCACCTCTCCCAAAGATGTCAGTCATGAGTCAGACAGAGATAAGCTATGCATTCAATTGTTTATCAAAAATAGGTGATATCATTTTCATTTATGAGGAGGTAAGATTAAATTGAGTTAATTTATTGCTACCATTATTTTACACCTAGATGGAAGATATAGAATCATGGATTGATTTTCATTTATACGGATATCAAATATAAGTATGTTTTTAACTTTGTGTTACTGTCATAGTTGAGCAATCAGAAGGAAATAAATCTAAAGCCCTATTTTATTTTGTCATTGTGGAATCCCTAAATTAAGTCTATCATTGCAAAATCCCTAAATTGAATCCATGATAGTAGAAGCCCTGAGTGATATAGTGGTATCGGAATCCCTAATTGATTTCATATGTATTTGTAGACTAACTCGGGTGGTTACAGAAGCATCCCTAGTTTGACGTTCAGTTTTAGTTTTCTGAGGTATGTGATTTTCAATTTCGGTAGTAATTTCATTTGATGACACTTTAAGTTTTTAAGTTAAGAAATTTTGTCTAACTAATTTTAATGGTAAATCTTATTCACATGAACATGAAATGATATAACTATCTTTCTATGAATATGAAGTTATAACTATATTCTCTGAGTATGTTAGATGTTAATTAAGACCCTAGGAAAATGGGATATTAAATTATTCATGTCTACTTGTTGGTGCATTTACTTTATCATTGTAGTTAACAAAACATTAATTACCAAAAAAATTACTGTGGTCATTTTGTGTTTTGTTCCTGAGGGTGTTTTGGCAAGGCTTGACATCTGCAAACTTCCTCTTCATATTTTCCACACAAATTTGTTGATAGCCTTGTTCAAATTTTTACAATCCTCTTTTACAATACGTGCATAAGTTCATTCTAGTGTCTTCACAAAATGAGATCCAATGAATCACTAGTAAATTAGGCCTTAATTTTCGACCAAATTTTTGACCATCAATGAATTTGTTTAGGTTTGGTCAGATTTTAGAGGCAAAAATTTCTTTTTTTTGAAACTTATGCCTGTGTTGGTTGAAATTTTGACCAACATGGGGCCATATGTTTTAAAATGAAAAAGGAAACCCTCGTATTCTTTATTGCTCATATTTTGTCTTGAGTTCTCCTGCTTGAACCCGCCCTCATATTATTTCTTCTCATCTTTTTTTTAGCCCTCGAGCTCCCAATTATTTGAGTAGGCTCGAGCTAGTCTTTCAGATCACCATTTATATAGGCCAATGTCCCCTACTATTTTATGGCTATTGCCCCTAGAGTTCTCACTTTTCTTTCTCTTTGCTAGAGCTAGAAAGCCTGCTCGAGGATTAGTTTAACTACTCACATCATCCATTGATTAGTTGAACTCTAGGGTAGGTCTGCAACACATTGATTTGCCCTTATTCAATTCATTGATTTCATTTTAACACAATCACTTGGTCTGTAACACACTAATTTCATTTTAACATAGCATTTTAATAGCTGAAGTGCACCTTGAGGGTTTTCAATCGAACCTTATATGAAATTTTTTGTAGAATTTGAAGGTATGAAATAGTTGAATGCATGTATTGAGTTGATCAATTTTTAGATTAATATGTGTTCTATGTTTAAACCCATGATAGAATGAGCATGTATATAATATTGAACCTCTTCTTGTGTTATTAACCCTTTCTTTTGTCATTTAGAAAAGAAGTTGTCTCATAGTACAATACAATGGAAAGGTGTCCAAAGAAAATATATCGTATCTACATATCCCTTATTTCATAATAAAGCTTAATAAGTTCTATGTTATGATTCAGGGGCATTCTACCGAAGTAGAATTTAAAGATTAGGTGAAACAAAGCCTTGTTTTTTACCTTGAAGATGATAGGAAACATAGAAGTACAAGCAAAAATAATACAACATTAGTGATGGATGGAAAATGTTTGGAATATGCTTTGGAGACTGATATCAATCAGAGCTTTTTAAATTGAGTTGCAAATGCTTCAATGTCATTTTTTGCCATGTAACACCCCTACAAAAGGCCCATGTCTCTTTCTCACTTACTCTCTTTCTCCCTCTTAAGACCCAAGTAATTTGTTGTGGAGTGAATATTTTTGTCTTGTATGCATTTGTGTATGTATTTGTGCAAATATCATTTATTTATTTTGTCCGATTTTGTACTCTATTCATCTATCCCTAGATTTTGTCATTGTTCAAATATAATTTTATTTATCATTATAATTTGAGAATATATTAAATGTCCTTTGTCACCCATGTAATAACATTTTGAAAGTTTTAATAGTTCTAATAATATCTGCCATATCCATACCTTGAAGAAATGAAAGGTAAAAATTTAATAATTACCGAATTTGGTCCTTACAAGGATCATAAAATTGCTTTTATTAAGGCATTATTCTTTGATAGATAGTTGTTGGTGAAAAAGAATAAAGAATTTGTAATTTTGATAATTTACTCAAGTAAATCTCTCTTTGAAAGGATTGTGGCTATAAATATATTCCTACTCCAAGTTTTTCCCTAATTTCCTTTCCTTATGTTTCCTTTTTAGATGTTAAGAAGATGTATCAAAGAGGGTTTGTTTTAAAGTTAGGGAACTTGGATTTCTTAGGGGTCTTCTCTCTAACGGCCCAACAGGAGTGTATGTTGTGCTTTTTCTTGGTTGGACTTGGGTTTCCCATTTCCCTCTTCAATTTCTATGAATATATGTGTTCACGACAATGGTTATACATGGAAGATGTTAGCATATGTAGGCTTCAAAACATCCTAGTCTTATTTTGTGTCATTTCTCACATTGGACCTATTCTGGTGGTCCTTTATGATTTGATTGTAAGACTTCTACTATTGATGTATATTCTACCAATAGTAGACAGTATAGAAGTGGTCCAAAATGCTATACATTTTAAGAAATTTCTACGTGGATGGTCTTGGATTCTAGTTTTTCATCTTCCCTTTCTAATAACATAGTTGTTCATAGTCATTTTAATTGTAAAACATTGGAGGAAGTGTTTCAAATTATCTTGGTCTTCATTGGTCTATTTTATGTTTGAGTACCTATCATTTAGTTCATTAGTTTTCTTTTTTTAAAGGTTTAGAGGTTCCCTCCCACACATCATTTCCTTATTTGAGTTTTTCTCTCATGTAAAGAATTTTACCAAGAATATGGTTTTTGGTTTTCCTAAACCCCTCAATTTTGGCTGGGTGCTCCTTTGTTTGGTTCAAACTCTTCTTCTTACTAGTTTTGGCACTAAGAGAAAGGTGACCAAATATTTTAGGATGCTATAATGATGGCTAATCCATCCCAAACAAGTGATTTGTGGGTATATAGATCTTGCAAAACATAATGGTTATATTGGGTTGATCCACAACACATTTTTCTTCATGATGCACCTATTTGAAGATCACCTATATGTACTATATGTTTCATATAATAGTCACATTTGGAGCCAACCTAATTAATACATTGAGATTTTGTTGAGGAGATAAATAGGATAAATTATTTGTGGAATGTGTTTTGTAAGTGTTAGATCTCTAAGTATGAAGCCTATAAAATAAGCCAGATGCATCAATCACTACAATTCATAATCTTATTGTTCATTGAAAATCTCGTGCATATTGTTGGTTGATAGTATATTGCTTCAACGAATACATAAAACTTTGTATCATGCTCAACAAGTCCATCAAGGAACAATGTGCCTCCTTAAGTAGTAAGACTTAAAACAAATATTGTAATCCATATTTCATATAATTTGAGTTAACTTTCAATGTTCTTTCCTTCATTGGGTTTTTGACATAATTTTTTTTTGTCTTTGTGTTGTAACCTATGGTACATGTTTATTTCTTTTTGTGGTAACCTGTGGTACATGTTTTTCTTTCACGCTCTTCAATCTATTATAGTTTGATGTTAAAATTAATTTATTATATGTTGATTCATAATACACTTGTTTCAAGTCATGGTTCATTTATCTTCATGATGCACCTATTTGAAGCCAACCTGTGTTGTATTTCATTTTTCATCTAATGGTCACTTTTGGAGTTGACTTGATTCATTTAGGTGAAAAGACATAAACAAAAAGACAAATCATTTGTAAAGCAATATGTTATATAGGTATTGGATATGTGAGTATGAAGTGTGTAAAATCAATTCAATGAAGTACTTATGCAAAAAGTGATTGTCATATCTACATAAGCCAGATGCATTTATAATTGCAGTTCATAATCATGTTTTTCATTGTAAAGTTCATGTGTCTTGCTATTTGATGGTACATTTCTTCAACACATCTTGTGTAAGTTTTTAATGTTGCTTAGTAAATCTATCAAAGAGAAGTGTGGTTCCTAAGCAAAAGGGCATTAAAAAATTTATTAGAATACATATAGTAAGAGGTAATGCATGCCATGGCTATTTTTGATTATATGAATTGTAGGATTGTATGCCTTCTTTGCAACCAAATCATTTGATGAAAACCAATGAAATAAATGTTCTAACTAGTAGTGAAATATAGGATCCATGTGCTATGAATATGCATGCCATTAAGGCTCATGGCTATTTGAAAAGGAAACTACTAAAGGGCTTACCTGGATTAGTTAGATCATGGCCCTTGTCATACCAGCTAAGATTTTCATAAGATAGAATGTATGCATTTGAATCCCAAAAGATTTTGGAGTATCATGTGTCTACTTGTGAGATAGAGCTATTAGGTGACACTCTTGTTAAGTTTATGGTTGCAAGTCAACCATTTCCATGATAGAATTTATGTTTGAGGCTCTCACGTGCAAAATATTTTGGCAAATCATGTTTACAATTGCAAGATAGAACCACTAGATGACACTTTAATTATAATTGCACATATTGCTTCATCACACAATCACACATTTTGTTTGGAGTATCATGCTTATAGTTTAGTTTCAATTGGAAACCTCATGCTTACAACTGATTGTTAGCATTGAAAAATATATATTCTTTGGGATTGCTTTCACACTGGCATTCTATTTTGAAGTAGATTTCTCATTTAGCGATATCAGATTTCCACAATTCATATCAATGAATTATTTTTTCTAGGTTTTATTGTACAATGGTAATGTTTTAGATGACATTATATGATCCAAAATATGGTAGTGTGCATTTTGACTAATGGTAATATTAAAGTTTATCATTTTTAATAGGACTTGAACTAAGCATTGTAGTTTTTTTTTGTCATTGACAAATATATTCTCTAGGATCACTTCATCATAAGGCATTTTCTTGGCATCCCATTCTTATATAATATTGAAATATGACTATTATATAATATTGAAATATGACTAATAGTTTGGCTAATAGTATTTGATAGTTTGCCAATTTAATTAGTAATTAAACTGACTATAGTGGTAGATGAAACCCTGTGAAACAATAATTCTACACAGAAACTAGCAATGGAGTCAACTATGAAATAAGGATGCTAAGATGGCATGCCTAGGCTACACATGATCTTGTATAGGAATAGTTATATTATGGGCTATGTCATAGTCATTAAGAGATCCAATTGCAAACTTCAACTTTATGCACTAGAGTTCCAGAGATGGTTTCAAAGCATCATGTAGTATGCTACAACAAATAATTATTAAGATAAGAAGTATATCATGTTGTTTCTTACTAAATTTTGTCTCTCATGTTTTGATCCTAAAAAGTTAGAAATTAGAAGTGATTTGATTATTTTGCTCTCATTATATTATATAAGTCATCTGAAGTCTACACTATCTGACAACCTATTCAGTTTATGTAGTGCCTACCCTTGTTCACATCTTTTCTAGACTTATTGTTGCTATTATTATCAGACTTTGATGGACTAGTTTTATGTTGATGGTTTAGTGGTGTTGTTTTGACACTATCAGATATTATGATAGGGATTTAGTTGATATATGATGAGATCATTTAGACTTCACATTTCATGTATGTATGATGATCATTAAATTGTTTTCAATTATTAATGATGATTAGTTAGATGGTTTATTATCTCATGTGTTTTATTATGGATACTTATCCCATACTTGCATGTGTATGGTGTGCGTGTTTTCTTATTGTATGGCATTTCTGATGTGGTTAAGGAAGGGAGTCGTAGTCACCTGCTTAGTCAGGATCTACACGATGCACCACTTCTTGCCATTGTCTATTTAGCTTAGCATTATATATATTGTATATACATGCATGATTTTTCTGTAGGTTGCAGGTACCGGGTATCAACTTCCCTGAATTGCCAGGATGAGCGTACCCTATTATACTATCTCAATGATAAGAGAAGGGAGATAAATTCTCAAGTCCAAATCCCAAACCTAAAAACCATTTGTCCTAGTGAGTTAGGACAAGTATCAGAGTTGAATACCCACCGAATGTGTCGGATGACATATTTCATGATTTTTAACCCTTTAGATTGATTTTGTATGATTTGTTCTATGATGGGTTTTCATATTTTATCTTGGAGGTCTATGGTGAATTTTTCATTAATTAAGTCTTAATAAATAGATTTAATTAATAAATTATTTATTTGAGGAAATTAATAAAATATCACGATCTTTGATATTTTGATTGTGATTAATTAAATGTAAATTATTGAGGAAAGGAATTAAATCAAAGAAAACTAGAAATTAAAATTAATAATAATTATAAAATAATAATAAAGTAATAAATAAAATAATAATAAAAGTTATAAAAATTAAAATGAAAATTATAAAATTTAAATAGAAATTATTGGAGTTATAAGCTTGCATGGGAATTAACATGTGTCAACAACACCGGGGTTAGTGCATCAATTAAGCACAATGTGTCTACAACTCTATGACTCACCAAAAAGGTGGGAAAAGACCCATGCTTAGTTGGTGACACCTTTCAGTGGTTTCAAGAAGCATTCCAAAGGTTTCTTGAGAGCTCTTTATATTCAGGCATTCCTAGAAGCTTAGAGAGAGAGCGTGGAGAGCAATTGGAGCATTGGAGGACTCAAGAACTTTGAAGAAGGGAGCTTGCTCTGCGGGTTTTCTAAGGAAAAGCAAATTAGCATCAGAAGCTGGGTAGATTCTTGTAATTTTTCTTATGCTATTTCCGCATCATGCATTCTTGTCTTCTTCGTGTCTTCCATATGTCTTCTGAGGAATTTCATATTTTTATTGTATGCATTTTCAATTTGGGCAATTAAATTTATTTGAGAATTTTATATGCATGGATTTTAAAAAAAAAAAAAAAAAAAAAAACGGGGCTAGGGTTAATTCATAGCCAAACCCATTAGATTAATTATTGGATAAATTTGAGATTTAAAAGTTTATAGGAAAAGTCCGAAAATTAGAATTCATATATATTGTGAATATATATGTTTATATCTTTAAATCTGCATACATATATATGCATTATTTGTACATATACTGTGACACAAAATTCATATATACATATATATATATATACACATATGTATATATATTGAGGATTTCGAATATCAAATCGCAGTAGAAAATTCATATTAATGAATTTGTTATCGCATGGGAACGTTTTTATAAAAAAACATTATTGAAAATCGAATTAAAAAAATTATATATATAAAAATTACCCTTGGCACAGATTCGTACCCCATCCCTGTGGAAGGCAGAGGCCTGCCATCGCAGGTTTGCGACAACAGGGGTACTATGTACTCGCTGTCGGCGTAGTGCTTGCGACTGCAGGTACTATGTACCGCAGTAAGGAGGGGGGAAATTTTAATATGCATTCTTTTAAAAAAAAAATTTTTATGTTAAAATATTATGTTATATGAAAAAAGAGAAAACGTTTATACGAATTCTTTGAAATCAAAATTTCATTGTTATAAATTTTCATATGGTATGAATCGTATTTTATTAATTTGATTTTATGAAATAATAAATATTTATATATTATATATATATGTATATATATATTTAAATATAAATATATATATATGTATATATGTAATATGTAAATATGTTATTAAAAGATTTAAAATTATTTGATAAAAGATTTAAGAATTCATCTTTTATAATGATGAATAATTTTATAATTTTATAATTTAACTATTACGATTTAATTAATAGTTTTAAATTATAAAATATATAAAGTATATGAAATTTAATTAAAAGATTGGTGGGAAACAATTTCAATAAAATATCGTAATTGGAAATTGGATTTATAAAGGAAAACTTTTTATCCATCCAAAAACAATACATGGAAAAACGTACAAAATGTTCCTTCAAATTCTTTCTCTAAATTTGGGAAACGTAAACCGAGACTTTTACATTCAAATTCAAAAACTTAGCAAAATCAAAACATGTGTTTAGATTGTGTATTCCTTATGCTATTGTTTTGGGTTTTGGGTTGACTAGTGTTGACCAGTTATAGGATGTCTACCAGAGGCTTGGGGGTTATGTGATTGTGATGTCATGATGATGTTTTAATCTCGATCTTTATGAACCCAACCATGGTTATGTGATGGAATGCTTTATGTATTGGTTGTAATACTGATTGTTATAGATGAGACACTTGACTTAACCATTATTTTTGGTCATCGATCAGTTATCCTTGGTTATTTTTCTAGTCGCCATGATGGAACTGAAATGTGGATTTATTCTTGATGATGTTAGGTTGTGACATGTTTGACTCAACCATTTTTGGAGTCTTCGATCAGTGTGTTTGAGATATATTGATGATAATTGAGAACCGTTGGATACTTTTGATTATCAGTGATGCTTCAGTTGCCAATAGAGAGCTGTTGTGGTCATGATTTTCTATGGATGTTTGCTCATGGAGATTTGATGCTTTTATGCATATTTGATGATTTTATTATGGATTATTTTTGTGATTTTGAGATTTATGATTCCATGAGCATTAGGGTAGGATATCTACATGTAGTGATGGGAAGTGGCTTGCAATGGAGGCCGGGGCCCTAAGAGGCTACCAGGGCAACTCATTGTAAGTTGGATTAATAAGTGATAACATTCACACCTAATACTAACTGAATGAACCTAAAAAGATAAGAGTTTTGGTTCTTGCCCATGCCTTGAGTGCTTGTATAGGCTAGGATGGGAGTAGTGAGAATGCATGGTTGCGACCTTGCATTCCATAGTATGCCTTGTCGGTATGAGAGGATACTAGTGGTCGCATGAGATCTGTATGGACCCATGGAGTTTAGCTAACTTCTAGGGTAACTTGTACGAGATAAATGCGATGACACTTTCTTGCTTGCATAGTAGGTTCCTACATGTCATTGTGTGCCTCTGGGATTAGATGTCACTTTTGTGATTGGAACCTTTGAGTTAATATACTTTTAGGATTCCTGGACTATAGAGATTTGTGCTATGTGTTATGAATAGCCTATTTGGGACTTGAGATTATCTCCTTAGCACGGTGAGAGTGGACCACTTAGGTACCACGCGATCAGGTGGTAGTGTATTTTCCACTCTTATCATTTTGAGATTCATTGAGACATCATGGCTGATGCGTCCTTCATGATGGTGGATATGTATCATTTCATTGATGATTAGCATATGTTAGATGATGTTATCTTATGCTTATATTTGCATGTTAGATTACTTTCTACATATGATGTTGTATATGTTAGGAGTGACATTCCTACTATGTTAATACCGATGATCTCTTCGATGATTTGGGATGTTACGCATGGAGGGATGGCTAGGGCCCACGATGGCCTAATGATGCTATTAACGGTTGGGAGGAACCATGCACTTAGTTAGTTATGTTTGATCTTACGATGGATGTATATGTATTCTATGATGATGTATCATGTGTATCATGTGATTGTCTTTAATGTATCATGGATTAGAATAGGATGATGTATCTTATTTCACATATGTATATTCTTTTAAGCCTTCATACCCTATGACATGTACAGTGGATGATTGAGCATTTGGAAATGTAATGTATGAACATTGGACTTATCATTATTATTTCATGTGGATGTTGTACTAGATGGACTCATGTATGTTAGTTAATTTAGATGTAACTCAATGTTAAGGGATTCTTAAAGAATGAAATCGGTTATGTATGTTATGTTTACTTTTAGATGGACATTGCTATTACTTCTGTTATTATGTACAAGCTATATGTGGTATTTACTTTCATGTTATTTTTTAAATTTAAAAAAAAAAAAAAAATGTTACCAAACTTAGTGAAATTCTAGGTTAATTCTTTGGATCCCTTGGCAGGGCATTACAGTTTATAGCCACCACATTTTAATTCAATTAACTATTTTAAGGGCCATATTTTTTAGTGCTCATGAAAATAAGAACCATAGTATGTAATCTAGGTTATTGAATGGAAATTTTTAGATATTTCAATATAGACTGGGTCTCTCTATTGAAGTATCCTATCCACTGATTCATAGATATAATCCATGTATAGAAAGACACACTCCTTCACTATGACAACCAAAAAGAAACTAAAATTTGCCTCTCAAACCCTAATAATAGCATACAATGGTTTTTTACTCAAATTCTACTTTTGACAAATACAATTAACATTTCTGAAGTTTATTTGTGACAAAATAAGACATACAGTTTATAATATATAACAATATTCAGTTATGCATAATAAAATTGTAAACTACCAGATTTTGTGCCTAGCCATATACCAAAGGGACTAGAGACATTGACATACCTACTCTATTGTGGTGTACTCATTATCAGACTAATAACATCCAGATAATAAAGTACTTTTGTGGACAAGGAGAGGTAGTCCTTGACACCAATAGCACATTGACAGTTAAAATTAGATGTACATATGTATTAGTAGAAGAATAAGATGTTTGGAAAATTGTGAAGTCTTATGAATAAGATGGTTTTCCTAGTTGCATTAGAGGAATATGGATTAGTCCATGGTTGCATCAAAGGAATAAGGATTAGTCCAAGATTTTGATGAATTTTCCAAGAAAGTGGGCAACATGTCAATCATACCAAGTATGTATCTTCATTTTCATTGACACATTCAACACATCATCATAAATATTATAGACTACACTTATGTAGATCAATTGATCAACAATTGCAAAGGATAGTCAGAATCAATGCATATTAATGATTCATCTAAATCCTACTAAAATTGATCATATAATTAATACTTTGAGGAAGCTAACCAACAAAGAAGGTCACTGAGCATCAAAAAGAAGATACTGATAATACTACATTGATCAATATCAATTGAAGATATCGATCATATAACTATTCAAAATAAATGCATTGCAAAGTAGTGAGCAAGATTAGAACCTCAGTTGAGACAAGTGCCAAAAATCACAAACAAGATTAAGGGAGTTGACAGAAGCATCAATGGTTGATAAGGAACAACAAACACTATTACATCAAAAGGAAGATACTGATAGTATTGCATTGATCAATATCAATTGAAGATATCGATCATATACCTATTCAAAATAAATGCATTGCAGAGTAGTGAGAAAGATTAGAACCTTAGTTGAAACAAGTGTTAGAAATCACAAACAAGATTAAGGGAGTTGACAGAAGCATCAATGGTTGATAAGGAACAAAAAACAATATTGAGGGTTGAAGAGTGAATGCAAATATCAATACATCTATTTAGTTATGTAATAACTAAACAATCATAGAGCAAGAGAAAGATTAATAGATCAACTAAGAGGAGGATCCATGTTTGACATCAAAGAACATAATTAATGAAGAATATTTTCAAGAATCAATGATGCCCATTGGAAACTAGTATTGGCTAAGGCATGAACCAATCACAATAGAGGCTAATATTTTTGAAAATTAATGATTAAGTAACATCTATAATCAATATCATAAACAATGATCAATAAAGATAAAAAAGACTACCTTATCCATAATATGATAGTTAATGTTAGCATTGATTTGTTAACAAATTGATGTCATTATGCAAAGACAAAATGTTAATCCATTCTCGACAATTACTAATCATGAATAGATATCATGACGATGGTAAACAAGCCCGATCTAGATTTAGATAACAAATTATGATATGTTTTGATAAGTAATTAATAATGGAAGGAGGTAATTACAAGGTTGTGTTACAATTAGCTATTATGAAGAGTGACATTACAAAGAGATAGAGAGCATTCTTTATCCTACGTGACTTCTCACACCAAGTGCATGGTATAAAAGGACATTCATTATCATTTATTTCAACATCAATTTGAAATAAACATGTTATGTTGAATGACTGCATTTGGCATTATTGGTTGTACACATTTAAAGAAAGATTAGACATAGCACCTCTATTGCAAGAATTATTCGATCATATCAGACATATCAACATTTCTAGAATTTCATAAGCCTATCAAAAAATCAAAAACATCAAATCTCACTTTAACCAATAATTAGATTTGATTGCAAGCATTGAAGGATTATATTAGAAACAACATTAATACAATTGTATTTCCATTAGCAATAAATAAGGATTAGATATTGCATGTTATCAAAGTCATACTAGTGACAAGAATTTGCATTGGTAGAAGTAATATCATTACATCTCCAGTGTATATAGTTTATATTGACATAATTGACATAGCAAGGATCATTCCACTAAGTGCAAGAAGTATCAATTCTTTTTAGCATATATATAATTGTATATATTAGAGATAGAAAGCAAAATTATTCATTGTTATTTTCCACACAATTATATTCATAGCATCCATTACATAGTTTGATTGCAAACTCAAATATTCCAAGTTTAGGGATTGCAATAATTATCTTATAATAAAATTAAATCTGCCAATCAATTATCCTTGACATAAATGAAATTAAAATGTTGAAATCACTTATAGAATATACTATGGTAAATGTTGTCTAATGACCCATAGCCATTTCTATCTTAGCTTTGATAATGCTTATCTAGACCACCTTCATACCATATACTAGGCTTAGTTTGGGCATGGCCATGGTAAACCTTGGGTACATCCACGAGCTTGTGAATATGTCCTAAATGTCTCAATTTTTATTAAGAGTGCAAAGGGATAGTATAAATAAATAATTATGATTAAATTAACATACTTTTAATTAAATTTTTAAAAAAAGTGAAGACACGAGCTGATATACAAGGTTAATCTTAATTGAAATCATAGTATTTGAAAATATGTGATAAAATAGTAAGCTAAGTATACAAGAATATCATAAATAAACATGTACCAAAAAATAATAGTCATTTTAGCCTCAATGGTTTTATCATTTAATGAATACATTATTCCTAATATATATTTCTTTTTCAATAGTAACATGAACCTAAAGTAGAGGTCCTAACTACCATCAATCCTTTTACATAATATGACAAGGTGCTATGATGCATAACTAATATCTTCACTTTTATAGGCCAATCAATTGCCATAGCACTCCCTTAAAGACTAGATCAAACCATAGTCACAAATCAAGATAATAAAGTATATGAATGAAATCACAACCATAGTAACCAAAAGAAAATGAAACAATATCTTCACCATACAGTGTACATGGTTTATAGCATGTAGGATAATGCCATAAATGCCAAATGAATCATATAATCCAAAGTTACAATGAGCCTATTTAGTGGTTGTTCGTATACCATGGTTGATGGGAATGATCCACACTAAAAAACTCTTGTTTTTTCCCAGATGCTGATGTTGTTGTATAATCATTCACACCAAGATCTAGATTTCTTCCTTGAGAAGTTGGAAAAGAGGATCATTATTTCTCAGACATTGATACTACTACATATTCGTTGACACAAAGATCAGGATTTCCTCCTTGTAAAGTTGAAAAATAGGGTCACTGTTGCTTAGATGATCGTACTATTGCAAATCCATTCACATGAAGATCTGGATTTCTTCCTTGTGAAGTTGGAAAAGAAAGTTGTTGTTGCTCAGATGTTGATACTGTTGCATACTCATTCATATGAAGATTTGGATTTCCTCCTTATGTTATTGGAAAAGAGGATTGTTGTTGCTCATATGCATATCAGTTCACAACAAGATCTTGATTTCCTCCTTGAGTTGAAAAAGTTCCTTGTGTTGTTAGAAAATAGGATTGTTGTTGCTCATATGCATACCTATTCACAATAGGATCTTGATTTCCTATTTAAGTAGTTGGAAAAGTTTCTTGTGATGTTAGAAAAGAGGATTGGTGTTTCTCATATGCATATCTATTCACAACAGGATCTTGATTTCCTCTTTGAGTAGTTAGAAAAGTGGACTCTCTTATTTTTGAATAGCTATTCCAAGAATTGTTATGAAGACATTATCCTATCTATAGATTGTTGTTCCCATGGTAAGGAAGAGATGTATATTTCTCAATCTTTTGATAATTAGGGTGAGATAGATATTCTTGTTGTTGTTGTTTCAAAAATTATGTAGATCCTCCATTCTGGTTTGAATCTGATGTGTGTCCAACACCACCCACATTCTAGTTTGAATAAGTTGATAGTGAAGATGGTCTGCTAGCTTGAGCCAATGTCTGGATTTGTGATGGACTAGATAGGTCAGTATATTTCTGCACTTCTCCTAGGATGGATAAATAATTCTAAGGTGCTACATATTGATTGCTACAAAGTGAAAAGAAACACTCCAATTAGATTCTTAAATATACAAAGTGAAAAGGAACACTCCATTAGTTTCTTATATAAAGAAATTATGAGCTTCCATTCAAGTAATTGAAAACTTCCATTATTGTGATATTGTTTTTAGGGTTCAACTATGTTGTCCTTCAAATCAGAATTTAAAAATTCAAAAACCCATGTTTCATGAGCAGTAGTCTCAAAAAGCTATTTGTCATGAAAATGAATAGATTCTTGAGAAACGAGTTTTTGAAATGAAAAAAATGATTGGATTCTTGAATTGGAAAGAATGAAGGGACTCTTGAAATGGAAAGAATGAAAATATTCTTAAGAGATGTGTTCTTGAAATAGGAACCTATTTCAAGAACCCATATTTCAACAATCTATTTATTTTTATGAGAAATTGTTTCTGAATCTTAATTACACAGCTAAATCACTAGTAAATTTGAACTCAATTTTTCACAAATTTTGGTCAAAATTTTGACCTAGGTTGGTCAAAATTTTGACCAAGTAGTTTGTGGGAATTTTTCTCGCCAAAATTTTGACTAACTTGTAGGTTGGTCAAAATTTTGATGAATACATTTGTTGAATTTTTTTTTTTGTCTTGCTAACTCTGATTTGCCATTTTTGGTTGAAAAATGTCAATAAATTGATGAAATTTTTACCAATTCTTGGTCGAAAACTTTTTAAAATTGGTCAAAATTTCCACCAATGTTTGGTCAAAAACTTTCAAGAATTGGTGGAAATTTTGACCAATTCTTGGTGGAAATCCATGAGGTGATGGTCAAAATTTTGACCAAACTAAGTTGTTTTAAAAAAAATAGAGCAGGTGAATCCCCCTACGAGTTTGTACCTATGGGCTCTCTCTTAGATCATATGGAATATAATGGTTATGGAGATATGTCAAAGATAGAGCAGTAGACACATATTTGGGATCAGGCTCTCACTAATCTAATTCAAGCTTGTTATAATCAACATTTAATGTTCTAGTAATTTGAGATTTTAATATGGACTTGAATGTTCTACTAACAAAGTTCCATCAAAATTTTCATTTTGTGCTATTGACAAATTCATTTAATGCTACTACTTTTTCTGATTCAGAATGGTTTTGATGGTAACTAGGGCTAATGAATTTGAAGCCAACTGGCCTTAATGAGGGGTTTTTTTCATGTTGAAAGATGTTAATACATGTTGGATGAATGATGAAAAACCTAATAGCAGAGTAACTTGCCTTTTTTATTGATGTAGACAAGCTTTTGCCGCAAACATGTTGAATCTTGACAAAAAACTTGGTGAGGTTTCAGGCATACTCTGTCAGTGAAACAAATAAATATGCCTAGTGGTAGTCCCACCAAATAATAGGATCTGATAGCACCAAATTAGCATGATATATTCTTTGCAATAATAGTACTAGGGAGACTTAATGTATATATGAAAGAAGTTATCCAACAACCAAAAAATGGAATATTAGCACTTTTTCAAAAATTTAGACTATTGGTAAAATTAAATCCTATTCATGTAAAAACCTTTGGATAGATAAATTTTTGGCAAATGCAAATGATTGAGGAAGCATCCAGTTCAAGAGAACTCCAAACTTAGCAGCAATGATGGTGGATTGTCCCAACAATTTGAATATAGGCTCTGAAAAAATGTTTGGTATAAACATGAGAACTGCAGTTGTTGAAAGTATCACAATAGATTGTTGTATGTAAATGCCAAGCATATTGAATTGTCTCATTCCAAAAGCCTGTCAACAAAATGTTCCCAAAGTAGTCCCTTTTACTATCTAGCCTCCCAAGATTGGTAAAACCATAGACAATGAAATGTCTAATTATACTTAGTCTATAGTCCTTAGGATAATAATCTTCAACAACAATGATAACTATCTCTTACTCTAGTCTTAATATTTAAAAACCTCTTAATAAATTGATTAAAATATGATGCCCCTATTGAAAATTTTTCAAAAGATAATGTCCATCTGCCTAGAGCACACATCGATCACATCTAATTCATATTTCCTTTTATATCTTACTGAAGAGAATATATTTCCTCGAGAAAAACATTGCTATACATTAATACATTTCGATCTTTTAGTCATCTTCATTAGTTGATGCATTAACCACATTAGTCATTGCTATCAAGATTAGTCAAGGCATGCTACTAATAGCACCTAAGTAACTTTCACCTTGTGACATCTCTTTGAGGCATTTTGCAAATAATTAAGATACTTTGTCTATAACTCCACATTTTGCAAACATCTAGGCCTTCTAGAAATTATAGGATCATTTTAGTCACATTTGAAAACATTAATCAACAATTTCCATATGTGAAGATATAAACATTAACTACAACATGTCCAATTTATTAGTAGATATATTTTTCTGTGAAGAAAGACCAAACCTAATAATATGAACCCATAAAAAAATAATGAGACAATGGCTGCATTGTGGTCTTAATTTCAAACAAAACCTGATAAATGTTATAGTCCCTGAAAAAAGTGTAAGGGCTTAAATAATCAAAGAATTCTAATCACAACAGCCCATAGTCATTGTAGGAAACATGGTCATGTTGAAGGAGGCCATGATTTTTATCCATTGCTGAATGTGGATTTCCTACTAGAGGAACATGGAGGTGTGAATATCCAAGCCAAGGATAAAACTCCCATGGAAGAAGATGATAATGTGCTAGAGGAAATGATTGAAGAAAATTGTATTAGATCAGGTGATGAAAAGGCTCACAATCATGGTACTAGTAAATCTGATAATGATGATGAAGATGGTCTTGATATACCTTTACTTGAGAAGGCACATGAGTCCTATGTGAAGGCTCCCAAACAACTCTACTCTTGACTATAGTGTTGTTGGTGAGTTTAAAGGTTATGAATTGTTTATCCAATGTAGTAATTTCATATATGCTAAGGTATGTCATTTTTGTCATCTTCAATATTAGCATACAATTACTATTCATTATATTAATAATGCATATTTGTTGTTGTAGGTTGATAGGTGAGTTTTTGTTACCACCATCGAATATTTTTCCTTGTTCTTACTGAGAATTATATACCATTATGAATTAGATTGGAATGAAGTATCAGACAATACATGCATATCCCAATGATCACATTCTATATCATAAACAACGTGAATTTGCAACAGAATGCCCTAATTGTCATATTAGTAGATATTGGTCAGATCAAATAACAAGAAAGGTGCCTCACAAGGTTCTTTGGTACATTCCCATTATTCCATGTCTTCAACGATTATTCAGGTGTACTAGCCTGGCATAATTTATGGATTACCATGCACGCAATAGAAGTTAAGATGATATTATGTGAATGCCTGCTGATGGTTCTACATTTAAAGAGATAGAAGAAACATGGTCACACTTTAAAGAAGAACCTTTTAATCTAAAGCTTTCATTGGCATGGGATGATCTTAATCCATATGGAGATATGAGATCTATTTACTTAGTGTGGCCTACTTTTGTTATTAACAATAAAATTCCTCCTTGGATGTCCATAAAGAGGGAGCACATAATGTTGTCAATGACTGTGCTAGGTTTTTTTTCATTTTATAGTTATCTAAATTAATTTATAAACAATGCATGAAAATGGTCATAATAATTATGTAATGTTTATGTTCATTCAATTACTAGGTAAGTACCAAGTTAAAGATATGAATGTGTATATTGAGCCGCTAATTGATGAGTTGTTGAAGTTATGGAATGACATCACTATGTATGACATCTCTAGATCAATAGGACACTGAAAATTTCAATTCCATGCAATGCTTGTATGGACAATACATGATGCCCCTGGGCTAACTCATTTTTCCGGTATGTTATATTGTTAGGATCACATTTTTTTGATCTGTTATAGTGCTTACACATTACTATTGTATGCTTAAGTTGTGCATGATAATTGTACATGATCCAATTGTACATGATCTTTTAGGTCTTTAGACAAAGGGAAAATTTGCATTTCTAGTTTGTGGTCCAAAGATGAAATCTCATCATTCGAGAAGTTTATGAAAGTAGGTGTTCGATCAATTTAGGCACTTTCTCCACAATAATCATAGGTATCAAATTTCTAAAAAACATCTTTTGAATGAGAAAGAAGAGACATCACCAAGGCCACAAATAATGACACTTCATCTATGGAAGTTGGAATATGATTGACTAAATCATTGAGGTAATGTCCAATCTTTCGTCTGAAGTTTAAAATTTATATTTTGATATTGTCTTATATTTACTAATGCTATAATTGATGCTCGTGAAGGCTATCAAGGCATCAATAACCAACTTCCTAGAGGAATGAAAAGTTATTCTACTCAATTTAGTAGGTTACTATACTACAAGGATCTCCTAATTGTGCATTTGTTTGATGTTATGCATATTGAAAAGAATGTAACGTAGACACTATGGAAAATGTTGGATGGAAGGCATGATAGAGAAAAAATTGCCAAAATTTGTACTGACATTCATGAATCCAATCATGCACTAAAAGATTTCATTGAATCAAATAGCAATGGAGACTGCATAAATACAAGTGCCTTTCCTTTGTTATTAATGGAGCATCAATGATGCATTAAAAGAAGTCATTAAAAAAACAAAATTTCCAATAGGATTTGCTATAAATATAAGCACTTTTCTATCAAAGAAAAGTGATTTTGGGCCAGGGTTGAAAACACATGATTGGCATACCTTCCTCAAGGTACGTCATGTTCTCTATTTATAGTATATTTGTAAAATTGAATGTACTGCCTATTGCATTATTTAATAATATATTGAAATGATCATTTTTTAATGATTGCAATATGTGCTACCTCTATCCCTTCCACACTAGTTTGACAATAGTATTAAACAAGTTATATATGATCTTGGAAAATACATGAGATTAGAAGTGTTTTTTCTTAGATTTGTATATTTCTATCTGAAATCTATTGTATAATTTTATTTGAAATCTCGTTTATGTGTTTTTCTATGTTGAATCTCTTTAGGTGGTTATCATCTAAAGAAATTGATAAAAAAGATATAAAATATTGGAAGAGAAAAATTCCATAGCTTATGTGTGAAATGCAAAAATGTTTACCTTTAACCTTTTTCAATGCTCAAGAACACTACCTCATACATCAAGTTGAGGATATTGAATTGTGTGGACCTGTAAAAACTAGGTCAATGTGGATGGTTGAGAGACACTTAAAATTAATGAAGGTCTTGGTTCAACAAAAAGCATGTTCTGAGGGTTCTATGGTAGAAGGATATATGGTATACTAGACCATGGTGTACATTAGTGAATATCTTCCAAAGTTTACAACAAATATCCATGTAGATCACATTTGGGATCCCAACTCTAATGAAAAATTTGAAGGGGAGTACCTGACGGGGAAAGGTAGATTGAGGAGAGTGAGAGGTAATTATAAGTTATTTTTTTGTAGTTTAAGAATTCTTATCCATCATCAATATATATAAGTTGTTTATAACTAGTGTAATTATTTTCTTTATAGTTGGTTGTGAGTGGGATGCACCACATTTGTATATTACAAACAATCTTGATTGGATGATAGTATGGATTGAAGAGTCTCAAGAAAATGGCCACTCATAAATATGGGATGGTGTTGCATTGTTGGTTAAAGAAGCTCATCATAGCGAAGATCCCAATGTTACACCAATGGTACTTGATCTAGTATATGGCTTAAGAGATACAAAGGTATGCATAAAATTACTAATCATGAGACATAATTTTAATATCAACTCATAGATCGATGCAAATAATCTTGACATCTTTGAATAATTGTAGCTCAAATACCACAAAGCTATATACTACCATGGCTATAGATTTCACACAAAAAAGTTAGACAAAATGAAGAAAATGTGTGATTTCGAGATAAGTGTTGTCTTCGCGATCACCAATATTTTGTCTAGAATTGACATACATCCTCAACAATCTAAAAATTGATATTATAGAATTTTGGATAATGTACTTGAGTGTGACTTTAGTTTATTCAAAATAGTTCTATTTTTCATCAAATGGTATAGGCTACAACTGAATCGAAATGATCCTGATAGGACTATTATTAAACATGATAGTGGATTTACTATGATTAATACAAAGTCATTTGAGCCAGTTGGAGATGAGCCCTATGTTCTTCCGAGCTAGTGCAAGAAAATGTTTTACTTTGGTGTTCCACACAAACTAGATTGGTCATTTGTTGTTAGACATAACCTGGGAGGAAGGCTGGTAAAGTATAATGTGATGGAAGAAGAAGATATTGAACAAGCATAAGATGAAGTAAATGATTATTAGGAACTACAATTACCTAGTGATGAAGAAGAAGAAGATGGTGATGATTTTGGTCATGTTGACAATAATCATGATAATGATGTTGATAATGCTGATGATGATCATGATCATGGTGATGAAGATGGTGATTATCATGGTGATGATGGTCATGATGATGATGGTGATGAAGATGATGATGGCGATGAAGATGGTGGTGGTGATGACGATGATCAAATTGACAAGTATGATGATGGTGATGATGATGATGATGATGGCATGAATGAAGATCAAGATGATCAATGAAATGTCTAGGTAGGATCAATCTCAACTATGATGGGGTCATGTACAACCAAATTTTTCTTTCCAAATCATATGTGTGGATATAAAAATTAAGTAGAACATGTCATATATTTTTTTAGATATGCACATTAGTTACACCAATTTTTTGGCTAACTTAAGACAAATGATTTACATATACAATCTACTTTATTATTAAATTTTTTTTTTGGGTAGGTCTATTACTTTAATTTTGCTACTAATTTCTAAGACTTACTAATCTTTTTCACAGGGAACATGGATGCACCATCTCACACACCTTCAGTGGAAGTAAACATTAATTATTGTAATTTTTAATGTTAATATAGAAACTGTTGGTGTAAATAAGTATTTAGTATTTACACTTACTTAAGTTTACTTAGGTTATTGCATTATTTTAATATTTATTTATTAGTCACCTAGGAGTATGTGCACTCTTGTGATTTATCATGTTGACAACACAAGGGTCCACACCTCTTTTATGCACATGTTGTCTACAACATAGGAGTTAGCACACTAATTAAGCACATGGTGTCTACAACCTTCTCATTCTTATCCACTCATCTAGAATGTTGGATAAGGCTTGCGCTTAGTTGTCAATGCTTATCTTATCTCCTAGTTATTTCTAGAGATATTCTAGGCACTTTTTAAGAGGCCTTTATATACAAGCTGTCTTAGTGTGTATGGACATGCTTCTACATGCTTTTGAATAGTAAGCATTATCATATTGATCATACTCTTTGGTGTATTGAGTACTTGTGGTTGTGTTCCTTGATCTTGGGTGAATTTTTCTCTAAGGAAAATTCTTACAAAAACAAATGTTGTATTATTATGTTCTTTTCTTTATGGCTTTGGATTTAGCTATTTTGATGAAGCTTTATTGATATTTGATGTCACAAATGATAGGAAAAAACTAGAATAAGAACTGCTCAAATGCGATCTAAAATACAGGTGTCATTTCTACATGACATTGCCCTTAGTGCTGACCCTATGTTCATGGCCCAAAAACTCAAAAAAATATACACTGATGAAATTGTTAACATTATCATCGAGGGTGACACAAGTGAGGAGAAAGAGGCACTGAGAAAAGAACTGGACTGTAATGTCCAATCTTTGAAGGTAAGCAATAATTCAACTAAAGAAATAATATAATTTCAATAGATGTTAATATTTTATAGTATCTTATGGATCATGATCTCTAATTTTATGTGTTCTTGTATAGAAATATGTGACAGTTGTGACATCACATGGTGAATATGGTGAGGTTTGTAGCACACAACCTTCGTGTAAGTAACACTTTCTTTGTTTGTTTTCATCAACATTATAAAACTTACCTTTTTTTTTTGTAGATTATTCTAGATAGTATCCCATTTGATCTTTATCATTTGAAAATGTCTTTGCTAACAATATTGTATTCTTTAGCTCATGATGAAGTGCAAATGCCTCCTTCAATCAGTGATCTAGTATTGCCTTGTGCATTTTCAGCAACAAGGACCATGCAAACATCCTTGTCTATGCCCACTACAACTGGTAAAACCTTATTTTTCTATAATTTGTAATGTGCTAATCATGCATTTTTTTTTTTGGGTGGATTTTGTACTCATGTACCTATCATATGTACTAGAGTACAAAATTTGGTGATTAGTACTCTAGTATGTGTGACTGATCCATTTCCTAGAGTAGTCTGTGTGATTAATACTTTAGTTCCACCACCAACAAAGCATTCCTCATCATTGTCATTTTCAGCCTTATGTCTATATTACTATGTATAAATATAGATAAGATCCTAGGGTGAATTGTATTTAAGACATTGGGATTTGCAAACCTGAGCTATTAAGGCTTGGATGCAAAACATACTTCTTTGGCTTTCCATTTGTATATTTAATGGCAACTTTTATTTATGCATTTAAAATCCTATTGAACTTTTTTAAGACTATAGATCATTGATGCTTTCCATTTCCTGATAGTATGGATATCAACACATATTAAATTACTTTCTTTCACATGCATGCTATTAGGAAAATCTATCTACTAGAAAAAAAGCATATGTACTAGAGTAGGTTCCTCCCAACAATATTAGTATTGGATGCTAACAAAAGAAACTACACTCAAAAAAATTGAGACACAATAAAATTCACCATAAGTTGTGTGTTATCCCTACACTCTAGTTACAAACTAGAGAGGACAATGATGCCTCAAGGATGTTTCTTGGGAACCCAAACACTCTAGATGCAGTGTAAATCAACTATTTCAATTGCTAAAAAGTCATATTAAATGAAACATTAAATATGCTATCTCCTATAATGACATGCTTGAGGTATAAAACTCAAATTATGTGAAATAGTTTTTGGGGAAAATTGTATATGCATTTTGAATCAACTTTTCCCTTCCTGATGATGGATCATTGACTGCAAACTAAACAATCGATTCAAAATACATATACAAGTTTTTCTACAAAACTCTTGCACATACTATATGAACTGTGGAAAGCTCATGCCCACTATTAAAATGATGATTTATATTCACCCATTTGTGTGTTGCCTTTTATTGTTCTTGTAATGATAGATTCTATATTCCATGACTTGTGTGTGAATTGCTAGATGTGTTCAATTGAACCGTTCAAAATACTTTTTACTACTGTTACATGTATAGGGTGTAGGCAAAACATTGTTTTACATGACTGTTGTATACTTGTAAATAGTAACAGATGCCTTAGCTAGAGAAATTTACAATGGATTGTTAGTGCATGCACTCTATCATTGGCACTTCATTGCTTTGTGTAAATGTTAAAGTGTACGCTTGATGAGGTCAATTAACATTACAAGTATGTAACCCCATAGTAAGTGGCTCATGTCCAATGATCTATCACAAACCTCTACTAATGAAACCATCACAAAATTAGTTGCCCTTTGCTTATGGAAAAAAATGTTATCACACACATAAAATAGAAGTTAAAAACAAAACCATTATATGTTACTATATGTGTAAGTTGAACTATGTCAATATCAAATCTAGAATTGTTATATTACATGCATCCACCAATGCCAATCTATGATCAATGACAATCTTTATCAACTCTAGCTCTGCCTATATCACTGCTCTGACCACTCATGCTAAAATATTCAATTCTATTGTAATGTTGCAAATCAAAACACAACTTAACTGATTGCTCCAAAGTTCAATTGCCAACTAACATAAAAGCTCTTGACCAAGGGCTTTCTAGAGGAAATTACATGCTATGCTACCATGATGCGTAGCTCAATGCCGACCACTCTAATAGAACAATAAAACTTAGAGAAGCCACATATTGCATCATAAATAATCATAATTATGTATTAATATTTAAAAAGTCAATTTTTTAAAACCAAAAAGTAGTGATTTTTGGATCATTGCTACCATAAAAATGAATTTGCAAACAACATACTCATTGGATAGCCCATGTTCAACCTACATCTAGATTTAGCTGGTCTCGTAACTTCCACTCACCTAGACTGCTAAACATAGACTTAAGCTAATTCATCAAGTTGCTCTAATCTCCTCATAGATTAAATTATTCGACTATTTTAAGGACCATGTCATTCAATATTTTTTACTGGCAAGAAATTACCAACTTCAAAATAATCATTTTAAGATCTTCAGACTAGGATTGCATCATAAGTATAAATCAAATATTGTTCAAAGAGAAATCTTGACACAACTTTCCAATAATGTACATAGAGATGACTTCGACATTTCCTTCAATCTGTATTCCATCAAAAAAGCATGTATCAAAAACTTTATAGAGTTCAAGTGGTATATGCACCAGTTTTACTTCTCAGTACTTCATTTCTGTTTACAAAGGCATTTTGTTCTAAACAATCAAAATTTGTTGTCTATGATGTGTATACAAATTCTAGGGCACTCAATTCCACTTTAAGGCTAATTCAATGTCAATAAGATAAAATATTTACTTATAAGTATCTTTTTCTGTTTACAAAGGCATTTTGTTTGTAGCAATCAGACTTTATTGTATATGATTTTTTTTAGACAACTACTAGGGATCCAATTCCATTTTAAGGTTCATTCAATGTCAATAAAGAAAAATATTTTTTTTTTTGATTGCTTCATTTTTGTTTACAAAGGGATTTGTTTGTAGTAATTAGACTTTGTTGAATATAAAATGTTCATATAACTTCTATGAACTTCAATTCCACTTTAAGGGTCATCAGATGTCAATGAAGTAAAATATTTTAAAGCATCAAACTTGTCATGAGGAATGGTAGTAATAGAATAGTATGGTCTATAAATGTTTTCCCTAATTCATCAGTGGATGTAACTAGTGATAAAAGTTATGCCAGATAGATCTTACTACAATCCTATTTTGTGCACTAATAGATAGACCTTCAATTGATAGAGCAATAGAGAGTAGTACTACTGAAGCTGATCCATTTCCTAGAGCAGTCCATGTGATTAGTACTGGTTCATATGTAGGGACATTATTGTTGAACAAGAAAACTATGTTTCTATTAAAATTATGAAAGCTTCCATGTGCTTTAAAATTGTTATTATTTAAAGTGTAAATTTAGTTTACTTTTACATTACTTGTTTTGGACTAATAATCCCTTTCTATTTTTGTAGGTAATAATGTTTTCTTTGATCATCTTTTTGATATGACATTGAGACTATTTGGACCCACCATATGTAAAAGGTACATAGTTTCATATCATTGCTATATAATTTTTTTTTTCTTGCATTTATTGTACTATATTAAAGTTATTGATCTAACAATCTTATTTTTTTTTAAAGGTGGAATTTACAAGCTATGGATTTAAAAAATCAGCTGATTACATCTTTTGAGGAGAAATTTCAAAAAAACATTTATAACATTGACCTACTTTTGAGAAGAGCATCAAAGCATATAAATATTGTGAGGGATCAATATAGAAGGGGTCTTAAGGAGAACCCAAAGTACGACTATCCTCCTATGATTCCACCAATGGAGTGGAATGAAATAATAGAAGATGCAAAGGAGGAGAGGCTATGCAAAAATACAGTAAATGAAGTAGCACAAGGATAAAAAAGTATGTCATGATAGTATTAAGTACATTGTAATCATGCATCAATTAGTGATATTTGTAAATATATAATCTAAGATGTTTGAAATTGTTCATAGACTATAGGACACATTCATGGCTATAAAAGGAAGACTACAAAAAGTTGGCCAACACAAACTTGGCTCTAGTGGCTATATGAATCTTCAATCTTGACTTGTAAGTAGGAGCAATGAAATGTCATATTTATTTGTGTATATAATGTTGCAAACAATCTTGTTTAATGAAACCATACATGGAAAACTGATGATATTAAGCAAAAAATACAGGGCATAGAATTCAATATGGAGCTCACAGATGAAGATAGAAAAATTGCCTTGAAGGAAGGCTATAAAGTTGTGGCTGTATGCCTATGTGAAGAATATGAAAGCCTTGCCCAAGAATCTAGTGCACCAAATGATATCTCACAAGTAAATTGGTTAGATGAAAAGTAAATGAAATTGACTAGTTGAGAAGATTATTTTTTGGTGTTAGTTTGGAACGTAAATAGACTGCATAACAATGTGCATAACATTTTACTACAACCTTTGTATCCTATTATAGAACCTACTCATGATGAAGGAAATGATGTGCATTATAGTGGTGGAGGTATTAATTTGCTATTGGAAATTAATTATGCAATTATGATAAAAATTTAACATCTTCAATTGCAATTTGACGTGTATTTTTAAAAAAATATTTCAGACCATGTTGAACATCATGGTGAAGGAGTGGAGCATGTTCCAAGTGTTCAACATGTTGACATGGCAGCTGATCAAAATGCTAATGTACATGATGTGTTATTGTTAGGTAAGAAAAATGCATTTTATGTTGTACTAGTACTTAATTACAAACTTGTAACAATTAAAAAAAAAAAAAGAGTATGCAAATTTATCTCGTTTACTTGTTCTTGCAATAGAGCCCCCTTTAGTGCAACAACCTCCTACTCCTCCAAAGAGAAGGAGCCATCATAATTTGAAATTACACATGCCAAGAGAGGAGGAGAATGAGGAAGATATGGATGCTCTTATGAGCATTTTTCTTAAGAGAGCTAAGAAAAACAAAAAGAAGAAATGATGTTTTAAAAGTGCTCTTTGATAAACCTTGTTGGATAATGAAAAAACTTGGTTTTAAGTAATTATCTATGAATGATGTGTATTAATATTGATTTTTATTTTATGTTAATGAATATTGTTATGCGTTAATGAAGTCTTGATTAGTATTGTGTATTAATGAATTTTATATCATATTAATGAATGTTATGTGATTGTATTGATTGAATGTTATAGTTCATAAATGGATGAATGAAGTATGTAATTAGATGATAATGGGTAATTTAGATTGATGTTAGGGGGAGGGGGGTGAGGCCAAATGAGCTTCCACCTTCATGTGGTTGGCCTTGTTAAGTAGAGAATATTATAGTATTCTCGAAACCGAGTGAAGCTCAAACTAACATACCAAGGAATTGCAAAACCCAAATCCATCTACCTCTCATCTTCTCATACCAATAAGTCATCTTTTCTACCAATTTTATTAGGAAGGGTCTAAATCCTAATAAATTCATCATATTCATATCCTAAAATTATAATGCTCCAAAGAAAAGAATGATGTACTTGAATAATGCACACTATTTCTTTCACCCACTTTATTTGGATGCCAATTGCTTGCATCACCAAGTTGACGTAGCACAACTTGTAAGAAACCCAAAATATGTGCTCATATCTTGCCTCAACTAATGCAAAGTCTACAACCTTAATCCACCAAAATCTTCTTAAGTGCATAGTAGCACCCAACCCACTGCAAGATGCCAAACAAGGTTACCAACCTTTACCCAATGCCGACCTCTATCTCTCCAAGTGGACTCCACTTCTCTAAGGTCTTACCCCCTCTCTAGGGCTCTTAGCAAACTTGGGTCAAATTAAGTCTTTAGGGACACTAGCCCTCAATTAGGCCAAATATGGAAAATTAGGCAAAATTCTTTCAAGGCTTCAAACAAAGACTAGTTTTGTCATTCCTAGTCCTATATACCTTAGTTTTTATTGAATACAAATACAAGAACTCCGCCACTTAACCTTTGATTCAAATATGACCCCATTTTCCAATAAGATTATCTAATATGAATCCTGAAATCTCTTCCCATGATAGTGTTTGGCTTTGACATGATTTCTACTAAGTTCATTTTTGTGTATACAAGTTGGAATAGAGCATTGGGCTCACTTGGTTCACTAAAATTTCTAGCAAAGTGCTCTTTGAAATATCCATGAGGCATGAAATTAATGCTATTGTATTTTGAGCTAAAGTGGATGAAAAAATGATCTTCAACCCTAAAATTCCACTATAACAAAAAAAAAAGAAGGTTTACCTACTCTGTTCTAATTAAACATTCACTTGGTTTTGCAGTCTCATCATAGCCCTAGAGATGGACCTTTCAAATGAACAATATATTTACCATCCTCAATTCCATCCCTGCCAATGTCTTACTAACATATAGACTCTATTGCAAAGGCCTTGTGCCAAGTCTTTATTTTGGTGCTGTATGGACTACCCCTTACCTTGTCTTCTATATTTTTATGAATTCAATCTTGGAAAATGGTGCAATAATGATTTGGGTCATTGTATATTCCATCATATGGATAAATGATGAATAAGACATTGTTGATAATTTACTTAATTCTTATGTTTACGTATGAAAGGTTTTAATGGGTCTAAAAACTTTTTCCAGGGCATAGGAATCACCATTGGTGGGGTAGTGTATATACTAGTCCACGATAGCCTTATTGATAGATGTTTTCCTATTGGGCCACTTGGTGTTATTCCATACCTTCAAAAAGTAGTAGTGGAACATCAAGTTTGTGTTATAAACCCTCTTCTCATAGCCAATTTAGTTTTGTGAGCGTTGTTTTAAAATCTTCAGTTCATTCATAAGTCAGAATGTATATATTTGGGCAGAAAAGAAATATAACAAATTTGTGTTGATGTCACTACAAATTCATCATTTAGATAAGTTTAATGGTATACCATTTGGTATCTTACTTGGACCTTTTATGGGTTTCTTTTTCCTTCCTGACTACATTCATGATGTTTTCTTTAGACCTTGCACTAGCCAATAAATACCAACCAAAGATAATGTTCTCAAAAATCTTATTAAATTAGGGTATGTAATGTTTATACACAATATTGTACAATATATTTTTATCTAGTATAAATTTTTTTCTCAATATCTTTAACAATATTATTTCTTGATTACTTATTTCCAGAGATAAGTGTTCTAAATTTTTTAGTAATTTACTAGTGTTGAGAGTTTGGAATCAAAGGTTTATGATTAATTGATCTTATTTGACTTCATGTTATAAGTAAAGAAACATCTATTCTAGATACAATATTTGTAGAACACACATACACACATGCATGTGTGACCCAATTTTCTGAGTTACTAGAGGAGATTCTTTTTTACTTTAATGTTTAAACAAAATGTAGAAACATAACTGGTGCATAAATAATCATAAGTTGATTTTAAATTTACATTGTCCAAACCAGAAGCTATAATCAAATTAATTATGTTCTTCAGAGGATCTTTTGAATAAGCATATCACCTTTGTCTTTCTTGAATTTGATTTTTTGAGAAAACATTTAACCCCTTTTAGTCAAATAGAGGAGCATGGTTCCTATAATTTTTTCATGTTATGCTTCAATTTTGTTTGCCCTTGACTATAGTTTTTTCCTATTTACTAAATCTATTTGTACTTATCACTAATATAAATGTTTTGTGTTTTTTTTTCTTTATCTCTACTTTGGTAGCAATTTGCTTTAGCAAGAGCAGTTTGGGGTGGAGCTTTGTATGCTCTTGGTGGCTTTGATGGCCGACAATACTTGAAGTAAGTTCACATTTGCAATTTTTAAGTTGTGTGTATGTGCACCGAAATAAGGTGATTTTGTAATCAATTTACATATCTTTGATGTGTTAGTGTTATTATATTTAGTCTAGCCATTTACTTTAGCCAGAAAGATATTACTTTGTTAAACTTTAGAGGGAGTTATTATTGTAGTAATTTATATGCAAAGCTTAGGAGGTGAGAGCTCATGAAAATATTTATTCTTTTTAAAGTCCCAGCTATAAATGTACTAGATTCAACCAATTTGCATTTAATGTGTCATCCATTTTTTAGCTCAAACTCTCCAAACATGGACCAAAATGTGGATTTCAAATAATGAAAGTAAATTAAAATTCATTGGTAGTTTTGGTCAACTCATATTGGAATTGAATGATGAAACTTTAGAATTTCCCAACACTCACACCAAACCCTTGGACTTTCTCAATTTGCATAAACATAAAGACAAAAGAATGAATTGACTTCTTGCAAGGAATGCACTTTTATAACATTTTAGAACCAGAGCTTAATCTTCACAACAAATGTCATGTAGCTTATTGGTTACATGTTTCACTTAAAAGAAATCATTTCTCATAAGGTAACTTTATGTTATATTTCATAGTTGACAAATAATAGAGTCACTTTATTATTTGTATGCTTCTTCCATGATAAGACATGCATGTTCATCTAAGCTCTTGACAATTGCCACATTTCCATCACCCAAGACATCCAAACCAAAAAATTGCCTAGTTTCTTTAGTAAACTTGTCATTATCATCTACATGAGATAGTACTAGAACCTTATATTTCATGCCAGTCAAAAAAATTTCTTGGCTATGGCCTGGGGTAGTATGAACTAGCCCTATTCCAGATTTCATCATTATGTAATCTCCACCCACAACAACAGGGCATTCCCTATTTTCTAAAGGATGGATACAACTATAATGTTCAAGATCTGAACCACAAAATGTTCCCAACACATCAAGCTCAACCCCCCACTTCAATTATAGAGTACTAACTAAATCTGCTACAACAATAATATGTTGGCTACTTTCAAAAACAAGCTTTTTGACACTTTTTGTAGTAGTATCTACAGATGATTTTTTTCTTACCTAGACCAGTGCATAAAGAAACTTACCATTGACTACAAAAATAAAATTTCTATGAAATCTCCATGTGGTTGTAGTCTAGATAGAAAAACCCAAACTAGGTAGAAGTCCTTTGAGAAAATTAGGAGCTGTGTCTGCTACATTAACCTACCACTTTGAAAATAGCATAAACACTTCTTGATATGTGTCACTCTAGATACTCCAATTCAGCCTCAGCCAAAGCCATGCTAGAATGAGGGACTCCAATGAATTGATTTTTAACCTCTATAAATATGGCCTTACAAAAACATTTACCCAAATACTTCAATTTGTGTAGCTTCATATTCTGGAGCAAGTGTCAGATAGGGATTGTCCCACTCTCCCCAACTCAACCTCACCCAAAGCTGTGCTAGATGAGGGACTCCAATTAATCAATTTTTGGCCTTTATAAATGTGGCCCTACAAAAATATTTACCCAAATACTTTAATCTGTGCAGCTTCATATGTTGGAGCAAGTGTTAGATAGAGATTGTCCCATTCTCCCCATATTCCATATCTCCTAAATGATCTCCTTTGAGCATCAACAATTTTCTCAGCAAATTGAGAAGCTCAATTTTTAGTTTAATATTGCCATTTTATGGAGTTTATGAGTTATTTAATTAGTTAAATTGAATTGAATATCTCGATGATTATAGAATATATAAGGGGTCAAGTTTGCATCTAATATATTCATGTCAAAGCATTTAATTTATATGCCAATGGGATGCCAACTTTGGGATAAGGAAACAAAACCATTTAATATTTAGTGATTTAAAAATCCACACAAGGAATTGCTTTTTTTTATGCACATAAAATAATGAAAGTGAATTACATTAATTTAATTAAATGGGAAGAATTTTCTGCAGTCCATGAATATTGATACCACTTTTAAATATAAGTGTGTATAATGTTAAGACTAATAGTAAATGTAGCCTCCTTAGCCTGGTGTCATTATAATATTCATCAGCATGTTTAGTTCATTTCATTTTAAAATTTTTACCCTTTTTTCATATTCTAAATCAATTCATAGTAGCATAGTTGTGTGTTGGTAAATAGATTTGTTCTTTTTGATTTGACTCTTGAATACCTGAAGTTCTGAACAATATTTGGTTACAACAATTGAAAAGCCATCTTTGGATGAATGGTCTTTTCTTTGAATTAATAGGTACAACTCCCTATGATAGATTTTTAGTGAATTATGTTTATTCCTATCATCTAATTAGGGGTGTGTTCTTAACTTGAGAACAGTAGAGGTATAAACAAGCTAGACTTAGACAAGATCTAAGTCAGGTGAATAGGAGTTTTTAATAATCTTTTTGGTTTCATGCATCCACACATCTTATGAATTCACAAAACTTTTCCTATGAGCTAAACTACAAGAACTTAAATCTATACTTTAACTACTAAATTGATAACACTAAAAATTCTTCTTAGAATGAACAATAACAATACTTATCATGTTCATTCATTGTATTACAATAGGGGAAGTAAAACTTTGTTTCTTCCTCATTCCAATCCAAACCATAAGAGAAAGATACAAACTTAAACTAACACTCACTGGAATAGAAAATAATCAATATAAAATACTCTCAATTGTCTCTACAACAAGAAGTATTTCACATCAAAAATTTTGCCAATCTTTTATTTATCATTCAACTTCATACATATAGGCTTTAAGAGATGACTGTTACAACTGAAACTCAATCAGTTCATCTTTTGAGAAGGAAAAATGGCAAGATGCTGGTTTGTCACATTACAAAATTTACAAAATTGATAGAAATTGAAAAAGAAAGTGAAAAGGAGGCATCATTTGAATCACTTGGACTTCTTCCCCTTTTTAGCTTTCACCTTATATACCTTGGCAGTAACTATAACTAGAACTAGTTCCTCATGACTAGGCATGTGTACATTAGTCAATCTCAAGAGCCACTTATGAATGCTCTTGAGCCAGTTCCTTCACAAAATTTAACTGATTTGGCAATTCTTCCATAGCCACGTGTACACATCCACCAAGTGTTTGCAACTCTACCACTCTATTTTGACTGCTTGAAGTCATTCTAGATAGATTACTCAAGTATGTGGAGAAGTTATTCTTCATTACTTCTGCTCCAATAAGAGCTTTCTGTTGCCCACTAGTTTGTGAATTCGTGTTTAATCCTTGCATGAGTTTGAATGCTCTATCTTGGGTCTTCTTCACTTTTTCCCTTATTTCTTTGAGTCCTTCAGCTTCTTGAATCATCTCTAGCTTAAATTGCATAATTTGAAGCCATTTGAACAGAGGCTCAGTGCCTTCCTTCAAAATCTTTGCTTCAACTGCCTCTTTTGCCTTCATTTCGATGATCATTTCTAGGAGGGAAATGCATTCATCACATATCGCCTTCTCTATGGCCAAAGTGTTACAATTAGATATGATATTATCTCTCTCAATTTCTAATTGAAGGATAACATTTCCAATTTGATCAATCACAACAATTCCATCTGAATTGAGTTTCTCAATCCATTCCTTTCCAATCTAGCCACAATGCCTATCTTTTTGGAGTTGCAAGATAAAATCCTTTACTTCTACTATGGTAGGATTTTGAGTAGTAGTACACCAGTGATGGTTGCTAATGGAACAACTAGTTGCCTAATAAACCTATTCAATTCTTCTAACTCAGCCTTCATCTTAATTTTTGACAATTTTAAGCTTTCCAATTGATCTTCTATCACCTCATTACTTGATCTCCACAAGCCAACTTTTGTATCATATCTAGCTTCTCCAAGATAATTGAGTGTAGAGTGAAGTCATCAAATGACATATCTTCAATTCTTCCCACTTTATTTTGCTTTGCTACCTCCATGGTCAAATGCCCTATTTTTGGATCTTGTCCAAGTATCAATAGGGTTTTTTGCTTCTTAGTTTTCACCATTGCAGTCCCAAAGTGAACTACTTGAGACATAATGTCCTTCATAGGCACACTCTCACCTTTTCTTTTCTTCTTCCTTTCTAAGGTCACTTATAACCAAGACTCTATACCAATCACCTTAGAAGTTTTCCCAGGTGACTCTATGCTAAACATCTTCTTCTTTATTGGAGTCACTACTACTATAGTTGTAGAGAAAGGATCCTTTGGATCTTGAAAAAGAAGCGTAGATGAACTCGAGGCTTTCTCTTCCCCTTGATTTTTTTTTGTAGCTTCATTAGATTTAGTGGACTCATTGCTACTACTCTTTTCATCCCCAATCTCCACTATTTGAATGGGGGAACCAGTTGACTTCAAAAGAGGAGTACTTGCAGATGGAACAGGGCTATGATGAGGAGATGGAATGGGAGTAACATGAGGAGATGGAGTTGGAGTGATGTGAGGCGATGAGATTGGAGAATTAACACCATCCTTCAACTCTTTTGTCTTCTTTTCTTTGGTACTTGCTTGGACTCCAGTAATTGGTAGAGGATTGCCTTGGAAAGTTGGAGTTATTGCAATGTTCTTCTTTGGGGGTTGATCACCTCGTCCTATAGATTGAGTAGGTCCTTGAGTAGCTATAGTTGTAACAATGGGTGTCACACTCTAAGAAGAAGTAGGAGTAGCAGTGGTTAGAGAAGCCTGAGTAGTCTTACTCTTACTCTAGCTCTTTTTTGTTGTCCACTCAACCCATTTCCTAGTCCTCTTGATGATTCAAGCTATTATAACATCAAAATCTTCCTCTATATCCACTCAACCCATTTCTCAATCCTCTTGATTATTTGAGCTATCATAACATCAAAATCTTCCTCTATATCCACATAATGTTTAGAACTGATAGGAGTATTCCTTAGCTTAGTCAAATATGTATTACTATACATATTTTTCCCATCATCTTCTAGCCCTTCCACATCCAAGTCAATGCCATATGTCTTTACTTGATCCACTATAAATCTGGAAAAAATTCTAATCTTGGCTCTCCAACTCATCTTTACAATCTGGCCAATAACCCTCCACAGTAGTAACATGCTTGATTATGCTTCCAATTTGGAGCACATCTCTGGCATACCCATTTGGGTCAAACATAGGCCTCATCACTTCATAATCCTCTAACTTATACTTGTTCTTGAATGCCTTAAGCATGTTTTTAGCATCTAATCGAGACTCACAACTATAGGCTGCAACATTCATGGAGAATTCATACCCCTTCTTCCTCAAACTGGCACTGAGCACGTTCACCCGAATTGCTTGTCTCATGATCTCAATGAGCACGATCATGTCGTTTGGGTATCTAGGCAGCTTCAGGGGAAATCCATCAAAAGCTATAAGACATAAATATGAAAAGGATGAGAATTGAATGAAATAGCTACCAAACTGATTGATGGTTTCCATTTCTTTTGGGTTGAATCTCCTCTTCGGGCATCCTTGGAGTTTCCTACAAATCCTCATTGTAAATGCATGATTAACTTTGATATACTCTGCATAACTATTCTATAACTATAAGCATGGGTAAAACTCATAACTCTTCACATCATCTAGAAAGCTCTCTATTCTAGGAAGGCCCGACCATAATTGTAGGGAAGCTAACATATATATTAAGAAAGAAAACATGTAAAATGAATTGTAGAACTTTGCTACACTAAGGGCTCTGGATAAATGCTCACTTACCTCATATGCCCAGTCAATATACTGTGTATCTAAGCAAATTATTTGCACCAAAAAAAAATAATGTTCTACAAAATTAAGTGCTTCTACCTCACCTTTCAATTGATGCAAAAGGACTAGAATGTCCATGATCTTGGGCTTGAGATTAGTGCCAAAAAGGGTTTTAAGAACCTTACTCTTAGCTCCCCTTGGTTTATAAAACCAAGATCTCAAAATCTCTTTCTGCCATACCATTTTCTTTAAAGAGAATTCTGACATAACTCCTCCTACTGTCAATTTAGAGAATTCTTCTTGCTCTAGAATTTGGAGACAATTGACTACTACTTGCTGATCAATTGAGATTAACACTGTTTGATCAGGTAGTAAGATTTTCTTAGTATCTAGGTTGTAGTGATTGATACACTCAATGATTAGCTCTAGGGCTTGTACTGCTACTAAAATTTGGTTGCTTCTACCAGTCCACTTCCTTAGAGTTTCTCTGTTATGGGATGAATTAGTTTTTTCCTCAACCTTCTTTGAAAATCTTTCATTTTGAAGAAACGAAGTGAAGTGTCTGTGATATTCTACCATGTAGATTTGATTCCACTTAGTCCATCAAAATCGATGAATCTTGTTGCCATTTTGTTTGATATAGAAGTGAACTAAAATTCAACAATTGCAAATAGTGCAAGGAGTAAACCTTGTGACTTTGAGAGATTTTGAAAGCACTATTCAATACAATAGCATAATAGTTCAAAAGAGAAAGCAATAATTTGAAAATCCATTATGTTCATCTTTATATAAGAACCCTTAATCTATCTGTTGATTTTCACGATCCATGCCACACGAGAAAATTTAAGGATAAATCTATTGAATTAGTAAATGTGAGGGTTCTAATGGATTTTTCCCTATCTTTTCACTATTTTTGTTGGCCCAACGGTAACTTTCTTTAATTATAGACTTACCTTCCCACTTTTACCCAGTTTCGAAGAAATAGAGTCATAGTACTCCTTGGAAGAAAACCTGTTTGGCTGAATTCTATTTAAAATTCTTTCACATATATAACCAATTTGCTTCCACTACTTTCCCAAAGCAACTCATGATCAATTTTCCAAATAACCATGCTTGCAAGAGTGAATTTCCATTAGATGTGGAAAATTGCTTTCAAGGGTAGAAACCCCACAGAGGAGAAGGCAATCTCCACATTTCCACCTTTGTCTTTATTTTGCCTCCTATGCACAAATCACTTGACTTCAAGCATTCAAAAAATGTGAAAGAGACTTTGAAAGTGAAAAATGGGACCCATTGACTTACTTTACCTTTTTGCAAATGCCTTTTTGGAAAACTAACTTCTTGGTTTGAAGTTCGCCAAGGAGAAATTGTTTCAAAGTTTTCTGCCGAATCTTATTCTGATCATCTTAGCGAATTTTGAATGATTCCTATAGTAAAAATATGGCAATACTTGAATGATCAATCCATAATATAATCTTACTCTCCTTCTTCAATTTCATAAATTGTACTCATAAATCTTTACAGAGTTTCACCTTCAGTGGGCAAAAACCCGCTAAGGAGAAGATGAAACTAGATTTTTCGCAAGTTCAATTTTCTTTATGCTTAGATCAAAATAAATTGTGAGTAAGTTCAACTGAGATAACATAATCTAAGAATCTCCATCGAGAAAGGTTCTTAACTACCCACAAGACTCATGATGATAAGGAAACCCACCCAATTACGCAATGTGGGAGAAAGGAGAAGATGAAAACCTGATGGAGATACTTATCACTCAAGGAGGAATGGACCAACTAACTTGACCAAACTAGACATGATACAAGTTAAATTTCCACTTTGGCAAGATAGGTATAGGACGAAAAGTGGGGCAACATTGTGTTTGAGTTCTATGTAATGGTAGGTGGGTATTCTGTTAAACAAAATTAAGTATCAAATGCTATTTGGATAGGACATTTCAAAAGTTAAGGAATATGGAGAAACTAAAACACTTGATCATAAGATATTTTCTAACCAAATACTTGTCAACGAGGCTAGTTGATGTATACCATTCGATTTTTCTACCTGGAATCAATAAGTTACAATCAACCAAGTACAACATATTGACAAAAATATTAATAGATATCTACCTATTGCCCCTAAAACATTAGATCTAGCTTAAAACTCATCAATGACTACTCCATCTCAAAGAACCTCATATGCATCTCTTGGCCTCAATGTTTTCATGCCTATAGTGAAATGCACCTTATTTGATCATGGGCCATCTACTAAAATTTTGGTAACTTTAACCCATAAGAGTACTTTGTTTTTCATTCCTTCAATTCCTATTAATTTTCCTCTCAACAAAAAGCCTAACACTCTTGTAGCATATCTCACAACTGAAGAATATTTGAAGCCCACCTTACAAACTAAAGGTATATAGACAATAAAATTTTCTCTAACTTCATCAAAATCATAATTGGTAGCATTTTTGGGGAATATTCCTGGGGGAAGATTATAATCCTGTAATAACTCTAGCAATGGTTTTTGTGTTTTGCCTGCAAAATATAGATTGAATTAATATTTCAACCCATAGTTATACCAACATACAAATACAAAAGAATGTTCCAAAATAATCAAACACAACTGTATCTTATGATATATTACTAGTGATGCACTTGAAGTACAAATATTTTCAACCAAGAAAGAGAAATATGGAAGCAAATAATAGAGCTTTAACACTATCGCATTGTTAAGAAATTAAGATTCATGAAGGCATCTACTAAGCTTGCTTCTATTCATAGATTTTTCTCCAAAGATTCAAGTGAATGATGGGATGTCATCTCTTTTTTGTTCTGAACTTGTTGTGACACAAGATGAATGGAAACCTATCTAAGGGTTTCACTTTGGCTTGACTAAATCATTTTTCTGATCTTACTTCATTGAACTAAGGATATTCAAATGAACTCAAAATCTTTGTTGTTGTAATGTGTCCAAATGGAATGTATTATATATATATATATATATATATATATATATATATATATATATATATATATATATATAGGTTTTTTTTGGTGCTTGAGATTAACTCCACTACTACATACATTTGGTAAACAATTATTTTATGCATTCGTACGATAATCAATTGAAATTGTAGAAGCTACTATGAACTTGGGAATATTTATTGTGTGTGTGTGTGTGTTTAAGTTGTGATTGTCCTGGTAGACATGCATGCAAAATTAACAATATCAGATTTCCACTATCCATTTGTAATGCAAGTTCATTTTGGATTTGATTGTGTGTGTTTTTTAACATCATCATTTCAAATCACTCTCTGTAATCCATCATCAGGATGAGAGAGTGCAGGATGCATGCAAAATATCAAATTATAGTCAAGGCATGTGAACTATTTTATAGAATGCCTCAAAAAAATTTGACCATGCATTGGTCAAAATTTTGACCAATGCTTGGGTGTTTTCTACAAAATATTGGTCAAAATTTTGATGAATGCTTGGTAGAAACCACACCAAGAATTCTGAAAGTTTCGACCAACGTATTGGTTGAAAGTTTGACCAATGCCTGATAGTTTTCTACCAAGCATTGGTCAAAAATTTGACGAACACTTGGTAGACATTACACTAGGAGTACTAAAAGTTTTGACCATTGTATTGGTCAAAATTTCAACCAATGCCTAGCAATTTTCTACCAAGCTTGGTAGAAATTACATCAATAATTTTAAAAGTTTTTGACCAACATATTGGTCAAAATTTTGACCAAACAGTAAGTTGGTCAAAATTTCTATGAGAAATTTTTTGACCAACTTGGGTCAAAATTTTGACCAATATTCGTCGAAAAATGATGTTAAATGTACTAGTGTATATTCAATAGGAACAAGGAGATTCGAGTCATACTTTAGTCATTGAGTGAATTTGTAAAAATCTAGATGATGAGGGAGAATGGGTCCCTATTATTGATAGGGAATTCTATAATTTGTCTCCATGTAGCACAAATTCTTGAAAGTATGAATTTGATTCTTTCTTAGAAGCAACTATAGACAAAGATATAGATCAAGTTCATGTCTATGAAAATCAGCTCAAAGTAGGTGAATCATCTAGGTTTGTATTGGATTTTCTATAATCTGTCTCCATGTAGCACAGATTCTCGAAGTATGAATTTGATTCTTTCTCAGAAGAAACTAAAAACAAAGATGTAGATCAAGTTCATGTCTATGAAAATCAGCTCAATGTAGGTGAATCATCTAGGGTTGTGTTGGATGAGTCTCATCCTACTAGTGTTAATGAGTTTTCAATTAATGTCATTAGAACTCAAAGCTATTCAAACACACCTATGGACAAAGCCACTTGAGGTCTTGAATTACTTGTCCAATAATTTGATGACTATACCATGAATGCCATTGAATCCACCACATCTCTTTCACTCACCTATCCTAAGCTCATAGACTAGAATCCAAATGCATCTAGTGAAGTCCCTATATTCTAGAATGACTAGGCTCTTGCCTACTACTTAAAAATTTTCAAACCAATAACATCCTCCACCTACAAATAGAGTGTCAATATGACTAAAGCTAACATCAAATATCTCAGTCACACAATAAAAAGAAAAAGAAATAGAAGGTTTGATGGTGAAAACCACATTGTGGCAGTATCAGAACCTAAAATAGTAAAAATAAAAGACACATCCAAAGGTGAAAAACTCTCTAAGGCACCTAAGGATGAGATATTTGATGCACTTCCTATTCATTTTCAAGAGAGATCATCAATGTTGATAGAGCCAACACAACCAATCAACTTGGGAACAAAGGAACAACCTTACATGATACACCTTGCACAATCTTTATCTATAGAAGAGAAAGAGGAATTTATTTCCTTCTTTCAAGAGAAAATGATAAATTTTGTGTGGATATACTCATACATGCTTGGCTTGGATCTTGATCTCATAATGCACCATTTATCTATTGCATCAGGAGTAAAACTAGTTAAATAGAAGCTTAGGAAAATGCATCCTCATTTTTTATTACTTGTTAAAGATGAATAGTAAAATCTTCTAAAAGATGGTTTCATTCATGCTATCAACTACACTAAATGGATATCTAACATTTTTCTGGTCTCCAAACATAACAAGTCTATCTGAGTTTGTATAGATTTTTGAGATGTAAATTTCACATGTCTGGAAGATGATTTTCCACTCTCCAACATTGATATGATAGTGGATATGACAATAGGATATGAAATTTACTCACTCATGGATAGTTTTTCTAGTTATAGTTAGATTAAAATTGCACTAGAAGACCAGGAGAAAACTACTTTAACTTGTGCATGGGGAACCTTCTGTTGGAATGTGATGCCATTTGGTCTAAAAAATGTTGATGCCACATATCAAAGGGCAATTAAAACCATCTTCCATGATATGACGCATAAGATGATAGAGGACTATGTGGATGATACCTTGGCTAAGAGTACACAATGCAATACTCATCTTCAATATTTGGGACCCATCATGGATCGTATTGAGAAGTTTAGTCTTAGACTTAACCCCAAGAAATGTGCATTTGGTGTCACATCCAAGAAACTACATGGCTACATTATCTTTGTAAAAGGAATCGATGTGGATCCAAAAAAAAGTTCAAGCAATCATGGACATGCCTCCACCTTGTAATATCAATCAAATGAGGGGCTTGCAAGGAAGACTTCAATCCATTCACAGAATCATCTCACAACTAGCAAATAGGTCACAACCTTTCACCAAGACTTTGCATAAAGCTGTGAAATATGATTGGAACAAAGATTATGATTAGAGTTTAACACCAATAAAACAATACCTTGCTAATCCACTGATCTAATGCCTCCTATCTATGGGAAGCCTCTTACTCTATAAATCTCAATAATAGGGTCATCTCTTGATCTCTTGCTAGCTCCGGAGGACAATGATAATAAGGAACAAGCTATCTACTATCTCAATCATACGTTAATTTATTATGAAATGAACTATAGCATCATTGAGAAAGCTTTCTTTACAATCATCTTTGCTTCTCAAGAGTTGAGACACTGCATACTTTTTCATACTATGTGACTTGTTGCTAAAATTAATCCACTGAAGTACTTACTTAGCAAGGGATCACTAACAAGGAGGTTAGCCAAATGGGTCATGATACTAAGTGAATTTGATATCACATATGTAGAAAGGAAGGCTATCAAAGAATAGGAAATTGCTAACCAATTAGCATAAGCACTAATGCAAAGTCTTCTTCTGTTGAACATTAACTTTCCTGATGAATCTATTTTAATGCTAACACATCAAACTTGGGTGATGTTATTTGACAACTCCTTCACACAAAAAGGATCTAGTGTTGGGCTCTCATTCATAATGCCACACAAGTATTCATATCCTCAGTCATATAAGATTTTTTTTCCTTGTACCAATAACATTGCAAAATATGAAGCCCTAATCAATGGCATGAATATTGTAGTTGAATGGAGAGTAGATGAATTGAATATCTTTGGTGATTCACAAATCCTAATCAACTAGCTCAATCATATCAAACTAGCTCAATAATGGGTTACACTTTTTTGCCTAAACTGACACTAAACTGTGAATTTTCAAGAAAACTTTCACATTCAGATGCAAATTTCCATTTAATGGTAAGGAATTTGAAGATCAAATAAATTAGAGTCTTTTAGGATTTTCTATGAAGATTCTAAATATATTTAAAAAAAAATAAAATTGAATTGATTTGATTGAATTAATTTTTCTCCCACGAAAATTGCTATGTTATAAAAAACCTAATGTTTAAAAAGTGACATTGTTTTTGACACACATAACTTTTTTTCTACAATAGATATCAATGTGATTCTTTTTAATTTGGTTTTTTAACAACCATACCAAAACCATAGAGGTGATCTAATGTCTTTATCCATAATATTTCATATTTTATCAGAGTTTAAAGTTGACCTAACACTAATTTGGACATACATGGCTTTTGACACATGTAACTTATTATATATTTATCCAAATTCAAAATTTATTTTTTTGATTGAAAGAGAACTTGAATATGAAGACTGTAGTTATTTTTCAAAAAAATTATTCTCTCATATACTATTTTTCCATGAGCGTTCTATATATAGGTTTATTTTTTATAATGAACCTCAATTTAATTAACATAAAAAAATGGATACTTAAAAAATTCAAAATGTATCAAATCCATATTCATTAGAAAGCTCATTCCAAGTACTTGTGTCATGGAAAATTACATGTCTTAAGTTCTCCATCTGAACCTAGCAATTGAGCCTGGAAGCCATGAAAACAACTGAGAATGTTATAGACTTTGTAAAAGCCATCTACTTTACTAGTTTCGATAGAAACTAACTTTCTATCAAAACTTTTTTAATCCTTTTGATAGAAACTATTTTTAGTTAGTTTCTATTGAAACTAATAAGGCTGAGTTTTCATGAAAAAAATAGTTTCGATAGAAACTAAATAGTTTCTATAGAAACTAATTTTTAAATAGTTTCTATAGAAACTAATTTTTAAATAGTTTCTATCGAAACTATTTAGGATGAATTTTTCCTATTTAGTTAGTTTCAATCGAAACTACCATCAAAAGTAGTTTCGATCGAAACTTTTATAGTTTCTATCGAAACTAGATGATTACTTTCTATCGAAAGTTTTTGGGCAAAAAAATCGGCTTTCACGATTTTGGAGGAATTTCTTCCTCCGAAAAAGTGTAACCCACTATTGTGGGTTCACCTACAAAGGATGATAAGTTGATACCCTATAAGTCAATGGTGGATGATCTAAAGAAATAATTTTCTCATGTCACTTTTCAAAAAATTCCTTGGGTGGACAACAAAGTGGCTGATGCAATGGCTACTCTTGTTTCCCTGCTATAGATGCCTGATAATGATCTTTGACATGAGTTTCTGGTGGAGAGTTTACTCTACCCTACCTATAATTCCCATGAATCTTAGATGATATGCTCTATTATAGGACATGATTCATCCCATTGCCATCATATATACTCTTACCTACATGACCAAACAATTTTGGACAATCTAACTAGGAACAAAAAATGTAACCTTTTTCGTGATGCTTCACAATATGTTATTATTGTTGACAACTTGTTTAGGAGAGGTCTAGATGAAACACTTCTTAGGTGTCTAGAATCCAATGAGTCCAAATGCACATTAAAAAATGTACACGAGGGCATTTGTCGATCTCACTCTAATAGCTTGACACTAGCTCATAAACTTATCAGAGATGGTTACTATTGGCTGAATATGGAGTAAGAGGCAATCAAATATGCCAAGTCTTGCAAAAAATTATAGCTCTATGGTAATCTGCTTCACACTCTAGCCAAGGAGCTAATTCCATCTATCAAGATTTGGCCATTTCAACAATGGGCCTTCAATCTAGTGGGTCAGATTCATCCATCTTCTTCAAATGGACATAAGTTCATTATTACAGCTACATACTACTTCACTAAATGGGTAGAGGTAGGCCCTTTCTTTGCAAAAAATGAAAAAATATAGCTCTATTCAATATGAATTACATCATGTGTAGATATGGCGTACCATCCTCCATCAATATTGACAATGGGGGAAAGTTAAAAAAGAAGGATCTTAAAGAGTTGTGCTCAAAGTTCTGAATCAAGCAACATTAGTCTTCTATTTATTACCCCCAGGTAATGGACAAGTAGAAGTATCCAACAAGGCTATCCTTAAGATATTACATCTCACAATAAACAAATTTGAAAGAGATTGGCACCTTCAGATTAATCCAACTTTATGGGCTTACGGAGCAAGTATTAAAACTCCAACGGGAAGAATACCTTTTGCTTTGATATATGGAATGGATGTTGTTCTTCCAATTGAGGTCGAGATTCCTACTTTGAGAATCTCTATGAAAGGCTTCATTATTGAGGATGACTATAGAAAATCTTAGCTTCAAGAGCTAGAATTTTTTTATGAACATCAAGAAGTGGCATGTGATCATCTTTGAGCTTACTAGAAATGCATTTCTAAGAGCTACAACAAGAAAGTCAAGCCACGTGACTTCCAAGTGGGTGATCTTGTCTTAAGGGAAAACCCTAAAAATCAATAACAATAGGTACAGAAAGGGAAGTTTGAACTCGATTGGCTTGGTGCATACATAGTTACTATAGTGTTTGGATTTGGTGCTTACCAACTTTCTACAACTGAGGGAGAATTGATCAAGAAGTCAATGAATACTCTTCATCTGAAGAGGTTCTATAGCTAACATGCTTTCAAAATCTCTTTATATATACTTAAAAGTCTCAAAAAAATCATTATCTTGGTGAAAACCTAGCAATAGGCACCTTGCTAATACCAAAAAAAGTGAAAAAAAATAAAAAAAAATTTAAAAAGAGAAAAAGAACAAAAAATTTGAAAAACAAAAAAAAGTGCCATTGATGAAAACCTGGAAAATAGGCATCATGGTAGCTAAAAAAAAAAAGAATCTTTGCCAAGAAGGTGAAAACCTGGTAAATAGGCACCTCTTGTTCCAAATTCTACATCTTGCAATGCATCTTCTAGCTCATGTGAAATTTTTTTCTTACTTTCATTTGCTACCTTCACTCATGCATCCATGGATTGAATATTGTCATAGCCTCAGGAGCAACACCCTATAGTGTCATAAATGATCTCTTTCATGTCACTCACCAGTTGTTCTAACTATGTCTGCCTACTATCACTTATATCACTACAGAGATTCCTTGTGAAGAGAATCTCTTAAGCTTCATTCACTAGTTGTTCTAACTAGGTTTGCCTATTGTCACTCATGTCACTACAGAGATTCCTTATAAAGAAAATATCTTAAGCCTCAATCACTAGTTTTTCTAACTACACCTATCTACTGTCACTCAGATTCCTACTAAGGTTCTTCTCACTAAAGATTCCTCTTTGATGTCATTCACTGGTTGTCCTAACTAAGTCTGAATACTATCATCATGCTACTGAAGAGATGTCTTTTACATATGTTCTAAATATTAACACTTGACATCAATTCTATAACAATGATACTGAAATGAAAACATTCATACTATTTGAAATATGCTGAGCTTTTCTTTCTTTGTTTTGATTTTTCTTTATCATTTCCCTTTGAGCAACTTGATGATGTCTCTTTTGACTAGATAAGAGAAGATTGGGGACATGATCTTTTCTTTTCTTTCTATTTTATGGTCAAGTTCCAAAGATCTGAAGCATCCATTTAAAAGGGGTGTCCACTATAAGAGCTATATCTCATATTGGATGGTCGTGTGTACCTCGACTCATTTTATATGCACTCTTCCCTGAGGTTGGTTTTTTTTCATTTATTGTTGAGTGAATTATCTATGCTAATGTAAATACTAATACACATCTTGTTAAGTAAATCTATGGGTCACTATAAGTATACATAACACACTTTTGTCTTAGGTTATGAATGCAAGGGTTGTTGTGGACATAATCTTTACTAAATACTTAGCATAAGAAGGATCTCTCATGTGTCTGGTGTATCTACACACAAGAAACATTTTAGTCATCCTAGCATTTATTCTATGATGCTTATGTTAGCTTGCTACATTAAAAGGGACAAATGTTTTGGTCATTATGGCTTCCTGTGCCTTAATGCTTACGTTTAATCCCAACAAAACTAAGACACATGTCATATTCATATTCCCATGATAACAATGTCAGTGTGAATTGTATAAAATTTGTGGGTCTAACTAAACACTCTTTGATGATAATTTTATGAGTTTAGTAACTAGACCTTGGGATGCATCTAGCATAGGATTACATTTCATACTCCACTTGCATAAGAGCACATGCTAATCACTAATTTACTTGCATCTTTCAGCATGAGAGGTTGTCAGTTTCTTCAAATTATCATGTTTCTTCATGATTGTACAAATGATTGATTAATCACCCTCTTGGCTAATTTGGCTGGTTTGAACTCATTTTCAAGAGCAAATTCAAAATCTGACACACTAACACAACTCAAATTCACACTTAAAATTTTTGGGACTGACATGATCGAATGTTTGTGTCGTCTAATTTTTTTTCTAATACTTTATGAATCTTGGAATATTTTCACATCATATATCTCTTTAAATTCTCCATTTTTGAAAAAGTCAACTCAAGTCAACCCTGGCCAATCTTGGTCTTTTGTACCTTCAAATCACTCTGAATCAACTCCAAATTTTCTTTAGATCCTTTTTATCTCTTCTACATTCTTCTGTATCTCTGATTTCTTCAATATCTCTTGATATTCTGCTTTGCATCACTTTTTGGTGTGTCATCTCTCAATTTTGCTCCTGACGAGCTGGGATGATTACATCAGTGAATATATCAAAACTGGCTTTAATTCAACTTGAATCTTATGTTCTCATCACTCAGGGCATCTTGTTCCCCTCTATCTAGATTCATATGCCATCTATATTATCTTTTGATCAATTGATCGATCTTATAATAGTTCTTGTCAGAGTTTAATGGATAGGTATTGAAACAGTCTAACCCTAACTCCTGAGGATTAAGTCTCATTTTGGGGATGATTCTATGACTCATGATAAGTCTTGTTATCTTTTATGGACCAATATTCAAGTTTTCTATTTGGATTTTAGGGGATTAAGCTCCATTCTAGAGATAATTCCTAATTCTTGTTGAGGGTTAAGCCCAGTTTTGGAAATAATTCTACTTCTTGTTGAGAATTAAGCCTTGTCCTGAGGATAATTCTAAGCTCTTTCTTTCAATCACTATTTAATGGATGGGAATTGAGATAGTATAACCCTAACTCCTAAGGATTAAGCCTCATTCTATGGATAATTCTATGAATCATGATTAATCTTGTTAGCTTGTAATGGATAGGTATTGGGACAGTCTAACCTTAACTCTTGAGAATTGAGTCTCATTCTAGGAACAATTCTATGAAGTTTTCAAATCATTGTTTTTCATATCGGTTTCTAGGTGTTCTATTTGGATTGCCTAAGGTTAAGCTTTGTTCTGGAGATAACCTTAAAAAGCTTATCAATGAGTCTATGTATCATCAAATTTTTGAACCAATCTCATTTCTTAATCTATGCTTCATAATTTTGATTTCTTTGCAATGTGATGCTCACACATTTATTCAAAGAGGAGAAAATGTATACCCCAAAATTGGGATGTTGCCATGATAAAACCAATTCTAGTCTATTTAATCAATCTTAAAGTCCTATTGTACTAGGAAATTTTGATTTCAACAATTGCTACTTGACATAAGTGTCAAATGCAAAAAATCTGCATTAATTATATGCTCTATTTAATTCCTAAGCCTAATCAAATTAGCAAAGGTAAATCTATTAACTAATTTAATTTAATTATGAGTCATGGCACTTTAATTGAATTGAACTTACCCCTTTTTGCTAATATACATTAAGGGATTAAATGTATTTGATTTAATTAAATATATCCTCATTTTAATTATTGAGTTTAATTATTTAATTAATTAAGATTATTCATTTATGAGGTCATATTCAATTTTATTAAATCAAATATACTCTCCAAATTCTCTCTTCAGTTTGGAATTGGAAACTCTAAGTGAACTGGAATTAGAAAAGGAATTGAAATAGTTAACTCTCCATTACACTCATAATTGAATTAGTTAACTTTATTTGCACAGGGAAGTTTTCCATTCTAACTAAATCTCATTTCTAATCTCGACTGCTCATTTTATTTGATCTTTATTGTTGATCAATTCTAGAATTATATTTAAGAAACCCTCAATTCCTCATTACAAGGGGTTGCAAATGAATAGTATCAAACTTATGTTGAATTGATTACTTTTGCTATTCTTGCATATTAATCTCATCTAGTTTAATTCATTCATTTAGATTAAAATGCTCTCTTTATTTCTAGATTAATTTGTATCTCATATAGATTAGCTATTGTATCTCATTTAGATTTAAAATCCTTCATTCTAGATGTTTGGTTGCTAGCTTCTCGATTTGAGAGTGAATAGCAAAATCAATCTAGTTAGGAGGCAATAGATTGACTTGTTAGGTTTTTTTGGATGAACAATCTCATGTTCATTCTAGGATAATTCTTCATAGAATGATCATATTGAACTATGGTTAATTACATTAGGCCATAATTAGCACTCACAATATGCATTTTTAAATTGGTATCATACTTCTTTAGGATCTATAGGTAAAGTATTAGGAATTTTATAACCATTAACAACTGAATCAAAAACATCAATACTAATAGATAAAAAATATGTTTGCATTACTACTTTCCAAAAAGCATAATATGATCCATCAAAATTAGGAACCTTTGAAGAACTATCTTGAACCATAAAATGTAAGTAGTCCACTCAACCAAAATCTATCTAAAGTTGTTAAACTTGATGTAGGGAACTAGGCTTTGATACCACTTGTTGGAATACAAATGTCACTGAGACGGGGGGTGGGGGTGTGTGTGAATTAGTAGTTACTTGAAACTTGTTCTTTTTAAAGTTTTACAATTATAACATATGTTTATGAAACATGAACAATAGAAGAAAAAGAAAAAAGTACATAATGCTTATAGTATAAAAATCCTTAGGGTAAAAAAACACTTTGAATTTAAAACTTTATTGGTTTCCTGGGAAAATCTTTTAGAGCTACAGCTCTGGGAAGCACCAACACCTTGTTTTAGTAACATCAATTTCAAGGAAGACCAACCCCTTACACCTAAGTACCAACTTCATGAATACAAGAAGTGCCAGCTTCCAAAATGAACATATGAGATATAAAATCAAAGGGTCATCTCAGTTACAATACAAATTATGGATCACTAGTTTCAACTTCTTGTTGAAAACATAATATAAGATATGCTTCTATTCTTCTCTCTTACTGATTCATTTACATAAAAAATTGCACAAAAGTATAAAAGCCTCCTTTAATGAATTTATTAGATGATGACATGTATAATCAGATCCAAAACTAAATATATGAATGCAATAAGATGACTTGAATTAAAGTCTTTCATACTATCAACTTTCTTGAAGTGACAAACCCTTGTTTCTCCTCAAAACATCAAGTATCCAAATATGTTTTCTTTTTTCCATTAAAAAATCTGATCAAATACATGAATAAAGAAGAAATATATAACCCTTCTTCTACCTTTGATAAAAAATTTCAATAAAAATCAAATCATAAATAGGAAAATAGAAACATAAAGCATTACCCTCTTATTTGTTGTTTAAAATATGCTCACGAAATGTTCGGTCTACAAAGAATTCTACAAAAATCTTGCAACTTCTACCAAAACCACCCATTGGAAATTTTAGAGGAATTTATCTTCTACTTATAAACCAAAAAATTCAACACTTTGGAGACATGTACATACCCCAAACTTCAATTAGACCAAATTGCTCAAAACTACTAAAATAGTCATAACAATTTGGTAATTTCTTCTGATAAACAAAGTTTTTCTCTTTTTGTACATGTATTATGCAAACACTAACAAAGAATTTTTTTATCTAATTCAATAAACTTTCCAAAAAGGTATGATAGTTGGGGTCTAACAGATAAAAAACCGTATCAAATTTTACATAGACCAAACCTATTTTTTGATAATAGTTTTTTGTAGTGCCTGCCCCTAGATCACATTTCTTTTATCATTGTCAAATTTTTTTAGGTTGATTTTATGTATTGATTAGTTTAGAGATATTGGATTTACAATATTATGATATTATTTCATGTTTTGGATTACACATATACTTGTTGATTTCATTTCACATGACGTTAATGATGTCTTAATGATTCCTAATTAGTAAATGTAGTTTCTTTTGTAACAATGTTAGTGTGATGTATTTAATGATGATTATGTTGTATTGATAGAGATGCATTATTATATGTACGCATTTGATCTTAGATTTGTGATTTTTATACTTACCTCATACTTGCATGTGTATGGTGTGCGTGTTTATTTTATCTTTCTGTTTGACGTGTTTGATGTGGTTAGGGGAGGGAGTTGTAGTCACCCACTAGTCGGGATCTACACGATGAACCACTCCCCGCCATTGTCTATTTAGTTTAGATATATTATATACGTGTACATGCTCGTCTTTTATGTAGGATGTAGGTACTGGGCATCGACTTCCCTGAATTGCCAGGATGAGCGTGCCCTATTACAAATACTCAAATGGTGAGAATGGGAAGATAATGATCAGGTCCAATCCTAGCCATAGCCTAAAATACTTGTCCTACAAGGAGGACTCGTAACAGACTGTCTACCCTTTTTAAACCCATGAGTATTTTGTGCGTATGTTGTTTTGTGAGTCTTTGATGAATTTCTATTAATTAAGTCTAATTAATAGATTAACTTAATAATTTAATTTAATAAAAAATTATTATGATATTATGAATATTTAATTATATTTAATTAATTGAGAAATTAATTAAATAGAAAGAATTGAATTCGAAGATAAAAGCTATAAGAATAAATTTAGAACATGATAATATTTATTTAATGTAATAATAATATATTTAGAGTTTATTTTTAAATAAATGCTAAATATTATTGTTATTTAAGTTAATAAATATTTATCGAATTAAACATTCAAAAATAAATTAAAAAGTGAAAAGATATTAATTTATGAAAAAGATTTAAGTTTTCATGATGCGTGTATGAGTTTAAAATATAAGAAATTAATTTAAAAGATAAAATATGTGAACTTGATTAAGATATTTTATTATAAAGTGCACATGAGATTAAAGTTATAAATTAACTTAAAAGTGAAGACAAGTGGAAAGTTAAGTAAAGTAATTTAATGAGTCACTTAAGTGCATGAAGGAATAATAAAAGAATATCTTAATTTAAAAAGAAAATTAATTCTGCATGAATGAATTAATTAAATAAAATAATTATAATTTTAGAGTTGTGGAGACAGAAACCCTAAAAGGTAATTAGATTCTTTATTAGAGGGTTTTCGGGTCATTATTGGGGACACAAGTTTTTCAAACACAGGTTTTAGGGAACACACTTTTGGAAAGGGGAACAAAGAAATCTTTGGAAGCTTGGAAGGGTTTGGATTAGCAAGGGTTTCACCAGATTGTTAGCATCAGATCAAGGTAGGGTTTGTGAACCATTGTAGAAATACTTCGGATCTCTGTCTTCTTTGTGCTTGTTGAAAATTGATTTCTCAAATTTTGTTGTATGAATCTTGCCACCCTTCGTTCTAAATCTTTAGCTATTTGATTCCATCTGTGAATCCGGATTGAAAAACTATTTAAATAACCTCGTTCTGCAATTGAAAGAAATTAGTAATAAATCGAGATCTAGGCTTTTGAATTAAATTGGAATTTAGAAATTTAAATTTAGAAAGGGTTTGTTTGTGGAAATGAAAATCTTATATTGAAAATTCAAAGGGTTCAATTTATTTATTTATCTTCCTATCAGGCTAATATCGTAAACGTTCTTAAAATATATGTATAGGAATTATTTAATAAAGTTTATATAATCATAAATTTTATAAAATAAACCAAACTCTTTATATAAAAAAATGTTTTACAAAACTTTTTAATAAAAATAAATTTAAAAAAAATAAATTAAATTTTATTTTATTAATTATTGGGGAGGGGTGGTTTAACCAACCCCTAACCCCCCCTTACTTGTACATTGCAAGAAATTGCTGTATGCAGTCGTACCTGTGACTGCAGTCGCAGGGCCGACTGCGACAGCAGCCGTGCGCTGTGATTTCCTAAGTGTAGACAATGATTGTAATAATCGCTTGGTAATATGTTTTAAAAACAAAACTTTTTATATGTATTGGTTTAGATTCATTTTTTCATATGTGAATTAATTAATTTTTATAATATAAATTTGAATGTAAGTTTTATTAAATTTTTTAATTATGTTTATTATTTATTAATTATTAAATGTTATTTATCAAATGTATCTTAATCATGGTTTATTAATGTTACTAAATTAATTAATGATTATTAATATTATTTGGAAAATTTTGTTAATAGATATTAATAATTAATTAATTATTAATTAATAGATAATTAATAATTAATAATTTAGTAAGGTAAATTGGTATTAGGACTAATTGGTATTAATAATTAATAACATAATTATATTTATTATTTAAAAATTTATTAATGAACTTGGGATTATTTTATAATCAATTAAATTATTATTTTATCTTAATAAATGATTATTAATATATTTAAGCCAAGATGCGATTTCTTTTACTATAAGAACGAGATAGGGTTTAATTTAATAGGTTAATGGAGGAACTCTTAGTATCACTGGGAAACTTATTTACTCGAAAACATGTATTAAATTGGAGATTTAAATCTTAATTCAAACAAAAATATGAGTGTATTGTATGAGTAGTACTGAGAATTGTATACACTTGAAACGTACATTGAACACAAAATTGAAACTTTACCCTATTGTGTATTATCAAATCAAACCCAACTATGAACTGTATTGTTTGTTTGTAATATCTATGCTTTCAGATTTTGGAGTCAAGTAGGTGTTGACCAGTCTAGGACGTACACCAGAGGTTTTGTGGGATTCATGTTATACCAATTATGTGGCTAGTTGTCATGATGTGTTATGTTATTCAAATTGAGATTATATTTATGAGGTTTACTTTATGAGGTTTACTTTATGAGCATTTATGTGTACTTGAATGGGAGAGTCATCTTATTATTAGGTTGCCTGTTAAGGAACCGAGTTTGATCTTTATGGGTGTTGTGGTATGGGACACAACTATGTGTTTATGTGCTTAGGAGAGGTTGTCTAGGTATGTAACTTGGGAGTTGCTTGCATAGGGATCCAAGACCCAAAGTGGTCAGTACCAGGGTAACCTAATGCAAGTTATGTAATAAGTGATAATCTAGTAATTAAAATTTATGGGGGGAAACACACTAAAAAGATAAGTTAGAGATTTTTGATCTACCCATGCCTTGAGTGCTTGTATAGACTAAGGATGGGAATGAGATGAGTGCCTCATCTTCTTGAGAGGGCTTTCTAGTTTTCCATATGTGTGATTTTGAGGGTCCGGGGTTCAGAGTAACCAGTCCAAGGTAACTCAACGCTTGAGGGTCCGGGGTCTATTAAGAGATCAGTCTAGGGTAACTCAAGCAGCCATGTGATGACACTCCCTAGTATGTAGCCTGAGTCTCCTCTGTAGATTTGTGTACCTGTTGGTGGTGTACTTATTGTTAGATGTGGTGTACTTATTGGTGGATGTGTTTATTGTGGTTATTTACTTTCATTGATGATGATTGGTGATTCATGGATGTTGTACTTTTGACATGTGGCTTTTGACTTAAGATGATTATCTTTCATTGACTTTATCTTATGACCTTGTTATTTGGTTTATACTTGGTTCATGTATGATGTTTGATTATGTGGTGTCAGTATTGGATTGAGTGTTCTTACTTTTGGTTTATTTTATCTTCTTGAGTAGTATGTGTTACCTTTGAGGTAGTTTTGGCTATTAGGGGTACCTTCCCTAGGAATGTTTTATGTTTGATAGTTGTATGTGGATCGTTCATTATCTTCCCTGCACGGTGGGAGTGGAAGCCTGACTAGGTAACCATGCGGTTGGGTGGTAGTGCCTTCTTACCATTTGGGTTCCCCTTTACATTGCCAGCTGTTGGATGTTTGTGCAGAAGATGTACCTTTATCCTTCTTGTTTCTTATCTCGGAGACTTCTTTTCTGATGATGTATATCCGTTATCATGTATCCTGATGTATTGTATCTTTTCTCATATACCCTGCGACATGTGCAGCAGATGTTATTTAGTGGATGTACTTTCATTGTATTAGATATACTTATGCTTTTCTTATGCGATTATGTATCTGTTACTTCTTTATGATCTTGAGACATTGTACTTGGAACTTAAACTAATTAATTTAAAACTTATTAAATGTGACTCAACGTAAAGGAATCCTTGAGGAATTGAAACTATATCTGTAATTGCATATGTGTATTTGATGTGTATGTTCATATTGCTTCCGCATTAATGTTATCTTGATGTTGCTTAAACTTTTTTTAAAAAAATAGTTCAGTAAACATTGTAACATGTTAGGTTTAATTCTCTTGGGTTCCCGAGCAGGGCGTTACATTTTCTTATCCAATGTAACCATCAAGTGTTAATTGTATAACACTTAAGTGTTTGTCTGTCTTGAATATGTTTTGAAAAATATTCAAGGACATCAAATAATATAATTACATGATGTTAACCATACCATATGCTCATTATAATTGCATGGAAGAATTATTGATATCAATGACAACAATCAAAGACCAAATACCAAGGGTTCAACAAAATGTAGATCTAGGTTATATTGCATAAAAGAAGGTAACCAATGCATTGAATATTTATTCAAGAATCTCAATTATAAATTAGAATGTAAAAATAAAATGGTTGCTATGAAGGATAGATATGATGATCTTCATTTTGATCCTTCTAACGTATGTAATATTTTCAAACAACTTTATTAAAGTGTCTTCAAAGATGATCAATTAAAGGATATTCAAAATTTAATTGAGGATATTATATTCTTAATCAAATACATTCTAACTATAGTTTTAATCTAGATTAAAAATTCTTTCTTTGGAGGAGTTGGGAAAAACTCAATTTTCTACATCCCCTTATAAATTCAAGCAACATTTTCTCCCTTTGAAATTTCATCAAAGTATGTAGAATCACATTTAGGAAGACTTTTATTACTTATATATTAAGGTCTTTCAAAGAGGACCTTTAGGCTCAACCATTAGAATTGACAATGCTTCTCCCAAAGGGGAAAATGATTTTTTTTTCTATGATTGGTATCACATAATGCTACTTAATACCTCTTATAATATTTTTTGAAAATACCTAGCTATGGGGGTTTAACTTGCGAGGAAGAGAATTTTTCAAGATAAACAAAAATGTTTATTGTTCATAACTATACTCTCAAAAATCTAATATTAGCTTGATAAACTTTTGAATGATTAAAAAAAACTACTAAATACATCGTTCTTGTCAAGTTTATTATTTAGGAAGGCATATGATAGGATTCAATGGAATTTCTTTATCAACATACTTTAGTGATTGGAGTCTCTACTAAAATATAAGCTCATGTTTAAATGGTTTTTCAAGATCCTAATGCTTGGATTATTATCTTTAATAGGATAAATTTAATCATTTCCCTTTTCACTAATCCATTGAACAAGAACTTCTCTTAGATCGATAAATTAATGTGCTTACTAATGATGCATTCTCTTATATGCATCAAAGTGTAAACAAAATGACCATCATATTAGGAATTTTCATCCCACAAAATAATGTTGTTTAAACTCTCATTAACTAAATGACAATTTATCATTCTTATAAAATTCTTTAAAAAACATTTCCAATGTGATAGATATTTTTGGGTGGTATTGTGAGGTTTCTAAATCTAAGATTTATAATGATAAAATAAAACCTTGAATGATTCAAGCAAGGAATATTCCTCACTCAATAACCTGAGAGTGGAAACAAATAAAATGTATCCAACACACACACACACACATGTGTATTTATGTATGTATGTGTGCATATGTATATTTGTGTGTGTGTGTGTGTGTGTGTCTATATATATAACCTTGATGCTATCAAATTTGAAGAATATAATACCTTCTCCAAATTTAATAGCATCAACATTTTCAAATACTTATCTCCATCTTAAGAACTTTGAATGGTCAATTCCCACTATAAGAATATTCTAATGTAATTGGATCCTTTATGGCTATAGAACTTGAGATGTAACTAATTCTTATATAGAATTGACTAGTCCTTACTTAGACCCCAACTTTCCTTCATGAAATAAATATTATATCCTTGTCAAGGATGCTCCTAGGTATACATTGTACTCACAATTAGACAATGACAATAGACAACTTGATGATGATGTTAGTGAGTGCACAAGGTTTGAGGTCACATTTTTGGAAAGTTGTAAAGACTATGAGACAATGGTAATTTCTAATTAAGAAACTTGATGTAAAGTTTTGTAATATCTTAATAAGGTCCTATTATAATTAATTGGCAAATCCTCAAGGTCAGCTCAAGGAATTATTTTGAGGATATGGTATAAAGGAAGGTTATTTTCCTTTTGATGAGGTGTGACATTGAGTGTGTTGGTGTAAATAAGTATTTACTATTTACATTTTAATTAAGTTTACTTAGGTTAATGCATTATTTAATTATTTATTAGTTAGTCACCTAGGATTATGCGTACTCTTATGAGTTGTCATGTTGAAAACACAAGAGTTAGCACTCTAATTATGCACATGGTGTCTACAACATAGGAGTTAGTACTTTATTTGAGCACATGGTGTCTACAACATCTCTACATGTGAGATACCTTGTCATACTTATCCTCTCATTGATGCATGTATATTCATGCACAATGGACGATGTGTGCTTAGTTGTCATGCTTATCTTCTAGCACCTTCTAGAGACATTGTAGATGCATCTTATAGGCCTTTATATACATGCACTCCTAGTGTGTATGTATGACATAATAGAGAGAATTCTCATTATTGTTATTCTGATCATACCTTGTTGGTCTACTGTTGTGCTTGTGCTTGAGTTCCTTGATCTTGGGTGATTTTTCCCTAAGAAAAATTCTTACATGGTATCAGAGCTTTGAGAATTTCTCTTCACATAGCCATTTGAGACCATTCTTGCTTCACCTCTCTAAGGACACCTCAACTCAGTCCAAAGTATCCATAGATATTGGGAGCATCTAGAGCCAAGGCAAACCTCACTATTGCATCTAGAGCATGGATTTAGTGAAATCAACTATAAATTTTCCTATGTTGAGCCATAGTTGATTTTGAGGAAAAAATTTTTTGCAAACTGACACTCGAAGGCCTAATTTGAAAATCTGGTATGATCTATTAGATCTACGCATTTGATTTGTTTCAAATCTGTAATTAATTTTTCTTTGCAATTATTTTTGAATTACTATTTTTTTCAAAAAAATTAGGCTGCCTATTCGGCCTATAGAGAATTTTTTTTGTAGGAACTGAGTAGTGAAACCCCAACACCCACAAAGAATATTCTCAAAATATTCTTTATAAACACAACATAACCGACATCAGACTAGGCAAATTGGTGGCCGAATCTCCCAACTCATGGCAACAATTTCATTTCATTGGTGGCCTTTGTTTTATTTACATGTCAAGGTGTTGAGTATTTAAATAATGAAAAGTTTCAATCTCGCATCGATGTGGGATATCACCCACAACTTTAGGTGGCATTAAACTTTCATCGGTGGAAATTTTCTAACTGCCCACCAGGGATTGCAAACTTTCTCTGACCTGTCCAAAATCTCTGGTGCCTATTCATTGATGCTGGCAATTTCAACTATTTTGGCAGTTGCCAACTATAGATTATTGATGCCATGCTATAGATTCATGATGTCACACACATTGGTGCCAACTCAGTGACACCACACAATAGCCTCATCCATGTGAACCATGCAGAAGAGTCCCTCCATGTGGCATCCTACCACATCAGTGACCCATCATCGACATGTCAATAGCCTAATAATTGCCACATAGGATAGTATGCCCATGTAGGCTAGAAATGTGTCACATCCGTATAGTGATGTCATCCAAGGCCATTTTTTGCTAATGTTAATAGTTCACTATCTTAAAATTGATGGTCATCTGACAGTCATTAGGAGAGAATAGAACTGCTACAATGGTTGTTTGACTATCAAATTTAACCTCATAGTTTTCTCATTAGACCCCTTTTTAGATTTAATTTTGATTTGAAAATCTAACTTTGGGAGGCCATATCTTAGTTATCCAGACTCCAAGTCAAGTACAATTTTTTTATATTTTGCCTAGAATTTCTTGAACGTTTTAGTGTGATATTATTTTTTGGTTTTAGTAGATGAATTTGTCAAAAATTTCATCTTTTGGTCACTATACCTATTCAATCCTACATTTTATAACTTCAATTACTTCGTACAAGCTATCTAGACATATAAATAGGTTTTATTTTTTTGAAAGCATGTAATTTTTTGTCTACTTTCCATATTTGCAATCAAATTATATGCTTGTGTGGACAAAAATATCACTTTGAGAAATAGGTCCTTTCTTTGCTTTGTATTGCTTCACAATTGTTGTACATTGTAAAGTTCTAAATTTGTAATCTATAAGGAGGTTGTAAAAAGGCAAAATTAGAATCAGTTTGAGGGCTCTTGGTGGGACGTCATTTTCTTTTAAAATTTTATCTTTAGAATAATCGCTCCATGTGGTTCAAAATGTTACTTTTAATGGAACAATACTTTGAATACAAGATACTTCATTTTGAGAGCATATCTTTTGTCATTTTAGATCTTTGGAATCCTTTAGACTCAACACTGCATTCTACTCTTTTTTCTCTTTTCTCTTCTTTTTTTTGGTATCCTGACTACATTTAGATTGTGTAGTTAGAACATCAGTGTCATTTCTTGGATTTGATCTCTTGTGAACATTCCTTGCGTTCCTCTTTTAGAACTTTTAGAAAAACTCTCATGCCAAATCAATCATCTTAGTAACCTCTTGAGGAGACCCTTCTTGTTTGAACTAGTTGAAGTTTGGATAATCTCTCACCATCTTTGACTTCAAATCAACACCTAAAATAATCAAATCTTTAAATTTGCAAAGTTTTGAGAACTTGGTGGTTTAGGCCTCTGATTTCCAAATTGAGAGTCCCCTATTTCCACAAGAAATATCTGCCACTTGGTTGGTATAAGACACACAATCATCTAAATGTTTTGACAAAGAAATGCCTCTTCCTAAAAATGGAACCAAGAAGTGGTTAGTGAAATCTTAAGGGAAAATCTCAAGTACACCTTACCCCTAGGACTGACACAACTTTGAAAGGAAACACATGACTGAAATCAAACACAAAACATGAAAGCAAACACACTTGTAGGAATGAAAATCTAAGCTAAATGCATAAATGAAATCTAATTTATTTTTTTGTTTTATTTTCTTTTTTCTTTTTTTGAGCCCTTTACATGCCAAAAACAAAGAAAATATGAGAGAGAACATAGGAGGAAGTCTTCAGTTGAAGTGAAAGTGCATGGAGGTACCAAAAATAGAAGCTGGTCCTTCACTAGGCATGTGTTGGAGTTAAACTGCTATCAAAATGCGCTCCTGATGCATGGAAGGTGCTTTTTTTTTTTAAGGCTTCAAAATAATGCTTCAGAAACTACCCATTTACGGGAAAGGGAAGAAATTTCACCTATAAGGAACTGAGCCTAAAAGTGTTTTCTCCCAGAATTTTTGCGATTTGATAAGGGCCTGCCCATAAGCATTGAAACTTGGTATGACTACCTAGCTTTTCTTTTGCCTTATCCTAGTGTAGAAAAAGGTCAAAAATCCTAAATGATTTGATCATGGCCCTCTTATTGAACCATCTTTTTACAATAGCTTGATATTTAGCCATGTGCTCCAAAACAGTTGTTCATTTCTCATCCATTTCTAGGAGATTCATCAATTTGATTTGAATTTTGTTAGCATCTTCAACATATCCACTCATGAATTTCAAAACCAAAATTTTGAGATTGAGTGGGAACAAGATATTTCTTGTAAATAAGAAAATATGGAGAAGTCCCCAAGGCATTTTTGACTCTCACTTGATCCATCCACAAGGCATATTTCAATTGTGTATGCCGATCCTTAGGATTCTCGTTCAACAATTGTTTTATCACTATGATCAAGTTCTTGTTTGTAGATTCTTCTACCCCATTTCCTTGCAGGTAGTAATTTTAAGAGAACTTGATAATGATTTTGTTTTCAAATACCCACTAGGTCAAGGATGCAGATACAAATGCAAACCCATTATTGCACACAAGAGCGAATGGCATTCCAAATCTAGTAACAATGTATTCTTCCAAAAAGTCAGTCACCACCTTAGTAGTGCAATTTTTTAATGTCTCTACCTCTATCCATTGTATACAATAATCCATAGTTGTAAGGATGAATGGATGTCAATTGATGAGGGTGGATTGACTGGACCTATGAAATCCAATCCCCACTTTGCGAAGGGGCGCACCTCATACACTAATTGTAGGGGCATTGCTGGGTACCTTTCTTTGTTAGCACTGGTTTGACATATATGGCAAGAACACACATGCTCAAAAGTATCCTTGAATATTGAGGGTGAAAAGTATCCTAATCTTAAAATCATGTGAGTTGTTTCTTCTACAAAACCATGTCCTATACCATACTTGTCATGGAAATGTTCCAAGACATCCTTAATTTCTTCACAACCTAAACATTTCAGATAAATCCCTTCATAGTTTCTCTTGTACAACTTTTTGTCATGCAACATATAATGTAAGGAAACTCAGGTGCGGAAAAAAATTCTTACACTAATCTCTTAAGAGAAGTATGGTGCAAATCCTATTAAAAATATTTTCACTTACAGATTCAGTATCATGTAAACAACAATATTTCAGCCAAGCAAGCATAAAGAAAATAGGCAGAGAAAGAAACACATAACACAAAGATATTTTGGTGGGGAAAAACCTTTCAGTAAAACAACCCCACCCCTCTAGAACCTGCACAATGCATTATCTTCAACACAAGGTTACAATACACTTGCAATGCAAGTTCAATAGTGACAACAGAAGACTCCAGTAGCAACTCGCAGTACCAACAATACACTTTCTTGCATCCCTCCTCTTCACAACCCTAAAAACACTTATAACATGTACTTCACTTTAGGGCTACTCCCAAAGATAACCGTATTAGGGTTTTACCATTCTCCAAGAAAATAAGAACCCCAAAAAATTTCACTATTGGGGTAGAGTGTACAGTACTCAAATTTATCAGTCAACACATGTCTTCACCTGTCATTGAATCTTCCTAACATAGCTCTTACGTGTCATAGGAATCCATTATAAGCATTTTAGTGATGATCTCCTTATGCACAATTCAAGATGCCAAAACATCAACATTATTTGCAAGAAATACATTTTACAAAACAAATAATAAGAATAGTAATTATCCAAGGTTGAGACACCTTATTCCTAACATATAAGATTCACACTTCATTTTAAGTCCCCTATGTTGCAAACTATTCATCCACTTGGGGCATTGGTCCTATAGGAGATAATAAACAATGTCTTGGTACGATACATATGTCACCACTCCCTAATTAATGTCAACTTGTGATACAACTATCTTCTTTTGATCATCCTTATCTATCTCATCATCAAACTTTAATTCTTTTTCATTTCTATCTTGGTTATCAGCTATCATTTTTGACAACCCTTGACCTCTAACTAACCTCATAGATTGAATTTTGAGGTCAAATTCTTGAAGTATGGCCATCAAGTTTCCTCTCCTTTCACCAAGTTCATTCTGCATCAATAGTGGCTTTACTGCTAGATTAGGTACAATTGCATACACCTTACTTCTCAGTATATAGTGACAGAACTTTTTTATTGCCTTGATCAATGCAAAGGATTTTTTGTCAAGGTTTGAATAATTAAACTCTACATTCTTCAAAGGAAAACTCATAAAAGAAATTAGTCTCTCATCTTCTTTGTCCCTTTTCTATGTCAGGATCTCTACGGAAGAATGTTCAGAGGCAAAGGAATAGATCTTGAAAGGCAAATCATAATTTGGACTCACCAAAATTAGGGCCATTGAAATGGAAACCTTGATATCTTCTTATGACTTTTTTCTCTTTGGAACCCATTCTATTTTAGCCCCCTTTTTGATTAATTCATTAAGGAGATGAACTATCTCTACAAATCATTATGAATTTTTGCACAAAGTTTATCTTCCCAAAGAAAGACTTCAATTCCTTCTGGTTATGTGGAGGTGCTAACTTCAAAATAGACTCAACTCTATCTGGATCAATGGAGATTCTAGTCTCAGAAATAACATGTCCTAGGAGCTTTCCTTTAGTAACACCAAATGAACATTTCTTGGGATTGAGAGATATACCATATTTATGACATCTATTGAATACGTGCCTTAAATCAGCAATATGGGTACTTCAATCTTTTGAAAAGATAGTCAAGTCATCCATGTAGATAACTAAACACCTATTAATCAATCCTTTGAAAGCTTCATCCATCAATCATTAAAATGTAGCTCCTGCATTAATTAGTCTAAAGGGCATCCTTCTGTAGGCAAAACTTCCCCACTTTATTGTGAAAGTCATCTTCAAATGATCTTCTTCATCAACCATCACTTGGTTATATCCTGAGTACTCATCTAAGAATGACATCATTTTTGAACCATTAACAATTTGAAATACCTCATCTAGTGAGGGTAGAGGGTGGTTATCCTTCTGAGATGATAGATTCAAGTTATGAAAGTCAACACAAAGGCGAATCTCTCCTATCTTCTTCTGCATTGGAACCAAATTTTTTGCCCATGTGGAATAGCAGATAGGAAATATGATCTTAGCATCTAGTAACTTCTTTACTTCTTTTATGATCAATGGTTCAATGTGAGGATTTACCGATCTTTGTCTCTATCGAAATAGCTTGGCATCAGGCTTCAATGAGATGTCATGTGTGATAATATTAGGATCATAAGTCTTTAGCTCTTCATAGCTCCAAGAAATAACATCCTTATACTCAATGAGTAATTTGAGCATAGTTTCCCTTTTCTATGAGTTGCACGCTTTTCCTATCCTTACCATCCTTGGTTCTTCATCAGTACCCAAATTGTATGATTCACATTCTTTGATTCCTTTTTCTTGGATTACCCTTCTATTGAGTGCTGATTCATCATGGTCAAAAATGCATTCAAGTTCAACCATTCCTTTTGGAATAGTGTTGGTTTTCAAATTAAGAATCCCATCATCATCTTCAAGCCCATCATCTTCAAGTCTATCATCTAGTATATCATTAATCTCTTGTCCTTCAAAATGGTGATTCACATGATAAAATCAAGTATATGTCAATCATCTTGAAAGACCTAAAAGTTGGTGATATTATTAGGAATAGATGAACTGCAACCAATTCTACCGAGAGTCTTTTCAACTTGGTTCTTTCAACCTGTTACGAGGCACTTGCTGAGATGGCAAGAGCATCTACTACTATATTCTTTCTTCTTGGGATGGATTTGATGTTTAAAGCTTCAAAGCATCCAATATATCTCATACCCTTTTTTGTAAGCAAGTAATCTTTTGCCATTGCAAGTGTATATGGATTTTACTTGCCGTATGACCAACTAAGAATCTCCTTTGATTTAAGAGTTGTGAATCATTTTGCTAGTGCAAAGAGGAGTCCTCAAATTAATGCCTCATATTCTATAGCATTGTTAGTGCATCTAAATTTCAATTGATATGCAACATAGAAAGACCTACCTTTTGGGTTGACCAATTCGATACTTGCACTGGCTCCTGTCTTGCACCTAGAACCATCGAAGTAGAGTGTCCAAATTGCATTTTCCTTGGGTTTTCCAACTTTATTCTTATTTTTCCTTAACTTCTCTTTCACTCAAGCCTTGAATGATTTTTTCTTAGGAACCCAATGTAACTTTCCTTGTGCAAAACTTGATGAGTCCCCTTCATAACCTATAGATAGAGGAAGTGTACATTTTTCGTATTTATCTTGAATCTCCCCTATCAACTCTTTGATTTCCTCAACTTTAGGTTTAGGATGAATGACTACTAAAGTCCACCCTTTACCTTTCACATACCATCTTCTTCTTTGGACTTTGATCATTCTAGGAGGAGGAGAAGACAAGCCTCCACTATCTGAAGAGGTATCACTATATAAAATGTTTAGATCTTCACTTTCTTCTTTGATCCTTTCAACAATGTTAGATGAGTTCATTAGATCTTGACTTTCTGTGAGTTTAGCTATTGAGATCCTTTTATCCTTGTTTTCCATTATGTGTGTCAATACCTTTGCAACTTCTTCTTGGCAAGATTAGCATTCAAAATCAAAGTGACTAACTTTGTGTAACCAACAAAATCTTGGAAGGACGAGGATGCTAGGATCAGCTTCCTTTGCTAAACATTGTAAATTAGTCACCATACTGTCTATGAATTGTGTCATGGTTTCACTTTTTGGTACTAGCACCTTAGGTTCTTCATTCTAATCTTGAAGTGCATTGTTTGGAACCACATCCAACACCATCACTTTGTATGAACCCAGATCTAATTGTAGGAATGCTATCTCATTTGAGGCATTGTAATATGTGATCATTTTTTTCAATTTGGGCTCAGCATCTATCTTGATTTGATTGTTCAATCCTTTCCATGGAAACCACAATTGAGTGAAGTCAATAGAAAACCATCCTCTTAGACATTTCATCCATTCTCTACTTAGGAGTAACCCATATGTTTTTGGGATATCAACCACATGCATGTCAATAACAACCTAAATCCAAGGATCAACTGTTAACTATATTCGCACATCTTTCAATACACTGATGAATTTTACCCCTATTTTATCCAACTATATCACCACTTGATTAGAGGGTTAAGGACTAACTCTTAGCCTTTGAGCTATTGATAATGGCATTATGTTACATGAAGCTTCTAAATCAATGAGGTAGTTGTGCAGATTCTTACCATATATCTTGATGTTGAGCAAAAATGGGGGTACGTCAATTTTGTCTTTGAACATAGTGGGCATCACTTCTGCAGCATTTACTTGTTGAGATACTATCTTTTGAGGAAAATTATTCATAGTGTGGGAAACCTATGTATGATTCAATGTCTTCATAAGAGCTTCTTGTTGTTGTGGGCAATTATATAACATGTCAAACATGGACATATTTTCCTTAGTCCTCTTCAAATCTTCTATCACATTGTACTTTTTAGTGGACCAAGTAGGATTCTTTAGTATGGTTTGTACATTCACTTGATTTTGATTTTGTTGTCCTCCCTGCACTAGTGTTAGTGGTGGTAGATTGTTACTCACTCTTGGATTAGGTGGAGTTGGTTGCAAACCTAGAGGAATCTCATTCATCAAAGTTTACTTTCTATTTCTTAGATTATACATATTTTGTTTGTCATTGTGAAAGGAAAACATCTCATCATGTTGAATATCAGGTTCCTGACTGAATGGGAAAGAGAACTCCTCACTAACCAGTTGCTCTACTTGCACATTTTGTGTAGAATCATAGGATTCTAGTAACATAGAATTAAAATTCATAGGAGGAGCATTATCATTCACTTGTAAAGTTTGAACCATCTCCTTATTCCCATTGTAATACGAACCATCATTGTCGAGTGCATTCTGACCATCATCATACTAATTGATATCTACATACTGAACTTTGTTGTCAACAAGAATCGTATGATATTTCACCTTTCATCAAATTGCAAGGCCATGAAAAGTGTGCTCATGCGAGACAAAAGGCTATGTAGACACAATTTGATGATTTCTTCTCAAGCTTGTTACATCAACAAGATTCATAAATCTATAGCAAACACCAGAACTAGTAGATTGCACAACTAGAAACAACACAATAAACCTTTGGCTCAATCACAATCTCATGAATAAAATTTACAAAAATATGACACATTCAGGCAAGAATCACTACACTCCAAATGCGAGCACCAGAAGCATAATTTTATTGCATAATAATGATGGCCCTAATTACATATTGTAATGGGGTATTTAAAGGAAATTGTCTCCTCAATTTGTGGTTAGAGTGAGAGATATCTTCATGCAATAAAATGATTTTAACTAATAAAACAAACTAATTATATACAAACTATTTATAAAACTGGTGCTAAGAGGGACTCCATCCATTTTATATTCATTAATTGGATGCATGAGCCCTTTACATGCCAAAAAAAAAGAAAATATGAGATAGAAGATAGGAGGAAGCCTTCATTCAAAGTGAAAGTGCATGGAGGTGCCAAAAATAGAAGTCGGTCCTTCACTAGGTGTGTGTTGGAGTTAAACTCTTGTCAAAATGCGCTCTCGATGCATGGAAGGTGCTATTTTTGAAACTAGCAGATAACTGTCAGTGCACTTTAGAATTGTACATCTGTGGACCTACAAAGCTATACAAAAATGTGGACCTATGGACTTGTAGAGCTGTAGACCTCGACAGGGTTAAAATCTCAAAATTTTACGAAGTGTCAAAATTGAAATTCTGGCACCTAGGTTTTGTTCTTCTTCATCCCAAAGCTATGTTTGGATGTCTGCCCTTGAATTTCTCTATCATCTTAGTAATTTTAGCTACATCTAGAAGATCTGAAGCCTCATACTCATCCTTGACCTTCTATCTATAGTTGTCCACCTCAATTTGGGTATCTACAAAATCCACAAGTTTGGTATCTAATTCTATCAATGCTTTTTTAGTTTTAAAGGTCTGTCAGATGTCCTCATCAGCAACAACTTCCACAAAAATCTTCTTGAAATTATCTACTACTATCTCTACAAGTAACATTGTTTCTCACTCATTATCTTCAAAAATATCCAAGCATGCATCACTATAATGTTTTTCTACTTCAAAAATTTTCTCTCTAGCTTGGTCTTTGTGTCGATCAATTTCCTCATGTAATGTTTCTATTACTTTATTGCTATCTGCTATTTTCTCTATCCAATCATTAATCATATCTAACTCATCTCTTGTATATACATCAATCAAAATCTAGTACCTTTTCCCCTTTATGGCTTTTAGAGTTTGCAAATCCTTACTTCAGGCTCGTACTTAATCCATGATACTAAAATCATGCTTCAAAATCTCTACTATCTTATTCATGTTCTCGTGTGTAACATGTAGTAACTTCAGATTCCCTGTGATGATCTAGATACCTTTATCCTCAAAAATTTCTTGCAACTCTTGACAAGCTCTCAAAAATGGGTCAAGTTTCATACCTCCCCCTTCTCTAAGTACAGTGTTCAAAGTATGCTCTGGGTGTTTAGGATCAAGAGGACCAATGACTTTGGCTAGATATCCCTTTAGGATCTCAATTTTCCTTCAAAGTGCTTAGAGTTCAATCTCCTCTTGTTCCATGTACTTAAGAGCCTCTTTGACTCCCATAGTCATCATTTGTTGAGCTAAATCCTATGTAGGTCTTCCCAACATAACATCTTTCAATTCATAATCTTTGAGGCTAAGACCTTCTACATCTGTGCCTTCGAGAGGGAGAGCCACTTGTGTAAATAAATCCTAGTTTTGTATGGTGGTAACAAATGAAAATGGTGCTGTCTAATGTGATGGAGACTTAGGTTTATTCAAGATCTTTGCAATGTCAAAAATTTCTTCCTCTAAAGCACATAATTGAGGCTTAATGCTCCTAATTATCTCCTTTCGAATCTATCTAGGGATGTGTCTTGCTAAGGACCTAACTCTCAATGATGAAGGGGTGTGTTCTACAACTTCCTTCCCTTTGTCACTCCTACTGGGAGTTGTATCCTATTGTGAGGGTTCCCCTTCTATAGCCTCAATCTCAGTAGACCCTGTAGCTTGAACCTCAGTGTCTTGGGAAAGTGGTTGAGAGTATTCTACCCATTTTTTTTCTGACACTTCACTAGTTGCCATTTTTTCTAGCCTCCTTTCTTGTGATGGTTCCTTCTGAACTTTCTCTTCTTTTGAACTCTAAGGTGGAGGGGTCACCGAGCCCTGTTCTACAACTATAACTTGTGGTGGAGATGGAGGAATAAGATCAGGGCCTTGTATATCTAGCAAGATCTTCGTCCAGTCTTCCTATTGAGGTTCACCTATAGGGGTATCCACTATCTTATCTCCAATCAATGTTGTTCCCATAGGCATGAAGTCAAAATTTGACATTGTGAAAACATCATCACCCTGTTTATTTTTCTCATCCACCCACTATTGTACTTCATCTTTTGAAGAAGAAAGATCTAAAGGTTTTGTTTGAATGCATGGCAGGGTACCTGTGGCACTCTTTCTCCTTTGCAACTTTGTGGCTCTAGCTAGCTAAGTTCTTCCCTGTAGGGGCACTTGTTCTTCCTCTTCCTCTTTTGATTTTTTTCTTCTTCTTCAACTTCTTCTGTAATGCTCTTAGGAATAGATGGATTAGGTAATAATCTTCTATTAATCCTTTTCCTTTTCTTCATCCATATCTTAATCCTTTTCTTCTATTTCTTGGAGGTAGAAGGAGAAGCTGGTTCATCTTGCATAGGAGGAATAGAAGCTTGTGGAATCTCTCCCTCTTTTGTTTGGCTAGACACAATGGGAGGACACTGTGGTTCATCCTAGACTTGGGTAGCTCCAATATCTTGAGACCCTTTTGGACTCTATTCTTGTTGCTAGGGAAATCCTTGTTCTGTAGCTTGGTCTACTTGAATCCTCTTCCTTTAATTCTTTCCCTTGCTTTTAGGAGGGTGAAAATATCCAACTGGGTGATCAAGTTGGTACATTGTTTTTGGCCTAACAAGAGACTGAGCTTCAAAGGTAGGAACTATGACTTTCCTTCCTTTACCTCTTTTTGGGCGAGCATGTGCATGGAAGATTATAGTATCAGGAATAAAATCAAGTGGAAATTGTTCCTTGATCCAATCCTCTATCATTTTAACAACATGTCTCGCTCGATGATTGATGTCATCTCCTTCCTCTCTATCAACCTCTACATTCACAATGGGTCTTTCATCAACTTTATTTGCATTGAACAGGGGATCCAATAATTCTTTAGAGTCTTGTAGCCTTATCTCATCAGAGATATTCCAATGGAGAGCCTTTTCTACTAAATACAAAGTCATCCTACAATAGTCCCAGATGTGAACATCATAGTCATTTGTGGCATTCATCTAATGATCTTCAATGAAATTCTCATGATGGAAGTCCTTCCCTACCATGCTTTCTACTTTACCCACATTGTCAAAGTATGGTCGAGGAGAGTTGTATTATTCAAGGGGATAGTTCTCCCATTCCCACTCGAAGGTCAAAATGTCTTTTTTCTACTTCACCTAATATGGCCCAATGACCAATGGCCATTCCCAATAGGATCTCCATTATCTTTTGATCCTCTCATAAGCTAACTCAATCTTCTAGGATATCTCAAATTGGACCAGCTTGTCACTTGGATATATTGGGAGCTTCTTAGGATTGATAGATGCACCACCTACCCAAATATATGTGAATATCTTGAACTGGATGAAGTAGGCTCCGAGAGCTGTGATTTGTGCTTTAGCTTCATTAAACAACCTCTTTGAATAATCTCCCTCAATGAATCAAATAATCACAACCATGAATGCATCATTCATGATCCTATGCTCCTTACACTACACTGAGAGCTTCTTCTTCACCAAGGATAGACTATGTATGGCCAAGCATTGGGGTCCTACATACTACCTTTCTTGTACAAATAGGGATAGTTTTTTTCCCTTGCTACAAGTAAGTACACCATATAAGAATTCATATAGAACTTCTTCTTGTGCTTTACCATCCTCAATTGCTCACACAGATTTTCACTTAGTGTGGTGGCCCAATCTAGTGGCATCTTTGCATGCTTGATGGTCTCAATGAAGTTGACCATGAATGGAGTGAGATGACGTGTTGTAGGTAAGCCTATGACTCTACTTAGGAGAATGATTTAGTATCTAATATCATCCTTCATATATCCTCAAGTCATATCCACTTTTCTGATTATCCTTCCCCTCACAGTCTTCTCAATTAGATATGAGGATTATATAATGTCAATGGCCTCTTGCTGATGCTCCCTGTACCATCTTTAGCTACTTCATAGGAGTTTTAGATGAACTAATCAGCTCTAGGAAGGTGGAAGACCCTCTCAATGTTATCAAGTCACAGATCTAAGACCACTTCTCTAGTAACACTCTTGACTACCATTTCGTCAGGAACAAAGTGCCAAGATAGGGTCATGACCAATTTAGTTGATTGCACCAACATAGGATGTGATGCTGCACTCACTAATCCAAATCAGATCAATGCAGAGGCTAAGGTTGACCTTTGTGTTAGATTGTTGTAAACTTTTAGGAAATTTCCCAAGTCATGTGTCTGAGGTTAGTGTCTTTGATCTTAGAATAATCATCATATAATCTTGACTTTGGGGTACGCCTTGGAACTTGAAAACAATTAGTTTTGTTGTTGCTCTAGCTATAGATGACATCTGATTATGTTGCCTACACATCATCAGAAAAGAAAATGTCATTAGTCACATGATAAAACAAAAAAAAATGTCCCCCTTGGGGACTTATTCATTTCTAACTTTAGAAGAAATTTTATTCCTTTCTTTTTTCTTTTCTTTTTTTCAAAATTTAATGTATCTTTTTTTTAATTTGTTTATTTATTTAGTTTAAATTTTTTTTTTTTAAAACCATTTATGCAACAATAAAAAAATAAAATGAAACTAAATGGAGGGCACTATGCAGGCATTGGGACTAGCACATGGGCAAGTCACGGATGGCGCTACACAGGCGTGAGCACCGAAGTGTAAGCACCCCACAAACGGCCATACATAGGCATGCCACATAGGTATCATGGAGGGCACCACGTAGGCACTACATCAAGCATTGTGGATACACCATGTGAGTGTAGTGCCCGCATCCAAAAGGGCACTATGTGTGAGCGTCGTTGCATGGGTGTAGCCCTAAAAGAAAGAGAGGGGGGGGAAGCTCACCTCTCCTTGCTCCAAACACTTGAGACAAAAAATGAAGATGAGAAAAGGGGGGAGGGAGGGTTTTATAGCCTCTCCCTCCTTATGCAAAAGATAATACGTGCTATGCCTAGGTGCGTGTGCGAGTGGAAGGAGGGTTTTTTTTTTTTTTCGATTTTTTTTTTGAACTTTTTGACTCTACGAATCAAACATTTAAGAAAATTTTCTTCTTTTGACTCTCGAATTGTCAGTCTAGGAGTCAAAAAAGTAGGGGGTCCCCATTCCTAGTGAGGAATTGGGCATGTGTTGTGGACACCACAACAAGTACAACCTTTTGTCATGATTAACTTTCCCACTACAACCACTAAATTATCTTTTAGATTATCCACCTATACTAAGTAAGGAAGGAACTCAACTCTATGATCATCTCCAAGGTGAGTGATTTGGTAAATCTAGAGGAGATTAGAACTTAGGTTTGGAAAATAGAGAACATCTTTAAACTCTCCATTTTCCATCTCCACATTTCCTTTCCCTTCGACTTTGATTTTTGTATCATCTCCCACGAAGATGTGTGATACCTTTGATTGCTTCATTAAAGAAAAATCCTCCTTTGAAGAACCCATATGATATGAGGCACATGAGTCAAGAATCCATTCTGTTGAAGAATGTGAATTTTCCATGAGTTCTTTTCCTTTTCCCTTTGAATCTTAAGAAGACCCTTTCTCCTTGTAAGCATTAGGAAATGGAACATTATGTTTCTTCATGATAGAGGTCAACTCATCAATCTTCTTATGATAAAGCTCATGTTCTTCATGACCCAATTTCTTGCAAAAGGCATACTTTTTCTTTGCCTTATTGTTGTCCCCCTTCTTGTTGGAATTCGAGGAAGACTTGCCTTGTTGATTTGATTGTGGTGTTGCTTTTTTTGCATCCTCTGATTTTTTATTCTTCCATTTTTTATTCTTACACTTTCTTTTATTTGAAGATTGACAAACTGAATTTTGAGAACCCTCATTATTGGCCACCAATGCTTTAGTCTTTGGTGAATTGAGAATCCCCACTAATTTTAACTTCTTTTCTTCTTCATCCAACACTTTAGCATAGCAATCAAAAGGAACTTTCTGATAGTTAGACCTTAAAGTAGTCTTTGATGTGTTATAAAAAGAAACAAATGTGGAGTACTAAGATGGTAGCTTATTATGAATGAGATAGATCAATCTGTCATCTTTAATAGGACTCCCACAATCATCAAGCTTTGTCCTTATTTTATTCACCTTTATCATGAAATCCTTTTTGAAATCAAATGCCTTAGGATCTAAGGAGACAAGCTCATCTTCAATTTCGTAGACATCTTCTTCAAACACTTTACCATAGAGGCTTTTGAGGGTAACCCAAGCTTCCTTGGATGTAGAAGACTTGTGAATCTGATACATGATCTTGTCATCAACCCCCAAACATATATCACCTAGGGATTTTCTATCTTCTTGTAGTCAAGCAGAGATTTCACTACTAGATACTTGATCACCTGTTGGTTTAGGAAGGGTACCATCTACATATTGAGAAAATCCAATATGCATTAAATGGCAGTACATTTTAATGGACCATGTAGCATAGTTATGTGGAGTTAATTTTGGAAACTTAAAATTTCCCATGATGTAGAAAATGAAAGAAAACTATAGAAAATAGAAGAAGAACAGAACACCAAGAACACCCCCCCTTTTCACTAAATCAAGAAACCACCCCCCCCAAATAGATGCTTTGGCACTTTATAAGTAGTATGTTTACAATGGCCACTTGCTAATTTTGGCCTTTGTGGATTTCTGATTTTGCTAGTTACAACCTCTTGATGGATTACAAGTCTAGAACTTTACAATGTACAACAATTTTGATGCAATACAAAGAAAAGAAATGTCATATTCTTGAACATGACACTTTTGTCCACAAAACCCTACAATCTAATTGTAGATCTAGAAAGTAGACAAAAAACAATGCACTTTGAAAAAAAATAAAACCTAATTTTGAGTCTAGATGTGCCCGTACGGAGCAATTAAAGTTGTGAAATGCAAGATTGGATAGGTACAATCACCAAAAGATGCAATTTCTAAAAAATATATGCATCAAAACTAGAAAAGAGCTACACCACTAAAAAGTTTAGGAAATTCTACCCAAAATTTAAAAAATTGCACTTGATTTGGAGTCTAGATGAATGAGATATGGCTTCCCAAAGTTAGATTGCAAAATCAAAAATCAATCTAGAGAGGGGTTGCATTAGCAAAAGACAAGGTTAAATTTGACAATCATATGACCATCACAACATTTCAATTTTGCCCCTAAATGAAGGTTAGATGACCATCAAATTTAGGCCAGTGAACTTGATGATGTTAGTAAAAACTCCACCCCTACTGATGTGGCACTGATGTAATGATGATGTCAATTGTATGAAATCATACAAATTTGGAAAACATGTTAGGGTGACATGGCAGCCATATGCTGGTGTGGATGCTATGTAGATCACTAACTGGGCACTATACAAATGTTGACATGTTCATCTAGCTAGCTATTGACGTGTGTGTATGAGGTGGATTCAGTGCTGACTGAGTAGGATTATTTGGCAGTCATGTATTGGTCTACATGTCTCACCAAATTCTAAGACGTAGTGGCACCGAAGATTTTTTTGTTGCTAGGTTTGGTTTCACAACACTAGGAATGGAATTGACAACTTTCCATAGTTGAAAGTGCAATGGTCGGAGGGTAGTTAACTTCACGGGCACTAGAACCTTTTTTACGTAGTGGTGAACTATTTGCTAGGGGCTAGTATCATTTTGTGAGTTGCCTAATTGTTTGTTAATTGTCCCACATTCATGGGGCTAACAAACACAGATGTTTTTTTAAACATAAGCCTATGAACTACAAACAACAAAGCCACCAATAAGTTGGGCTAGTTGTCAGTGTATATAGAGATGGCCAAAAATTGTAAAGCCATATTTGGCCACCAGTTTGATGAGAGTTAGCCACAAATTTGGTGCATCTTGTTTGTATATTAAAACTGGAATATTCTTCCAAATTGTAGGGCTTGGGTGTGACTACCTAGTTCTATTAAAAAAATTCTCTACTAGTCTGACTGGGACTTATTTTTCCAAAAATACACACAAACTAAAAAATAATTGTAGAGAATAAAATAATTCAAATCTAAATATAGATTTAACAGATTGAATAGATCATATCTAGAATTGCAAATCGGTGCCTTCGGGTGCTGGTTTGCAAAACAATTTTGCCTCACAATCGACTTTAGCCCAACAGAGGTGAATTTATAGCCAATTTTCACCAAATTGACATTCTAGACACAATGACAAGGTTTGATTTGGCTCTAGACACTCCCAATTTCTATATATTCTCTAGATTCGAGTCGATGTGTTGAAGCATCAATGGTATCGAACAACTATGTGTAGAGAATCTCCCTGAGCTCTCATACCATGTAAGAATTTTTCTTAAGGTAGAATTCACCCAAGATCAAGGAGCACAAACACAATCACAATAGTAGACCAAGAGTATGATCAATATGAGAATGTTCACTATTATGCGAGAAGCATTTAAGCATGTCAACTAAGAAGATATCCTCTACAATGAGAGGATAAGTGTGATGAGGTGTCTAGAATGTTGTAGATACCATGTGCTCAAATAAAGTGCTTAATCCTATGTGTACATCATTTTGTGGGTACCACCCCCATAGGGATTTCCCCTATAATTAAGTGTTTCCCTAGTTAACATATCTAGTGTTATTGTGTATGAGTATCTTGTTATGGTTGTTAATTATATTGTTCACATCCTTAAGTATTAATAAGGTTGATAAATGTTTTAATAGATGGATAAATTTTTCACCCCTTCACCCCTTGCCCCCCTCTCAATTATCTTGGTGGATATTACTTTCTTACAACCACAACATGACTAACCAGATGATCTCTATTCTAAGCTCTCTCAATGAAAATATTATTACACTCGCTAGTAAGCTAAAAATTAGGGGTGTGGTAGTGGAGAATGAGGAAACGGACAAGGTGGAAGATAGGATGGAAGAGGACACCATAATGGACATAATCCAAAGCCACTTGGATAGAACCTGTGTGAAGAACTAGGAGCAAATGGAAAAGGAGGTTCAAAAAGCCTATGAATCGACAAAAAACATGCAGGACCTTGATATGAAGGCAAAAGACTAAGAGAAAAAGAGAGAAAAAGAGAGAAAAAGTATAAGAAGAATTTCAAGCCTAGAAGACCTAGAGATTATTTGTAAGAAAATGAAGATGAGAATTCTAAGGAAAGAGTTCAGGGTGAAAGTGATGATGAATTAGGATTTTTGGCTATAAAAGAAGAAAATCTTGAAAAAGAAACTATAGAATAGAAAGCCTTAGTTTCACAAGGTTAAAATAAACCTGGTTGATTTAGAGATAGTGGGTGTTCACATCATATGACTAGAGACATGAATAAGTTTATAAAGTTTAGATTTCATGATGGAGGAATTGTTAGAGTTGGTAAAGTTGGTAACAATGCAACTTGTCATATCATAGAAATAGAATCTATTACTCTTGATGGAAAAAATAACATTATTGATTTTTATTTTGTTGATAGATTAAATCATAACTTACTAAGTTTTGGACAATTGGTTGATAAAGGTCATCAATTGTAATTCATAGAGAAGACATGCATTATCAAAAATAAAGATGGTAAGTTGATTGGAACAAGTACAAGATTCAAAGATAATGTGTATCAATTGAACCCTATAGAAAATACTTGTTTGGTTGTAAAAGTGGATAATAGTTGGCTGTGACATAAAAGGTTTCATCATATAAACTTAGATAATATTGTGAAGGCTAGAAATGCATTTTTTGTTAGAGATATACCTATAATTATGAATCCTACTAATGTTGTCTACAAAGAATGTATTATGGCTAAGAAGAAGGAAGTTTCTTTTCGCATCAAGTTCATGACAACAAAAAATTTGGAGATTGTTCATGTAGATTTGAGTGGTCACTACAACATTTGGGATCAAACTGTGATGATAGTTTGCGAAGGCAGTGTAATTTGTGGTGATTTTCATTTTTTTTATTATTTTCCCTAACATCGTCACAATACCAACATTAGCATCATAATTGTAACACTCATGTGAGTATTAAAAAAAAATACACACACACACAGACAACATAAACCATTCCCCATTTTTTTTGATTGTGAGAGTTGCATGCAAAAGAGGGAGAAGAGCTTTGAACAAGGGTGGAGAGCTCTAAATGTTGTCATGCCCTTATGATCAGTGCATTTCTAGCTTCTCGTTATGTATATGTATGTGTATATATACATACATACACACATAGATGTATATGGATATGTATGTATGTATGTATGTATATATACAAAGAGATCTTTTTTAAGGTGCTTATTACATCTTAGCACAAAAAAAAATTAATCCAACTGCATACATATTCTAGAATCAAAATAATAAAACAATAAAACTCACTTGACCCATGCTAAGTGAATTATTGCAAAATATTGCACACAAATAATGCAGACCAGGAAAATGGGCAGAGTTTGCAAGAAATTTTACAAAAACATATCATAGTAGATACTTTAGAAAGAAACAAGCCATGACCTAGTTAAATGGATCTAGTTGGTGATTAGCTGGGTTGATTACAAATTCCTATAGAACTTTCATCAGATTGGATATAATAAAATGAACAATCAGTTGTTCCCAACTAGCAAGATCAAATATAGTTTTCCAAGGTGATAAAATTGCATATCCATATGCATCACTTATATGCCAGGCATGAAGTCCATTCCCCAACTTATAATGATTGCTTGGATATAAAGGCTCCATACTAATGCAGAGATAAGGGTGGTGGGAGTCAAATCCAAGTTAATCCCATTGAAACCTATAAGAGAAGTACAAGGTTCTCCAAACCCTCTACAAAGAAAGAAGTACACAAACAAATCAAACACCTTCCCAATGATTAGGATGGGTATCTTAGATCAAGGTGGATTCAAAAGGTCTCAACTAACATCCAACACCAAATCCCTCAAACTATCCTAGGGGACTAATTTATCTTTCCTCTCAAAATTCCAAAACACTCCCCCCAAAATGGTGGATTCAAATATCAATTAAACCATACTACAAGATATTAGAAGAGTTCCATGTGTTCCTTTGGACTGGATATCTTGTTGTTACCATACTATGGCTCAAAAATGCATGAAAAGAGGGAAATTTAACAAAGGAAATACAATTTTATTGTATTCCCAAAACCCCAAATTCTAGACAATTTCTCCTTATGTTATAAATGTTTCAAATCTAGAAGGAATTAATCCCAAATCTTATGTAACCTCAAAAGCCCTGAATCAGTCTCCTACAAACCCTCAAAATTAGGGTTCCCTAAATATATGCCTTCCAAGCACCTTTAGACTCAATTCAAGGTTGTTTCACCTTGTCTCCAACATATGAAAGCACTTCCAACAATTAAACACTAACCTCTAATGGCTAGAACTCCTATTGTTGCTCCATAGCCTTCAATGTAGTGCCCTTTACTTCAGAACCTCCAATGGTGATTGCCAATCCTTAGAAATTCTTGTCAAAAATTTCTTAGATATGATTTGTACATATTGTTACAAGATCATTCCATGAGAATCAAACTCCTACATTCATGGAATGATCAATATTTCAAGTAGAAACTCAAACTTGTTAATGAAAACAATGAAACCCTCAAAGCAACGACAAAAAAATTGAAAGGAATGAACTTAAAAAATCTTAGTGCTATAGGAGTCAATAAAAAATATGAAAAAAAGGCTTATGGGATCATAACACTACAAGAAATCAATGATAGTCAAGCCACCATGCAACAAAAGCTTGAAAAATGAAGTTTTTATTAAGTCTCTTTACACAATCCATACAATTGATCAATCCTAATAATTATCTCTCTATACAATGCCTCAAACTTGACTAAATAGTATCCCTTGCAACTATGCCAACAGATTTGGATCAGTTTCAATGCACAATTATTCCTAAAAATCATTAAATCTAATTTCCCCCAAAATGGAGCTAACCATTGTGATTCAAATATTTGAATTTCCCAACTTTCAATTTATTGAATAAAACCACTAATTAACCCACCAAACTTTCCTATTAGGTCCTCAAGACCAATTTAACCAATCCTAAAATTTTCTAAGACTCCTAAGGACCCAATTAACTCTAATATGCCATTATGCCTATATTTCACTATCAAATATTTTAAGGTCCCTAAAAGGACCTTTAAAAGTCATTGTATTTTTATCATATTTAAAGACTTCTAAGGCCATGATTGGCTTCAACACATGCCAATTGATTGGTTTAAACTCCTCCTTGCCTCTGATTCATCTTCTTTTGTCTTCTTTAGGGATCCTTGTATGTCATGATGCTCCTACAACACATATGTTGGCCCAACAATGGAAGGCAAGGATGTAACCATGCATGTATTAATAGTCTCCTTGCGAGGATCCCAAGTATCTATTATTGTTGTTAATTTGGGAATCATTATATGATCCATGATGTTATTAAGTAATGAAGTCGATAGTAATTTCTCCCATGTCTCCATAAAACATAGCATAGGAGTTGAAGAAGCAAGTTCTACTTCCGTGTAAAAGTGATAATCATGAGGTTCATTCCCTTTCAAAAGCCTCTACCACATTGACATTAGCTATAAACCATGCAAAGGATGTTGAAGTGTTTCCCAACCTTGAAGAACTCTTATAAGAAATGGAAAAGGAAATGGAGATGCAATACATATATTTCTATTATTTATGTATATGTATGTATGTATGCATGCATTTATGTATTTATATATGTATGTATATACATATATATACATACACACACTCACACACACACACACACACACACACACACACACATGTGTGTGTGTGTGTGTGTGTGTGTGGGTGCACCCATGTATGCATGTATATATATAGATAGATCTTAGGACAACAAAAAAATTGATCCAACTGTATACATATTCCATAATACAAATTATAAAACAATAAAACTCACTTAAACTATGCTAAGTGACTTACATCAAGATTCTACAAAAAAAAAATGTAGACTAGGATAAATGGATAGAGTTTGCAAGAAATTTTACAAAAACATATCATAGCAAATATTTTTAGAAAGAAACAAGCCATAACCTAGTTAAATGGGTCTAGTTGCTAATTAGTTGGGTTGATTAAAAATTCCTATATAATTTTCATCAAATTAGGTACAATAAAATGAAGAATCATTTGTTCCTAGCTAGTAGGATCAAATACAATTTTTCAAGGTGATAAATTTGCATATGTAGATGTGTCACTTGTATGCTAGGCCTGAAGTGCATTCCCTATTTTATAATGAATGGTTGTATATAAAAGCTCCATATGCTGGCCCAACAATGGAAGAAAAGGATGTAACCATGAATGTGTTGGCACAATCTCCCTACGAGGATCCCAAGTATCTATTGTTGATGTTCATTTGGGCATCACTATATGATCCATAATATTATTAATTTTTGAAGTTGATAGTTAATTCTCCCATGTCTCAAGATAATGTAGGATAGGCTCAAGGTCCCTTGGCCCCTTGAAATTTTTAGTAGCTATTCTCACTACTCGAAGAATTACTTCAATAAAGAGTTGAGTGTAAGGAGTTGAAGAAGAAAGTTCTACTTTAGTGTAAATGCCATAATCATGAGGCTCATTTCCTTTCAAAAGCCTCTACTACAATGATATTACCTCTAAACCATGCAAAGGATGTTGAAGTGGTTCCCTATCTTGAAATCTCCTATAAGAAATGAAAAAGAAAATGTAGATGCAATACACACATTACTATTATTTATTGTTGGGATTCTTTAGAATAACTAAGAGTAGGTGTGAATTAGTTATCAAAGGTCTAGACGTACAAATAAAACTTTTCACAGCTTAGTGGACCCATATCCATAAAAAACATTTATTGTGCATGCATCCATTAGATCATACAATCACTTAAACTTTGTAGGTTACTGTCAAATCAACTTTGCAGAAATGTAAGCATGAAACATAGTAGATTCAATAACACATTTGACACAATGATTTTATGTGGAAACCCAATTTGGGAAAAACCACCAATAACATGCTATTCATTCTCACTCTTCTAAAGTGATGCCCTCTAAAAGGTCAAACCTATTAAAGGTTATAATGTACACTATTAAATATGACCTAGTTAGAGAATTTCAACCACCCTATTAAGAGTGAGCTTTGTTAGAGGACTTTAGATCATTCACTTGGAATGTCACCCGATTAAAGGATTTATAAATGACTATTACATCAACCTTAATCTAAAGGATTTACCCTAGATTGATGCAATGATTAGAAAGGAATGGTAAGGCTTGATCTGATAACAAATTACAACTAACTTTTCAAATTATAGATCTCTGCTTTAGTCCTCCTTTCTACTTGGCTTTCACACTTCAACTCTGTTATCTTGTGCAACCTTCAAGTATCCATACCCTTAAGCCTTATTTCTTTTCTTTCCAATGACATTCTCTTCTCTTTGGTCATTGAATGAAGCAATACCTTAGACTCGTTGTCTTCCTTAGGTTCTTGTACATGAAAACCTTTGCTTCTGACCAATCATCTCTACAAATAGAAAATTAGGATTTTTTTCTATTCATCCTCTATTGTCCATTTTAGGGTTAGATAGGATTCAATGAATCTACCCATATTTTCATTTTATTCCCTTCTATAAACATCTCCTTCAATCCTGTTTGAATTTTCTTCAAAATGGTTCATCTTGAATTCTATGTCACCAGCTCATCAAGATTATCTTCCACATGGTTCACACAATCCAAGAAATCAAACTTGTTAGCTTAGATTTATCGAATTCATGATATTTCTCATAATTTTGTCACTTAACATTAACTTTCTTTTGATGCTCAACACATACTGTGTCGCACGACATCCACTATTAAATCACTTGGCATGAACTAAAGTTTACTGTTGCTCAACATCAACTAAACTTTACTTGGGTTACACTGTATTACTCGACATACACTAGAATTTGAGTTTTCTCAACACCAACTAATTTATTGCTTGGCTTGCACTAACTTTTCTTGACACCTATTGTGTATATTGTTAAGCTTTGAAGACAATTTATTTTACTGTTCTTCTAAATTTAATTAGTATATCCACCCTTTTCAACCTTAAGTAGATAATTAATGCACTATAATATCACTGTCTTAATTGATCTTTGTACTCCTTTTTCATATCATAACTCAACCTTTCCTCTAGGTGCTATTGTTTCCTCATTTGATCAAATCCTCTTCATCAATCAAACAAGTGATAGTACTCAAATCATCTAAGCAATTGTCTTACCAGCAAGTAATAGGTTTGACATCAGTGACAAAACAATGGTTGAAACACATTCTCATACTTCTATCAATATGTTTTCAACAATCTCTCTCTTTGGTATTGATGGAAAAACAGACTTAATTGATACAACCAAAAATAATACCAAAAATAAAATAATCCTTTGTATTGAAATCTCTCCCTCTATCAGCAACTTTCATCTTCTTTATAGGTTACAAAATTTTGTTCTGATCAACAAATAATCAACTCATCCTTATGACTCCCTCTTGATCACTTCTTATATCTCCCTTAGCACTATCTCCCTTTAAGTAGATATTCCATGTTTCTTCTATCTATCTATATCTTCTATAATCTCCCTTTATGTCTCCCTTTATTTGTCTTTCTTGCTCTTTGACAAAAATGCAAAGAAATGTCATCTTAATATGGAGATAGGAACATTTTCAATTTCTCCCTCTGTCACCTAGCTTGTGACTGATTTGTAGCTCCAACTCTTTGATTAATAGGCAGCTCATAAAGTAATATCCACTACATCAATGTATAACATATGTCAATCATCTTGTTTGATTTAGGGCACTTCTCATGCTTTTTAAATAGCCTTTGTTAGAGGTATCACCCCTAGTTTACCTCTTACATACCCATGAGCATCCTTAGGTAATGCTTTTGTGAAGATATCAACTATTTTCTCTTTTGTGTTAACATATTCCATCTTCACCTCTTTATCTTGAACTAACTCTCTCAAGTAATGATACTTGATTGTAATGTGCTTAGTCTTTTTATGCATCACAGTATTCTTTTATATATTTATAAAACTTGTATTATTACAATAAAGTATCACAAGTTCAATGATTTCCTCCTTCATACCTTTGAGTAGTTGTTTTATCCATACAATGTGTGTACAATTTACTATAGCAACAACATATTCAAATTCAATAGTAGATTGAGATATGCAATTTTGTTTCTTGCTAGTCCATGTAACCAACCTTTTTCCTAAGAAAAAAGCTCTTGCACTAGTGCTCTTTCTATCATCAATATTTCTAGCCCAATTAGCATCAATGTAGGCTCTCAATTCAAATCTCTTATTTTTCTTGTAGTATAGGCCATAGTCTTCTATTCCTTTCAGATATCTCATTATTCTCTTAATATCCATCAAAAGATTCTCCCTAAGATTATAAGAGAATCATGCAACTATTCCAATAGGTAATGCAATATCAAGTCTGCTAAATACAACATATTGTAATTTTCCAATCATAAACCTATATAAAATTTCATTCACCTTAGTTGAATCATCATTCTTTAATAATTTATGTCATGTCACGATAGGTGTGCTTATTGGCTTGGATTGTTGCAATCAAAAAGTTTTCATTATCTTCTTTACATATTTTTACTAAGTGACGTATATACCATATTTCATCTAATGTACTTACAAACCCACAAAGAATTTGATCTCTCCAAACATAGACATTTCAAATTCTTTCTTCATTTGATTTGCAAAAGCTTTACATAAAGTATTTTGACCTCCAAATATCATATCATCAACAAAAAATTTAGATAGTAAAATACCTTTGCCTTTCTATGTCTTCAAGTACAAATTGTTTTTATCAACAATCCTCTCAAATCCAATCTTCGCAAGATAATTATGAAGCCTTTCATACAATTCTCTTGGTGCTTTCTTTAAACCATATAAATCTCTATGTAGTCTACATACCATATTTTTGTTGTTAGCATCAACAAATCCTTCTAGTTGTTCTATATAAACCTCCTATTCCAATATACCATTCAAAAATTTAGATCTAACATCCATTTGATAACCTTTGAAAAATTTGTATGTAGAGTACGCAAGATAAGTTCTTACTCATTCCAATCTTGCAACAGGAGTGAATATTTCTTCATAGTCTATCCCTTCTTCTTGTGCATATTCTTTATAAACTAATCTTGCCTTGTTCCTTGTGACTTCACCATTTTCATCTAACTTGTTTCCATACACCTGCTTGGTGCAAATCACATTTTTATCTTTTGGTCTAGGAACTAGAGCCTATGTCTTATTTTTCTCAAATTGTTCAATATCTTCTTTCATGGCTTTACTCAAGTCCACATTTTCTAAGTCATCTTTCACTATTTTAGGTTCATGCATGCTAAGAAAACATGTATCATTTCTCAACTTTTTCCTTGTCATTGATCTTGCATATTTATCTCAAATGATTTGTGCTACAAGGTGGTGTCTCTTGACATGCTTTGATAATCTTGGTTCTGCTCTATTTTCCTCATTTGGTCTCTCAATTTCTAGATCACTATGTATATCTCTATTAGATAGTTCAACATCTCTTTCATGTACACTAATCTTAGAATCTGAATGTGCCTCAACTTCATTCTATAACCTAGTACCTGAACATAGCTCAATTCCTGAATGCAACTTGACATTCATAGTATGTGACTTAGTAGTCACTAAAACTTGCTGTTGATTTGTAACTTGATTTACAACATCTTCATTAGAAGGCATACCTTCATAAAAATATACAAATTATTTGTATTCCTTTGGTTCATTCATAGATTCAACCTCATGCACTTCTGTATATTCATCAAATTTCACATTTTCACTTTCTACAACCTTGTTAGTGTTAGTATTTAAACACTTATAAGTTTTACTTCTTGTGGAATAGCTAAGGAATATACCTTCTTCACTTTTTTCATCTAGTTTACCATTCCTGACATTCTTGAGAATATAATACTTGCTTCCAAATACCTTAAAATATTTTACATTGGATGAGTATCTGTACCATAGTTCAAAAGGTGTTGAATGAGTACCTCTCTTGACTTGCATATGGTTCAAGTTATAGATAGATGTACTTACAACTTCTCTCCAATATTTCAAAGCAATATTTTTCTCCATCATGAGTGTCCTAGGATAGTCCATTATAGATCGGCTCCTCCTTTTAGCAATTCCATTTTGTAGAGGGGTCCAAGGGCTAGATGTTTCTCTTTTGATTACTTTTTCATTACAAAACATCTCAAACTTATTTGATGTAAATTCTCCTCCTATGTCAGATCTCAAATATTTCAGACTTTTACTTGTTTCCTTCTTAACTCTTGCTAAGTACCACTTATATATTTGGAAAGCATGAAATTTTTATTTTAGAAACATAACTATCACCATTCTAGAATAATCATTAACAAATAGCATAATTTACTTATCTCCTTTGTAGCTTTGCACATTAATTGGTCCACACAAGTCAGTATGAACAATCTCTAATATTCTTTTAGAGGTATGAGTCTTACTCTTAAAACTAGACTTTGTCATTTTTCCTAACTGACATTGTTTGCAAATTATATTGTCAGGTTTCTTCAACTTAGGAAAACCTCTAACTCTTCTCATGCTACTAATACTAACCAAGTAATAAAAATTAACATGACATAACCTCTTGTGCCATAGCCACACATCATCAAATTCTACAACTAAACAAGTAGCATCCTCCATATCAAGGTAGAATAGATTAACTCTAGTTTTATCACCTTTTCCAATTAGTTTTCAATCAATATCATATATCTTAGCAATCTTGTTCTCAAACTCAACCTTACAACTTGAACTATTTAGTTGTGACATGGTCAAGAAATTGTAGTTAAGTCCTTTAACATAATAAGTATTGTCACATAAAATATTTTCTATGAGTTTGATAAAACCTTTTGCTTTTATCAAATAGGGTGCATCATTACCAAACCTTACTCTATTTCCATCATAATAATTCAAGGTAATGAACTTACTTTTATCTCTAGTCATGTGATGTGAACACCCACTATCAATGATCCATCTGTCATTCTTATTCATACAAGACACTAGTGTAGTTTCTTCATCCTCATCTGATTCATGTTTCATTGCAACATGCACCACTTCATCATCATGACCACCAAATCCATCTTTAGTTTCCTCTTCAGCAATGTAGCAATTCTTCTTGCCTTTGTCTTTGTAATTTTTGTTGTCTTCATCTCTTCTACTATTGTACTTGTCTCCATCTCTGTAATTTTTCTTCTTAGAACATCTAGTAGCATTATGACCAACCTCATTGCAATTGAAGCACATGATATGTAGCTTAGCTTTGAATTTTCCTTTACCTATATGAAATCTCCTTTCTAGTAGTGCTTTAAGTTGTTCTACATCTTCCTCATTTGTATCACTGTCATTGGAAACATATTTTACCTTTTTCTTCTTCTTCTCATTAGGTTCCTTCAATGATAGCCTGGATTTGAAAGTAGATTTAACATTATCAGATTTGAAATTATCAAAATTTGATAGCTCAAAAGAAGTGAGCCTACCTACCAGACCTTTGAGAGCCAGATTAGAACCTATTATGTATCTTAGTTCTTCTATTGCAAAAACTCTAATAGCATAAATGGGCACCAATGTTCTCAAAAAATTTCTTACTACAGTCTCACCATCTATCTTATTGGTAGCTCCTCTTATTGCATTAAATATTAGTTTGTAATGATTGATTAGGAAAGTACTATACATCATAAATTATTTGGGTTATTATTCACCAATTAATGGTAGACATGTTGTAACTAATTTTAACCCTAAAGTGGTAAAAATACTTGTATAAAAGAGCTTAGGGTTAGGGATTTTTTTATAAGGTGTGATGCAAAATTTGGTTCTTGTGATGATATTGAGCTATAAGGGATTACAAATTATAATCAGGTTGTAATCAATGGATTGTAATAATATTGGACTTCTTGTTTGGTGGATGTAGCCTAGGGTTTGCATGAACCATGTTAAATCTTGGTGTCTTGTGTTCTCTTCTATGTGATTCAATATTTTTTGATATTGTTTATATTTTTATGTAATTGTTATTTATGTGCATGGTTTTATCCTAACATTAACACCATTTTTTATCCTAGAGCAATATTGAGCAACATTCTCACCTTCTTGCATTCTCATATCATCAAACTTACCTCTAAGACTTTCAAATTTGAATCTTATGACATTTTTGTCTCCTCCATAAATAGTGTGAAGATCATTCCACATTTTCTTTGCACTATCACAACACTTGATATCATCAAACCCAACATAACTTATGACATAGGCACTCTCCAACATTTCCTAGTTGTGTTCTTTCTTCTTTTTCAAATCTTTAGCAATTAGGTCTCCAGAAGGATTGACATGCTCTGTGATGATGGTAGATTGTGCATGATCTCCAAGACCTCCTAGGTGTAGCTTCATCAGAGTTTTCCTTGCAGAGAAGTTATCTCTATTAATCTTGAGTACCTCTTTTTTGACATCTTGATCCTTTGCTTCTAGTACCTTCAAACTAGTCCTCTTAAGGAGATGACTCTGATACCAATTGTTGGAATTCTTTAGAATAACTAAAATTTGGGGTGAATCAGTTATCTAAGGTCTAGATGTACAAATAAAACTTTTCACAGCTTAGTGAACCCATATCCATTAAACATATTTGTTATGCAAGCATCCATTAGATCATACAATTACTTAAACTTTGCAGGTTACTGTCAAATCAACTTTGCAACAATGTAAGCATGAAACATAATAGATTTGATAACATATTTGACACAATGATTTTATGTGGAAACCCAATTTGGGAAAAAGCACCAGTAACATGCTACTTATTCTTGTTGAGATAATGGGTTTTGCACACATTGCATAATATTGTTATTTTATTATATTTTATTTTGTTATGTAATGTTGTGTCTAGATGGACGTGCAACATGTAAAGATTTCCATGGAATATTCTTGATGAGTTGTATTGTAACATTGTGAAAATATTTTATGTAATTATTTAATATTGGGGAAAAGAATTAAATGCCCAATATTAAATGTTGGGTCAATGGGTTAAGTAGCACATGGTTTTAGCACATGGTTTATGTAATACCACTTAGTGGTTTTGTGGGACTTGCTACTATATAAGCAGCCACAAGGGTAGTTGTTGTAGAGAGGAAAAGAGTGACAAGGAGAAGAAAAAAGGCAAGAGTCGAGCAGGACAAGGCTTGACAGGTTAGCCAAGGGAGCATTTGTGAAGGTTGAAAGCATGGCATGGGATGTGTGGATTCATGCTTGCTCACATAGTTTGCTCGGTTGTGGCTATGGCCATGAAGGCTTCCATGGTTGTATGGCAATGATATTTTTGCTGAATAATACATGATGATGGATGCTTTTGGAGGCTGGGTTTTTCCCTCAATGAGGGTTTCCCAGGGTATATCTTGTGTCACAATTTTTGTGGGTATGTTGTCTATTCTCTTGAATGTGGATTTTAATTTTGTGTTTATTTCAGATCTATTATGGGTTATGTGGAAATAGTTATATTCTTTATTGTCAAGTTTCCTTACAAGTGGTATCAGAGCTATGGTTTTATTGTTTTTAACCCTAGATTGAATCCATGGGAATGCATGAGAGGATAAAAAAAAAAAAAAAGGGGCAAGATATATGAATAATTATTGCAGATCTGAGGGTTTTGGATTTGCTGTTATGATGGGATGTTAAAATATTTGGGCATATGAAATTGTTGGACAAAAAGGTTTTTTCGGATGTTTCATTTAAATGAGGGTTTTGGGGGGTAGCTTGCAAAAATGACCTCCTGGGTAAAAACAGACCTCACCATTGGATCCGGGTCGACATTTCCATAAATTTTGATATATAATATGCCCTAGTTTGGCCATGTTCAGAGGAAATGAAAGAGCTTTTTAGTTTCAACCCATGACGGCCGTCAAATTTAATCCCATCAGAATTTTTGTCACTAAAAAAATAAAAAATGAAAAATTGTACTGAAAATGGTAAAAAGACTGTCTTAGTAAAACAGTCATAACTTTCTCTCAGAATATCAGATTTCAGAGTTCTTATAGGCGTTGGAAAGCTAATTCAGAGCACTACAAGATGGTGTAGTTTTGGTTCTATGATTTTTAGATTTTGTTAGGTTTTACGAGCCCTAAAGTCAGATGTTTTTTATTTTAAGCACGGATTAGGGCATAACTTGGGCATACGGAGTCAGATTTTGGACTTCGAGTAGTCAACGCAAAGCTCTTGGAGAGCTCTACACATTGGTTCAGATTTGGTGCAAGTTTGGCATAATTTATTTGGTGATATATGTATCTAAACAGCTTATAGGTATATTTTGACTATGGTAACATTGTGAGTTTATGACATTGGAGATTTAAGATTTGATGTCATTTTATACTCAGTTTATATTCAGATTGTTCTCATGATGATATGGTTATCAATGTTTGGTTTGGATATGCATGATGGCTTGTTGGGTCTACAAGTTGTGTAGTGTTGTAAGCGGTCTATACTTACAGGTTGCATTTATAGCTTGTTTATGGGTTGTCTTTGCCCATTGATCTTTCATTATTGATACATATTTAGATCGGTGGCTTGGATTTGGGTTTTCTATGCCCTAAGTCACATGATTTACTATTTTCTTCATGTAGAAGGGATGAGATGTTGTTACCAAGTACAGTCATGGTGGAGGATTGTGGTTGACTATTTTATGCTGACAAGTTGGACATATTGAGAGCCAGATGCTCAGTTCATGGATGTAATCATAGTGTCATGGATTTTGGCATGACATGATTGGTTATACAGGTACATCCTTGATGTTCATTAGCTTGGATTTTCTGATTCAGTTATGGTGGTATATCTTCTTGTTTGAGGATCATGGTTATTTGGTTTCTTTTGAGGAGCTCATGATGTGCACTTTGAGTTCTTTGATGGTTTGATGCCTTGGTTGATTCTCATGGTTAGAGGATGGATTTTTTCATCATATGTCATGGATAGCTTGGATACACGGTTTAGTGGGAGCTTGTGACAGTGATGGGGTGACAGTGCAGGATTAGTTCCTGGTTTGGTTTATATCTTTTTGGTTTGGAGAGGATGGATTTTATGATGCCATAGGTGACTTGGTACCACGGTTGAGTGGGAGTTGTTGGCATTGATATATTTATTGAGTGTTTGCAGATGTTGGAGGTTTGTCTTAGATCTTGTTGCTGCAGAAGCATCTTTGACATTTGCATGGTGCACTTTTTATCTTCATGGTGTGTGAAGATGGTTAGATCTTGAGGACTCATGGAGTTCTTGGTTATCTTCATGGTATGTGGAGATGGTTTTTTTCATGGTGTGTGGAGATGGTTGCATCTTGAGGACTCATAGGGTTCTTGGCAAAGGTGTGATTTATATTTTTTATTTTTCATGTTATCCTTGGTATGAGGATGGTTTCATTATTATGTCATGTTATACTCTTGATACGCGTTTAGAGTTGTGACATGTTATAGTATGTTCATGTGGAGCATGTTATCTCTTTAGTTGAGATGGTAAGATCATGTTGTCATGTTTATGTTCCTGAGGCCATGGTTGGAACTTTGACATTGATCTTGGTTTAGTTTCTTGGTATTGAGTACACTGATCATAAGCTGGATACTTCATGATATTGCTATGTTGCATTTGGAGTTGGCATGAATTGATTGGTTATAGGTGCTCATGGATACTTAGAGACGGTGGTGACGCTGATTTCTCTTGGATTAGAGAAGTATTTGTTGGGACAGTTGATGGTTTCAGCAGGAAGTTCGAGGGGCAGTCACCTGATATGGACTTGAGAGGAGATTGTTCTTAGATGAGTCTTGGTTGGAGACTTGAGTATCTTGATGAGCATTCTCATTCCCCACTCTTAGTCTACTTGGCGTTTTGCTACTTGAGAGGTATAGCCCATTGTTTCTCTTAGTTGCATTATATTTATGTTTGTCTTTCATGGATATGGATCTTGAACTATGGTACATAGTTAGTTCTAGAGGGTTCATTTGAGAGATGGTTTAGCATTGGTTATCTCCATATGCATATGTTGTTATGTTGGTTGAGTTTGGGAGATGGTTTTATATTGGGCATATTCCTTGGTTTAGGAATGGTTTTATTGAGTTTGATCTTCTTGTGAGAGGCTTACATCCATGATTAGTTATATGGTATGGTTTGGGTGTTGTTGAGGCTTCTTGTTGGGGTTTTATGGAAGAGATCATACTTGCACAGTTTACATCTAGAGGTGTGTGTAGAAGGACATGATACAGGTTATGATTTGCATGGTTTCTCCGGTCTTGGTTATCTTCTTGGATGTTCAGTTTTGCCTATATTGGATTTGAGATTGGTTGGATATTGTGATCACTAGTTTGTGTTCATGTATGTCATGTGAAAGATGACATGGTTATTTCTTTCTCTTTCCTCTATTAGTTGTGGTGAACTTGGGAGAGCATTGGAGACTTTTTATGAGAGTTGTTCTTGCAGGATATCAGTTTATGTATTGTGGATGTCCTTGATGCTACATGGATTCACTTCTTTGAGATGTGTTGAGTGGATTGGTTATAGATTTGACATTATCTTTTGTAGTGGGAGCTTCTTGGTATATATGTGGTAGGTATTGCTCTTGAGGCTTGTGATTGCAGGTTGCAAATTGGATATGTCAGTGATATGAGATTCACTTGTTATACCTTTGAGGTATGGATAGTTGGATGGGTTTGGCACTTTGATGTGGGTGCTATTTCAGCTATGGATATTTTGACAACTACAGATACATGTGATTACCTTTGGATCAGGTTATTGGTGCTTGGAATTTTCAGTTGGTATAGGATTTTATGATCTTCTAATGCGACAGGTTGGGTGGCTTTCTCTTTGGATGGCTTCTATGTATGTCCAGTGGGAGTGGCATAATAGGAGGTGAGATCATTCATGTTTGAGATGCTGGATACTTTGATTTTGTTGTGGGTACCAGGATGGAGCACTTGGTGTATTTTGATCCATGATGGTGGATATGCTGGTAGGGATTGTTCCCTTGTTCATTTATGTGGCTACGGATTGACCCTACGCAATGTATACAACAAGTGGGAGATTGTAAAGATAATGGGTGTTGCACACATTGCATAATATTGTTATTTTATTTTATTTTATTTTGTTATGTAATGTTGTGTCTAGATGGACGTGCAACATGTAAAGATTTCCATGGAATATTCTTGATGAGTTGTATTGTAACATTGTGAAAATATTTTATGTAATTATTTAATATTGGGGAAAAGAATTAAATGCCCAATATTAAATGTTGGGTCAGTGGGTTAGGTAGCACATGGTTTTAGCACATGGTTTATGTAATACCACTTAGTGGTTTTGTGGGACTTGCTACTATATAAGCAGCCACAAGGGTAGTTGTTGTAGAGAGGAAAAGAGTGACAAGGAGAAGAAAAAAGGCAAGAGTCGAGCAGGACAAGGCTTGACAGGTTAGCCAAGGGAGCATTTGTGAAGGTTGAAAGCATGGCATGGGATGTGTGGATTCATGCTTGCTCACATAGTTTGCTCGATTGTGGCTATGGCCATGAAGGCTTCCATGGTTGTATGGCAATGATATTTTTGCTGAATAATACATGATGATGGATGCTTTTGGAGGCTGGGTTTTTCCCTCAATGAGGGTTTCCCAGGGTATATCTTGTGTCACAATTTTTGTGGGTATGTTGTCTATTCTCTTGCATGTGGATTTTAATTCTGTGTTTATTTCAGATCTATTATGGGTTATGTGGAAACAGTTATATTCTTTATTGCCAAGTTTCCTTACAATTCTCACTCTTTTGAAGTGATGACCCTGTTAAAGGTTAAAATGTACACTATTAAATGTGACTTGGTTCAAGGATTTTAATCACACTATTAGGAGTGAGCTTTTTTAGAGAACTTTAGATCATTCACTTAGAATGTCACTCGGTTAAAGGATTTAAAAATGACAATTAAGTCAACCTTAATCCAAAGGATTTATCCTAGACTAATACAATGATTAGAAAGTAATAGCAAGGCTTGAACTGACAACAACTTACAAATCTCTTTGGTCACTAAATGAAGCAATATCGTAGACTCCTTGTATTCCTTAGATTCTTGCACATGACAACCTTTGCTTTTGACTAGCCATCTCTATAAATAGAAAAATATGATCTTTTATCATTCATATTCTATTGTCCATTTTAGAGTTAGGTAGGATTAGGTAGGATTCAATGAATCTACCCATCTTTTCATTTTATTCCCTTCTAGTAACATCTCCTTCAATCCTCTCTGAATTTTTATCAAAATGGTTCATCTTGAATTACGTGTCACCAACTCATCAAGCTTATCTTCCACATGGTTCACACAATCCAAGAAATCAAACTTGTCATCTCAAACTCATCAAATTCATGGTCTTTCTCATAATGTTGTCACTCAACATTAACTTTCTTTTAATGCTTGGCACATACTACATTGCACAACATCCATTATCAAATCAATCAGTACAAACTAAAGTTTACTGGTTCTTGACATCAACTAAACTTTAATTGTCTTAAAATTTATCACTCGACATATACTAAAATTTGACTTTTCTTAGCTCCAATTTATTTTATGCTTGACTTACACTAACTTTTCTTGGCACCTACTATGTAGATTGTTAAGATTGGAAAACACAATTCGTTTTACTTGTTCTTTTGAACTTAATCAATGTATCCATCCTTTGCAACCTTAAGTAGATAATCAACGCACTATAATATCACTGTCTTAACTAATCTTTGTACTCCTTTTCCATATCATAACTCAACATTTCCTCTAGGTGCTATTGTTACCTCATTTGAATAAATCTTCTTCATCAATCAAACAAATGATAGTACTCAAATCATATAAGAAACTGTCTTACCAACAAGTAGAAGGTTTGACATCAGTGACAAAACAATGATTGAAAGACATTCTCATACTTGTATCAATCTATTTTCAACATTTATGTATATGTATTTATATACATATATACATATGTATATGTATATGTATATGTATATGTGTGTGTATATATATACATATATGCACACACACATGTGTATGTACTTATGTATGTATTTATATATACATAAAGATATTGACACAAAAAAAAAAATTGATCCAACTACATACATATTCCAAAATCCAAATAATAAAACAATTAAACTCACTCAACCCATGCTAAGTGGCTTACTGCAAGATCCTACACAAAAATAATGCAAACCAAGAAAAATGAGTAAAGTTTGCAAGAAATTTTACAAAACATATCATAGCAAATATTTTTAGATAGAAACAAGAATTTACCCAGTTAAATGGGTCTAGTTGTTGATTAGCTTGGTTGATTAAAAATTCATGTGGAATTATCATTAGATTAGGTACAATAAAATGACTAATCAATTATTCCCAACTAGCAGGATTAAATATAGTTTTCCAAGGTAATAAAATTGCATATGCAGATGCATCACTTGCATGCCAGGCATGGAGCACATTCCCCAATTTATAACGAATACTTGGATATAAAGGCTCCAAATGCTAGCCCAAAAATAGTGGCCAAGGATGTAACTAGGCATGTATTGGCACACTATTCCTATGAGGATCCCAAGTATGCATTATTTTTATTAATTTGGGCATCACTATATGATCTAGAATATTACTAAGTATTGAAGTTGGTAGTAACTTCTCCGATGCCTCCAAAAAATGTAGCATAGGCTTAGGGTCCCTTAGCTCCCAAGAATTTGTAGCAACTATTCTCACTATTGGAAGAATAACTTCAGTGAAGAGTTGAGTGTAAGGAGTTGAAGAAGCAAGTTCTGCTTCTATTTAAATACCATATTCACAAGGATCATTCTCTTGCAAAAGTCTCTACCAAAATGACATTACCTCTAAACCATGCAAAGGATGTTGAAGTGGTTCCCAACTTTGAAACACTCTTATAAGCAATGGCAAAGAAAATGCAAATACAATACATATATTGCTATTATTTATGTATATGTATGTAGATGTATGTATATATATATATATATGTATGTATGTATGTATATACATATATACGTGTGTGTGTGTGTGTGTGTACACATATAAACACGCGTGTGTGTGCCTATATATTTTTGTATGCATATATATAGAGAGATCTTGGCACTATAGAAAAATTGATCCAATTGCATACATATTCCAAAATACAAATAATAAAACAATAAAACTCACTCAACCCATGCTAAGTGACTTACCTCAAGATCTTGCACAAAAATAATGCAGACTAGGAAACATGGGTAGAGTTCACAAAAGATTTTACAAAAAATTATCATAGAAGATATTTTTAGAAAGAAATAAGTCATAACCGAGTTAAATGGTTCTAGTTGCTAATTAGCTGGGTTGTTACAAATTCCTGTAGAACTATGAACAAATTAGGTACAATAAAATGAACAATTAGTTGTTCCTAGCTAGCAAGATCAAATACAATTTTCCAAGGTGATAAAATTACATATGTAGATGTATGTATGTATGTATATATATATATATATGTTTGTATATGTATGTCTATATATATGTATATATGTATGCACGTATATATAAGTATGTGTGTATATATATTTGTGTGTATGCATGTATATATGTATGTATGTATGTATGTATGTATGTATGTGTATATATATGTATGTATGTATGTATATGTATGTACATAAATATATGTATATATTTGTATATATACATACATACACACACATATATGTGCGCATCTATGTAAGTAAGTAAGTATGTATACATACAAAGAGATCTTGTGGATTGTGGATTATGAGTTATAAAGGAAAAAAATGAAATATGACATTAATCATTCCCCATTTGTTTTGATCGATTGTGTGGAGTTGTGCACGAAAGAGGGTGGAGATCTCTGAACATTGGTGGAGGTTAGTGAAGATCTAAGATTTCACTATTGTACCTTATAATTGCTGCATTTTGTTTTATATGCCTTTTTGATCTATGCATCTCGTTGTTGTGCCCTTGTGATCTCTATATATTTATGTATGTATGTGTATACATACATACATAAAAACACATATGTGTGTGTCTATGTATGTATGTATGTGTATACATACATACATAAAAACACGTATGTGTGTGTCTATGTATGTATGTATATAAAAAGTGAGATCTTGGCACAATAGAAAAATAATAAAACTCATTCAACACGTAGCATGACCATAGATGCAATGGAAATGCCTATTGGCAAGTAGATTCCTTTTTTTCTCTCTCATTTTTCATGTGTTTATTTCATGTCAACTATTATTTCTTAGGGATCATTTTGTAATATTGGATTCATTTTATGTAGGAAAAAATGAGGACATTCCTGGATGTACCTGTGTTAGATGTTTGAGAACACTAAAGAATTGTGATGAATTGTTTATGAGAAATGAAGATGGACTTCGCCTAAGGGTAGCCCAACTTCTAGGTACTTTAAAGATTTATCCTTTCTTAAAGATTTTAGATGTTAATGGGGAATTTAGACGTTAGGGGGTGGGGGGTGACACCAAATGAGCTTCCACCTTCATGTTATTGGCCTTGATTAGTAAATAATATGATGCAAGAGCATCCTGGGTGTAAGAGCAATCTTGCATCAACCAAAAATATTTCATTTCAATTGTTTCAATAAGGATTGTCTTAATGTAGAGTTTTTCTCTAGTGAGGCTTGCTACTTACTAAGTCAGTCACATGAGCTTAGAATTTCCTAATTATAGTGGTGGATATTCATCTTAGATATATCAACCTACCAGTTGAGGTTCAGTGTCATATCGTGCATATTCATGCATTTATTGTGGATTTTTTCTTGTAATTTTGGTATATAAACTTTAGGCTCAGTGTTGGAGGCCTAAAAGTGCTTAGATGAGGCCCAAAAACTTGACAGATGGGTGCTTACACCAATTCAATTATGTAGATTAGGAGTTGAGGTTTCTGAAATGTGGTTATAATAGCCAACCAGAGAAAGGATTTGAGAGTTATGGTCTTCCAAAGTTGGGCTGACAAAAACATCCAAAATAAATTTTAAAAAATGTATTTGGCAGACTTTATATGTATTGTTAGTGTCTTTTGGCCCTAGGTATTAATTTTGAATGTCTAGAACCTTCCCGAGCAGCATAAAATTGCCTATTTAAGAAATGCCTGAAATTGTCTAGGATAGCTCTAGGTGACAGTTCAAAACTTTGTCATGAAAATTACTATAATGAAGGCACCCATGTTGGTTAGCATATTGTAATTATGAGTTCTATAATTTTGCATCTGCAAAAATAATAAGAAGCCCATATTTTGTTCCTGCAATAGTTGTTGTTTCTTCTTTTCAGTTATTTGTTTATGGTTTAAATAGGAGCACCTTTCATCAAGTGGTATCAGATCTATAGTTCCTAAGTGTGTGGATAGATCACCGACTGTGAGAAAGTTTGTACTAGGACCATGATTTGGGATGAGCATGTATACAAATTGTCAATTATGAGGTAGTTTGCAGTAGGATTTTAGTAGAAGCATAATACTGCCTCTAAGAAGAGAGCATGATGGAAGTGTCAAAGGTGTTAAACTTGAGGATTTTAGAACCCTCTAGAGGCAAATGCAAGAAATGCAAGAAAAGATGCACAGATGAATGAATGTTGTTGTAGGAGATGATAAAAGCGAGCATGAAAGAGAAGAAGGAAATGCAGACCAAGGTGGAGTAGAGGAAGTTCTTGACCCAGAGGAGGTGAATCTTTTTAAGGCCATTTCAAGTATTGGAAAAAGACCTAATTTTGATGTTCCCATATTTTTAGGAAATCTCAACCCAAAGGAATTGATTAACTAGATCAATGAATTGGAAGAGTACTTTAAATATGGAGATATTGAAGATCTAGATAGGGTCAAGTTTGTGAAGGCCAAACTGAAGGTTCATGCAAAGACTTGGTGGGAAGAGATCCAATTGGATTGAAATAAAAAAGGAAAGGACAAAATCACTATATGGGATTGAATGGTAGTTAAAATGAAGTGATAGTTCATTCCCATAGATTATGAGCTTGATCTATTCAAGAAAATGCAAGGGTTGAAGCAAGTAGGAAAATTTGTTCAAGAGTATATTGAAGAGTTCTACTAAGTTCTCATTAGAATCAACAATGAAAAATATGATAAGGAGAAATTTTCTTCTTATCTTAATGGGTTGAGGCTAAGTATTTAGGATGAGTTGAGTCTAGTTTGAATGACCAATATTGAGGAGGAATACCAATTTTCTGTAAGAGTTAAGGAGAAACTAAGAAAAATGTTTGACAACAAGAATATTGGAAGAGATCACGATGGAAGATTTGGTGGACAATCTTCTAGAGTCTAAAATGATGATTAGAAGAAAAGGATGAGGCTAGAAGTAGCAATCAAAACTAGAGGGTGAACAATTCTAATTGTTTCCATGATCAAAACAATAGAGATAAGAGAGGAAGGGGCAAAGGACAAGGATATGGCAGAGGATGCTTGTATGGGAAATTTTTTCACTATGGAGAAGAAGGGCAAAGAGCATTTGAATTTTCTTAATACCAAAGAATGATAGATCAAAGAATAGAAGGTCAAGCTAGAGTTGTACATGTTGATAAAGATGCCAAATCATCTCATGCTAAAGATGTTGAAAGAGGAGAATTCCTAGTTAATAGAAGAGTCCTATTGAGTAGTGAGAATGAACATGATTAGAGAAGGAGCTTTTTTGACACAAGGTGTAGATGTGAAGATAAATGTTGTGATGTAATTATTGATGGTGGAAGTACTAAAAATCTGGTGTTAAACACAATGGTCATATAGTTGAAGCTAAAGAGACAGAAACACCCATGTTCATACAATATTTCTTGGGTACAAGATGAACACAAGATTATGGTCAATAACTAATGCTTAGTCAAGTTCAAGATTGGAAGCTACCATGATGAGGTACTTTGTGATATCATACCTCTAGACATATGTCATATGTTTTTGGGTAGGCTATGATAGTTTGACAGACATGTTGTACATGATGGGCAAGAAAATACCTACACTCTGACCAAGGTTGGAGTGAAACATAAGTTGAATCCATTGAAGGAGAAAGAAGAAAAAGGTATGTAGTGCTACTAGAATATGTTTTGTTGATGGAAAGAATTCTCTCCAAGGTATGAAGCATGAGCATGTGTTTTGTTGTAATTCCAAAAGATGGTAAAGAAGAAGTTGAGGAGGTACTTGCAAAACTTGCAGATATGTTAGGAGATTTTTCAAATATTGTTTCAAATAATATACCTAATGGATTACCCCCAGTAAGGAAGATTAGTCACTAGATGTATTTGATTTTAGGAGTCAGTTTTCCAAACAAGGTAGCGTATAGAATGACACTGGTAGAAAGTGAAGAGGTTGTTAAGTGATACAAGAGCATCTTGGGTTGCATTGTTATCTTGCATGTTTTTAGTTATTTCCTATTTTTTTTGAGTTTCAATGTCTTGCATTGTGAGATTTTAGTAGTTTCTAAGCATTGTAGACACACTGGAGAACCTTGTCCCATGTGTGTAAAGAGATTGGATTTATCATGTTAAGGTTTGAGCCATTTTTACCTTGCTATTGGAACTATTTTTTTCTAGTTTTTGAGTGTCTGTTGCAGGTCATGTAACTAATTTTCTAAAATGAGTTAGAGGTTTAAAATTTCATGAATTGAAGAATACCTAGAGTAATCCCTTCTATCAAAGGTCCAAGTCGAAATTCCTTATCAGTTTGGAGATATGTCAATTCTCCTGGAGTATCAATTTCTAATAGCTTGTGCAATAGGTTTCTATATGTGACTTTCAAGATGAATATACACTTATCCTTGGTAAATTAGCCTTTGCATCTTTAAGGGGTTGTAGAGGAGCTAAATTACTACCCATAATTTGAAGCACAAGTTCTAATTCAATTAGAGCTATGAGATATATCATTTTTTATTGGATATCAATTTCTGGACATTTAATTTCTATTGGAGGCTGACTTGTGGCTCTTCAAGCATTTAATTTTAGTTTTTAGTATTCTAGGCTGACTTGTGGCTTAGATTAGTATAAGTAGGGGTCATAGTTAGAGTCTTAGTGACAATTTTAGATAATTTTGATAGAGGATGATAGAAGCAGAATGAAAATCCAAACTTGAAGCTGGATCTTGGATTTGAATGTATTTTGTATCTGGTCGTAAACCGGAAGGCCTTATAGTTGAGCATGTATGATGATATTTTCATGAATCAATAAAGAATATTGCTCTCTCTCTCTCTCATTCTATTCTCTTTTGTGTTTTCTTCCATTGAATTAACTCTCTCATGGTGGTTTGGATAGTTGAATATGCCAGTTGGCCTTAGTTACTCCCAACCTCCTTGCATCATTAAGAGACAAGTTCATGAGTTATTGCAGAATGGGTTTATTCAAGAGAGTCTAAGTCCGTGTGTTGTACCAACATTATTAGCACCAAAGAAGAATGGAGAATGGAGGATGTGCACAAATTATCATTGTATCAACAAGATCACAATCAAGTATAGTTTTCCATTGTCAAGGATGGATGATATTATGGACTATTTGAGTGGAGTAGAGTATTTCACAAAGGTAGATCTTAAGAGTGGGTACCATCATATTTGTATCAGAGAAGGTGATGAGTGGAAGGCTATTTTCAAGACAAGGGAAGGATTGTATGAGTGGCCAGTCATGGCTTTTGGGCTAACCAATGCACTAAACACTTTCATTAAGCTCATGCATGAGGTACTAAAGGAGTTTTTGGTTAAGTTTGTCATTGTTTACCTAGATGATATTTTGATCTTTATTAAGACATAGGAGGAACATTTGATGCATATCTAAAAGGTGTTTGATAAGTTGAGGGGGGAAAATTTGTTGATAAACTCAAAGAAGCGTAGTTTTGTAAAGGAGTTGGTATACTTAGGATTTGTAATCTCAATAGAAGGTTTGAAAATGGACCTAGAGAAAGTGAAGGCTATCCTTGAATGGTCTACTCCAAAGAGTGCTACAGAGGTAATATCTTTTCATGGAGTAGCTAGTTTTTATAGAAAGTTCATAAGAGGTTTTAGCAGTATTTGTGGACCCTTGACAGTAAAAATGGAGGGGATATGAAAGAATTTAAGAGGACTATAGGAGCAGATAAGAGTTTTATCTATTGAAATAGAAAGTAACAAAGCATCTTGTTTTAGCGCTTCCAAATTTTTGCAATGTGTTTCAAGTATATTGTGATGCTAGTGGTACTACAATGGTATCTATTGTGAGTGAAGAAGGTAGACCTATTTCTTATTTTAGTGAGAAGTTGAATGATGCCAAAAGAAAATATTATTTTTATGATTAGAAATTTTGTGCTATAGTTTAGGCATTGAAGAAGTGGAGACATTGTCTTCTTCCTAAGAAGTTTTTTTTGTATATTGATCATCAAGATTTGCAATATTTGAATAGTCAAGGAAAACAAAACCTAAGGCATGTGAAGTGGGATGAGTTTTTATAGAGTTATGCATTTCTTTTGAAACACGGGAGTGGAAAGTCTAATAGAGTTATAGATGCTCTTAGTAGAAGACATCTTTTACTGATAGAAATGTAGATTGAGGTGTTTGGGTTCAAGGAACTCAGCAAATTGTATCTAGAGGATCCTAATTTTGGTGAAATGTGGAAGGCTTGTACAAAACCTATTACTCTTAACAAGATGAAGTGGTTGGATATCATAATCCAAGATGGTATGTTGTTCAAAGGAAGTTAGTTGTGCATTCCAAGAAGTTGAATGTGAGAGAATCTCATCAAAGAAAAGCATAGTGTAGGATTTGTTGGACACTTTGTTAGAGATAAAACCATTCCTTTGGTTACTAAGAGCTATTATTGGCCATAGTTGCAATAAGATGTGAATAATTTTGTACAAAGTTGTATCCTCCATTACATGTACTAGAGAATTCATGGGAGGATGTCAACATGAATTTTGTTCTTGGATTACCAAGGACTCAGTGAGGGCATGATTCTATTTTTGTGGTGGTTGACAGGTTTTCAAAGATGGCACATTTCATTCCTTGCAAGAAGACTAGTGATGTTGTTCATGTGATAGAGTTTTTTTTTTCACAAAAGTGGTGAGACTACATGGTCTGCCAAAGAGTATTGTTTCAGATCAAGATACAATATTTTTTGGGTATTTATGGCATACATTATGGAAGAAATTGAAGAAAATGTTGAAGTTTAGTTCATCACATCATCCATAAACTAATGGATAGACATAAGTTGTGAGTCATACTTTGGAAAAAAAAATTGTGATATTTGGTTGGATAAAAGCCAAAAGGATGGGATATGATTTTACCACAAGAAAATTTTGAATAAAATAATTCTATCAATAGGAGTACTAGTAAATCACCATTCCAGATTGTGTATGGGAGTAGTCCCAAAAATGCTTCTGAATTGAGGTAGTTTGATAAAGGAGAAGTAGGTAGTGTTAAGCAAAATAATTTATTGAACATTTGAAGAATATCCATGAGGAGGTGAGGAAGTACATTATAAAGATGAATACATAGTATAAGGTTAAGGCATATATGAAAAGGACATATAAGGAATTTTAGATTGGAGATGAAGTCATGGTTCATTTTGAAAGGAGTTTTTTCTAGTGGGTACATATAATAAGTTGAAATGAAGAATTTTAGACCATGAAAGATAGTGAAAAGGCATGCTTCTAGAAATTCCTATGAAGTGGAGTTGCCTCTTGAATTGAATATTTCACTAGTATTTAACATTTTAGATTTAACAAAGCAGATTGAGGAGATACTAGAAAGTCATGTTGGAAAAAGTACAAGGAACAAAACTTATGAAGAATACTTGGTCAAATAGAAAGGGAGGCTAGTAGAAGATTCATCATGGCTAGCAAAGGAAGATGCTGACCATCTTGGTTTTCCTCTTAATACTTGAGACTTGACATGGTCACTTATCAAATTACCCTAAGTGTCTAATGCAGGAGCATCCTAGGTGTAAGAGCAATCTTGCATCAACCAAAAATATTTCATTTTAGTTGTTTCAATAAGAGTTTTCTTAATGCAGAGTTGTTATATATGGAGGCTTGCTACTTAGTAAGTTAATCATACAAGCTTGGAATATCCTAATTTCAGTAGTGGATATTCATCTTAGATATATCAACCTACCAATAGAGTCTTAGTGCCATATCATGTGTATTCATATATTTATTGTGGATTTTTGGTTTGCAATTTTGGTATATAAACTTTAGACTCACCATTAGAGGCCTAAAATTTCTTGATTGAGGTTTGAAAACTTGACAGATGGGTGCTTGTGCTGATCCAAGCCTATAGATCAGGAGCCGAGGTTTTTGAAAAGTGGTTATAAAAGCCAATCAGAGAAATGGTTCAAGAATTATGGTCTTCCAAAGTTGGGCTAATCAAAATGTCCAAAATAAATATCAAAAATGTATTTGGCCAACTTTGTATGTATTTTTAGGGTCTGTTAGTCCTAGGTATTAAGTTTGACTATCTAGAACCTTCCCATGTGGCATAGAATTGCCTATTTATGAAATGCCCAAACATTATTTAGGATAGCTCTAGGTGATAGTTCACAACTTTATCTTGTAGATTACTATAATGAAGGTGCCCATGTGGGTTAGTATATTGTAATTGTGAATTCTGTAATTCCATAATTGCGGCAATAATAAGAAGCCCATATTTTGTTCTTGCAATTGTTGTTATTTTTTTGTTTTTGTTATGTGTTTATGGTATTAAGGGGAGCACCCTTCATTAGAATATTTAATTATCATAAAGATTATAGTTCGCATGAATTATGCATGAGTTAAAAATAAAATTAATTAAAAGATAAAAATGTGAACTTGAATAAAGATATTTTAATAATGTGCACATGAGATTTAAAAAGTTATAAATTTATTAAAGTAAAGTGGAAAGTTAAATAAAGTAATTTAACAATTCACTTAACGTGCATGAAAGGAATAATAAAATAATAATTTTAATTAAAAGGGAAATTAATTGTGCATGAATGAATTAATTAAATAAAGTAATTATTATTTTAGAGTTGTGGGGACAGAAGCCCTAAAAGGTAATTAGATTCTATATTAGAGGTTTTCGGGTCATTATTGGGGACACAAGTTTTTCACACACAGGTTTTTAGGGAACACACTTTTGGAAAGGGGAGCAAAGAAATCTTTGGAAGCTTGGAAGGGTTCGGATTAGCAAGGGTTTCACCAGATTGTTAGCATCAGATCAAGGTAGGGTTTGTGAACCATTCTAGAAACACTTTCGGATCTTTGTCTTCTTCGTGCTTGTTGGAAATTGCTTTCTCAAATTTTATTGAATGAATCTTGCTACCTTTCTTCTGAATCTTTTGCGATTTGATTTCTTCTAGGAATCGGGATTGAAAAACTATTTAGAAAACCTTGTTTTACTTCTGAAAGAAATTTAGTATTAAATTGAAATTTGGGTTTTGAATTAAAATGGAATTAAGAAATTTAAATTTGGAAGGGGTTTGTTTTTGGAAATGAAAATCTTAGGATTGAAAATTCGAAGGGTTCAATTTATTTTTCCTATCAGTTTAATATCGTAAATGTTATTAAAATATGTATATATTAAAATAATATTGTTATGAAGTTCGTTGAGAAAAATATTATAAAATAAAGAATATAGAATTATAATACAATTCTTAAAATTTTCATATATAATAATTTATCTAAATTTATTAGAAGGGTTGTTCTTCTAATAAACAAAATTATTGAAATTTGACTTAGTTAAAAAATAAATAAATAAAAAAAAATAATAATAATAGTAATAATAATAATAATAATAAAATAAAATAAATAAATTAAAAATAATAATAATAATAATAATAATAATAATAATAATAATAATAATAAAATTTTAAAAATTTAAAAAAAAAAATTTTTAAAAAAAAAATTAATTAATTAATTTAAAAAATAATAATAATAAAAATTTAAAAAAATTATAAAAAAAAAAAAAAAAAAAAAAAAAACGAAAATTGAAGCCTTACATTAATTCAACAATATATTATCAATCAAATCCAACTGTGAGACTATGATGTTTTCTATATACTGTCTATATTTCTTTTTGAATTTTGGTGTCGTTTAGATGTCGACCAGTCTAGGATGTACACCAGAGGTTTTGTGAGATTTCTTGGATACTATTATGTGGCTAGATGTTATGATGATTCTTGTGATTCAAATTGGAGTTTATACTTATGAGATTTGTTTTGTGAGCATTTATGTGTATTTGGATTTAGTTTGATCCATCTTGTTATCAGGTTGCCTTTTAAGGAACCAAGTTTGATCTTTATGGGTGTTGTGGTATGGGACACAACTGTGGATTTATGTGCTTAGGAGAGGTTGTCTAGGTACGTGACTTGGGAGTGGCTTGCATAGGGGTCCGGGACCCAAAGTGGTCAGTACCAGGGTAACCTAATGCAAGTTATGTAATAAGTGATAATCTAGTAAGTAAAATTTATGGGGGGAAAACACACTAAAAAGATAAGTTAGAGATATTTGATCTACCCATGCCTTGAGTGCTTGTATAGACTAAGGATGGGAATGAGATGAGTGCCTCGTCTTCTTGAGAGGGCTTTCTAGTTTTCATATGTGTGATGTTGAGGGTCCGGGGTTCATAGTAACCAGTCCAGGGTAACTCAACGCTTGAGGGTCCGGGGTCTATTAAGAGATCAGTCCAGGGTAACTCAAGCAGCCATGTGATGACACTCCCTAGTATGTAGCCTAAGTCTCCTCTGTAGTTTTGTGTATCTCTAGTGGTGTACTTATTATTGATTGTGTTTATTGTGGTTATTACTTTCATTGAGGATGATTGGTGATTCATGGATGTTGTACTCTTGATATGTGGTTTTTGACTTGAGGAGGATTATCTTTTGTTGACTTTATCTTGTGATCTTGGTATTTGGTTTATACTTGGTTTGTGTATGATGTTTGGTTATGTGATGTCAGTATTGGATTGAGTGTTCTTTCTTTCTGGTTTATTTTATCTTCTTGAGTAGTATGTGTTACCTTTGAGATAGTTTTGGCTAGTAGGTATTCCATGCCTAGGAGTGTTTTATGTTTGATAGCCGTTTGTGGATCGTTCATTATCTTTCCTGCACGGTGGGAGTGGAAGCCTGACTAGGTAACCACGCGGTCGGGAGGTAGTGCCTTCTTACCATTTGGGTTCCCCCTTCACATTGCCAGCTGTTGGATGTTCGTTGCAGAAGATGTACCTTTATCATTCTTATTTCTTATCTTAGAGACTTCTTTTCTGATGATGTATATATGTTATCATATATTCTGGTGTATTGTATCTATTTTCACATACCTTGCGACATGTGCAGTGGATGTTATTTAGTGGATGTACTTTCATTGTATTAGATATACTTATGCTTTGCTTATGCGATTATGTATCTATTACTTCTTTATGATCTTGAGACATTATACTTGGAACTTAAACTAATTAATTTAAAATTATTAAATGTGACTCAACGTAAAGGAATCCTTGAGGAATTGAAACTGTATCTGTCATTGCAAATGTGTATTTGATATGTATGTTCTTATTGCTTCCGCATTAATGTTATCTTGATGTTGTTTAAACTTTAAAAAAAAAAAAAAAAATAGTTTAGTAAACATTGTAACATGTTAGGTTTATTTCTCTTGGGTTCCCGAGCGGGGCGTTACATTTGACTATCTAGAACCTTCCCATGTGGCATAGAATTGCCTATTTATGAAATGCCCAAACATTATTTAGGATAGCTCTAGGTGATAGTTCACAACTTTATCTTGTAGATTACTATAATGAAGGTGCCCATGTGGGTTAGCATATTGTAATTGTGAATTCTGTAATTCCATAATTGCGGCAATAATAAGAAGCCCATATTTTGTTCTTGCAATTGTTGTTATTTTTTTGTTTTTTTCATGTGTTTATGGTATTAAGGGGAGCACCCTTCATTAGAATATTAAACTACTCTTGTAATCAAGTGAAGCTCAACATTAACCTATGATTGCATGACAACTAACTACGTGAATCTCTTGGTTTTAGGCAATGCAAAAGAAGGCCATAGTTCAATATGTAATCTCAATTCATATGCATCCGACATCAGGTGAAGCTAAAAAATGGAACAGGTTTGCATTTTTGTTAAAGGTCTTTAATTAGGTATTTTAAGTTATAGACCATCATGAACATTGTAACTTTGACTCTTATAGCTAGAGTTCTAATGTTCATGATGGTCTATAATAATAATAAAATAATAGACCTATTAAACAAATGTAATCATGCTACATTTTTTTAGCTACACCTATTGTCCATGCATATAGAGCATAGTTGCATGTGTATTCTCAATTCAAAGTGGTAGAATCTTATTTTGGATGCAACAAAAAGATGACATGCATTAAAAGATGGGAAAATGATGTCACTTTTGCAGGTCTAGAACCTTTTCTAGTACTTTAAATATTGATCCTTTCTTAAATATTTTAGATGTTAATGAGGAATTTAGATGTTGGGGGGTGGGGTGGGGGAGGAAGTGGGAATGAGCTTCCACCTTCACATGGTTGGCCTTGATTAGTAGAGAATATTAAACTATTCTCAAAACCAACTAAAGCTCAACATTAACTTATGATTGCATGACAACTAACTGTATGAATCTAGAAAATAAAAATGATTTTAAAATTATAACCCACTTCAAGCATAATACCCATTATGGAAATTGGGGTCAGAATGGTTGAAATGCATGTTAGAATTAGCCTATGGTAGCTACCCAAGACAAAATCACAAATTTTGTTTCTCTCCCATGTTTTTTTCCACACACTTCACAACCCCCTTCAAAATAGACATAGTGTGACACATTGCCTTTGAATAAAAATTTCAATCTATGCTTTTGATTTGTCTTTCTTTGAATCTAGATGGGCATAACATCTTATTCAAAGGAAATTGTTGTGGACAACATGGGTTCTTCATATACAATAATTCTCTTTGCATCCACACCAGTGAAGAAGTGTTTTGGTACACCATCTTGGAAGGTAGTAATTCTTTGAGATAATGGTGTTTCATTTAATGGTCTGAATCACATTATGTGAAGAAGTGTTTTGGATGTGGTGGTTAATTTCCAAGGAAAAGGAAAATAAAATATAGGGGCATAAGATGTTTGACAGGCACATGTGGATCTCTGGTAGTAAGAGGACAACATAGGGCTTGAACATGTAGTCATCTCATGACAAGTATCCATTCAATTCACCAGTGCCTTGATATAATTGGTCACTTCTATAACTTCTTGATGTTTAACATGAAATTAACTTCTTATTTAACTTCTTAGTCACATCCATACTAATCAAAATGAGGGGTAAAACATGAATTTATGAATTTTTTTTAATAGTACAGCTACTAGTCACAATTGCAATGACATGTTCCAATGGCTAGCCATCACTTGGATGACACAACTATTGCAATTCTGATGGTTCAACATCACTTCCATAGCACAATTGTCACATGGATTTCACAATTGTGATGACATCAACATGACCTCTTGCCCCATCCTTCTTCCAAGTTACGATAATTTTATCTGTCATAATTATGACAGATGTCCTTGCTGTTGCAATTTGTGATAGAAAAAGTCTAACACCCATCCAATAGGAACCAATTCGTGGTTCTATAGCTTGGCTGATGGATGGCTATCATAATTTAGGTCCAAATGTAATAGTGGGTCATACTAGAACAAGAGGATTCTGTTAGAGTAATTAGATATTTTCTAATTAACTCTAGTCTACTTAAGTTAAAATTTAGGTATCTAATAACTAATTTCTTTTATTAATTATTATGATACAACTTAGATTAATTTCTCTTCTTTTATTTAATAATTATCTTGTAATTATTAAATACCTAGATTAAATACTCCTCATGCATTTAATAATTACCTTGTAATTATTAAATACCCTAAAGAGTTTTACATTTCCCTTTTGGGATTTGATCTCCTTTATAAGGATGATCTCTCATTGTATTTGTAATGTGAGAACAAATATCTTTTCTTTATCTAAGAATACAATTTTCATATTTTCAGACCAAACCCTTGTCTCCTCTTATCTTTTTCTTTACTATGATAGGTTTTTTACGTGCAGGTATTCGAGAGCTTGTGGATTTGATTTTCTCAAATCCTACATGGTATCACAACTAGATCTATTGTAGCTTGTTCAAAATTTGGAGAGAAAGGGAGAGCAAGGTTTTGATGGATCAGATCTAAAGTTTTTTGAGTATTTCCTAAGAAAATAGGGGATCACTAATTTTCAAAGAAGTTTGAGGCAAAATAAACTTCATGGATGGATTTAGAAGGCATCAAAACCCTTTTTTCCATATAATGTTTGTCCATTTTAGACAACGTTGGTCTGGGAGGAAATTTTTTTTTGCTTGGCAGGGCCGTACGACCTTCTGCATGCAGTTTGGGGTGATTTTTCAAAAAAAAAATTAAAAAGAAAAAATGAGCGTGTAGGCCATTTTCTAGCCCATGGGGCTATTTCTTAGAGGTTATATCATTTTTTGGGTGGGAATCAATTTTTCCATGTTTTCCCTAGTTATCATCGATGTTTATTATGGCCATTGTCAATTTTTGTTCTAGCCATTGATGGTGGCTATTCTAGCTATCATGCCACCACCAAAAAAAGTTTGCTCCATCATCATCTGTCAATTTCCTCTACCTCCACCAACTATGGCCTCTAGTACCCTACCTCTATTACAACCTCAGTAGCCCCACCATTGCTCCATGCTTATGTGACACTGGTGCTACATTGACACCTATGATGTGGTAGTGCCATGTCATTTGGTTGTACTACCACATGGATGCCACATGGCAAGCTATTTTTGCTACAACAACCTCTAAGCCATCAAACTTTTTGTAGTAGAATGTTGACTTCAGCATGACTTCAACACTGCATCAACACCTCTTGCCAACCCTTCAGGTCCTTTTTTGACCTACTATTGGTTTTTTTGGCCATAACTTGAGCATACAATGGTTTTTTTCAATCTGAAACAAGTGTCAAAAAGTTGGTTTTGAGATGGAGACATTGGTGTAGGTTTTTTTTGGTTTTGATGTAGTTTAGTTGCCTATCTTGGTAGTCAAAGTTGGATTTTTTATTTTTCACTCCAATGGGCATATCTTGAGTTTTCCATCTCTATTTTTCAAAAATGTTATATTTTTGGAAAGTTGGTTTAGTCCTCTTTTAAAAAATGCTATAGTTTCCTTAAAATTCTACTCTATGCTTTTTTTATCATATTTTTTTCTTTTTTTCGCTATGGTGGATATCTTGGGTGTTTCAAGTCCAAGGATCATTTTCATGGCATGGGATCTCTTCTTTTGGGTTGTACTATGTGTTGCATTGACTCTTTTCCCTTTTCAATAATTTTTGATATCATTTGTAAGAATTTTTATGCAAACACACTGAGATAAAGTGTCACTCCTTGCTTTTCAGGATCTTTTTCATCATTGTGACTTATTATACTTGCACTACATTGTAAAGTGTCATGGGGGGGATAGTTGGTTTCCTTTTACTACCCTCTTCCTTTGTCAAGTGAGTTTACCTTCCATGACATTAGCCCATGATTTGTCAATGAAACATGCCTTTATAAGTGTTTATACTTCTTCCTCACTCTTGATGTTATTGGTTCTTTCTGCAGGAGAATTTTGGCCCACTTTTTTAGTTTCCTATCACCTCACCCTATCTACATTGAGCGGGGGGGCGCTTCTTCTATTGTTTCTAATGCTTCCTTGGTTTGACAGAGTGAGCTATGTATTTAGTATTTAATATTATGTACTAGGCGATTGCAGTGGCTAGATACCTATGCATTTCAGTGAGATGGATCATTTACCATATAGACACTCTTCTTTTCATTCGTACTTTGGTTGCAAGCCTTCTATTTTAGAGGAGGTTCTAAAAATCAGCAGTTATTTTTTATAGAGTTTACGGCTTCTTCATGCTTTAGTGATGTTCTTCATGATCATCTCTTGTTCCTACCTTCTAGGACATTCCCTAGTTTGGAGGCTTCTTCAATCTTTCACTAGTTTTATAGCATTTTTTCCATCTCTTTTTGGAGTAGGGTTTTTCTCATTAGATTTTCTCTATTTCTTTAGTTGACAGATATTTGTTCATGCTTGGGTACCTCATTAGGCCTTGTTTGTTGAGACCCAAATCTATTTTTAGTAACTAAGTTTCTAGGTTTTTAGCTACTCCATAAGTTTATCTTAAGGGGTGTTAGAGTAATTAGATATTTTCTAATTAACTCTAGTCGAATTAAGCTAAACTTTAGGTATCTAATAAATAATTTCTTTTATTAATTATTATGATACAACCTAGATTAATTTCTCTTCCTATATTTAATAATTATCTTGTAATTATTAAATACCTAGATTAAATACTCCTATATTTAGTAATTACCTTGTAATTATTAAATACCCTAAAGAGTTTTATATTTTCCTTTTGGGTTTCAATCTCCTTTATAAGGATGATCTCTCATTGTATTTTTAATGTGAGAACAAATATCTTTTCTTTATCTAAGAATACAATTTCCATATTTTTAGAACAAATCCTTGCCTCCTCTTGTCTTTTTCTTCACTATGACAGGTTTTCTACATGCAGGTATTCAAGGGCTTGTGGATTTTATTTGCTCAAATCCTATAGATTCTATGGTGAAAGGTACTTTATAATTTTTTATTATAATTTTACTAGAATAATGTGGGTAGCATTTTTTAAAGAAAAATATAAAGCATTTGAAAAGTTCAAGTTGTTCAAGAATAGAGTTTAAAATAAATTTGGTGTAAAGATAAAGGTTGAATATTGGATAGACATGGAAAGTTTACTTCTAAAGAGTCTAACATATTTTGTGAAGAAAATGGTATTAATAGACAACTATCAACACCTAAGATACCATAGCAAAATGGGATAATTGAAAGAAGAAATAGGTTTGTAACTAAAGCACCAAGAGTAATGATGTTTGAGAATGATGTATCTAAGAAATTTTGGAGAGAAGCAATCAACATAGTAGTATCCACCATTAATATAGTACAACTCAAAAAAGGTACAAATAATACTTCCTATGAATTATGGTTTGGACATGCACCATCAATAAAATATTTCAAATTTTTTGTAAGTGTTACATAAAGAGAGATGATGATATTGGTAAGTTTGATGCAAGAAGAGATGAAGGTATGTTTCTTGGTTATTCATTGAAAGGAAAAGTTTATAGATATTTTAATAATAGAACTAAGACAATTGTTGAGTGGGAAAATTTGAAAGTGGATGAAAGTTTGGAGTTAAACATAAAATACTAGATTATATTTTAGATGAACAAGAAGAAAATCCTTAACCCATTAGAGAGAATATTGAAGTTTTCTTTAAGACTAACAATATATGACTTGCAAAATGATGTTCAAATTGTTGAAAAAAGAGAAAAACTAAGATCAAAACCAAGAGAAGAAGTAAGAGTTGAAATAGAAACTCCCACAACAAACAAAAACTTGACAAAGAACCACCCTAAGAACTAGATTATTGAAAGTAAAGACAAAGGATTGATGACAAGAAATAAAGTACATGAGGAATTATATTTTATTTCTCAAGTTGAACCTAAGAGTGTAGATGAGCCATGCAAGGATGATCATTGGATTCAAGAAATGAAGGCAAAACTAGATCATATTGTAAACAATGAGACATGGGAATTGGTTCCTAGACCTAAAGACAAGAATGTTATAGGAGCTAAATGGGTATTCAAAAATTAGATGAATAAACAAGGTGAAGTCATGAGGAATGAAGTGAGATTGGTATACAATGGATATTCATAGAAAGAAGGCACATATTATGAAGAGACATTTGTCCATGTTGCCTGAATAGAAGTAGTAAGAATGTTCCTTGATTATGCAGCAAATAAGAAGTTTAAAGTGTATCAAATGGATGTAAAGTCAACATTTTTAAGTAGAGAACTTGAACAAGTCTACATTGAGCATCCTAAAGGGATTCCTTTGATAGAAAAAATGGACATGGTATGTAGATTGAAGAAATCTTTTTATGTTCTAAAGAAAGCACCTAGAACTTGGTATGTAAGATTAGACAAGTATTTGGCAAAATTGAGATTTTCTAAAGGTACAAAAGATAGTAACTTATATTTGAGAGAGATCAAAAATGGATTATTGATCATTGTAATATTTTTTGATGACATAATATTTGGAGGTAATGGTGAAGCAAGTGATAAGATTTCTAATGAAATGAAGATTGAGTTTGAGATGAGTATGATTAGCGAGATGATATTTTTCGTGGGTTTATAGATTGTGCAAAATAATGATGGTATCTTCCTATCACAAGAAAATTATTTGAAAGAATGTTTGAAAATATCTGGCTTAGAAAATTGTAAGCATGTTGGTACACCTATGATAACTAGTCATAAGCTATCTAGCAAAGATGAGACACCTACATATGAGCAAAAGAAGTATATATCTATAATTGGAGGTTTGCAATTTCTAGCTCACACCAAACTAGAGATAGCAAATGTAGTTGGGATAGTAGCAAGATTTCAAGTTGATCCTAAGGAATCACATCATGCAACAATAAAGAGGATATTTAGATATCTAAAGGGTACACCTAATTTTGGACTTTCATATGCCACATCAAGTGATTTTACTTTGTGCACTTATAATGATGCATATTGTGTAGGCAGTCTGGATGACAAAAAGAGCACTATTGGTAGAGTATTTTTCCTTGGAGGAAGATTGGTTTCTTGGCTAAGAAAGAAATATGATTTTATTTCATAGAGTACAATAGAAGTAGAGTATGTAGCAACAACAAACAATTGCAATTAAATCATATGGATGAAGAAGATGCTAAAATATATTGGAATAGATTTTTTAGAACCTATTATCATATATTGTCATAATTAAAGTCTAGTGAGTATGTCTAAGAATCTTGTGTTGCATTCTAAGACTAAGCATATATCTATTTAGTATCATGTTTTAAGATTAAAATTTGCAAAGAAAGAGATTAGACTGTAGTATGTAATTATAAAAGAGCATATTGTAGATATCTTTATGAAGCCTTTACCTAAAGATACATTTGAGTATTAGCAAGGTATGCTTGGGGTTATTCCCTTTCCTACTTCTAAGTAGATGATGCAAAAAGTACACTAGTCTAGTGGTATAAAATACTATTATTTATCTGGATTGAATGTTGTTGCTATCTATATAGGGAGTATCTAAGATGAGCAAAGTGATCAAGGATTCTTGGTAGTTGGTTTAGAATAATGTCTTTGGACACTTGAGTTGATTGAAGACTTGTAGCATATGATTGATGTAATGAAGCCCTTGTCATTGATTTCAATGGGGGATAAGTATACATGAAAAACATCTCCTAAGAATGGGGGAGAAGTTCCTCCTATGTATGGGGGAGAAGTGCAAAAATTGATGACTATCCATAAAAGAATGAGGGTTGTTCCTAAGAATCAAAGCATGAATAACTGATGTAAATCCTAATAAAGAGGAAGCATGGACATAACAATATTCTAGTGGATTTTATATTTGATTGATGAAGAGAATTTGAAAAGGAGAGAACAAGGAAAATAGAGTTTGATTTGGTATTCCTCTAGAACTTAGATTTTTTTCATCTATATTGACATCAATGCTCAAGGTGGAGATTGTTAGCATGAATGTTGATGGTATTCCTTTAGGGGAGTATTCTAAGAATTTCTAGAACAATGGGGGAGATTGTTAGTATGATTGACATGTTAAATTCATGACTATGTTTCTCATTGATGTGAACATAGCATTATTCTCATGAAGACCAGAAGAGTAGCAGAGAGAGAATGAGGTCATATGGACTGTGTATTTATGATCTAGTCAAGTGCATCTAATATTGTGTTCTAAACTATATCCTAATGATGTGAATAAATGTGCATAAAGAGAGTTGAAGACATGTAGAAGATATGTTTGATTTACAGAAGATACTAAGCATACAAATCACTTAATAAGTGGTTTCTAATGATTTATTTGTATCTCTTTACTGAGATAGAATCATGATGAGTGTAATTAGATAATGACAATAAATAGCCTGATGATGACATTAGTGAGTGCATAAGGTCTAAAGTCACACATGTAGAAACTTGTAAAGACTATGAGATGATGATAATTTGTAATTACAAAAAGATGTAAAGTTTTGTAATATCTTAATAAGGTCCTATTATAATTAACTGAGAAATCCTCAAGGCTGAATCTAGGAATTATTTTGAGGATATTCTATAAAGGAATGTTATTTTTCTTTTTATGAGGTGTGGCATTGTGTGTGATTTGTGTATTCAAGTGGGTGATATGCAAAGTATTTATTAAATGCGAGTAAGTAGTCCAAGGGAATATTGGATGCAAAGTTGGTGATCTGACATCGAGATCTAAAGAGAAGAAGTTTGGTTAGAGGATATAGAATGAGCTATATAGTGATATTATTCTACAATGAATAATACAAATATTAATTGGATAGTGAGTTCAGTGGTCTTGCCCTCGAAGGTATTTAGACATTGGGTTCATGTGCCTTCTACAACTCCTAAAAGGGTTAGAATCTCCTAATAGAGGTTCAAAGTCTCCTAAGAGTGACTAATACGTACTAAATATATTTCATTGGCTCCTAATAGAGGTCATCCTCTTACAAGGGACATTTATATTAGTACCTCATTTTGTGAGTACCATCCCCACCAGGGTTTTCTCCCTAATCAAGGCTTTCCCTAGCTAAAATATCTAGTGTTCTATGTATTTGTATATTGTTATGGTTGTTGATTATATTGTTGACATGCTTAAGGATTCATAACATTGATAGACATTTTAAAATTTTGATAACTGATTCACCCCCCATCTCAGTTATCTTGGTGGACTTTACTTTCTAACAAATAATAGATTCACTTTTGGGTCTAGTAATTGCCTCCATATTTGCTTGTTCTTTGGTTTTTAGGGAGATGGCTATGAGGTTATATCTACTTTCCTTTCCATCTTTAAAATCATTCCTCCCTTAGGCTTGTATTTCTTCCTTTAATTGTCCCCCTTTTTAAAACAAAATTATGAATCTCACTACCAAAAAGCCTGCAAATAATGGGGTTTATTCCTATTTGCTTTTTGACTATATCTTTAAGGTCTAGTTGTTACCTCCATATTTAATATTTCTATCTTTTTGAAGGGTATGGCTACAACACTATGTCTATTTGCCTCATCATCCTCGGACATTTATTTCTTAGGATTATATTTCTTCCTTTCATTATCCCTCTTTCCAAATATTTTTTTCATTTGATTCTCAATTCCATAATGCTTACAAATAATTTTTAGAGTAAAAGGCATTTTACTTAATTATTTTTATTGAGTCACCTTTTATTTCATTCTTGACATTAACTTAGTTATGCATTTCAAACATTTAATAATTATTATATACACTTATTTAGGGTTTATTTGATCTCCTTTTATAAGGATTTATATCAGTTTGTATTTTATTTTATTCCCTATTAGAATAATAAATCCCTCATATTTTCAAAACCATTCAAAATTTTGTCACCATTCTTCTCTCGTGACAAGTTTTTTGTATGCATATGTTTTTTGGGTTCTATGAAGTTGGTTTTCACAACTTCTACATGGTATCAAAATTCATAGTTGTTGGAAAGGAGAATAAGATTTTAGGTCCAAGTATTGAAATTTTTTAGAACTTTTAAAGAATGGATTTAATCAAGGGTACTCCCCTTAATAATACACACGTATAACTAAGAACTTAGGCATGAGCCTACAACACAAAGGTAAATTGTGAGCCTCTTATCTATGAGGTCTTGGGTTTGAGTCTACTCAAGATTAATAAATACTAATAATAATTAATCACAAAAAATAGCAATAATAATTAATCTTGGCTTTGGTCTCTTACCAATCAAAAAAATAAAAAATACAAATGCATAAAAAAAATAGAGAAATAACAAGTTGAAAGAACAAAAAGTGGCTTATTATAATCTCCAAAAGTATAGAATTAAAGTTTTTAGAAATAAAATATGTAATGTCACACCCGTTTTTTTTTTACAATGTTTTTAAAGCTAAAGCCACCGCCAACATCCCAAAACTGTCCTAGACAACCCTACAAGCCTTTTTTATATAGAAAATTTTCTACCACCCAAGAAGGTTCTAGAAATTTAAACCTAGACGTTGAGGTCAGCTAACCATAATTTTTAAAATTATTTTACTATGGGTAAATGCACCAAGTTGTGGTGCCAAAAGAGGGGTATAAGTGGCAACTTTTTTTTTTTGAAATCAACAATTTCTAAACTTCGACAAGAATTTGAAGATAGTTACACTCAAAATTTTAAGATATGACAAAAACAAAAGTAGTAATCCTTTGAATCTAGTTTCTAAACTGCTTTTTTTTCTTTTCTTTCAAAATGGTTTATTTTTAGGTCCTCATAAAAGGGGGCCATAGAAAGTGGTACTATTTTTTCAGAAAAAACATAACATAGTGCAAAGTGTGGCCCCCCTAAAAATTTAATATAAAAAAAGAAATTTTTTTGATCCCTCTAATCAAAAGTTACCTAATACTCTATAGTTTATCCTAGATTTTTTGGGTAGTTTTATAATGTGTTTTCTTTTTAATGAATTTTGAATTTGGACACATCCCAAAAATGTGAAATATATGTGTGATCCCCTAGAAATGATTGAAAACTAATCTAAAATCAAAACTTCTTTTTTTCAAAGTGTGTAGAATGGAGTCTAGTTTCTAAAAAACTAAGTTGTTGCAAAATTTGATGAATGGGCTAAAATCTACACCCCAATTAGTACATGTTTTTTTTTGAGAGAAAATGGACATACATTCAAAAGAAATTATAGTTGAAAGGCTTGAAATAATATGAATTTGAAATAAATTATATGGTTATATAGCTAACACAGAGATCTAAAATATCATGTAACCTGATATTATTGATGCTCAACCACAAGAAATTTTGAAGGAGAGCACACAAGAAAAATCAATCATTTTTCGTATACTTTCTACAAAACATGTCTTAGACCATTTTAGAGACTCCAAACCTTTAGGTTGGATCCCCAAGGAAAATCCAAGTCTTAGGCTTGGTAAAATCCAAAGATTTAAACAGCATGCATGTGCCATAGTGCATGTGCACTATAGTGCACACATTTTTTGAAGCATTTATAAATTTAAGGCTTACATAGTGCACACACACTATACCATATACATGCTATAGTATGCACACACTTTGTAAGCATTGTATTTCAAAAGAGAGGATGGATAGGGATAGAGGGAAGGAGAGAGGGTAGAGAGTGAGTGAGAGGAGAGGATGGGGAGAGAGTAGGAGATGGGAGAGAGTGGGATAGGGAGAGAGGGAGGGAGAAATGGAGAGAGAGAGAGAGAGAGAGAGAGAGAGAGAGAGAGAGAGAGAGAGATTAGGAGATGGGAGAGTAGAGGGTGGGATAGGGAGAGAGAGATAATTGTATATCTCAATTATTTTATCAAACAATTGCACATCTCAAGTCAAGAATGCACAGATGTTCTATTGGTTGACCAAGATGCATAGGTTGCCAAGAATTTAATATATGTGGGATCTCATAGAGGCTAGTCATGAAAAGGTTGAGCACGACAGTGCAGGCATATGCATCAAAAGAGCCTTATCTCATGAAGAATTAAAGTAAAAATATGGGGCAACATTGATAGATGCAAAATCCATCATCCAGTGGTGTAACACTACAATGGGTCTAGGTAAGGAAGGTGAGTCTAAGGTTCATAGATTTTTTTGGTTGATAGATAATACTAATATTGTGTTGGGAATGATTGAAAAGATTATGAATGAAGAATAATGGAACTGGTAAAGACTATTTTCAATCATTGTTTTGTCATTGATGTCAAACTTTCTACTTGTAGGAATGACAATTGCTTAAGTGATCCAAATACTATCAATTGGTTGATTGACAAGGAGGTGGAAATTAATAAGATGTAACTAGATCACCTAGAGAAATATTGAAGTTATGATGTTGAAATGAATTATAAGGATCAACTAAGCCATTAATGAAATAGTGTATTGATGACATACTCTAAGACACAGGGAATGAACACACTCAGATACACTCAAAATGCAAGGTTTAACTAAGTTATTTGTGAGAGTCGAGCAAGCTAGTTAGTGTCGAGTAGATTATTAGTTGAAGTCGAGCAAGTTCAACTTCAGTGTGTGCCGAGAAAATCTTTTAGTTGTCAAGAAAGATCATTTAGGTGCCGAGTAACACATGATTGTTTAGGAGCTGAGCAATACAGGAAAGCTTCAGGTGCCAAGTAACACAGAATTTTTTAGGAGCCAAGCAATAGAGGAAAGCTTTAGGTGCTAAGTAACATGGAAGGAGTAGAGCATTAGTTGAAGCCGAGTAACACAGAACGTGCTGAGCATTAGTAAACCAACAATGCCGAGTTGCTGCATTATTTGTTAAGTCAAAGATTTGCCAGATTAGTAGCGATAAGTTTGTTACATTGAATTTTGTGAATTAGTTGAATGATAAGGATAATGAGTAGATGTCATAGAATTTTATGTAAACCATGCAAACCAATTCAAGGTGAATACTAATGGATCTATCATGAAGTTTCTAGAAGAAATAATTAGGAGGGAAAATAATATCATTTTCTCAAAGATCAATTCAAATTGATGAGTAGGAAGACTTGAGTGGGAAAGATAGAACATAACTTCTTTATAAGGAGTTACAGGTCCAAGTTCAAGAAAGAGTGAGAGAGAGGGAGTTGGTCACAAGTGTGGTTGAAGCCAAGATAAGACTAGTGTGAAGGAGAACACAATGAGGAGTAAGCACAAAGCATCAAGACTCTAAGTTGTTTAGGTTAACATGGAGTGCATTGGCATAACGAGTGAAAGAACTGGAGGAGACAGATCTTGAAGGGTGAATAAGCTATTAGCACTGCAAGGAAGAAAAGTGAAGCAAAAAGAAAAGAACTGAAGAGTGATCTAAAATCTACAAGGTTAGAGTTGCAATTTTTACCAGGTCAAAACCTCTCTAATACTTTCTTATCATTGTATTAGACATTGAAATCTTACATTGCTAGGTTAGCTTAACAACTAGGTAAATAAGCCTCAGGAGAAGGATAAGAGATCCTCAGAAGAAGGATAAGAGATCCTTAGAGAGGGATAAAAGATTCTTTTGAGAAGGTGACTATAAATCCCATGAATTTGGGTGGGCCTAACAGCTCTATGTAAATCCTTTAATAGGGTGACATTCTAAGTTGAATGTTCTTAAGTCCTCTAACAAGGTACACTCCTAATAGGGTGTAGAAATCCTTTGACAGGGTCACATCTGACAGTGTGTAAAGCCTTTAACAGGGTAGGCCTTTAACAGGGCAAACCATTAGAAGTGGTTAAAATCAATTCCACAATTATTTTGTGGGTTTCATCCCCACCCCAGTTTTACCTTCTTATTCTTGGAGGGTTTTTGGGTCACCAAAATCCTTTGTGTTATATTGTGATGCATGTTTTCTTTCAAGGTTGTTTAATGTTTAATTGCATGCATGATAATTTAGTTATATGTCATTAAATATTTGAAGAAAAAGTTGTATAGGACATCATTGGACCTTGGATAACTGATTCACCCCCTCCTCTTAGTTATTCTAAAAGAATTTCACACTAACAGGATCAAATGAGTTGCACTCTTTTAGAAGCTTTGATGTAGGTTCGTGGAGTATTCCCACATGAAAAATGGCATGCTTTTATTCATCATATATATGTAGAGGAAAATTAGGATGAGTGTGAGTTGACTGAATGGGTGGACAAATGGGATATAAAAGTTTTGGACCCAATTGACACCTATCATCCTTGAAAAGCACTAAAAATGGTAGAAATGGATTCATCCATTGACTTTGACCACTTGTTTGATCTAGTACAACCTGGTAATGTGTGTGTGTGTGTATCTATAAATTCAATATGTAACTTTATAACCTTTCCCTAAGTATTTGCTGAATTAATGACCACATTATGTACATTTATCACTATAGGCTATGTCTTTGTTGTTATTGCACCCGAAGAAAATGAAGAAGGGACATATTATTATTTGTGTCATTGTGTGTAGGCCAATTTTTTTGGATCACTCAGTTATAGATGGTGAAGGTTTAGAGTACCATATAGGTGTGGTGGTTGTAATCGATACATGGATTAGATGATATTCTATGAACCCTAACTTGTGTTTATTCAAGGATTGAAAAATAGATAGGAAGATTCGTCATTATATCAACCTTGTTTTCATGTCAAATTTCCACTTGATAAAATATTGAGGAAAACCACATAATAAGACTCTTTGGAAGGTTCGTGAGTCAAACCACAAGGCAATACTTGAGACATTAAAATGTAGAGTAGATCTAACTAGTTCATTAGATTAAATATAATTACAAAATTATTTGATGTAACATTTATATACTTGAGAGTGCATAACTAGATAGCCTCAAACGGGCTTCTCCCCATATAACCAAACCAACAGACTTACAAACTCTCAACCTTTCCAACTTGGCTAAAACTAGTCTCAATCCTCCAATTGATGAGATAAAAAAGATAATCAAATTCTTCTAGAATCCAAAGGAAAACAACCAAACTCGCCCAACTTATGGATTTAGGATCTAATTCCCTTTCCTTCATTGAGCAACACAGTCCTAACTAGCCAAATTAGGCTTGGTTTACAAAGAAACATAGGTAAAATGGTTTCAAAGTAAAACACCAATGCTTAGGAATGACTAACAACCTTATTCCAACTTGTTCCCAAATAATCAACCATCCAATTGGTCTCCTGCTCCTATCATACTCCAAACAACATGTCCAAAAGGTCAAATCCTCTTAGGTACTTGACCTAGGGTTGGTTAGGAAAAATAGCAATAAATCTTGCCTAGTCTTGAAGCTTTGGAATCATGGAGGGCACCCAACTAACTACCATTTCCCAAGAGGCCATGAGAAACCATTTATAGAAATCACAGTTATGGGTCCATTCTTGGAATTCCCTCAAAACTGTTGTCCTACAAACTCACCTGCACTAAAACTTGAATATATCAAGAAATAATCCACATAAAAAAATGAAACCAAAAACAAAAGAAAGGTAGATTTAGTATCTTGTTTAGAATCATTATATTAACCCTGCCATTATTTACTATATGAACAAAGTGCAAAAAACTAGTGAAAATTGCTTCAAAGTTGAAAAACCTTTATTGCAACTTCTCACAATCCGTACCATATGCCCTTTTTGACCTTAAAAATGAGATATTTATCAATAATATTCCTGTTCCAATGGTTAAAACTATTATTTGAATAGTTATAACTTATTTTCAACCAAGCCACATTTTTAAGCAACTTTTGCAACTTTACAAATTTGCAAATTTATACAAAAAGTCCAACTTTTGTAATTTTCACTATATTTCACATCTAGTACTTGGAGAAGGTTCCAAATTATTCAAAATCAATTGAAAACACCTAATCCTAGGATATCTTGACCAAAAACCCAAAAAAGACCCAATTTTGCCTAATTAGCAACTTTTGCTAATAACTTGCGCAAAGTGGCTTAGGCATACATGATGATGTCTTTTCTTTGCAACCATGGAATTTTTATCCAGGACTTTCTTATTCTAGCCTAATTAGGTGAAAATAAAAACATCAAATAAAACCCCACACTAGTTCCTTGGTTCTCTACACCATGTTGACTACTCAAATGTTCTTAAGCATGCTAAACAAAATTGACCTCGACAGTCATTAACTACCATAGCGCAATGAACTTCGATGGGGCATATCTCAGAGCTCAAGTAAGGCATAGATGCAATTCTAGGTGCTATATGATCATGTTTTCAACACCTACAATAACCTCTCTTTTTGGAGATTGGATTCCATTTTGATTTTGTGGCCCCATCTTGGGTAATGCTAAAACTTGTAGTGTTGGCTAGTATAAAGTCACCAACTAGTGAATCTCTCTAACCATTCATCATGAGACCTACCTGTCTACTCTATTATCTCTAAGTGGTCGAGTAAACCCTCGCCTCAAGTTCATCTCATATCATTGACCACTTGAACATTCTTGAGCATGCCCAATGGAATTGACCATGAGAGTCACTAAATATCATAGGGTAGCAAACTTTGATGGGCTATATCTTAGAGCTCATGTGAGGTACATATACAATGATGGGTTCTACAAGTTTGTGTTGTCAAAACTTACAATAATCTCTCTCTCTCTCTCTCTCTCTCTCTCTCTCTCTCTCTCTCTCTCTCTCTCTCTCTCTCTCTCTCTCTCCCCCTCTCTCTCTCTCTCTCTCTCTCTCTCTCTGAGGATATTGTATTCCATTTTGATTTTGCAGTCCCATCTCGAGTGATGCTGAAACTTGTTGTATTGGCTAGTACAAAGTTTCCAACTGGTGATTCTCTCTCACCTTTCATTGTGGAACCAAACTATTTACTTCATTAGCTCTAAGTGGCCAAGTAAATGCTAGTTCTAAGATCATCCCATCCTTTTGATTGCTCAAATGTTCTTAGGCATGCCAAATGAAATTAACCCTAAGAGTCACTAAATACCATAGGGCAATAACCTTTGATGGGACATATCTTGGAGCTCGTGTGAGGTATGGATGAAATTATGGGTCCCACATGATCATGTTGTCAACACCTACAATAACCTCTCTCTCTTTTACGATTGGATTTTGTTTCAATTTTTCAACCCCATCTTGGGTGATGCTAAAACTTGTACTATTGGCCAATACAAAGTTACCAACTGGTGAATCCCTCTAATCATTCATCATGGGACTAAACTATCTACTTCATTAGCTTTGAGTGGTCAAGTAAACCCTAGTCTTAAGCTTGCCCTATCCTATTGACCACTCAAATATTCTCAGGCATGTTGAATGAAATTGACCTTGAGAGTCACTAAATACCATAGGGTAGTAAAATTTGATAGGGAATATCTTAGAGCTCATGCAAGGTATGGATGCAATTTTGGGTGCCATAGGGTCATGTTGTTGACACCTACAATAACCTATCTCTCTTTGAGGATATCAAACTCTATTCTGATTTTGCAGCCCCATCTCGAGTGATGTTGAAAATTGTAGTGATGGCTCGTAAAAAGTTGCCAACTAGTGAATCTCTCTCACCATTTGTCGTGGAACCAAACTATCTACTCCATTAAATCTAAGTGTATGGGTAAAAACTAGTCTCAATCTTGTCTCATCTCGTTGGTTGCTCAAACATTCTTGGGTATGCCAAACAAAATTGACCCTAAGAGTCACTAAATACCATAGGGTAGCGATCTTTGATGAGCCATATCTTGGAGCCTGTGTAAGGTATAGATACAATTTTGGGTGCTACAGGATTATGTTGTTGACACCTACAATAACCTCTCTCTCTCTTTGGAGATTGGATTTTATTTTGATTTTGTGGCCCTATCTCAGGTGATGCTAAAAGTTGTAGTATTAGCTAGTACAAAGTCACCAACTAGTAAATCTCTCTAACCATTTGTCGTGGGACCAAATTGTCTACTTTGTTAGCTTCTAGTGGCTAAGTAAGCCCTATTCCCAAGCTTGTCTCATCCAATTAACTGCTCAAATGTTCTCGGGCACACCAAGCCAAATTGACCCTAAGAGTTACTAAATGCCATAGGGCAATGAACATTGATAGGGCCTATCTTGGAGCTCGTGCAAGGTACGGATGCAATGTCAACTATTAAAAAGTCATGTTGTTGACACCTTCTAATAAACTCTCTCTTTTAGGAAATTGGATTCTATTTTGATTTTGTAGCCCCATCTCGAGTGATGCTAAAACTTGTACTGTTGGTTAGTACAAAGTCACCAACTAGTGAATCTCTCTCACCATTAGTTATGGGACCAAATTTTCTACTTCATTAGCTTTGAGTGGTTAGGTAAACCCTATTCCCAAGATCATCCCATCTTTTTGACCAATCAAACATTCTTGAGCATGTCGAATGGAATTGACCCTAAGAGTCACTAAATACCATAGGCTAGTGATCTTTGATGAGGTATATCTTGGAGCTTGTACAAGGTATGGATGCAATTTTGGGTTCTACAAAATCGTGCTGCCAATGCCTACAATAAAGTCTCTCTCTTTTTGGAGATTAGATTCCATTTTAATTTTGTAGCCCCATCTCCAGTGATGTTGAAACTTGTAGTGTTGGAGAGTGCAAAGTCACCAACTAATGAATCTCTCTAACCATTTGTTGTGGGACTGCACTATTTTCTTTGTTAGCTTTGAGTGTCTAGGTAAACCCTAGTCCCAATCTCATCTCATCCCTTTGACTTCTTGAACATTCTTAGGCACACTAAATAGAATTGACCCTAAGAGTCACTAAATATTATTTGCTTATACTTGGAAGAATGAAAATGATACAAGAAGTTGAAGATGACATCCTAGGGTTATAAAACTTATTCTTGAAAATGCCTCCTTTGGCACAAAGAATCATTTTGCATCCCTCTATGTTCTCCAAATTTGGTTTGAAATTTCATCTACATTCAAACCTCTAACTCCTCAAATCAACACTATAATTTCCTAGCCAAGTATCCAAAACTTTCTTAGGGCATCATTGGAAAATTAGCTAACTCCGTTTATAGGGCCCAAGCTATATGATACATTATGAACAATATGTCCTCTCCTATTTCCCTTAGTTCCATGATTATTCCATGATGGGAACTCACGAGAGAGTCATTTTTGTGCAGGTTGTGTGGGCAAGACCAGTACACAACGTGTTTTCAAAATAATTTCTAAAACCTTAAAAAATAAACACTTAAAAGAAAATTGAATGAAGAAAAAAGTACTGTACAAACATGAACCAACTTAATCCAAGGTAAAACTTCAACATTCAATCCATTATCTCAAACTTGCTTTGTAAAATTCAAAAATTGTTAAAGGAAATGTAACTAAATATTTGTATTCAAATTCAAGAATGAACTCTTCCAACATCCAACCAATAGATTTGTCTTCTTCTAGGTCTTATAGGATCTCCCAAGGAATGCATTCTATTAAACTAACCATATTTCCTTCCTTCCATTCCATAACTAAAAAGTTGCACAAAATGTTGTGGAGTAACTTTTAAAAGTTGCTAACCACATTGCAATTTTTGCATTTTTGACTTCTAGACCCTTGAAACCTTTTTGAATGGAACCAAATAGGTTCAATAAAGGTTTTTAGACATAATACACCCCCTGGTAACCAATATGCCTCTTTTTTTGCTCCTAGACCCATTTGAGCAACTTCTTCACAACTTAGCAACTTTTGGCATTTGGGATCCTAATCAACCAACATTACATTTTATGAGTTCCAAACATTTGAATAAGGTACAAAATCACTATTTGGGGCCTAGTTTATTCATATCCCACTTATCAATAACTTTTATAGACTTTGACCCACTTTGACCACCTGGTGTCCCCCCTAGTTTTTATTAGCTTTCACATATCTAAACAAGGCTTCGTCAAACCAACTTGATCTAAACACACCAACACACCACCTTGATTTTGCTAAAGTCACAACAAGCCTCAAAGAAACAATAACACAAATAAAACAAAAACAAGGGTTATTGGTTCCCTGCACCAGGATAATGACAAACAAAAGATATCCAAGAAAAAATGCAACAACTATAGGTATAGGAACCATAAGAAGAGCATATATAATGTGTTTCCATGAATGAAGCTCTTGAAGAGATGGATAAGAAAGCAATATTGATATCAAATTCCATGAATAAATTAAAAACTTTATTTCAAGTTTTCTCGTGTTTTGAAAGATTAAGCATATAGAAACTCTTGACGTGTTTATGATGACACTAAGATTCAAGGTTATAGATTTATATAATGTAGCTAGCTCAAGAGTCAAACTTCAATGTTAATTGTATACTAGTAATAAGAATTCAAATTTCACTATTCTCATCCTAACAAAAGCTCTAGATAAGTTACTCATAACTTGTACAATCTAAATACAAATTAATATCATAGCCTTATTCACATATCAAAAGATACTACCAAAGCTTATTATAATGATTCCTACCCTTATTTTGGATGCAAATTATATTAAAATGAAATACATGAAATACTAAAAGCATAAACAATAAAAAAATGATATATATTATGATAACCAATAATTTCATACATGAACAAATTGATGCGTCAAATTTTTAAGTCTAATAATGTCATGCATCAAATATAAAATGTCATATATACATCAAATGTATGTCAAATATATCCACTAACATAAAATCTAAGATATATTCCCACTAATGCCTATACATGTGTCCATCTCTATATTTTCTCCTTCCCACAAGGGGAAGGACAAAAATCCCTAGAGGTCTTAAGTCATTGCATGGAGGGAGATAATGGGCATGATGGGGTCTTCCTTGCACACTCATTTGTCCTCTTGTTTAGGCTCCTCTCTAACTGGAGCTGATACAAACAAAGTATATATGAATAAATAATTATAATACAATGAAATAAAATATATGTACACACAAAATTAATTATTTTCTTACTGGCATCAAATAGTCACTATGTACATCCACCTCAAAGGCTCGTAGACGATCAAGAGTAACAAGGCCTTACAATAATTTAATCAATATAATCGCTCGATTATACATATGAATACCATTTGAAATTTTAATAATAACTATTACAAATAAAAACTAAAACTATGAAAATTCTTTCATACCTTAGTTAATGACTCTAAACTAGCCATTGTAGTAGCAACTCCATGATTGATGGGCTGGAGAAGATGAGAAGGAGTCTTTGACATCAACAACTGCAAATCATATAATACAACTTACATGTTTTTTTATAGACTATAATATAATCAAATGAATAGACTTAACATGAAATAAATGTACCTTTGCAAATCTTGTATCATGCCTAAGCTTAGAGTCCCTTGTGAATGTTGATGGTCTAGTGGAGACCTAATGCACATGGATCATTTTTTTTTGTCAATCCTTCATATGATTACTTAATAAATGTATGTATTAATTTAAATGATTAAATCGATAGATACCTCTCAACTCGTCGAAGGGACGTAAAATGGGGCTGAAGAATCTGTACTAGGGCCATCAACACTCTTACCCTAAATTTGCACAATGTCAAGATATGATAATTTATTAGTCATTCATTATACATATGAAATGTGATCAAATTAGTGTATTATAATTGTAATTTACCTGTGTCAATGTCAAATGTCTCACTCAGGAAGTCATTAGTGACTAGCCCATCATCCATAGTGTTTCTAAGGTGACTATCAAATGTACATAAGGATCCACATGACATGGACATGTCACCGCACTACAAAGAAGCCTCCTCCTCAACTAATGGATTGGCACAATGAATGAGGGCCTATGTCAAAGCATTCATAGTCCCTAGAGTACTAGTCTCTACATGTTCCTTTACAATTGAAGGAATAATGACATGCTCACCATGTGGCCTGACATTAGGCACTCTAACTACATTAGAGTCATGATGTGCCCTCAGCCTCTCAAATGATGGCCCCCCACTTCTACCCTGAGAATTTAACATGTCAAAATAATTGGGGATTTCCCCAAGGACAAATTCACAATACAATTTATTTAAGAAATATTTTGGAACCTCATAAATATTTTAGGGAGGGGCATCAAAGACCATCCACCATCTATCCCAAAATTTATTTCTAATATCATCATAGATGCACTAGTGGATATGAAACCTTTTAGTTGTAGTTTTAATAGTGTCTTGTTCTTCTAGCTTTTTAAATAATGCACATATGTTATCTTTCAAATTATGTCCTTTTTTTACATCTTTATAGGATTTTGTTTTAAAATAATATCTTCTTTCTTCTTCTCCCTTAACATGCCAGATTTCCAACTAACCACTAATAGAAGCTAACTAGCTCATAATGGACTCAAGGGAGGATGCCAATTGTGCTCTCATAGGATTAGTTTTCTTGCAAGATTTTAACCTACCAATGATTGTTTCTATTTCATGTTTCTCTCTTTATAATTCATTCATTATATTGTCTTGGGTGCTAGAATGAGGTCTTTCAATTAGTGGAGGTTGCGAAGGTTCGTGCTCTTTGTCATGAGGGTTTTCATTTTGATCTTGTGGAGGTTTTTCATTTTGATCTTATGGAGGGTAAATTCATTTTAATTTTGTGAATGATTTTGTTGATCAGCCTGGGGATTTGGTGGTTGATTATTCACATTTCTTGATAAGAAACCAATTAAATTTTAAATAAATAAAAAAACTTAAAGGAAAACTAAAAAGCATAAAAAACAATGCTAAAACATACAAAACAATGCAAAAACAAGAATAGAAAACATAATGAACTTGATCTTGATCTCCAACGATGAGGAGGCATTTTGAGGAGGAGAATGAGCAAAGATTTCACCTTCTACAAAACACATACACACTATTGGGGGTAGAGAAGGCAACTAGAAAAAGAAAACCCAGAAAATGAGATGGGTCACAATTTGCAGCCCATAAATAAGTGTTTTAAAAAGCATGCACATGCTATGTCTTGGGCTCCACAAGCCTTAGGATTATGGAGCTCAAGCCATAGCATGTGCACACTATTGGAAATTTGAAAAAAAAGAAGATGTGTGTCATATTTTTGGCACCACAACTTGGTGCACTTTCCCTTACATTAGATTAGGGCCAAACAACTTTAGAACTCAATTCAAAATTTCCTTTTTGCCCATTTCAGGTGACATAAATTTCGAAGACCATAACTCATTAGGCCAATTTCTTTGATTAACAATTATGACCCAATTTTCAAAGTCCCACAACTTGATCAAAAACTCTTAACCCACCTGAGCTCTATTCAACTGAGGTTTGATTTCCTTCTAAAGCCTCTAAAGCCTTCAAAAATGAGTTCAAAGTTTTTATATCTTGTTACCAATACTTAATTTTTTTAATAACTTCACAAATAGAATTGATATCTCAATAAAAATTTATTGGTAGGATTATATGTCTAAAATGAACCTCTAGAGAAGAAATTAGAACATTTTGAGCTCAAACAACCAACTTAATAAAAATAGCAAGCCTCTAGAAATAGTAACTCTACATTGAGATAACACTTATTGAAAGACAAATCAAAAATATTTTTTGGGGTGATGCAATATTACCCTTGCACCTAGAATTCTCATGCATCAATTTTTTTCTTTCTATATTGTTGTTTCACATAAAAGCCAAAAAAAAATCTTCAAATTAGAAGTAGAGGCTTGCATTGAATAGTAATGGATATAAAGGTTAATAAAAAATTTGTTGGTCTATCACATTCAAGTCGAGACCATGGTTTTTTTTGCATGTATCTTGTTGTCATTTCCTCTTTAGTGGCATCATGTTAGTGAAACTTCCACGCCTCTCTTTTCAACATTATGGAGGTGTCTCTTCTATTTTCACATGAATACAAGTGTCCATATGATTAAGTTGCCTGAAGAACCAAGCCCCTCCTTAACCCCTTAAGAATAGGACTTGTGTGTGATGATAAATAGGTTTAGTTAATAATTAATGAAAATAAATTATTGGAGAAAGGGAGATGTGTCACATGACTTGGAAAAGTGAGGTGGACTAAGGGACTTGGTCACAATATGATTGTGCAATTGAGTACTTATTTGAATCACTTAAAATAAGAATAATATAGAAGAGTTACTATAACATGAATAGACTAAGTCAATTAACCAAATCAATTGAATAATCAAATTATCCAATAGAGAAACTAACCATTCATAAATTAATTAATATTTAATTAATTTACTAAGCTATTTTTAATTGTATGCAATCAGTAACAAGATCATTGAACAATAAATTATTGAGATTGATATTGAAATTACCTATCTCTAGTAAAGCATAAAAAAACTTTGAAATTAAAAATATATCCTAAATTACCATGAATTTGGAATTCCATAACAATAAATTTGAAATTTACAATACATACTTAAGCATTTAAGACATTTTGAATTGAATTAGGGATGTTTTAAGAATCGCCCCAAACCCTTGATCTATAGCATTACAATTGAAATAAAAAATTTGACAACACTACATCTAAAACCCTCCAACCAATTAAATGCATTGAATTTTATATCTCTTTGGAGGAAAACTAGTTTTACAAAAGAATATGACGTATACATTCCTTAGCTCCCAATATTGTGATTGAAATTGCTAATATATACTACAATTTAGTTAACAACCTAGACTTGATAATGTCGCATTGCAATTGGAAAAATATAAATATTTGAAAACCTTAACTCCAAATATTGGAAATAAAAGTAATGTTTCATAGGTGTATGAGTAATTCTAGAGGATTGTTAAAATTATTATGAAATGTTGATAAAAAATATATATTTTTGTCAAAAACTACAATTGCAAGAATTGTTATGTTGTCATTGATGTCAAACCTTACTAGTGAGATGTTTGCTAATAGTGTAGATTGCCAAATTAGTTGATTGATGAAGAGGATTCTAAAAGAGAGATAACTAGATGAACAAGTAAAGTTGTGAGTAAGGAGGAGCTCAAGTATGTTGGAATTACAATGGGCACTTGATTAGTTAGTCTTTGACAAGATAATGTGTTGTTTAATCATTATATAAAATTAAGAAGACAACTAAGTTGATGTATAGAAGAGAAGATATGAATTTGAGTAAAACACTAAGGGTCCATTTGGTTTTTGGAATACAACCAAAATAATAATTGAAAATTAGAATACAATTGGACTCGCTTGCCAAGTTTCATATGTTGGTTACTCTCCTATTTAGGCCGTAGTAGGCATTGTAGCGTGTGGACTTCGGCCAAATATCCCATCAAACTACCCTCCTCTTCTCAAGTCTTTGATGCACAAGTGTTGGAACAACCAATCTTTGTAGAGATCCAATTTTTCTAAAGTTCTCAATGTATTGCACATTTTGTTAGCATAGTGTTAGTTGAATTGAACAGAACTGATACTTGTGTTACCTACAGTTTTTATATCCACTTTTCTTTGAGCACCCAATATAGCTTGACATGTCATTTTCTTATTCTCTAGAGGATGAGATTCATATCTCTACACCAAGACTAACACAATGAATCTTTCTTGGAGGCAGAAACTTTAGTAGCGATGGATGATTAGTAAGGGAGCATTTATTCAAGTATCCCTTGAAGGGATCAAGACTATCAAGGGGTAGTTTTAATACTTTACCAAGAGACCTTTTGGTGCATTCTTAGATCATTTACAATGGGACCTAAGTTCAAAGTCTATAATGGATTTGGAAATCATAGCTATGGAGGAGTAAATGGGGATGGATTTATAAGATAAACCAATATGTAACTTAAACTATGATGAAACCCAATTGGCTAGGTTTAAAATAAGGCCAAATCTCTCAAGAGGAAAAGTGATTGCTCAGAGTGGCAACACAACTCAAATTGGATGAAATATTTTCAATTATGTTTAAGCTCACTATTAAGGGTGTGTTTGATCTTCATATGGATAAAATGTATCTTGTAGTATTCCTTGACATTCAAGTTTGAGTAGAGATTTTCTACAACAACAATAGCAATGATGTAGAAGATGACCTAGATTGTCAAATTGAACTGAGATTTCAATATGCACAATCAAATTTTAGGATTTTAACAAACTCATCTATGAAAGTGTCAATTTAGAGTAGTAGAGGAGAGAGTGGTCCACTTTATTTGAAGCCAATGGAGTTCCATACAACACACATTTCATATAAATTACAAACAACAAAATTGATTCCTTAGAGGAAATTGAAGGCAGTGCTTAACATTTTATTTCTCTATATTGCAATTGCTTGTGTTATGAGTCAACTACATTATATGTTGTGAACAATGCAAAAGAAACTGCATACATTTCACTCATCATGGTGGGAATGAAAGCTCTGGGTTTCAATATTTCTCTTACAACTGGGGTAGAGTATTTCTATTTTAGATGAACCAAATAGGATTGAGATTGCCATTTTACATTCTCATTCCCCATTCCCATTCCCATTCCTCATTCTAATTACCTATTTCTATGCTTGTAACCAAATGGGCCCTAAGCTTGATCGAGTGACAAATTTAACTAGGTCAATGAAGAAGAAGATTAAGGAACTTAAGAGATAGTCAAGAAAATAATATCAGATGAGTGTTAGTAATGGTTGAGCACAATAAAGAAGAAAAAATGTAGTTGTAATCAAGTGTAGTGAAGATTGAGCAAGTTAGTGTAAGCCAATCTAGAAAAAACATTAGAGACCAACCTACCCAATGATGACTAGGCAAAATATCATGATGATGTCCAAGTGTCATTATTTGCACAATTTCTAAAGGGTCAAGTTTTGAGGCTAATATAGTTGAATAATTAGATTCGTCAAAACACGTAAATGATAAGGATTGATGAGCTAGCATATTTAATTTTCAAATTAAGTTTGTTAAGTGATCAAAGGAAATGATTCAAGGAGAAGTTACTAGAATTTTCAAGAAAGGAGAAGAAGGATAAAATGATGGGCAGATTCAATGAATATGATCAAACCCTAAGATCTACAGTGGTATTTAAGCAAAAAAAATATCAAATCTACCTATTTAAGGAGGCCTAAGGGATATTTATGAAGGTTGGTTCATTTTTTATTGGTGATTTTGTGGAGAAATTGATAGCATAGGAAAAGTGATAAGACTGGTGAAGTGTGATTGCTTGAAGGGTTGCCAACAAAGTAAGAGATAGAGATTATAATAAAGTCTAATCAATGAACCAACAATTGAGCCACATGGAGATCTTAATTTACAAGTGACTTGTATCTTGATAGGTCAAGCCTAGCTGTTACTTTCTAACCATTATGGTAATAAAAACCCTTTAATCAAGGTTGGCCTAACATTTATTTGTTAATCCTTTAATCAAGGTGACATTCTAATGGAATGATCTAAAGCCCTCTAACTGACCACTCCTAATAGGGTGATTAAACCCTTTAATAGGGTCACACCTAACAATGTGTTTGTAACCTTTAACATTATTGACTTCCAATTTAGCTCAATTTAAAAGAGTGAAAAAATGGTAGCATGTTACTTGGTGATTTTTTCCAAAGTGGGTTTCCACGTTAAATCTTAGTTTCATATATGTGTGAATGTTTTTTTGTGACGCATGTTATTTACTATTGTTTATTTTTGTTAGTTGAAATATACTGAACAATGCCTCACTATTTGTCACTGGTCAAAACTTAAGGCATATATGTCTACTGATATGTGGTTTTTAAGTGAATTGGTTTTGAGAGTCGGCATTCCCATGTCAATAAAGTAAATATAGGTCAAAGTTCCCTTCTTAGATAGTCAGCTGAAACCCAAAACTGATACCTAGAACTACATTGATAGAATGCAAAGGATTAGTTCTAACATTTAAGTGTGAGCTTGAGATGCACGAGTTTTGTTTTAGATACTCTTGCAAATATTATATTTTTTTCATTGGCCAGTTCCTTAAATATTTAGCCATGACTCATATGAATATGCTTAATAACTAAGACCAATGTTATGGGATATTACTAAGTTAAAAAGAAAAGTTTTGAAGGATTACAATATGCACCATTTTCTTATTTATTAACAATTGAGTGAAAATTTATTTTCTTTTCATATTGAGCTTGGTAATTGAAAAGTGTGGTCCATGCCTTATTGAACATGAGGTTTTGTATTTTCCTTTTCTTCTTTTAACTTACAAATATTGTTCAAATTATTTGTCCATAGTTTTTGTCTTCATGACCCTAGCCAAGGAAGAAACCATGCCTTGACACTTCATCTCCATTAGGTTTCTTTGTTGTAAAGGAGTCAGGACAAATATTGCTAGTCCTTTTCTTATGTGTTAGATTTAAATAATTTTACTTTTTTGGACCTTCTACTCTAAAGGTGTGTTTATGGACCCAAGATATCATCAACCTTAGATAGCTTGAAGAAACATTTTGTAAACTATTGTGGAATGGCATTGCAAGAAAAAATAATGTGTTTTGTGTTTTTCTTGCATTGATCTTTCCAATGATCATTGTTATTTATTATGCATTGTATTTTTTTTTCATTCATTGTAATTTATACTTCCTTCTTATGTCCATTTTTTGCATCCAACCAATGATGTTTGAAACTGATATGGCATGCCATTTGTATTTTCTCTTACTCACATTATATGGGCATGCATGGTAAGTTTTCCTCTTATCCATTTGCTAAAAATCAATTAGAAAATTTTGTTGTACTGTTAGGAAACAGTTTTCTTTTTTACTTTTATGATTGGGCCTAATTCAAATATAACTAAGATGGTACATTGTAAGTACATCATTTCTCTTTATGTTTTACTGGTGAATGATGTTTTAGCTATTTTTGCTTACTAAAATCTTTATGTTAGCTTCATGTCTAGCATTCTTTCCTAACAAGGTGTAACTTGGAATAAAAGATAATGGTTCCTAGTTGCCTCCTATCAAGGTAGTGAAAATGCTAATGCATGTAGATCACTTTTGCTTTGCCTATAAAATTTGGAGCTATATGATAGACTAGGTGTTGGACAATGCCATGTGGGGTGCCTTCAAATAAGCATGACATGGGAGCAAGAATCTTGGTTTTCTTTTCAGAGATGTTGCTATTTCTTTGATGAGAATATACTAGATTGAATTAATCGGCCTGAAGTGAAAATTGTTTAAAAGATTTTTTCATGTAGTGTTTTAATAAGGCTCAAATTTTTAAAATTGACATTTCTTGTAGAGTATTGATTATAGATCAAATGTAGAGTTTTGTCTTTTTAAGATTTGGTCCTTTATCCCTCTTCCTATTGGAGAAGCAATTTGAAAGGATAGAGTTTATTTAAAAATTAGATGAGAGAATGTTGCTACGAGATTATTGTTAAAGTAGTTTATCTCAAAGATTTTTAAGCTTGATCAATGCTTTTACGAACTTGAATTTTCAATGGGGTTTCCTATGTGGCACATGGAAATTGACTACGTAATAGGTTGTATTTCTTTTCTTTCTGATAATAATATGCTTTGTCATATGCTTCTTTAACTTTAGAAGTAGTTTCTTTTAAAGGATCTATCATATGTTTTTGTACATCCAAGAGCTCCGCACATTCATGCCCAAGTTCATTTAGCTTTTCTAATGTATTTTTCAATAATCTGATTGAACATATGCTTAAAAACTTAAGTTAGACCATTCTAAAACTTTGGATCGGTGTTTCCTTCACTCTTTTTTAGAATTGTGCCCATCACTCATCTGCTCATTTCATTTTTGATGATAGTTTGAGATCATGATTTCTTGGCAAATCAAGAGAGGATTTCAGCAAATAGCTTAAAAAAATTTGGTTGTAGAGTTAATGTTGGCTATGACAATTTAAGAAGACATAGATTTAAATTTGTTTTCAATTTTCACTTTGGTGATGGTTGTATATGCCATAGTAGGTTGCACTAAGTTCTTCAAGTACTTAGAGATTTGTGATTAAATAGTATACGCATCTTCCATTATGTAATATTCTTTTTTGTACACTAGGAAGTGTGGGGCATATTTTATCCTCCTCATTTTTGGTTGTGGTGCTCATGGATGAGTTACATGGTGGTCTTAGTTGAGTTGCAGGTTGAAGAGAATCAAAGCAAGCATCAGGATAAAAAAAAGACATATTGAAACTCTACGAAGACAACAAAGTAGCAAGGTATCAGATGATCTTTATTTTTTGTGGATTTTAAAGTGAAGATGCTTGCAAGCCTCTTTAGAAATATTTACTTTCCTAGAAATCAGGTGACAACTTTTGGGGGTGATAGAGTTCTCTCTCTTGTGATCAATTGAGAATTGCCATTGCTAATTCACAAAACCTCTAATTAGACCAATTGGAGTGCATATGGTATTCAAAAATTTGACACAATCATATTTTAATTGTTCATCCTATTTAATGCTTGTGATATGGATGTAGAATGTTCAATCTATAATAATCAATTGCTCTAGGTAATGCAAAATTCTTAGTTTGAGAAATATTGTTTACTAACCATTCAGATGTGGAAGAATGACTATGCAAAGTTTTTATTTGAGTGCTATTGTCCATTTATATCTATGGTTGCAAATATGGCACTGTTGTTTATGTTAATCCGCTGAGCATATTTTTCCTACTAAAGACCATTATTGATGTTCATTTTTTGTGTACTAAAATGACCATACATTGTTTGAGTATGTGTAAAGTAATAAAAAAGCTATGAATGCAACTTCCATGTCTACAAGGAGTGCAAACTTGTGTGTGTGTGTGTGTGTGTGTGTGTGTGTGTGTGTGTGTGTGTGTGTGTGTGTGTGTGTGTGTGTGTGTGTGAGAGAGAGAGAGAGAGAGAGAGAGAGAGTAATAGCAAGATAGAGATTCCAAGTATAGGATAAAAGAAATCAAGAAATTGTAATAATAAAGGAAATTCAACTAATGTGAAGGCAAGAACACAATAAACAAAACATATATCTAGAAAGATGTTGAAGAAGCCAAGGGAGATAAGGCTGGTCCAAAATTCTAAAACCTTCAAGGAGATTGCTAAAATAATACTAGTGTGTCCACATGGGAGTAATGATATTCAAGAATGCCTTAGAATTTCTAATTGCTAGAGAGGTTGAGAGAGAAAACTCTTGATAATTTGAATGAGAATGAGAGAGATATGTTCAAAATGAGATAATGGGAGGGAAATTGAGCCAGTCCAGGGGTTGAAGAGTTGTCTAGGTTTGTACCAAAGTGTTTGCCACAAACCTAAGCTAGCAGTAGGTGGTGAAATTCTTGAAAATAGCTACTAAATGATAAATTGTTGTAGGATGTTAGCAGAAAGACTAATAAGAATATTGTATCCATAAATTATTCATAATTAAGAAATCATAAATAGGACCATCATTCAAAAGCAAGAAATCATAAATAGGACCACTCTTATTTATCTTGACATGGAAGAGACTAAAACTTCCTTGCAAGAGGTTCAAAATAGTATACTTGGGACTCGCTCTAGTGGACTAACACTAGCTAAGAAGTTAATGAGAGTTGGGAGCTATTGACCTACTATGGATAGTTATGCTATCCCTCTAAAGAAATGCCAACAATGTCAGATACATGTAGATCCAATGCATGCCCCTGCATAGGAATCCCAACCAGTTATGACTCCATGGCCCTTTTTCTCAATAGGGATAGATTTAAGTGACATAGAGAGACTTTCCATAAATAATAGGATTCAACACAATTTTCTTCCCCTAATTATGAAATGATCACAATGAAGAATAATCACCCATTAAAATCTATGTAAATTAGTAATAATCACCTAAATGACCATAATACTTCATAACCCTGTGTTGGTTTTCTATAATCAATTTATTTATTGTGATTGATTCCACTATATGTGATGTAAAATCCTTCCATGCATTAATTTCATTTTAATGCCATGTGATGTTAGCAATTTTTAAAAAATTATGAAATGTTGGACTATCATTTTATCTCAAATTGACATTGTCAATACATACATTATTCTCAGTTTTTCCTATTTGTCTAGATACAAATAATATAACATGTGGTCCTACTCAAGGAGAATATATAATAACATTCTGTTCAAGTAAATTTTTGAAGTCATCTAATCTTTTATTGTATATGATTCAGGTGTTTGTTCCATTTATGACTTGTTAGTAATGTTTTTTAGTATGCATCAAATAATGAGGTTTAGGCAATGTGAAATTACTTGCACTCCTTGGAATGACCTAGTTTGACCAATGAATTTAATTTTTTTTGTAAAGACTACATGTTGAAGTCTATTTAAAAATGAATGCTTATTTATTTATTTATAGAGACAACCTTTTTCATTTGAGATCTTACTTAATGGTATGATTTATTTGATGTTGAATGCTTTTATTTTCTGCCTTCATAATAGAACCTTGTGAGCTATAAAAGAATGTAATCAGCAAAGAGCTTAACAATTACAAATGATGGACTAGAATTATTCTAATCAAGGAATATCCTGAGATGGAAATGGTGAGATCTGACTGTTGAGTATTTGTAAACCTACAAAATCAACTCACAATCTTCTAATTCTTGTTCAATCTAGCTCTAGGTGCACCTCATCCTTGTAGGCATGAATCACCCCTCTGTCATATCAAAAGAAAATGCCACATAGGTGCAACATCAAAAGAAGCTCTTGATATATAATTTATGAACATCAAAGCTTGTAAATTCTGTAATGCATGTGATAACCTAGGGTATTAATTTATTGAATCATTTGAGTACTTAAGATATCTATGATGAATCTCATTGAATACCACATATCTTGAGCTGAAAAAGATCCAATTACATTGATCATGAACCAAATTATCCAAGTTTTTTGGTTCAATTGCTACATTTGCTATGACATTAACATTCTTTAAATTTTCTTCTTTTTAAGCCAAAATGCAAGGTGGAAGATAGCCAAAAGCTTCATTATTTTCAAATTTCCATTTTTTCCCCTCGTAGCTAGAACTTAATATTATGTGCAAGAGACAACACAATATTGTTCACTAGTTTCTCTTATTTAATACTTTTGGCACAATAAGTCTATAAATTATACTGCACTTTTATGATTCTCTAGGCTCATGAGCTTTAAAGAACTTGAAGACAAACAATAAGAATGTTCATCACCATGGTATATGATATAGACATTGGATCAAAAAGATCTTGTTGAATCTAGAATCTTGAAAATGTTCTTCAATATTTAGGTCTTAAGCTCATAGAGCTTTTTAATCTCCTAGAAATTTAAAATCCAAAGAAACTGACAAACTATATCATTATTGTAAGAGATCTACAATTTTTCAAGCCATAGTATATGCAACTTCATTTAGACTCCTATTTGAGATCGTTAATAATCTTTTGTGAGAGTTTCTTTCCTATTGATGGTTGGCATTTTTTCAAGGAACTATGGATGAATGTTTGAAAAGGGAACTTCATTTTCCTTGGAACCTTTATCAAGATGACAATGATTGAAAATTCAAAATGCACATGTATCAAGACAGTGTGATAATGGGGCATTTGTACTTCCAAATAGTTGTAGGATTATCTTGAGAAGTGCTAAGAGATTGTCTTTAACTCTATAAACTCCTCAATAGAATAAGGTTCTTGAGAGAAGAATAAAGATTATTATAGAGTTGGCTTGATGCATAAGGCACTTTCAAACTTCAAGGATCAAGTCATCAAAGAAAGATGGTTTCAACAAGTAGGTTTTATGATGGTTATCAAATCAACAAGATTTGGAGCTATTATGATTTCTGTTATAAGGATCTTTCTATTTTGATTTATATGTTTAACAAAAAAATAGTGAAAATGACATTTTTGTGGCTCTAGACATTAAAGTTTTGGCATGTTGATTATTTGGGCTCAATTAAAATTAGCTTTTGAATATTGTCCTTGATTATGTACCCTATGTTTAACTTTATTCTTTATAGACAACTTCCAGAAATGAAGGTTCTCAACATCTTGAAATCACAATTCAAAACTTTTAGACTAGCATGAAGTTTTAGCTTAAACATAAATAATTGCAATGGATTTGAAAATTCAGCACCCAACCATCCAAAAATGTAGGAGTGAACAAGGATTGTTTCAAAATACAAATGCATTTTTTATGGTCAAATCTAGTATGTGCTCTGCTCTATCTATACACCTGTTCTATGAAATCATCATGCTTTTTGCTACATAAATCACAGTTGTCCCTAGATTGTGAAAATTGTTGGTCCTAACAACATTTCTAAAATAAATATCAGGTTAGCCACTTGTTATTTCAAGGATGGCCCTAGTAGCTTGTGTTTTGCATTCATCAGCCAATTAGGCTTTAATAATCTTCACATAGCATTTATTCCTTCTATATTGGTGATTAATTTAGCCTTGTGTAGGGCTTACTCAATCTCATTTATCAGAGCCTCACCTAGGGCATCATCACTCTGATACTGAATGTTGAAAGATTAAATGTAGGGAGTTTTGAATAGAAAACACTTCAATGAATTTATCTTTGGCATATTGGTGGTTGTTACCTTATAGGATTTTAGAAATAATCAATGCTATGCTATTGTATTATTTGTTGGCTCCTGATTTAACAGTTTCAAAAATAACCAAGAAACCAGACCAATGCATCTAAGATTAGCAAATTCCTATGAAAAATACATCTGACTGCAGTCTTGGGCCAACTATAAGACATAACTCCTTCTTCACTTTAGGCTCTACAAGACCTAGGTGGGTTAACCTTGAGGTTTTGAGATATGGTACTAGTGCATTTAAAACATAAATCTGAACCTAATTATTGTAGATGAAAACCCCTTATTTCTCCTAATAACTCATGCAATAGCATAGATATATAGTAGCTAAATGCAAATCTATGAATCACATAAGTTGAGTGAGGGTTAATCCTTTAAATCCTTCAACATGAAAGGGTAAAACGCATTTGATTAATAATGTTGAATTCAACAAACCCTCAGATATGTAGTAGTAAGACTTTAATGATCCTGTAGCTGACCAGTGCCTAATCCATTAGGCAAATCCATGAATCAAATACATACATATGGATATCTGATACTTATGTATATGTATTCAGATATACGATCTATCTATTTACCTTGTAAATAAACATCTATCCTCAATCCAAACCTCATTCTTACATGATATCCTTCTCAATAAACTTGCAACCCTATTGATTCACTGAATCATTTACATAACCCCTTGAGTTACAAGAAACAATAAGACAACATATAGCCTTAAGGGACTACAACTACAATCTAGGCTCTTTGTTCAAAGATCGTAAGACATTGAAGCTCACTGAGATAAGAGACAAGATTCAAGATGAAACTCAACCTGCTGTTCTTTGTATTAATTTCTTTGAAACAATACAACCATATGCATGGAATGAAAACATGAAAACATCTAACAGATTTGAACTATCTATATTATCCTTCCTAATGTTGTTCATACAAGAGAGAAAGTGTTGAAAGAATGGTTTCACAGTAAAACACTGGAACCCTACTGGTATTACCCAAAGAAAATTGCCAACCATTACAATGAAAGAGAGAAAGAATGATATAGGAAAGGAAGAAGTGAATTCCTAGATTTTTTATGCAACTGACATCTATCCACTTGGAATTCAATCTTGTTCAATTGCAAAACCTCTTTCCTCTTTCTACCCAATTGATCTAATTTGGTTTCATCATTACTTTGTAACTGATTTGCAAATACCTTTGATGAAATGATGAAAACTCTTGAGTTATCAAAATATCTAATAACTTCATGAAAATGCTGGTGAAATCTTAGTTTTTACTAAATATGTGATTAAAATCAACCCAAACTATATTTCCATGGTCTTTTACCTATATTCAGCTCATTATCTTACCAGAAATTAGTTTTGAACTTTGATACTTGAATTTGGTTGCAAGATAGGAATTTGGAAGAAAACCTCATGTAGCTTGAACCAATTGAATTCTATGCAAAAACTAACTCCATATTCAAAATATTTGGTTTCTCCTGATTCCGGCAATACATTACATGTTTTGCTTACTAGGAACCTCCAAAATCTCTGTTTGAAAAACACTCCTCTGCTATGGCTCTATTTTTGCATATCTTTTTAAATTTTTAAATTTGAAAAATATAAATTAAACTAAAGTTCAAAATTTAGTTTAAATGTCATTTGAATTAAAAGATCTACACATCACCCATTTTGAAGAAATAAATAAAAATAACATTTTTTGTCATTTTCCAATGTTCTCCTATCCTCTGATTTCAAGCTCAAACCTCTATTGACCAGTGCCATGTGGCATTCTCTAATTGGTTGAAATTTGCATTTGCCACATCACCCCCAGTCATGCCCATTGCCACATGGCGATCACCCGCATACCTGCTTCACTTAACCACCGAGCAACTTTTTATTACAGGGATGGGTAGGCCGTTCGATTTGCCACATGGTGCAATCTTGTGCATCATGTCTAAACCTTGCTATCGATTGCCACATCACCACACCTAGGACTACTTATCACATGTCTGAATCTCGCATTACTGCATTAGTTATCTTTTGGGTACTTTCTTTTTGTAGGCATGTGCTAGCCCTCCGATCTGGACACGTGGCAAGATCTTATGTGCTTGGTTTTAAACTCACCACATCAACATGCGTGTATTTAGTTCTAAAATTTCTTCCTAACTAGCACCAGCTGAGCATCCACATCCGAGGTCCCATGCGCATGAGTGCTCAACTTTCAAAAGTCATTTTCCATAAGACACTTAGTAAATTGTGTGGATTTGTATTTAAATAGCTAAAAGTTCATCGTCACAAGGAATGTGGGATATATCCTGTGAACTGACTTTCTACACTTTCATCTTTCTATGCCACCTCTCCTTGCATTCATTCTTGGTTTGGCATGAGTGCTCCATTTCATGCACCATGCCTTCCTTTATATGCTTGATGAATTCCTTTGCACTTTTTACTCTAGCCTTAGCAAAAAGAAAAATTTATCAATTCACTAGAAAATAACATGTTGAGTGCTTGGTTTGACTTATTTGAAGCAATCACTTTAGATCAATCCCTGAAAAAGTGGAACTTGCTAAGCTGCTCGAAATTGTAACTGGGGCTCCTGACCCTTAAACATCACCAATTGAAGACATGGGAGCATCTTGTGATGTAGAAATTATCTCTTTGGATGACTCAATAACAACCTCTTTGTACCACACTAGCAACAATTGAATTTTAGAGAGTATGCAAAAACACCTTTCCAACTATACCCAAAATCTTATCCAACTCACAAAGAGTCATGTGGCATAAATATGCATGCATAGAAATGTATATACTATGCAAATCAAACCTCATAATATTTCACCTCTCCCTTGACAATGTGTTGTCTCTCTCTTTTACATCGTTACCTGTTGCTTTTGGTGTGCGCAAACCTATTCCTTGTGTTCTTCCAGTGGCTTCCCTATTTGAAATTTCTCATGCATGGGCTGCTTTCATAAGCAACTACCTCAGAACATTGGTGTGTTCTTCTGTGATGCCATGGATGCCCCTTGACTTAAGCAGCAGCTCTTTGTTGGCTTCCCTTGCATTTTTTTATGTTTTAACTCTTGCTCCAAACTTTTGATTGACTGGCTTCATTTTGCTAAGATGTGGGGCCTGTTCATGATTTGCGTGAGCTGCTATTTTTAGGTGTGAGCCTTGTATATGGATTAAACTAATTAAACTCTTTTTTACATGCGTGAGCAGCTTCCTTCATTTCATGCATGGTTTGATTTGTTGCTTCTCTTTTTTTTTTCAATATACTACCCCTATGTGGAACTCCTTAGAAATTTCTTTGATGCCGGCTATGGATTCTTGTGTGGGTGCCCCTTTATTGTATATGTCGTGTATGCTTATAGCATGGGTCTTCAGTTAAACTTATAGTTCCTTCATTTATATTTCCTCCTCTCATATGGCACTAAAAGGTCAAAACTTAACCTTTTGTAATAGTGAAGCCCAAGCACATATAAAGCTAGATATAGCATTTCATTGCATGGGAACAGGCACATAGAAGAATTGTCATCATGTGAAGCTAGACCCAAGACATGGTTAAACTTCCGAATCAACTACACATTTCCCCTTTTTCTTTAAAAAAAAATAAGTAAATTGCACTGGCCTTGCTTTTGATTCATCAAATATCATCATCTTGTCATGTCATTTTTCTTATTTTAATTTAATATTGGCATTATTTTCCTTTCTTCGATGGGTGATCCCACAATAATGGGTTCCACTTTTTGACCAATTTTGACACTGAAATCAATATTTTTGCAACAAACGTCACATTCAAGTGACTATATCTCCAAAACTATAAATAATTTCAAAATGACATAAAGTAGTGATTTTGAGTACTTTGTTCCTACTTTGTAACCATATTTTTTAATCTAAAAAAAAAAATTATTTATGTCAATTTTTTTTTATCTCCTCCAAAAAGTGGTACATAATAAAATTCAATATTTTAAAAAGTGATAGTCTGTTTGACACACATAACTTTTTTTCTAGAAATGATAATGAAGTAATTCTTTCGACATTAGATTTGTAACATCAATATCCAGTGTCTGCATTTGGTTTGATTTGTTTTGTTGAATATTGTATAGTTTATGAAGTTTTGAAGTGACATGAACCGTAATTCAGACATGCGTTCTGTTTGACACAGATAATTTGAAGTCAATTTATCATAAACCATTTTTTTTTTAAAATAGAAAGGTATCTCAATAAGCTAGTGCCTCCATATTTTTCAAAAAAAAATTGACCTAATTTACTAATTTTCCCGAGGTGTCAAAGTCGGTTGATGTTTAATCGGTAATGAACCTATAATGAGCTAAACTCATATTTGAAAGTCTTAATGATTAAATTATGTAATAAAATTATAGTCGTTGGAAAGCTTGCTCCGAGCAAAACATTTTGACATTTTTAATTTTACAGTAGGAGATCATTCTCCTGCAATTATGGCAGTCAAAAGAGCAAAAAAAAAAAGGTGAATTTTTTTGTGATTTTGCATGTTCGTGCGAACATGGCGTTCGTACGAACACGTTTACCATGTTTGCGTGAACGTATGTTCACGCGAACATGCAAATCATGTTTGCGCGAACATATATATCTGATATGTTCGTGCGAACATTCGAAATATGTTCGCGCGAACATATGGTAAACTCAATTTCTCATTTTGCAATTTTTTTCATTTTTGTTCGTCCCACTAAAGTGGAACCCATTATTGTGGGTTCACCCCGATACTTCTTTTCTTTATATCTCCTTTTGCTATCATTAGTTTTCCTACATTCTTTCTTTAAATAACTTGTCCATTCAAGTCTTCCTCTATCCTCAATTTTTGAACTTCCCTTTGAGTGCTTGCTTAAAAATAATTCCTCAACACTATCTTCACAAATCACATTTTTTGTTATTCTCCCTTTAAACAATCTGATATAATTAGTCGGGCCCCAAAGCGGGTCTGGCTAAAAAAAATTTATTTCTGAATGACTGAACCTTCAAATTGATCTGTTGACCACCTTAAATTGATCAGAACCAAGTTCGACCACTGATTAATCAACTAAAACCCAATTTACTAGTGATTTGCAAACTGTGAATTTCATGTCAGGAGGTCCATTGACTGGCCTTAAAAATTTACCCAAACCTCTTATCAGGCCCTAAAAATTGGTACAGTGACTCTTTGTTCTACACACTTTTACCCCATTAGATCTCATCTTATGATGAATTTCCAATCAAAAGATATTGACCGTCAAAGTTGCTTTCTTAGAATCACCTACATGAAAACATGTCAGAAAATAACAAACTGGGTTTGGATTTGGCTTTGAAAACAAGGCAAATGAGCACATGGGGAAATGAAAACAGGGACATTGGTTCTCTGTCATGAGGAGAGTGTGGATCAATGATTTGGTCTCATGATGAATAATAGGACAGATTTGGCAAGTAGTCAAAGTGTGCTACTTGGAATTGTTGACTAGAAACAATGACAGAAAAGTGATTTTTTGTGAATGGAATTGACCTAGAAAAGTGTGCAGATAGATTCGTCAAGACTTGAAAATTGGCATACTTAAAGAATTGTTAGAGTACAACACAGTGGTACAATCCATTCAATCTCATCTATCATGGATCTCAAGTTATGATGTCACGAACAGGGGTACCAAACAAATTTGCATTGCTGATACCAGTAAAAAGATAGAAATTGCATTTGGCATCACATTTGAAAACTAATCAAACGGATTTGTCATAAGCTGAAACTTGAAACATAACAAGTCTCTGACATCTACAATATAATGCAAAAGAAAATTTAGCATTTTAGTCAACTAGTCAAAAGTTATAGCACGTCAAATAGGGCTTCCCAGAATTCTAAACTAATTGCATCAACATGACAATATTAAATGACCAACTTTGAGGGATTCAAAACCTAGTCAAACGGACTCGAAACGACTCAAAATCTAAAACATAGGTTCTTGGATACTAAACACTCCCAAAGTGGTGAATCATGAAACATTTTTGGCGTGAGATATCCAGATGCAAACACGTCTTCCTATCATTGTTTGACACTTAGTTGAAAATGTAGATTTGACAATTACTCAAAATGGGACTTCATTGAATGGCTCAGAATCTCAATTTAACTTCATGGAACATTTGGATAGGCTGAAAGGAAGGCGTTAGAAACATTAAACACCTCACGGGGCTCAAAGGTACAACTAGGTATGATCTCATCAAAAAGCATTTATAGGCCTTAAATTTCTCAATGGTACTCAAAATTGACCATGCAATTTTTAGTCCCAACATTATCAACATAAGCAATACATGCCTATGTATACAAAGTATGTCTAAAATTATACTATTTATAACTTGTCATTCTGTACAGTCAAGAGAAATATACCTTTACTATTTCTATCAAGACCCATCTATGGACTCTAAAGATTATATATATAATCCTCATTCACCAATAAATACAAGATTGGCATTGTTGTGATACAATGACAATATTATTCTACCATAGAGTGTGGACAAGCCATAATTTGATTGGGAATGGTAGTAAGAAGGATGGCAAAAGAACACTATCATGCTAGAATATAATTTTGAGTGTTATGAGCTTTGCATTGCCAATAGGCCTTTACTTGAAATTGCCACCATTGTTAATTTTCTATACTATAGAGGGTGATGTATTACATTCTACAAATTACTTGGGTTTGAAATCAGTAGCTCATTGACCATTTCAATCATTTCTTGCATTGTTCATCGAGTCATGATTTACCACATTCAAACCCCACATTTGATCGGTGTGGATATGAGCTAACTAAACCATACTCAACAGTCTTTATTGGGGACTTAAATAACAGAACCTAATGCCTCAATAGGATTAGAGTTATGTATAACCTTAGTTTAACCATGCAATCAGTTATGGGTAATATGATTAACCACCTTAATAATAATAATTGTTAATATCTTAGTTAAATTTTGAATACCTACATCTTTTAAATATGTTTGGATGCATGTTTTTATTCGTCTTTATAATGCTTATTATGTTGTTAATGAGTTAGTATGGATGGAAATCTCACAATATCTTTTTTTGTCTATAAGAGTGAAAATGCAACTATTTATACATTGTTGATTGTAGAAATTACTGTGGTTTTGTCTTTTCTAATTTTATTTTCCTTGAAGGTTCTTGAGATTAATTAGGTCACTTTCCCTAATGTTGCTGATTCTATCTTGGCAAATGGAATTTTTAGTCACTATGACCATCCTCGTATAGCACAATTGTGTGAGAAAGCTGGTTTATATATGCACGCACTTCAGGTAGGTGATTCGTTGGGAGTACACTAATTGAGCTTTAATATAGATTGAATATTTCGTATGAAATATTGTCTATATGATTTTTTTGTGGAAATATTTTTTAGGTTTACTCCATTTTTCCTTATGTCAAATGGTTTCTTAGGAGAGGAGGAGGACGAGTATGTTAAAATTGCTTAAGAGAATTATTTTCTTGAGAAAATTTAATTTTTACACAATGGTGTCTTTTATTTTCATGTAATTATGAATTTTATTACCAACATGTGAGTACTATTATGTTGATGTAGAGAGAGTGCTAATGAATATAGCGATGATGAGGATATCAGCTGGAAGGTTCGGAGGCTAGTAGCTAAGTGTTTGTCTGTTGTGATAACATCTCGTCCCGAAATGCTATTAAAGTTGTATGAGGAGACATGTGCTTTGAACCTTTCTCAATTGTTGCTGGGAGATATTTATCATTTTCATAAAAGTTGACTCTATTTTTCCTATACATTTACCATGTTTTTTGACCTTTGTGTGCCCAATAATTTTGGCTTAGTGTCTTTTTAGAGTTAATGGTTTACCTCCAAAGAGTGATAGGAATGGCCCTTTTTCTTTGTTAGAGTCAAGAGGATACATAAATTCCATTCTCTTGGAATAACACTAACCTACTAATGCTATGCACAAATAGGAATAAATTGAGTTTGAAATGATATATATCAGTTGTTATCTCATTTCAAAATGTGGTTAGCTTTAGGAATTCTTTTATAAGATGTTATATGAAATGATTGCTAGCTAACACCTGCCAAGGAAACATAATTTGCTTCTTCCCATAGTAAATTTTGCTCAAGGTTTTGGAATTGTGAAGTGTAGCCCAATTCTTTATGTGCCAATGGTAATACTAAGAATGGTAAGAGATGGCATGGTTACTCTCGTTGATGTTATTTCTTTGTTGATAAATATGTCTATTGCATTTTCCTTGGTTTGTTAAATGGGAAGTAATCTAAGGAGAGAACACTTCATTATTTTTCCCAGTAAGTGTTTTTATAAATATAAAATGATAGCATTATTTAGACTTGCATCAATCATTCCCAAATGAAATACCCAACAAATGGCTTCCCTATATTTCTAACCAAGTTCATCCTACATGGCTGCATATTATGCCAATCTTCATTCTTATTTCCTCCTTTACATTTTATATTACAGTCAATTAGGATAGGAGGCCAACTATATGAACACACAAACCATTCAAACTTATGGTCCATACCATGAAAGTTTCATGCCACCTTCACTTTCACATCAACTCTCTCTAAGCGGTTAATAGATTCATTTTCCATCATCACATAAATATCTATTATGGGTCTACAATCATCCAATATAGTTGTGAAGAGTATGAGAAATTCAAAGGCGGTAGCTATAATCTTGTGGGTTTGAAGCTTTGTATCTATTTAATAGAAAGAAAATATCCAGGTGTTATAAAAATGATAGATTTTGGTGGCGAAAACCATGTTGTAGTGGAAATCGAGAAAGGAAATAGTAGGGTTTAGGGGATAGTGATGGTGGGGGGGGCTGAGTCCACTTAGTGAGCCATTGTGGAAGGAGAAAACTAATACAAAAGGCATAAATGTTTTAGCAAGGCTTACATGGAAAGGTTTGAGTGTTACTATTTCTGTTGGCAATGGTGAAACTCAAACTGTTCTTTAGGGTTTGACTAGATATGCAGAGCCTTGCACCTTGATGGCTCTCATGGGCCCCTCTGGCTCTAGAAAATCTACTCTCTTGGATGCCCTTGCAGGTAATATCAATTGGGTTTCCATTTCCCATCAAGTAGATGGTGAATTTCATATTTGATTTGTGATTCATGAAGCTTTTTAGATGTTTGATTTGTGTTCTGGAAATTAGGTAGATTTGTAGCTAATGCATTTCAGTCTAGATCTATCAAGCTAAATGGTCGAAAGAAAAAGCTCTCCTTTAGAACTGTTGTATGGTTTAATCAAAAAAGTATTTTTTGGGTGAATTGTTGATGTTTGATGTTATATTCTTACATGGGTGTTGTTTTCATCTCCTCTTTTTTCTTGTAGGCATATGTAACTCAAGATGATACTCTAATTGGGACCTTGATGATGAGAGAAAGCATAGCATACTCTGCTCATGTAAGGCTCCCTGATAAAATGCCTTGGTTAGAGAAATCAGCACTAATAGAGTCTACACTTGTGGAAATGGGTCTTCAGGAATGTGCCAACACTCCCATAGGAAACTGGCACTTGAGGGGAATTAGTGGTGGAGAAAAGAGAAGAGTGAACATTGCCTTAGAAATTATAATGAGGCCAAGGTTGTTGTTTCTGGATGAACCAACAAGCACCTTAGACAAGTAAGAATCTTTCTAAATTGGTGGTAGATACTAAATCTAGAATAGCATCAAAGAGGATTTTAATGATTTTTATTGTTCTTTATAGACCATTGAATACTAACTGCTAGTGATTCTGTAGACTATTGACTACCTGGAATTATGACTAATTTAAAATTGCATGTATTGATTTGTGGTGAATTGTTAATTGCAGTACATCTACATTTTTGTTACCCAAACATTAAGAAGCTTGGCAGGGGATGGGCATACTATAATAGCTTCAGTTCATCAACCTAACAGTGAGGTGTTTGAACTCTTTGACAGCCTCTACTTGCTCTCTGGAGGGAAATTTGTTTACTTTGGCAAGGCATCTCAGGCATGTGAGGTAAGCTCGCTTTTCTTAAGCTACAATGGTTGGTTGCTATATTTAAGAATACTAGAGATATTGTTATCACCAAGCTTGGATAGATGGTAGGTTTCTCTATTTAAGAGTACTTTAGTTACTACTACTAGTCTGGAAACAAGACTTTTAAGTTAAATAGGAGTTAAGTTGCATCAGAGTGTAGTTGATGGGAAGTCATTCTATCACAATTGAATTCTTTGGTAATTTCTATTGACAATTGAGTAAGTTGGTCAATACATTTAATGAATATTAAATGTTTCTATACTTTTTGTGATGGTTATAAGGCCCGTTTATTAAACCATGTGTGCTACTTCATCTGAAAATGACAAGATGAATGTCAATTCTATAAACTATTTGAAATGAATCAATTCAATCAATCTCAATCTTTATATATGATGCTCCAACAATTATTTTATTGAGACTATTCTTTTTTTATATACTTATAATTGGTAAATAATCTTTAATATCAAATAAATCAAAACTAATCATTGTTTATATGAAATAATAGTACACATAAACAAGGAAAAACTGTGTAGAAAACTCATACATGTACAATGACCCAGCTAAGGTCTGAGCATAAAAAATATAAACAATTACAATAGCTTCAGATGACCAAAACCATTTTTTTAAAAATGTATGTTTTCTTAGATAAAATTTTCTCATTTAAAATCCTTCATATGAAATTGTTCATTGAAAATTATGCTACCTTGATTTGTACATAGTATTCATGGATTCTTACAAATAAAAATTGTTGTGATGTTTGCAAGTAGGATTCCCTTGCCCACCTTTCTAGAACCCATCTGATCACTTTCTGATCCCAAATTTTGGAAACTTCTCAAAGTTGAGTAAGTAGTATTGATACAGAGGCTACATTCTTTGAAGATGACTCTTTTGAAGGGCATGCTATTGTGCTATTTGGGAGATGGTAGACAGAGCCATTGCAATTGCCTCCTGTTATAAATGGGATTGTGCCAAAGGTGTAGCTAATCTTATATATTTCATAAGGATTGTGTACCTTAGAATAGAAATATCTCTCTAAATGTGAAGCTTATTTTGTCTCGATGACTAGTGGGTTAGGTATAATTTTTACATAGTACCACTTAAATCTTAAAGCACTACTCATTTAGTCTGTACTTCTCTTTTTTATTTTTTATGCTTATTGGATATTTCCTTATTCAATTTCTACCAGTTACTTTCAATTTTTAGAGTAGCCTTACAGAGATGAGCTATGTCGAGAGATTATCAATTTATAAAAATATATTTCTGATAGTGAATATGAAGATGTTTTAAAGAAAGAGGTCTTATTTGTTGAAAATTATTTCTAGGGCACTGTTAATTTTGCACTGATGATATCTCAAATGGAGGCGGTTGTCCTATTGACTACAATGTCATCACAAACCTTTTTCTTCAGGTATATGCTTTCTAGATGTTGTAAGTTCACATATTTTCTTCCTGTTTATAAATAACTTTTGGATTTTGATGTTGAAGTTTGTAGTTGAGGTGACTATCAAAGTATTTCTCTTATTGTAATTTGAGGTGACTATCAAATTATCGCTCTAATTGTGGTGATTAAGAAAGCTAAGCTTGAGCATGATGAAGATGGAATTACTGCTACTACCCTTCATGAGATATCCATTCTAAGGATGTTATCTTAGAATCTTAACATTGTAAGGTAAGGAACACATTGTATCTCCAAAATTAATGCGCAGGTGCTTCTATTTGTTTCACATGCATTGTGTTGTGGGTCAATTTTAGAGTACTTCTATTTTTTCACATCCATCCCTTAAAAAATAGGGAATGCCCACTTCAATTGTAGAGTACTAACTAAATCTTCTACAACAACAATATGTTGATTGCTTTCAAAAAAAGGTTTTTAACACCTTTTTTAGTAGGATTTATAGATGATTTTTTTCTTACCTGGACCACTCAATTCTTAGAGGAGATATTGTATTGAGCTAGATGAATGTGGTATTCATCCAACTAGTTCATACTGCCCCAGGCCACAGCCAAGAAGATTTTTGACTAGCATGAAATATAAGTTTCTAGTACTGTATCCTATAGATGATAATGGCAAGTTTACTAAAGAAACTGGACAGTTTGCTAGTTTGGATGTCTTGGATGATGGAAATGTGGCAATTATCAAGAGCTTAGATGAACACTCATGTCTTGTCATGGAAGAAGTGAACAAACATAAATATACTTCTTCCATTAATATGTTTTCAACCAACACCTGGTAGTTTTCAACCAATGATAGACGAAAACTACTAGGTGTTGGTTGAAAACTGACAAATGTTGGTCAAAATTTCGACCAACACCTAAGTGAAAATTGCACCATGGCAACACACAGTTTTCGACCAACCCATTGGTTGAAATTTTGACCAAATTTTGAACAAATAGATTTTAGTCAAAATTTTGACCAATAGGTTGGTCAAATTTGGTCAAAAGGTTGGGTCAAAATTTTGACCAAAAATGGTTGAAAAATGACCTCAAATGTACTAGTGTGTGGCTATGCATTTCCAAAAGGGCTCAAATTTTGATTACGGATTTCCAACTAGGTTAGTTAAGGTGGGAAATAAAAACTTGTTTGTGGGGTCCATTTGGTGATCCATGTGGACTCCCAATGTTAGGAGCACATGTTGTAACTCTTCTCCCTTACCGAGCTTGCCTAACACACACATTTTATCAACTAATGATTTTTCAAAACTAGTACCATCATTAATAATAATAGAAAATGAATTTATTATTAATATTTGATTAGTGTAGAATGTATATAATTTTAGGGAAGCCTTTTTTTTAATAAAAAAAATGTGTTTTTTGTTAAATAAAGATTAATTTTCAATGTGATTCATAAGTGTTAGAAAATTAGGATAGATGAGTAGGGACTAGATGATTTTAATTGGCATTTAGTAATGGTTTTTAGCTAAGTCACAAGGTTTGAATTCAAATCCATATCTGACAATCATAAAATTTGGATGAAGTTCAATAAGAATAGCTATACTAAACTAGTCTTATACAAAAATAAATAAAAAATACACATATGTCCACAAAACTATCAAAATAGTTTGACATTGCTAAAAGATTTAATTCAAAATTATTTTAAAATAAAATAATATTAATATTGTCACTCTTATTACTTGTGTGGATTTTTTAGCATAGTAATGACAATTCATTGATGGTGGAAATTTGTTATCATTAATATTTATGCTAAATAATAATATTTTTAAAAATATATATAATTCCATTAAGCTAGGCAAGGGTAAAGTTTCTAGAACTTCAAATTTCATAGACAAAGTTCTATGATTGTTGTGACTTAGATTATTAGATAGACCATAAGTTTGAGTGGGTTTTTAGAATATATTATCCTTCCCACAATTGTAAGGAGGGGAATACTAAGGCAATTTGTCTTTGGATTTATCTCCTATGTTAGAGCAATTAGTTGTGGAAGATAGGAATGAGAAATTGAGTGTCATTTGTTGGATTTTAGGTCATTCTTATGTAGAAGTTCTTGTGTTTAATAAACAAATTATTCTTTTTAGTGCAAAATATATTTTTAGAAAGTTTTTGATCCTCTTTAGTACAAAATATGTTTTTAGAAAGTAATTATTTCATTGTAGATTGTAAATGAAAAATGAAAAACAAACACATTTTAATCTAAATATTTACATTTTACAACTGCCTTCAATATTAAAAAAGTGAGTGGACCTCATTTAATTGTTAAAAATAATTCTAGGAGAAAATATCTCTACCTATAGTGTTTAAAATAAACTTAATGAAACTAATTATAATTTAGTTGTACTAATCTCACATAAAAATTTCTCTTCCACATTTATTTATGATTTATTATTTCACTTAAATTAAAAAATCACTGATCAGTGAATAAACAAAATTATGGTTGACTAATAGATGTCCATAAGCAAAATAGATTAAAACACATACTTTATTAAAATCAATTACAAATTCATATATTTGTTCAAAAACCTTGATTCTCTTCCTTCCATTTATTATCAAAGTCACCAAAACATGTTAATGTAAACATTTACATTTTCCATCTGCCATCAATATTAAAAAAAGAGTGCCTCATTCAATTGTTAAAAACAGTTTTACAAAAAAATATCTCAGACCTACAGTATTTGAGATAAACTTAACACATAACCTTTTCTTTCACATATTTATTTATGATTTATTATTTATCATTTAAATTAAAAGCACTGAATAAACAAAACTACCAATAACTAATGGATGCCCATAAGCAAAATAAATTAAGTAAAGCAAATGTTTTATTAGAACCAATTACAATTTCATGTACTCGTCCAAAAACCTCGATTCTCCTCCTTTCATTTATTACAAACATTATTTACACAATGTAAATAATATCCTGAGTATCAAAGTCACCAAAACATGTTATAGACCCATGGTGGTCTATGAATAAGAATTAAAATGAATTAGACTTAGACAACAACAGCAGGAGAAGTAGGAATGAAATTGGTAATAACACTGGTGGTGTTTGTCGAATCTTCTCCAAACATCAATGTATATGTTCCAGCTGTCAATATTTTGTACCCTGCATTGTCCACCAAACCCAGGCTATCACAAGCATTGATCTTCATTACAACAACTTCACTGCTTCCAACTTTTACAAACACTCTTTGGAAGGCTACGAGTTGTTTGAGAGGAGCTCCACCTATTCCTGATGGAGGCACAAGATATAGCAGCACTACTTCACTGCCATCTCTAGTACCGTTGTTCTTTATTTCAACTTGTATCTCAATATTCAAGTCCTTACATAGTTCCACTGAAGATTCATCCTCTAGCCGAATTGAAGGGCAATTGGAAACTGGCTCTCCAAGGGATTCAAATAATGAGTAACATTTTTGGTTTTTAGGCAACTTCACTTTGAGGATCTGGGAAGAAGGAGACTTGATGGTGTATACAAAGCTGGTGTAACTAAGCCCAGTTCCAAATTTATACAATGTGTCCCCCGTGTAAAATCTATAAGTTCTACCAGGATATCGTGTTGCTATGTTAGCTCTCATGTGCATGTCTGTCATATTTACTGTCTCTGCATATTGATTAAGATACCATGTCATTGGAAGACGACCACCTGCATAGATAAGTGCAACATTCTGTATAAGTGAAAATACAACATATTATTTTTAGGGTTTAATTGAGTTTTTTTTTTAATTCATCACTTCATGTTTTATGAGCAGTGGTTCATATAAATTTAGCTTTTAGTAGTGTACTTCATGTTTATTGCATCAAGATAATGATCATTAGGTGGAACATTGGAATTTCTTGGAAGGTTGTCCATTCCAATATTATTCTAACTGGAGTGTGTTTATGAATCATAGTCAGAATTTTGACTCAAAAACTACACAGATAAGAAATGTCATAATTCTACTTACTGTAGAAAATATCTCTTATTTATCTAAATAAATATTCTTTATAACTGTTTCAAATTTAAATATAAGAGCTCGCCAAATTCTTAGAAGAGACATTGAACATCATCTGCGAGAATATCAATAGGTATTTAATCAAATCCAATAGTATGTAGTTTAAAATTAGAAAAGAGAAGAAATTAAACATGATAAACATGTAGTACATAATTAAACACAAGTATCTAATAAGAACAAATACATTAAAGTTCTATAATTTAGTTAAAACGTCTGAAGACTTTAGGATTTAACTGTGCTTATCTTTTGGAATCAATGTTTTGGATCATCTTATATGACTCATCATCACATTAGGGAAGAAAAATGATCGGATAAATTATATGATCCAAACCACTGATTCGAAAAGATAAACACACAGTAAGATATCTTTGAATTTAATATCATAGATCTAGATTTTATGTTTCTTCTAATTATGGAACTGTAAAGTTCAATTCTTCAACTTTATGTGACAAGTAATAATACCATACCTGGATTGTATGTTCCAAAAATTAGTTGAGCAATGGCATCACCACCTCCTTGTCCAGGGTATCCCGCCCATAGGATTCCTGCTATTTTCTTAGAGCTCTGTGCAAAAGAAATGTCAACAGCACTTCCTGTCATGACAACAAGAATAACAGGGCCCTTAGAAGCAGATGCAACTTGATCCACAAGTTGCTGTTGTTGTCCGGGTAAAAGAAGGGATATTCTATCAAGTCCTTCAGCTTCAAATGTAAGATTATATCCCACCACTAACACAGTAGCATCTGCTTTCTTTGAAGCCTCCACTGCTGAAGCTATTAAACCAGTATCCGCACAAGCAAGATCATAGCAACCAGGTTTGTAGTCTACCTTGGCATATTTCTCCAAACCATCAATAGGAGATGTATACTTGCAAGGAATACCTACAAGTTCAAGTTAATGGGCTTTCTATAAGATTGTTTTTATATATATACAATTGAAAAATCAAAGTAGTAGTCAATTATATTTCAAGGATATCTGATTTTTTTATAACCTATGTATATGTGTATGAAGTTTTTATCACCAACATTTTAGATCATAGAAATGAGAATAAAAGAATATAAGAATGAATCCTCAAATGGATAAACATTTGCACACAATCAAATCCAACAACATACAAACAACTATATTCTGATAGAGTACCAGCATAGTTGCCTATCATAGCTGTGGTGGCATTTGCATTAGGTCCAATCACAGCTAGAGTTGTTATATTTGAGGTAGACAAAGGCAATGATCCAAGATTCTTAAGAAGCACCATGCTTTGCCTAGCTGCTTCAACTGCAAGTTCTTGATTCTCAGGTGTACACACATCGTTAGCCCCAAGGCTTGCAAATTCTTTGCTTCCATCAAAGAACCCTAGCCTCATTAGAGTAGTATAGGTGTACACAAGAGCTCTGTCTATATCTGGCTCTTTTACCTTTCCTTTGAGAACCGCAGGTACTAAATAGTTTGTATAATACTTCCCACAATCCAAATCCAATCCTAGTGTGTCGCAAACAAAGTTTGGTTAGTAAGCCTTCTCCTGCTACCCAAATAAACAAAACTCCATAATATATAATTTTACCTGATCTTAGTACATATGCCACTGCATCCTCGGGGGTTTGAACATACTTTTGGCTTTCAAATACTACTTGGATAGAATCACAATCTGCAACAATGTATCTAAAAATAGACAATAACAATATTATCTACATCAGCTACGAAGTATTGAGGAAAACAATAATCTCAACAAGGCTCTTTAAATCTAAAACATTTATAACAGAAAACTGTAATCAGCTGAACAGTGACTTTACTAACCCATTTAGATTCCATTCACCCCTAACGGTGTTTTTCAAGAGCTGGGGATCTGTACATGAAGGAATGCCATTGATCTTATTGAAGGAACACATGGCACTAGCAGAAGCACCATCCCTTACACAGGCCTCAAATGGTGGTTGGAATGTATCCATCAGATCCTGTTGAGTCACCTATATATGCCAACATACATTCATAATGACAAAGTTAATATGGGATTCAAGATTATCTAAATTAGTTCATGTTTAGATTTAAGTTTCAACACAAATTCACAATCCCACATTTAATATGGGGCTCAATATTATCAGTTCAATTTATCAGTATATCAATAACTGTCTTTGCACTTTCAGTGCTGTAGTATAAATATTTTACTGGTGAGATAGTTACTAATTTGTTCAAATGAGATAATTGGCTTTGGACTTTTATGGTGTAGTAGAAACATTTTATTGGTGAGGTGGTCACTAATGTTCAAATTCTCATTTGACTATGTAGACTTCTACTGAATTATTGAATTTAGTACTATGAAAAGTGTAAAGAATGATGACAAGTGAAATGTAGAAAATGATAGCCCCCTAGAAATGGTCTTGTGAGATAAATGATCTCTGCTGGATCCTGACTAAGAACTCAAAGTTTCCAAATTTAAAAAAATTGAATTCACATAAATTGAAGTATGCATAAAAGAAATATGCCTAAATGGTAATGATATTTTGAGTTGAGAGGTAGTTTGATACAAAACAACAAATTGTAGAATTGAACCCAAAGGATTATTAAGAATTGACAATAGATCATATGGTACTTGTCAGATAATAGCAAAATTTTGTAACCCTAAAATGTTGTTAGATTAACACTCAACCAATCTTACCTCTGCATCAAAGTGGAAACGGTCAATACCTTCCCAAGCATCAAGATCATAAGCGGTATAATGCTTGCAACATGTAGCAACCTTAAGCAAATTGGAGGAGTTATCACTGGTATCTTGCAAACCTCTAACATAGTTGACAGCGTATCTGCTAACAACAAGGGGATCCTCTCCTGGAGTTTCCTGGGCTCGACCCCATCGAGGGTCTCTGAGAAGGTTAATGTTAGGACTCCAATAAGTCAGCCCTGCAGTTCCTGCATTGTGCATGCCCCTTGCCTCTGTTGATACGGTCTACACATACAATGTTCAAGAAAAGATCAAATTTCCTTAAAATTTCTTAGAAGCATATCCATATGCACAAGGCTTTAACTATACATGGCTATAAATTATTAGTTTTTTTAATTATTAAATAATATTATATATATATATATATAATATTCCAAAATGTAGCACTCTTTTAGGATAAAGCTTAGAAGGGACTTCCTAAAAGATTTCAGTGGCTGCTTCTAAGATTTCATAGAAGTGTTTTATAGGTGGTGGTCCTATTAGTATCGTACTTTAACTTTAAAATCCAAGCTCTAGAATTTAGTAAAGCTTGTAGTTTCACAAAGAATATTGTGAATTTTGCAAAAAAAACTCTTTTTTTTTCTTTCAAAATCTAAAACTTTAGTTAATTGACTAGTCCAGAGAAGATTTTAAACTGGTGGAGCCATTTCTAACCCCACTCAATTTCACCAGCTAAAATATGCAGTCCTAAAATGTAGTTACTACTCGTTTTGAAAAAGAACATACAAATAATTCTGTAGTATACTTTTTTTTTCTATCATGAGACTTTTTGCTTTATAAAAATAGATTCTGAATAGTGCCATTAGATATTACCTAAACTTCATACTCTTTTTTCTATCATGGGACTTCTTGCTTTATGAAAATAGATTCTGAATAGCGCCATTAGATATTACCTAAACTTCAGTTGTTCAGGTGGCTGATCAAAAATTACTTAAACTTCTTCAATAGAACTTATCTATTAGTATTATTTCAGATGAACCATCTAAAGGAGTTCAAACTTAAATGAATAAAAATTTCTTAAACATCACTCAAAAAATTATAAGAAAGCTTAAGAAGATCGAATGTACAACTTAAGTTTATTAGGCTAAAACGTTTAAACTAGTAGACATATTTAACTGAAATATACAATCTTGAAAGGTAGGAACTACTAATTTTGAAAAAGAAAGCTCTAAATAATCTTGTAACATATGCTCTGTTTTTTCATGGAACTTCCTACTTCATGAAAATAGATTTGAATTTCTTTAATACAAATTGCTTATCTAAAATCAGATAAGCTTATAAACCATCTAAACAAATCAAATTTAAGAATCCATTACAGCTTACTCCCCCTAAAACTAAAACATCAAACAGAAATTCTGCAAACAAGCCATTCCACTTCTGATGTTTATCAAAAACATTTATCATAGTTACTTACCTCTCCCATGACTCTCCAGAGAGTTTCATTAAAGGAAGCTGCACTAAGAATGACAAGAGGGAAGCTAGTGGCACCAGGCACACGCTCGTCGAAGACAACACCATGTCCAGTGTTGGCAACGCCATGCAGCGCCTCGGACCACCATTCATACTTGGGAAGCCCCAGCCTCGGCACTCCACTCGCGGTGCTGCCCATCTGCCCTGCTTTTTCTTGCAATGTCATGCGACTCACCAAATCTTTTGCGCGCTCTTCAAATCCCAAAGATGAATCACAAAATGCAAATTCTTTTATATCTTTTCCCATCATCTCGAATTTTTTTGGATCACACACGTAGATTTCATCAGCTGCACATCTGATTACTGTTGCTGCAATTACAGCAGCTATCAGAGGGACCCAACATTTCCAATTCATGATGCCTGCCGTGATCCTCTGCATCAAATTTGAAGTTTCAAAATATGTTAAAATTGTATGAAAAGATTCAATAGTTGAATATTTTTAAATAGTCGGTACAGTTCCTGTTGTTCAGAATTGTGATTCTTATTTTCAATATGTTAGTATCTATTTTTTCTATTAGATTTGTTCATCAATCAAATATAATTTTTATTGGGCGTTGAATGGCTCACAAATAACCCTCCATCAATAAAAAGAAAAAAATATTTGACTTCTATTTCATTTTCTTAACGTCCTTTCAATAAATTTTAACACAACAAATATACTGATATGATACCATATTTGATGTTGTCGTCCTAAAATCTTAACTTAAAAAAAGACTTGCCATATAAATTCCTGCAAAAATAAAACTAATTTTAAATTTCTTAAATTTTAGGGAAAAAATGCTCAACTATTAACCATCTTTCCTCATCTACTTTGAATCCTATAATCTTTGATGAAACCAATAGCTAAATTTGAAACATAATGCTTAAATAATATTCAAAATATGACATTTTTTTAAAATTAATTTTCTTCATACCGATCCTTCAGTGTAGTTTATGTTTATCTATACATAATTGACACCGTAAACATTATAAATAGACAACATACAATGTGAGTTTTTCAGTTTATCTTTCTAAAAGTGATTGCTATGCACTAACTTTGAAACAGTAAAACTGTTAGATGTCTTATATGCATTTTTTCTAAAACTGTTTTAATATATAGTTGTGACTGAAAAATTCTTAATGTATGAAGTTTTAGACTAAAAAATATGTCTTATTAGTTCATCAATTAATCATTCCTTGGTGCACAATTAATTGTCTCCCTTTTTTGTGAGCTTTTCTGAAAATTTTAAAAACAATACATGCTGGTATGACACCATATTTGATAATGTAACTCTCAAACCCTGTTTAAAAAGAACTAACTTCCCATTTCAACGGTTGATTATGATTTTTAAAAAGATACCCAACTACTGAATCCTCCTTCTTAATCTAATTTAAACGTGATAATCCTTAGAGAAACTAACAGGTAGCTAGCAAGATTTGAAATTTCATACTGAAATAATTTTTAATTATCCACCCTTTCTTCCTATAAAAGCACCAATCAGAATTCCAATAACAAAATCTACATAATTACATAATCTAGAATACCTAGAATCAACATAAACTCTGTATAATCTGTAGACGCATAATAATAAGCATTCCCCATATGCACTTGATTCCAAAAGAGATCTAACAAAAACCAGTGCACCAAAATTAGAAAGCTTTGTGACTCACCAGAACACTTAAATCTGAGAGATGAATGCAATTGGGTTACAACTGCTTCTCCAGTATATATATAACACAATCTAGATAAATGATTACAAGTAAGGATAATGTAAGCTATCGAGAATTATGATCAATATAACGATATAGTCCCCCATAAATAGCAATTTATTATTATCTCTCCAGAGTGTTTTCGCCTCAAAATTTGTATATCCTAACTTCTCCAATTTCGGAAACTGGAAAAAATGATAAATATTATAAGTTTGTTGTAAAAAAGATTGTTTAGCTATAGATAAATTAATACTAGCTTATATATATTTATATATATATATATATAAAAGTTGAGAGTTATCCTTCTCGAGGTGTCTATTGCACAGAGGGAATTTATGAAAAAAAGAATAACTCTAAGCTTTTATATATATATATAAAAATATATATAAGCTAGTAGCAGTCGCAACGCACAATTAATAAGCACAATTAATAATGTTATTTGTTTAAGTATATTATATTTGTTTATTTCATTTTTATTTTTTATTTTAAAAAATATATTATTTTCATTTATTAATTTTATTTAATTATTAAAATAAATAATCTTAATTCTTAATAAATATTAAAATAAAATTTGGCACAATACATTTGAATAATTAATGTTGAACAACTTAATAAAAATGCCAGATTAGTATGAATTTTATATTTTTATACATTTTATTATTAGTTTTGATGATTGTTCATAGATAATATGGCATCTAACATATCAATGAGAACATAAATTTTATACATAATATACATATCAATATCAGCATCAATTTTATAAATATTATTAGTGTTGATGATTATGCATATAAAATGTAAGATCATATATCGTAAGTGTACATTTAAACATGATATTTGACTTTCCAATAGAGGAATCCATAGCTCAAATAATATGTTGCAAAATTTTAAGCAAATATCAATATAAAAATATATAAAACCACTATAAGATATGATCAAATATAGAACAAAAATAAATAAATTTAGCACTTATACTTAAATATAGACCAAATAAAGTGAATAGAAATAAAATTAAGTTCACTAGTTTTAAAAGTATGAGTCAAAATCAAATTAATATTTGAGGATAATTAGAATAAGTAAATTTTATTCATTTATTTTTTGTTTGAAATTATATAATGAATCTTTTAATTTAATAGTTTAAGTAAAAAACAATTATCCATAATATTGTCATCAAATATGAAGAGACATTGAGGCAAAAGTAAATATAATTTGTAAGCATAAACTGATATTACTGAATGAATCAGTATGATTATTATTTAAAACATCAGTAGAATTAGTTAAGATATAATTATACTTAATAGATTAGTACAATTAATTAACATATATAAAAATAAAATATCATAAAAAAAGATAGGGTTTCTCAAAATAGAATAAATTAAACTGAAGAAAGTTTTCTTTATCATTTATCATTGTATGACGGAGACATTTTTAAAACATGGAATATAGTAGGAAGTGTTACAAACAAAATACTAATGTGTCCAAAAAGACTTCTACAGACATAACATTTAAGAATAACATATCACATTAACTATCTTCAAGGTGCTTAAGTCTGTTTTCTTCATCCTTGCGCTTGGAAATTTGTCTACCCTTTTTCATTTTCTCATAACGATCATATGTGAAAGGAGGCATTATTCTCAAACACTGGAGAGATTTTACACGTGAAACAGCCACAAATGTCAATCCTGCTCTTTCTCTTGGTCCTATGTCAATTGTTGCTTTGGGAAGAGTCAATCCTTGAGATTTGTGAATAGTCAATGCCGATGCCAACCTCAATGGCAGTTGAAGTGTTCTACCCTTCTGTATTGGTGGTATTGGAATTATCTTTGGATTATGATCTTCGAATGGTAGTCCTGAGTAACCATCAAATTCAACCATCACATATGTTGGAGGCTCAGGAGGAGCACTACCTTGCTTGTAGACAATTTTTTGAATGTATCCAAGAGCCCCATTTACAAGACCAACCTTTATCCATAGATTTGAAGTTAGCATGACCCTTGAATCCTTATAGATTAACAACTCCAAATCAAGCTCATCATTTGAACAGTCATCTATTGTATTCATAGTACCTGCTTTTGATGCAACACAACATGCAACAGGATGCTTTAATGAATGTAGCATTTTTTTATTATGAGCATGAACATTTTCATTTGTTGAGAACAAATGAGCATCATTATCAAATTCAAAATTTGTTGCCACGTCTATGTTGATAGAGGTCCTTGACATTAGCAACCTCCAATCATCAATTTGTGGGTTTGCATCTCTTAGATTCGTCAAAAGTCATCGAAATCTTTGTTGCTCAATATCTTCCCCATCTTGTCTAAATATCTTATCTAATGTGACAACAGTCTTGAATTCTTGCCATAGCAACTTTACACGCTTATTACTATCATATGCTACTCTATCATTAATAAGAGGCAACTAGCCCAAATCTCCCACCAATATTATAGATATACTTGCAATACAATTGAGGAAAATAATTATTTTAAAAACTATGTATTGATTCATGTATTTGATTGAAATACAATATATTTCACACATGTGTTAGCTGTTCATGATACAAAAATAGAATCTTTACCTCCAAAGCTTATGTGTGCAGATTGTGGGAATGCTTGGCATAGTCGTGAATCTATATTTTCCAACATGTTTTGACCAATGAAGCTCATTTCATCAATCAAAATATATTTTATATGTAACATTTCTTCTTGAAAACTTGTGAGTCTTGCTCCTTCCAGCTGAGAAAAATCTCTTATTGGTATCCTCAATTTTGAATGAATTGTAGAAGCTCCTATATTGAATGATTCAACTCTTGTCGATGCAAGTAATAGAAGTGGAGAAGGGGAGGGCATTGCTGCATTTTGAAGAGATTGACTAATGGCACCAATTAGATATGATTTTCCTGTTCCTGATGTTCCTTGAATTATTATAAACAATGGTTCTGCTTTTTTATTTCTATGGTAGTGTGTCATGATTATGTTGACTGCCTTTTTTTGTTTCTCACCAAGGGTCATGTAGTTTATACATTGAGGAATTTCATCATAGATAAGGCATCCATGATTCTTCATGTTACTTATGAAATTGATTGCTCTGGCAGTGTACTCTTCTCCTTGATAATCAATAGACCAATTTGTTTGTCTATCAACGTCTCTTCTTCCCAACATGTCTATTTCTGAGCAATGTATATTTTGACCCTGGTGCAACCTAGATATAATCTCCCATTCATGTTCTATAGTATTTCTATGAACATCTTGATTTTTTTCAGTTTCGGAATCATTTGGGTTTTCAACATTTTCTATAGACATTGTATGTTGAACATGCCAAGGTTTGTAATTGAATGTCTCCCAATTTTGTATGATAGAGGCATCATCATGACCAATATCCTATTCAACATCATGGAATGGCTTGTAGAGAAGTAACTCTGATAAACAAAACTCAATCCATTTACCTAACTCACGTGAAGGGATAGATACGAACCTTGGAAATACTCTGACAATTGTAGCTTTTTCCCTAGGCTCCCATTTGTTGTCTTTTTTTCTCTTAGGATTATATATCCATGATCTAGTTGCATCAATTAATGTAACACCTTCCATACATAATGGCCTTTTTTTATAACCATCAATGAAAGATTTTGTTTGTTCTTCATTGTTCTCTTCATCATTTTCATTTTCATTATTTAGAGTTACAGGTTTGAACATCTCAAGTGAGACATTTAGATTGACAAATCTTCTACTACACTCCACCAATGGAAGCTCTAATAACATATGGCAAGTTTCTTGAGCACCAATGTCTCTCTCTACTATTGTCTCAGATAGAAGCCTCCTATATGCTCGTGTTGCTAAATCATTTGGATTTTTCATATTGGATAGACGCATCAACATTTGCTGGTATATTTCTGAGATTTTCTCTGCTTTTGCTGCATACTTGGCGATATATTTTATGATAGCATGTTTGGAAAGCACAGGTTGCCAATCTATATTTTCTCTCCACAATTGTAGTATGTGGCGATTATGTGAATTGATTCTATCATCATTTCTCATTGGTTCAAAATTTTTTTCCCCAGTTTCCATGTTTTCATATAATTTTGATCCTCCTAGGTTTAATGGCCAGGGAGCATTATACCTACACTCCATGTAAGAAATATTATATTATAATAGGATGGAAAGAAATCTAATATGACTTATAATACTATTATTTTTATTAAATAGAAACTAAACTATATTATAGAAAAAATTCAAAAAATAAAGAAAATTTGAGATTGTAATAAGAAAAAATAAATTACTTTTGTTAAAAATATAAAATATATAAATTTTAGTAAGTTTCTAAATTAAATTTGATTTGTTATAAGGTTTCTTGTTTCAATTTAAAACTTACTAAACTTTATATTGTTTTAAATATAAAATATATAAATTTTAGTAAGTTTCTAAATTAAATTTGATTTGTTATAAGATTTCTTGTTTCAATTTAGAACTTACTAAACTTTATCAATTATTACTTTTAAAGTTATTCTAGCTAGTCTGGGCCTAGATGTGGAGAAATTCTATCACTTCCATTTCGAAAAATGCACAGCTTACATATGAATAAACCACTACTTTTTTGTTGCCAAATCTGTGGAGGAGGAGATGTTATTTGCTCATACAGACATTAGTTGCTTCATTATTCTTTACCAAGATGATAATGGCAGTCTCCAGATTCAATCCAAGGAAGGGGAGTGGTAGAATGTGAAGCCGATCTCGAAGTCAGGGGATTCCTTCAAGGTGAGAAATAAATAGACTTAAATTTCATATTTGTAGATCAAAATTGAAAATCAACATGAACAGTGAAAAAGATGTGATTGTGTTTAGGCATGGAGCAATGGTAGATACCGCAGCGTAGAGCATCGAGTGGTGTATAAAGGCTGGGTGGATCGATTTTTAGGGCCCTATTTTGTTCGATTTACAGGGGATAAAGAAATTTGGACACCAGATGAGTTTGTGGATGATGAAAACCCTCGACGCTACAAATGTTTTATCTTTTCAGATTTTGAGAAGGATTACATGAATTGCATGAAGTTGAAAGAGGAAAATCTTCCAGTGTTCTTTGAGCAATATGCACTCAACAACCCATGTTTTCTTCTTTGTTAGAGATGAATCGATTAGCCGACTATAATGTAGAAAAGATCAGTTAGAAAAATAGAAAGAAATCTACAATGTTTCTAATTGAGTAGAATTTCTATTCTAACAAAGTTTCAAACAAATTTTAAGGAAATTAGGTAGATCTCAAAATAAGAAAAAACCACATAATAAAAGTTTTCAAAATGGAAGAAATCAAAATACAAAAGCATACATACTTTTTTAGAATATTGATCAATGTTGTTGCTCAATCCAATGTTCAATAGAAAACAAAATGAGCTCTTGCCATATATATAATGTCCATGGCTGATGGTTCAGCTTCAAAAACTTGAAAACGAAAAGCCAAATAATAGTAAGAAAAAGAAAAAGATCTGACATTTCAATCATCTTCCCTTAACTTAACCAATAAAAAATAATAATAGTATATTAAGTTAGTCATTTCAATCATTTGCATTTTCTAAACAAGAGAGAGTGGATAAATTAAAAAAATGCTACTCCACGTTCCAATGCAAGAGCACATCAACAGAGGCATGTTGCCATGTGTATCGTATGCATGCCCAGCTCTACCATTTTAGCTCAGACTTGGCGTAAATAGAAGGAAATTCGAAACATCTGCGTGACTAATTGTGAAGGAGGTATAACTGTTCAGTTACCTGTCAATTTTTTTTTAAATGCTAAATTGTTTACAATGAAATCTACTCCCATTGTAGAAGCCTCTCGACTTAATAAAAGTATTTGAAATTAGCATTAGTAGATAATATATAATGCTGTTTTTGAATTAAATTATTTTTAGATTTTTGGTTTAAAATCTAGAAATACATTATGTTATTCATTTTTATTGTTTTTAGATCAAAGGATGTGATTCTTAATATTGATCTTAAAAACTTGACACAATTTAATCTATAAACTACATTATCTATATTAAAAATCATAGAATATTCTTAAAATTTTTTAAAAATTAATTTAATCGTTTATATAAATAAAAAATTAACTAATTTAATTTAAAAAATCAATAAATTAGACAACTAATACCTTATGATATTATAAATATAATATTTTATTTTCTATTGAGTATAAAATATTAAAATTACAACACTGTAACAGTTTATGTCAATTATCTCTCAAGGTATCTAAATAATCAACATGGAGAGTTCATATTTGGCTCATATATAAAAGGCCACCATTACAGAGCAGTGTAGATTAATCTAGAATGGCATCCCTGGATACCACAGTGGTCCCACCCATAGGACCAGGATGAGAAACTATGACCCTCCTGGTGGAAGTATAGAGATAGGAACAACAACTAGTGGTGGTCTTTTGGTGGATTTCTTCTTTCAACATAGTGGCTGCTCTGATTGCAACAGCTCCTGGAACTTCTTTTCCTTAATTTTTAGGATCAAAGTAACCTGCATAGCAATGTTATGATATATGAGTCTCCGTAGAGACTAAGATTTCTAGAAACACCGGAAAAAAGTTATCATTTCTTTTTTCCCACATCAACTATAGAATTTCAGTAGAAAGAACAGACCGGAATAAATTACAATTGCTTTTGACGCTCAAGATCCTACTTGTAATAATATTATGAATGCTAAAATGTTGTTCAAGGCTCAATCCAAAAAGGGCCCATACTTTTTCAGTTTCTTTGCAGTAGGAGCAAACATTCATCTCCCCATCAGGCTTAGAGATTGGTAACTTGTGCAAGAGAAGGAGCCAAATGAAGCAAATCGTTTTATGTTCAGAGGGTCTGTGCCAAAGTTCCAATGGAATAGCCTCCCATTCTTTAGGATTAATTCAATTTCCATGCTAGGTTTAAATGGTTGTAGATATTTGTATTAGCGGAGAGGAGATCCCTTGTAGCCTCATATCTTTTAGTCCCAATTCCCCCATTGCCACTTCATAGCATGAGCTTTCCTTCTTCCTTCGCCATCAGATCACAAGAAGTCTCTTATAAATTTTTGAAAGTAGTTATTTTGATATTGATTGAACATCTAGGATGAGGTATAATAGATGGTGTAAGAAGACAAGATCTTCTGACAGACTTGGATTCTTCTTGCAAGGGATAGGAATCAAGCGTTCCACTTGTTGAATTTCTTCTCTAGTTATTCTTCATACAAATCCACATTTCTTTCAAGCTCGGGCTAACAGAGAATGGATTTCCCAAATATTTCACAATGTGTTTTGGTCCTCCCCATGAAAGACGATACTGCTTGAACCAACTTGGGGCTTCCTCCTTCCACCCTAACATAATAAACTTAGGAATTGAAATTTTACTGCCTGAAGCTAAACAAAATAAATCTATTTTCTTCAGTAAGTTTCAAATTCTTCCTTCTTCCAAAATTAAGTTATTCGTTGCGGTGAATTGTATGTTCGAGATCTCATCTCGATTGGTTAGGGAAATTCCTCTAACGCTTGGTGAGAGGGAACTGTCTCTAAAAATATATCCCAATGCATATGCTGCAATAACAAATAATGCAGGTGCTAAGAGGCAACCTCGCCTGATGGACCTAGTCATAGAAAATGGTCTAGATCTCTTACCATTGATTTCCACACATGGGCATTTGCATCTAGGAAAAGTGTATGCACCATAACACAAAAGAGATCTAGAAATCCAAATTGCCTAAACATCATTTTAATGAACCCCATTCATTCCTATCATAGGCCTTTTCATAGTCCAAAAGCACCATGCTTGTTGATTGCAATCATTTGCCAAATCAAGAGATTCCTAGCAGGTTACCAAGTTCTCCAAAATGTAACTTCCTTTCACGAATCCAGTCTGAGCATTACTAATGATCTTAAGAAGAATACTCTCAAGTATGATAGCTAGCAGTTTAGCTAGAATTTTATATGAGACATTAAAGAGAGTGTTAGGTCTCCAATTTTTTATTTGTCTCCTGTCTCCATCTTTCGTTATGAGTTTGATCACTCTAGCATTAATACTGCTCTCTAGAGAACCTCTAGAGAATACTTCTTTATAGATATTTAAAAGATCTTTACATATCCATGTTTTATTATTTTTGTAAATTTCAATGGGTTATTCGTTTGGGCCTGGAGCCTTCTCATTACTTATACTTCGTATGGTGTTCAGAATTTATGCCTTTGAGATTTCTTTGTCCAATTCTATAATATCATCTTTTTCTAGCTTCTTGGGAATGAGTTTAGCAACTTTATTCCTAGCCTCATTCATGGAGGAACCTATGTCTTATGTGGTAAAAAGAGTTTTATAATAACTAGAAAATGCTTGAAGGATATCTTCTTGTTCATATAGCTCCTCGTTCCCTTCTTTAATACAGTTAATCTTGATCCTTATTCTTTAGTTCTTAGCATATTAAAGAAATACATTGAACCTCTGTCACCCAAAGAGACCCAGTTGAACCTCGCTCTAGTTCTTGCTCCTTGGATTTTCCTTTGCTGCACCATCCTTAGAGAATCTCTAGCAAAGACCACCCTGTTTTGACAGCCCTCACTATCAAGACATAGTTAAGATTGTTCTTCATCATGAAGGAATTCATTTTGAAGGTAAAATTCAGCTATCTTACAATCTATGGCCTTTTATTTGCCCATTGTCTTAAAGAGAGTTTTCTAAGATTTAATTTTATGGTTCCAAACTTCAATAGCTAATCTCTTAGGTTCTACGCTATTGTTCAAAAATCTAATGATATTAATTGCAGAACCTACATCTCCATCTTTCTAGTAGGGTGATAGCAAGAGAAAAGCCATCTTTACCCCTTCACAATCTCTCACTATTGCCTATAGCAGAAATGGAGGCCAATATCAGATGGTGGTCAGACATAAAGAATGGGATAACTATAATTGGGGAACCATGGGGACCCACCTCAAATCTAAAGATGTCTTCACAAATATAAAATCTATCAAGTCTTGTATATTTTATTTTTCTAGCATTCTATAGATTTGACCAAGTATACCATATTCCTTGATGATTGTGTTGATTCCCTTCCACTTGGTCATAAAGCCTTAGCTTTTTAACCATTCTGAACCAGTAGAAATTCACATCCTCCTTCAATTCAAACTTATTTTCTCTCATTTTATCATGGGTAGAAGTTGTTAGAGTAAAATGTTAATTTTATTTTATATACAAAATTACCTTTACTCCTTTTTTAAGATTTCACTTTATGCACTTTGCATTTTCATTTAATAATTAATTACTAATTATTAAATGTTATTTACCTCTTAGGGTTTCCCTTTTAGGTTTTTGATCTTCTTCTATAAGGATTGACTTTTTGTAATTATCTCTCATTCTTTCAGTATCAAAGTCGGATTTGTTGTAGCCTATTCAGTATTTGGAGAAAAAGAAGAACAAGGGTTTGATAGGAACATGTCTAGCATTTTTTGGATATTTTCTATGAAAATAGGGGGGTCTCTAATTTTCAGAGCACTTTGAGGCCAAATAGACCTCATGGTTGGATTCAGAAGGCATCAAAACCCCCCATTTTCATATAAAATTTATTGAATTCGGACACTATTGGAATCTAAGGAAAAATAATATTGCTTCTAGATTAGGCAGGTTTCCTGAGGTAGTCATTTTTTGATTTTTTGGCACACAAATCAATATTTTTTGAATGCAAATTGAGATTTATGGTATGAAATTTGCTACTTTGGCACGCAGATTGAGATTTTTGTGCACAGATTGAGATTTTTTTGCTCGCAAATTGAGATTTTTTAGCACAAAAATTAAGATTTTTGATACGTAAAAATCAGAAGATCATTTTTATCTTCTAGGGGGCATAACTTGCTCATTTTAGCTCCAATTTTTAATCTAAAAGAAGCACCAAAAATCTATTTTTGAGTACTTTCCAAATTCTTTGCCTTTTTACTAGTATTTTATACTAGTTATTTTTGATACACAACTGAAGTCTTTTTTCTTTATTCTTATATAAACATTCCTTCTACAAGTAAGGGTTCAATTTTTTGCATTTTGGGAGGTGTTTTATTATTATTTTTTGTTATAATATCAACATATCAAAAAACTTCAAAACACTTTTTTAAAACAATGGCCAATAACTCTTCTTGTCTAGTACTTCTAAACTCACACAACTATCACACATGGAAGTCTCATATATAATGACTTCTCCATTCAAAGGGTTTGTGGTCTTGTTTAGATACAGTGTAACCAGTATTTCAAAGTCAATAATAGACTTTGCAACAGAAGAATAAGATGAATGAAGCCATGGGTCTAATTTCTTTGAGTGTTTCAAAAAGCTTACAGTTTCATCATGATGAGTTTTCTACTCCTTAAGAAATGTGGGCCAAGTTTAGCAACTTGTTTGATACCATCAATGAGTTTAGAGAACTTTAGACTGAGGCAGAGCTTACTTCTCTTGTACCTAATGCTTTCCCCTCTATTGAGGAATTTCTTATGAGGTTTAAACAACAAATAATTTTGTTATAGGGATGCAGGAAAGAGAAGATAGATAAGGAGTGCATCTATCTAATTCTATCAAAGCTTTGAGAGAACTTTCAAACTTTCTCTTCTACCTTCCATTCCACTATGGATGACTTGGGTCCCAGATTTATCATGCCCACTTTTGAGGTCTTTTGTGATCAATTAACTAGAGATAAGTCCAAGCTTACACAGTTGGATACTATCACCGGTTCAAAGACACAAGCATTGGTTTCTCAAACATCTATAGGGAAGTTGAAGTTGATACTGAAGCCCAAGAAAAATTCAGCAGGCAATGAGAGTTCCTCCAAGCCCACTCTTGAATCAAATGCTCACAAATCCTCTCCAAAGGGTAAATCTTCTAAGTTTGGTGAGTGTTTCTCTAAGACTAAGAAGTACATTAGTGATCCTATGGCAAGGAAGGACATCCAGTTTCTAGGTGCTGGAAACTTCTTAAGTCTTTAGAGGAGGCCATGCAGTAGCACAATATTAATTCTCTAAAGCCACCACCTCCTCCTTCAAGGAAAGTACATGTCTTTCTATAGGAGCATTTTCTTCTACAGCTACTTGGATTCTTGACTTAGGTGCTTCACACCATATAACACACTCACTTGATTTGGTTACCTCACTTGCTCAAAGTGTTACTACACAAATTGCATTTGGTGATTCTACACATCTTTCAGTCATAGGTTCAGGAACTATCTCTTTAGAGAGGGGTTCACTACAGGATGCTCTTGGTTCCAACCATTTCTATGAATCTCTTGTCTATATTTCAAATTTGTCATTCTAGCTCTAGAAAGATATTTGAGTTCTCACCACATGATGTGGTTATTTAAGATCTCCATGATCCTAACTTAGTTGTTTCTACTGGGAGTGTTAATCTCCAGTCTCATTTATATCAATTTGATGGCTTTGAGAGATTTGATTATATAGGTGTTTCTCTTATTACTCATGCAGACATAGTGAGCAAGTATTGGCATGAGCCTTTTGGCCATGTCAACTACAAATATCTACAACAGATGAGTACATAGGAGCTATTGATTGGGCTACCTGAGATCTCTTGTACTGATAGTGTTTGTCAAGATTGTGCATTTGAAAACATCACAAAGATCCATTTTTGACAAGTAGATCCACATGTGCTAAGGCACCATTGGAGTTGATACAAAGTGATCTTATGTCATTCCCCACTCCATCTTTTTCAGGTGCTTGATATGTGCTTACCTTCATAGATGAATTCTCTAGATGCACACGGGTGTACTTTCTAAAGTACAAGTTTAATGTCTTTGATTCATTTTGAATCTTTAAGATGTGTGGAGAAGCATTTCGGTCTTTCTATCAGGTATATACACACTGACAATGGGGGAAATATGTGAATCAATATTTTAGAGATTTTTGCTCTAAGCATGGTTTCAACATCAATTCATAGTTCCCCATAGCCTTCACCACCTCCACCAATTGTTTAGTGAGTGCCCAAGTGGGCTCATCCTACTTTTGATGCAACAATACCTATGGCAAGTGATCCTATAGATTCACATCACACTTTTGCTCAAACTTCTAGTATTGGACCCTTGAGTCATGCTATTTTAGATGATCCACATTTTTTTTCATAATTGATAGGACACTTAGAGTGGGATAGGGCTATGGACAAGGACTACTCTTCTTTGATGAAGAACCACACATGGGATCTTTGTCCTCTTCTGAAAGGAAGAAAGTTTGTTTGGTGCTGGTGGGTGTACTGTACCAAGTATTCTATAGATAGTTCTATTGAATTACAAGGCACATCTTGTTGCAAAGGGCTTTTCACAAGTTGAGAGTATTCAATACTTTGTGACCTTTGCTTCTATTGCCAAGATGAATTTGTTGGTTAATGGTTTGTTCTCCTATTAGGATTTATAACCTGACTCTTTTAATAACCAATGTTTTGGAGAAACAAAAGGATGTCACCAACAAATGGGTCAATGTATGTGTTATATCATTGCCCACTAAATTACAAGGTGCAGCTCCCTTAAGAATTGCAATGAATATGTCTTTCTTAGATCAGAAGTTTATGATAGAATAAGCTCTTAACCTGATAGTAGTAAAGGCTAACCAAATTGCTTGCAAACTCGAACAATTTAGGAAAAATGGGTTGAGACAACCTATCACACCCAATGGAATGATTATAGTAGATTTTCTTGAAATTTTATGACCTTTACTCCTATTCAAAATAATAATCATCTAAATTTAAAAGAGGAAAGGAAGAAGAGATGCACATGAGGGAAAATGGAATTGCTTTAACTATTAGACTTAGGTGAAATGGAATCCAACAAGTTACTAATAAATTCATCCATATTTATTCTTCAATTTCTAGTGAAACTACTTTTAACATGTCATGGAACAAACAAGAGGAGAAGTAGAATCTCATGTGAAAAAGCAAATAGAATTACCTATACTCTAAATACCATAGTGAAATGGAATCGACAGGGTGATCACATAATCACATGTAATCATCCTTCAACTCTCAATGTAGAACTAACCTATGAATTGAATGGGTAACAAAACATGAAGAGAAAATTAGGTAAATGGAGTTACAGATCCAATTCACTATCAAGTTTTCCAACCATTTTATTATCATTAGAAATTATATTTATAGTCTTGTGTCATTCCTCAATTTTTGGCAATGCATCAGACACACAATAGAAAGAAAACATGAAAATATCTAATTTGTAGCACAATATAGACATGTGGAATCTTTCTCAGCAATGATTATGATCCCATGGCACCTTTGAGAACACCTAGTGATTGTTTATCTTTAGACAACTTCAAAAATCCTACAAAAATCTTCATTTCTTTTTTATTCTATTGTTAGCACCCAATCCATATAATTTGTATTTCAATGGTTACAGTAAGTTTTAATTCTAGTAATCAATCTTGAATCAACGATCATGATCTTATTTTCTTAGGACTTCTTATGTGGGTCCCTCTATGTACATGTGTCCAGTGCTCATTTTCCTACATTGGTTATCTTTCATGCATCTTTGAAAAGTGAGAAAGTGATAGTTGTTGATCTACTTTTTATCGATGGCTTCTATAAAGTGAAGATCTTTTATAACAGTCACAAACACCAATCAATTTGAGTGTGCCATCTAGATAATTTATTTAGACACCTTCATTTTTTGGCCTGTAGTTGAGTCTAGTCCCACCATCTCCATGTGTGGAGTGCTCATTTTCCTGCATTGGGTATCCTTCATGCATCTTTGAAAAGTGGGAAAGCAAGAGTCGTTGATCTGATTTTGTTGGACGATCAAGATGCCTTGATGATCTAGGTTACTATTTGTAGCTTCACCACTTAGAATCTCTTAACTATATTAATTTAGGTGATGTTATTAACACTACATACTTAATCATCCAAATTACCTTTCGTGGCTTCACAACCCAAATTTGAATGTCAACCTAAACATTTGTGAGGCTACAATTGTTAGTTTTGACTATCATTTTATGCTTTGCGCACCATCACAACTTAGAAAACATCAAAAAAAGAATCAAGCCATGATCATATGATCTCCTATGAATTGACTACCTTTCATCTTCACCAAGGTCTAAGACTTAGCATTTCTTTCACCTTGCGAGTCTGTGACAAGGAGCTTTCGCTATTTCCCAACCTTGACCTCGAGTTAGCTTTAACCACATGCGATGATGCAATAATTGTTTAACTTAACCACTATTGTATCTCACAACTTTATAGCCTTCTTTAAGAATTAACCTTAACACCTTATGACACTATGAATGCATGCTTTTGCTCCATTGCAGCATTAACCTTAGGTTACCCTTAACTATAGCGACAATGCACTCTTTGACTTTCAATACTTCGTAGCCTTAACTCATGATTAACTTAAATTACCTACAACTAAGAAATATCTTTAACTCTTAACTATCATGTTCATTCTTTGCATCCTTGTAACTTGGAAATCTTCAACAATTTTTCCATGTGTGATGTTGCGTTAACCATGTGAAATTGACTATCCCTTTGTTCGTGACTTCGTAACTTAAGATTTAACTTCCCGTTCAACTATGCAATGTTGCGATGATAATTAAGGATCTATCTCTAAGAGAAATTGACTTTTCAACCAACCAATGGTGTGCATTCTTTTTGTTGATTGACTTTTCGACTAGTCCACATAGCTGCTAATACAAATTGGTTTCTCTGCATTCTGAACTTGCACCTATGATATCTTCCACTGAAATGCAATTTTATTGCAAATATTTGTCTTCAAAATCCTTCTAAATCCTTAGGTGATGAATAATTGGAGTTTACAGACTTTATTCTCATCAAGTATATTCTTATAACTAACCCACCAAACCCTAAATCAGCTAGCCCTTAGCTAGTGCTATGCTTATATGATTTCCCACATAGGTTAGCTTAAAAGGGGATGATGAAAAGAGAGGTTCATCCTGGAGGCATTATAGACATAGACTCAAACTAGACATTGACTTGACTGCAACTTATAGCCAAAAGGAATAGGACTAAAAACTAGGCAACATAATTCTATTCGTCTTGTCCTCTCTCTTGCAGCTTCATAGGGATGGACAGTTTTTCAGATGGATGTGAAGAGTGCCTTTTTGCATGGATACCTTGATGAGGAGATCTATATGGAGAAGCCTCATGGTTTTGTGTAGGACTCTTCATTGGTATGTAGTCTTTGGAGGTCTTTATACGGTCTCAAACAAGCCCCTCGGGCTTGGTATGAGAAGATGGATTCCTTCATGCTTGCTTCATAATTCACTCGGTGTCATTTTGATCCTACAGTTTACATTCAGTATCATGGGGCTAACTTATTGATACTTGTTCTTTATGTAGATGATCTCATCATTACAAGTAGCTCATCCTCCATGGTATAGAGTTTTCAGCAAGCCTTGAGTGAGTAGTTTGAGATGATACACCTTGGACTTTTGCACTATATTTTGGGCCTATAGGTTGTTCAATCTTTGGATGGGATAGCCATACTCTAGAAGAAGTATTCTCTTGATATGCTTCAAAGATTTAGCATGCTTGATTGCAAACCTGCTCCCACACCTTTTCACTTGGGTATTCTTTTATCTACCACTTGCACTAATACATTGGAATCCACTTTATATAGACAGCTTGTGGGTAGTTTGTTGTACCTGACCCACACATGTCCAGATATTTCCTTTGCGGTTGGACTTGTCTCTTGATTCTCACATGATTTACATGAGATCCATTAGTAAGCTTCCAAACATATCTTAAGGTACATTTGGGGTACTACATGTTAAGGCATTTACTACACATTAGGGGATCCTCACATTGTTGGTTAGATAGACTCAGATTGGGTTGGTGATATTGATGATCACAAGTCTACTTGTGGATTTTTCTTGTGTCTTGGTTTTGGTCCTATCACATGGTCTTGCAAGAAGTAGCATGCTCACACATTATCATCTACAAAAGCAGAGTATAGGACACCTATGCTAGCTAGTCAAGAGGTTTTGTGGCTTTGACCATTGACGACGGATTTTTGATTTTCTCCTAATAATCCCACCATTTTGTGGTGTGACAATCAGAGTGTTATACACATTTCCCATAACCCATTTTACCATCAGCGAACCAAGCACATTATGCTTCACATGCACTTCATCAAGCATCTAATTCAAGATGGCTCTCTAAGCTTGGAGTACATTCCCACTATTGAGTAAGTTGCAAACATCTTAACTAAACCTTTTGTATCCTTGCAATATCTCCAACTGCATTCTATACTTGGGGTTAAGAAAGTTGTCCTTGGGGGGGGTCTCAATGATGAGTCCTTTCTTCCTTATTTTCTTTCTATCTCTTTTTGGAGTAGGGTTTTTCCCATGTGGTTTTACCTATTTCTCTATTTCATAGAAATTTGGTTTTTGTTGGGTACCTCATCAGGCCTTGGTGTCAAGACCCAAATTTTCTTTTAGCATTGTATTGTAGTTTCCTTTCTTTTTTTGCATTATTTCTCATCTTAAGGGGGGGTGTTACAGTAAAGCATTAATTCAATTTCATTTATACCTTTACTTCTTTCTTAATATTTCACTTTATACACTTTGAATTTTCATTTAATAATTAATTAGTAATTATTAAATTCCATTTACCTCTTAGTGTTTCCCTTTTAGGTTTTCGATCTCCTTCTATAAGGATTGATCTTTTGTAATTATCTCTCATTCTTTTAGTCTGATAATATAATTTTCATATTTTCAAAGCAAAACCCTTGCCTCTTTTTTTTTTTTTCTTCTCTATGAGAGGTTCTTGCATACAGGTATTCTTTGGGTTTTGTGGATTTGTATTGTTGAAATCCTTCAGCAGTCATGTTAAAATATCCACCCAAAATCTATAGTAGATTAGGAAACTCACTAATCCAGTTCCATAAGAAAAATCTTACTTTTATAATCATTGGGGATGTAGATGTTATAAATGCAAAACTCTTTCTCATTGTGGTGTAGTTTGACACAAACCACTCTAATCCATGGATCAGTTCCCAAATCTATAATATTATTTCTCCACTTTAAACCAATAAGTATGGAGGCTCGTCCTTAACCTCTATCATGAGTAATTGAGAAGGATTTGGCTACTCTCTAGATACATTTCAAAGCAATATCCAGCCCAAATCCAATAGCCTTGACTTCTTGAAGTAGCGGGAAATCTATCCCATTGTTGGATATTAGAAATCTCTTAGTGATGTATTTCCAATTTGGGGATTCAAGTCTCCTGATATTCCATGTGGCTAGGGTTATATCCATTAAATAGAGGACTTGCAAGAGGTGTCTTATGGGGATTTGAAGGACCTAAAACAATTGCATAGTTTCTTTCTTTCTTTTTTTGGCTCTTTGGGTAAATTGGTAGATCTTGGGGGTTTTCCTCTCTTCCTAGGAGTTTCTCCATCTCACCCTCTTGATCAATATCACCCTTGCTTCAGATGCTCTCTTTTCTAGGCTTTCTCTTCTTTTTTTGTGCCTTAAAAGAAAATCCTTCCCCTTCCTTAAGGGGAAACTCATTAATAGCCATATTATCTCTACCATCATCAATGCTTGCTAATGGATTTTCAATAACCTTGACTTTGGGAGGGGAGGTCCTTAGAGGAGAAATGTTGCCATGACTCTTGAGACTACAGGCTAGATTTTGCAAGGTTAACAATAACCTCAAAGTTAGATAACCTATCAAGACCTTTATAAGTGTCTTGTAAATCAATAAGGCTATTGCCATCCTTTTCCTTAGACAAATATTCCTTTTTTGGCTTATCAACATTGTAAGCCTCAAGTGGAGCCTTCTTTGGAGCATGTGCAACATTTTCTTTATCATTCTCCATCCCCAATGCATAGGTGTTATCTATCTCTAGCCTATTTCCATTAGAAATGGTATACTTCAATCTATTCTTGGGAGAAGATAATTTTCTAATCCTCTATAAGTTTGATTGATGGGCATCCAAAGTTCTATGCTTAGGTTGAGATAGAGGATCATCAAGCCCAAATTTAATAGTATTCAAATATGGAAGTCCACAGATAATAGGAGGTTTAGGATCATGAACAAACTTGTCTTCCTTAGTGTTATTTAGAAATTAATTTTGAAGAGCATTCATTTTTCTTTGCAATTACTTGTTATTGGTTAGGGAAAAGTGGTTAGGTTTAACAATAGATCTATTTCTAACCCTATTACAATTAGGAGGATCTTTCATTTTATAAGGGGGTAATTTCTCCTCCTATAGCCTTCTTTCTTGCACAAAAAACAAACACTAAACCTTCTAAGGAAGGTGGTAGGGCATGAATTAAATTGACCCTCAATGTCAAAGGATATTTCCTTAGGTATATCAACCCTTGGGTTAATAGCAATGAAAACTTGAGTGTTATTGTAAGGGAGAACATTGTTAGTTTGATCAACCCTGATGACATTGCCAGTGGGAGCCAATGCTTGAGAAATAAAGCTCCAAAGGAAATGTGGGATTTTTCCCAAAGTAATCCATCTAGGGCACAATAAAGCCACAACTTACTCTAGAATAGCATTGGGAGACCAGGGAAGATCACGAAAACACATTTCCCTATTCTCCATAAATGCTTCTCCACCACATCTTTCTGGTGCCTAGGCAAGTAAAGAAAACTATGAACACTCCTTTCTAGATTAGCCTAAAATAGGAGAACTAATACCCAAATGTTTTTTGCAATATATTTAGGGTCCAGTCATTTTAAAAAATATATAAGGAAACAAACTCACATCTTGAGCAACCAAAAAAATAGTAGTATCTTTTAAATATCTATTTTTTCTCAAAGTTTGTAATAGTAGCCATGGAAATATTTGGATTGATAACAATTGATTTGGTATTCAAATTCTTACTTCTAGGGTCAATTATTGGTGGTCATTTGTGGTTGTTAGTATAAGCATGCTCCATTAGGAGCTGATGTTTTATTTTCCACTACTTGCTTGAATGATCTCACCTACATAGAAGGAAAACTCTATTTGTTTGAGTCATCATTATAGTTTGAAGATACCATAAAAGGCGCCTATCTTGGAATAATAAGAAGCAATTAATGTAGGTGACCTTTCGTATGAAGGAAGGTCACCTTGGGAGTGTTGACCTTATGGTCAAATCATTTAGCTATTAGTGACTTAACACTTAGTTAGTTGGTTACAATGCTATTGAGCTCTACAATTGCTATCAAGCTTATGATAAATCTAGCAGTATATACAAAGTGTTTTAGTTGCTACTAAAATAATACATCAGAGTACAATTCATGCTAAGCTTCATAGTGTCTACCAAGCATCTAAGATAGATCACAATTTTTATTGAGCTTTACAATGTTTACTGAGCTACTAAGGCAAGGTGCAGTGTTACCTGAGCATAGTAGAGTCTACCAAGATTTCTAGTATAAGTGATGAAGGATGTAGTGTTAACCAAGATTTGTAGTGTTACTCGAGCTTATCAATTTCTACTAAGCTAGCAATGTTAACAAAGTGAATGAAGACAGTGTTGATTGAGTGATGCAATGTCAATCGAGTAATTCAATATCTACCAAGTTCTTCAGTATTCACCAATTTATCCAGTGCTACCCGAGTTCCTACTACTCCAAGTGATTAGTATGGACTGAGCTTCAACGTCAACCAAGTGTCAGAGTCTTCTAAGTGTTGACAGTGTTTTCCAAGTGTCAGAACATCACCCAATTGTCTTCAAAACTCAAGTTCTATCAGCCAGTTGACTTAGTGAAGATTGCTAGAGTTTGGTATTGTAGTGGACTCCAAAAGGTAATGAATTGGATTGGTATATATTTAATGCATTATATTATATCAAAAAAAATGTGGAATTAAGAAGAAGAAGCATGTGTGTAAATTAGAAGAAGGCTACAAGTAGTATAAGGAAAAGTAGAGACTTATCTATCACAACAAGGTGATCATTGTTATTCAAAGGAATCTCATTCAAAAAACCAAGTTGTAGATAAAAGATCAAACACTAATTCATCTTGATAGGTGCATCAGTCAAATCCTCTAACAAGGTGGACTTAACAGTCTTATTCTGAATCTCCTAATATAGTGCATACTTCATTCTATGTTTGTAAATCCTTTTAAAAGGTGGACCTAATAGTCCTAATTGCTCCTAATAGGGAAGATCACCAAAAGTGATCAATTATAAGCTTTAATAGGCTAACTTTATACTGCAATTATAAAGCTTGTGGGTATCATCCCCACCCTAGTTTTACTTTTTATTTGGAAGGTTTCTAGGTCACCAAATATTGTGTCAAGTGTTATGAATGTTTCAATACTTTCATTCTTTCATGCATGCAATTAGATCAGAATTATAGATGATGGATTAATTGGTGAATTAAGTTAAAAACTTTATTGGTTCCTTATTCACCCATCCCCTCTTAGTAACCTAGCTTACCTATGCAAGGTTGCAGAGCCTTTATAGAAAAATCTGCTAAAGTTCCTATTCTAAATATAACATTTTAGCTATCAATAAAATATTTAATTATTTTAACTCATTATTTTAATTAATAATTTTTAATTCATAACAAAATTATTACTTATATTGTAGAAGTATATACATAAAATGACTTTATACATAGATATAACTCATGAGGTTTGATTTATCAATTTTATCTTTTGTAGAAAGATTCGAAATAATATCATACAAGTTTACTTCACAAATTCATTACTCTTGTGAGGGCTACTCATAGCTCTTCTTGCATTTGTCTACCTAATTCATTACTTGATTAGCTATTCTAAAGTTGCCTCTTGCTCATTTTTTTGATTATATATATTCTTTTTGAAGGATTGTTTATTTACCATGGTTATCTTATATTAGAATTAGGAATCCTTGATGCTTGTTTTGTGGTAATGAAGAAACTCTCAAGCACCTTTTTTTTGTCCTAGAATTTAGGTTGCATGGACTTAGATTCATAATATTTGTAAGACCCTTTCATCCTATATTGTTTTTATGGCATATTATTTTACTTGAGTATTGACTTAAAGCCCCTCTAGTTATATCCATATATGACATGTTCAAAGTTAAAATTATTTTTCAACATATGTAAGGATAAATATTTTGCATCATTTTCCATAAATTTAATTAGATTTTTATTTTTAATTTATACTAAAGAATTAACTTCATCTATTATACTTATGTCCATCAAAGTACAAGCTAATAAGTTTGCACTTGAGGTGGAGTATCTTTTCAATGTTGTTTAAATTTGATATTGCACTAATGAAATATTATTATATAATTCAAGAAAACACAAAAAATAAAGATAATGGTTTTTTAAAAGTTCCCTTTGATTGTTGATGTATATGCTTGATTTAAATATTTTGTAAAATATGTTTTTAAGTAAATAAATTTTTAATGTTTAATATTATTAAATGGTTTTTTTTTTGTGAGGAGTTAGGTGTTGTACATAGATTGCATTATTGGGATCACCTTATGTGTTTTGTATTGTTGGTCTTACCACAAATCATTATACTTAGAATGCAAGTGTTGTGGGGGGGGAGGCAAAGCACAGGTTGGGGTGGGGGTGTACTCAATTGGTCATGATTGACCAAAAATAAAGAACATGAAAATAGTAACACATAGTTTATATATGTGTGTGTGTGTGTGTGTGTGTGTGTGTGTGTCTATATATGTATATATGTATATATATCTACATATATATATATAGATGTATATATATGTATACATATATACATATATATATATGTATATATGTATACATATATAGATATACATATATATGTATATGTATATGTATATATATATATATATATATATATATATATGTATATGTATATGTATATGTGTATATATATATACATCTATCTATATATATATATATATACACATATATATATATATATATATATATATATATATATATATATATATGTAGATATATATATAGATGTATATATATATACATATATATACATACATATATATATATATATGTATGTATATGTATATAGATGTATATATATACACATATACATATACATATATATATATGTGTGTGTGTATATATATATGTATATATATGTATGTATACATATATATATATATACTACACACACACACACACACACACACACACACACACACACACACACACACATACATATACATATATAAATACATGTGTGTGTGTGTGGGGAAATCTAGCTAGGGTAAAAATCAAAGCATGTGAGTCAATCCTTGCAAACCTTGCACTCTTTTGAAGTGTTCCTAGTCAAGAGCTTATCCCTATTAGAAGATTACAAAGACACTATTAGGTGTCATCTAGTTAAGGGATTTTGATAAGACCTACTAAAGTCTTTCCCTATTAGGAGCAGTCTAGTTAAAGGACTTTAGTACACAAGTTAATGTGTCACATTGTTAGGAGATCTGTATGGAAAACCTATTAGGGTCCACCCTTGATGGGATTTACTATTAAAAAGATTAGTAAATAATAGGGGATGATAGATAACAAATAGCTACTACACTTATCTTGGAATAGATCATTGTTCAACTCTATTGACCAATTTGGAACTATGCTTTGCAACTTCAGAGCTTGATCACTTATGTGCTTGGCTCTCCTTGCTCTTGCACATGATAACCTAGTGATGTTAAGTCTTTCTAGCTTCTCCTCAACACAATAATTCTCTGAAGGTGTCTTTAAGATTCCACTTAGCTTGACTCTTATGGATCTTTGGCTAATCACTTGGAAATCTAGTATTTTCTCTTTCAACACTATCTCCTTTTATACTTTCTTCTAGCTTCACTTGGAGGCTGTAATCCACAAATTCAAATTTTGAATTCTCACCCCTACTACTAGCTTGACTTCTCATTGCAATAGCGTATTGCTCTTGTCAAATGTAGTGTGTTCATACAAGAGTCATGGGCATCATTTTTCCTTGGTGACTTGCATTTCTTGGAAATAATTCAATTCTTTTGAGTGTTCCTCAACCCATTCCCCCATCACCTTTAAATGTGACTTTGATTTTACTCTTACCCTCTACATGACTAGGTAGTGATGAGTATCTTGCTTCATGCTTATCTTGCTGAGTTGGCAAATCAAACTCACTAGTCTATTTGATTTCCCTTCCACATGGATTCCTTCTACTTAGTACATAGACTTTACTTAACATACTTAACTTAAGTGTGTCTCCCTTTTCATTACCTTTGTTGGGCCTATACTTCTCTTCTTTGATCACCCTTGTGAACTAGAGTTGCACATCAATGTACTTTTGTAGTCATTCCTCTCTATCGGTTTTGGTTCCTTCATTCATGTTGACATCAATGAAAAAACTTTTGATGACTAAATCTATTGGTTTATCTATCACTTAGTCTTCAAGATATGTATTCCAACATTCTTCCCCTTTGGAATTAATGGAAACACATAGTCATTTTAGCACTCTCTTTTTTGTTCCTTTCTTTCCTTCTTTGATCATCTCCCCCTGAGATAGTGCATCTACATGATTTGACTATTCTACAGCTCCTCTCATCTTTTTGCCAACTTTTACAATTGTTTTTTTCGTACAATTCTCCCCCTTTGTTCTTATGCTCCTCTCAACTTCTTAATCTTTGACAATAATGCAAAAGGAAACCATCCTTTCTTCTCTTTTGGTCTCTTGACCTCCCCGCCCCTATGGATTACTCCCTTATTCTCATCAATCCACCTTTATACTTCTTCATTTCTTGATCATGAATTTATGTGTTCATGTATATGCTTAGTTTAGGTTGGATAGAGGTAAGACTCCCAACCTTTCTCTTAGATATGCAAAAGTATCCTTCTAAAGAGGCTTTATAAAGATATCAATGTCATAGCACAGTCCATGATTGACACATTCCTCCTTTCAGCTATACCATTCTATGGAGGGGTCCTCAGTGTAAACATTTATCTCTTAATTCATCTATCATTGTAGAATGTGTTGAATTCTTCAGATATGAATTCACCTCCTCTATCAAATATCAAACACTTCAAGCTTATACCCATTTCCTTTTCAACTCTATCCAATTACTACTTAAACATTTGAAATGCATCATATTTTTCTTTAAGAAACATTATGGTCATCATTCTAGAGTAGTCATCATCAAATAGAATAAAATATTTTTTGTTGTAGTAGCTTTGCACTCTAATAGGTCCACAAAGTTTAGTATCAACCAACTCTAAAATAACATTAAAGTATAGGTCTTGCTCTCTAAACTAGACTTTGTCATCTTTCCCAATTGATATTATTTACACATCACATTCTCAGATTTCTTCAATCTTGGTAAACCTCTTACTTTCTTCATTTTTCCAATTCTTTCAAAATTATCAAAATTCACATGACATAGCCTCTTATGACATAACCATATGTTATTACATTATTCAAACAAGCATGTATCATCAGATAGGGCTAGATAGAACAACTTACCTCTTGTTCAATCTCCACTTCCAATCAATTCACTAGAATCATTATAGATCTTAGCCTTATTGTGCTGAAATTCAATTTTGTAGCCTAAACTATTCAACTATGCTGCACTCAAAAATTTGTAGTTAAGTCCTTCAACCCAATAAGAATTATCACATCTAATCCTATCAATCAATTTTATTGATCCTTCACCTTTCACAAGACATGGTGCATCATAACCAAACTTAACATGACCTCCTTTATAATGTTCTAAGGTTTCAAACTTACTTTTTTCACCTATCATGTGGTGTGAGAAACCACTATCAATTATCCATCTATCACTTTTACTCACATATTAAATAAGTGCAATTTTCTCATCTTTGTGAGAATCATATTTCATAGCAACATAAACAATTTCTTCATCATGACTATTGGAATCATCATCAATCTCTTCTTCAACAATGTAACAAGGCTTCTTACCTTTTCCCTTGTAGTATTTGTATCCTTTGTTGTCTCTTCTATCTCTTCTTCCTTTGAATTATTGTCTTTCCTTTCATCTTTATCATCCCTATCAGGACACCTTCTAGCAATATGACCAACTTAATTGCATGAAAAACATATTATAGGGAGTTTACCTATGAATTTTCATGTGTCTCTTGATAGTTTCCTAGCCATTAATGCTTCAAGATCCTCAAGATCGTCATAAAAAGATTCATTTTCACTATCCTCATACTTTTCTTTCTTCCTCTTAGACTTATGTAAAACTAGCTATGACTCAAAAGTAGATTCAATAGCAAAGGTAGTAAAATTATCAAAATTTGACAATTCAAAAGCAATAAGTCTACCAACCAAACTATCCAAGGTTAGATCATTACCATGGGTGCATCTCAATTATTGTATTCAAGAAACACTAATTGCATAAATAGGAAGTTAGGTTATTAGTACCTTTCTAATCACAGTCTCATCAGTGATCTTTCCTTCAGCTCCTCTAATAGCATTTACAACTTCTTTTACTCTTCCAACATACTAAGCAATACTTTCACCTTCTATCTTCCTCATGTCATCAAACTTTCCTCTCAAGATTTCTAATTTGTATTTTAGTACATTCTTATATCTTCCATGGATCTTTGCCAACTTTTCCCACATCTTCTTTGCAGTGTTGTATTCTTTTATGTCATCAAATTATGTGAGTACCTTAGGGCATATGCAATCTCTAACACTGCATGATTGTTCTCTTGTTTCTCCTTTATCTATTGGGATTTTATAGGTGTAGGTACTATTATTTATTCATTATCCAAGAAGTATATTGTTGAATCTCCAATTCCATCAATGTGAAGCTTCATCAAATTTTGTTCATGCAAGGAAGTTTTCCTTGTTCAACATGGGTACCTCCTTTCTGTATATCTTGATCTTTAGATTTGGTTCCCTTCAAAATTTCCTTCAAAAGATTTAACACCAATTGTTATATTGATTTAATAGAATAAATGAGAGGGTGGGTGAATCAGTTATCCTCAAGCCTAGATGTACCAATTAAAATTTTGAATAATTCAAACAACTTAGATCTATTCATTAGGTAGCTTGGTCTCTATAGTAAATTTATCAATAAAATAAACATGTAGTCCACTATCCCAATAATCACTAACTTGTATAATGTAAAACATCAAACAATAAAAAATCCCAAATAACATCCACACAAGTAAGACACTAGAATTTAACATGGAAACTCAACTTGGAAAAAACCACCAGTAACATGCTACCAATTGTTCACTCTTCTAAAGGGAGCTTTGTTAGTATCCAACCCTGTTAAAATTATAATGCACACTATTAAGTGTGGCCTTATTAAAGGACTAAATCACCCTATTAGGAGTGGCCTTGTTAGAGGACTTAAGAACATTCCATTATAATGTCACCTTCATTAAAGAATTTACAAATGACTATTAGGTCAACCTTGATTAAAGAATTTTAACTGATACAATGGTTAGAAAGTAGCAGTAGGTTGATTTGATAAAACAACTCACCTTAAAAATATGGATCCCAATGTAGCTCATCTACTAAGTCATTAAATGAACTCCATTCATGTCTTCATTATTGTCTATGATCTTCTTGGAAAATCCTTCGAGCAATCACTCTTCACCTCTACTCCACTCCTTCTTCTCAACCTTCTTCTCTAGTTTTCCAGTCAAGAAAATTAGTAATTGCTAACCTCTCTAGGTTAGTCCTTATGCCTCCTTAAATAGGTAACTTTGATCCTTTTCCACTTAAACATCACCATTGATATTAGGGTTAGGTCAAATTCATTAATCCTTCCATCTTTTCATTTCCTCCTTCTCCTTCTAGATACTACTCAAAACTTCTCTTTGAATCTGTGTCTAGAAGTGCTCAAACATGGTTTCTCTTCCATTAAATGTTCCATCTCATCAATACTTATCCTTCATGTGCTTTGACTAATCTGAAATTTCAACTATGTCGGCTAGGAATCTCAATTCCTTCACAAACTAACAAATGCTGACACTCATTCAATATTGTGTTCCTCATCCTCAATCATCACTAAACAACTTGTTCATCACTAACTTCACTTTGTCCAATTTTTTTGATACTTAGTCTTTACTATTTCTTGGTTGACACTATATTTTCTTGGCTTCTACTATTCACTTGGTCAACACTAACTCAACTCGACTTTAATTATTAGTTCCTTAACCTTATGGTTTGAAGCTTAGTTTAACCTATGCATTTGGTCCTCCATTGATCATCTCTTCTAGGATTCAACTCAACTATCTTCTCCACTTAGTGTCATGATTAAACAACATATTATTTTGTCAAAGTCCAACTAATTAAGTGCTCATTGTAACTTTCACATAACTCAACCTTTCCACTAGGTCTTCTTGTTATCTATTCTTTTCAAACCCTCTTAATTGATCATCTTGATATGGAACGCTAATTAGGTAGCAACTATCTCACCAATTAGGGCTAAAATCAATGACAAAATAAAAATTGTTCCAATTATAGTTTCCACTAGACAAACTAGTATACATTTATGTGTGCTAGTATATGGTAATGGGTTTAAAGGAGTTGTAAGAGGTACTAGAATACATTAATATGTTATAGGACACCTAGTAACCCCTTAGGACCCCTTACCATACATATTATGGTTACAAAAGGTATAAAGGGGTCGTAAGAGATTCTAAGAACCATTATAATACACTAATGTATCCAATAAGGGGCATAAGGTATCCTAGAACACATTAATGCATCCTATGATGCCTTAATACACTGTATAACCCATTAAAACCCTTTAGTAAACTATAAGGGTTCCTAAGGGATCTTTAGTGGTCCTACAATACAAAAATGTATTAGAGACCTCTTATGACCCTTGAGGACCATATATCATACCCTAATACATGGTAAGTGGTCTTAATGGATTGTAAAGGGTGTTAAGTGATTGTAGGAATTATAATATGTTCTAGGACCCCTTAAGATCCTTTGAAACCCCTTATTATACATACTAAGGGAGGAACTTAAGACACATTAATGTATCTTAGGACCCCTAACGATGCCTTACCATGTATTAATTGATGGTAACGTGTCCTATGACATCATAAGGGGACCTAGGAAAAATTAATGTAATCTAAGACCCCTTATAACCTATTATAACTACTTTCTCTAAATCATATGATTCTTATGAGTTGTAAAGGATCCCTATGACCCATTGCAACTCTTAAGACCCCTTACCTTACACTAATATATCAAAATGGGTCCTAAGGTGTCATAAGGGTTCTTAAGAGTGTCTAAGATTTATTATTATGTTGTAAGACCCCTTACAATATCTTATGATATACTAATGTATGGTAAGGGTCATAAGAGGTCCTATGACACATTAATGTCTCCTAGTACACATTAATACCCCTTACTATATATTGGTTGTAAGGGGTCCTAAGAGGTCTTAAGGGATAAAATGACACATTAATATATTCTAGTAAGACATAAGATGTCCTACCATATATTAGTGTATGGTAAGGGGTCCTAGAATCCCTTATGGTCCCTTTAGACCCCTTAGGAACCATAAGATATATACTAAGGTGTTCTTGAGAGAGAGAGAGAGAGAGAGAGAGAGAGAGAGAGAGAGAGAGAGAGAGAGAATCCTAAAATGACCATGCATAAGTAAAGGGCTCAAAATTATAATCAATAGTCCAGTATGCTAAATATAATGTACTGATTTCTAAAATTTAACTAAGTCTGAAATTTCTAAAACCCTCAAAATATAGAATCTTTCTCTTAATTCCTATGAAACTAAAACCAATCTCAAACATCCTAGAAGTATATACATAAAATTTAACTTAAGTATAAGAAAGAAAGAGTATCATTTCGTATACTTAAATGTTACATTTTATGTATGTGATCCTTGTGTTTAAATTGGCTTGAGTGAGATAGGCATTTAAAAGGATTTTCTAGTCTTTATTTATCACCCCATAGAGTGTGTGCACTATAGCACATGTTCCCTATAGCACACACACACAATTTCATCCAATACATTTTGATAGCGTGCTCATGCTATAGTATACTCGCACTTTAGGCTGAGCACATTTTTTAATGCATTAGAATTTACCAAGTCAAAGGCTTGTATTTGCCTTGGATATCCAACCCAAAGGCTTGGTGAATTGAAATAGGTCAAAGATGAGTTTTCCAACAAACATACAAAAATTGGTAAAATTTTCTTGTGTACTCTCCATTGGGTTTTTTCATGATCAAATATCAATAAAATTAGGTTACATGATATTATAGATCTTTGAGTTAGCTATCTAACCATATAATTTGAATTTAAATGATTTTAAGCCTTTCAACTATAATCTATTTTGAATGTATGTCCATTTTTCTCAAAAACCACCATGTACTATTTGGGGATTATATTTTGGCTCATTTGTTAGATTTTGCCAAAAGTTAGGTTTTTAGAAACTACACTCCGTTCTACATAGTTAAAAAAAAGATGTTTTAAGTTTTTATTAGTTTTCAATAATTTCTAGGGGGCACACAAATATTTAACATTTCTGAGATGTAATGCCCTACCAAGGGATCCAAATAATTAACCTAAAGTTTGTCAAATATTTTATTTTTTAAACATGAAAGTAAAACCATTCATAACATTTGTGGAAGCAATAGTAACATCCAACTGAAAGTAAACATAACATAACGGATTGCATTCTTTAAAGATCCCTTAATGTTGAATTACATCTAAATCAACCATTCAACTAACATCACATTCTTATAAAATAACAATGATACTTCCAACATTCTTAAACAATATACAAGTGTCCTTTAAGAAATTACATTTCAAATTGCTCAATTATCCACTGTACATGTTACAGGGTATGAAAGGCTTAAAGAATAAACATCTGTGTAAATAAAGTACATCAACATCCAATATTAATCCATGATGCAATTAAAGTAAATGAAACCACATGTCATACATTATACATCATCACAAAAAATATAAGCATCCATCATAAAAGATAACCATATATCACAAATATAAATAACTAAGTGCACGGTTCGTCCCAACCGTTAATAGCATCATTAGACCACCATGGATCCTAGCCATCCCTCTATGCGTAACATCCCAAATTACCAAAGAGATCATCGGTATTAACATAGTAGGAATGTCACTCCTAAAACATCCTACATCATATGTAGAAAGTAATCTAACATGCAAAGTAAAGCATAAGATAACATCATCTAACATATGCAAATCATCAATATAAGAAACATCCTAGTAAATACATCCATCATAAGGTATATTATCTATTATAATGATCCAAGAACAGAATGAAGATAAATACCAATCAAGAATGCTCAAGCCACGGTGTCTCAGACGGATCTCAAATGATAAGAGTGGAAAAACACTACCACCTGACCGTGTGGAACCTAAGTGGTCCACTCCCACCGTGCTGAGGAGATAATCTCAAGTCCCAAATAGGTTATCCAAATCACATAGCATAAATCTCTATAAGTCCAAAAATCCTAAAAGTATACTAACTCAAAGATTCCAAACACAAAATCGACATCTAATCCCAGAGGCACAACAATAAGTACACCATCAGAGGTACACAAAATCTATAGAGGAGATTCAGGCTACATACTAGGGAGTGTCATCACATGGTTGCTTGAGTTACCCTAGACTAGTCTCTCATTAGACCCCGGACCCTCAAGCGTTGAGTTACCCTGGACCGATTACTCTGAACCCCAAACCCTCAATGTGGCACATGTGGAAACCAAGAAGCCCTCTCAAGAAGATGAGGCACTTCTCCCATCCTTAGTGTATACAAGCACTCAAGGCATGGGTGGTTCAAATATCTCTAACTTATCTCTTTAGTTTGTTTCCCCCTATAAATTTTAATTACTAGATTATCACTTATTACATAACTTGCATTAGGTTACCCTGGTACTGACCACTTTGGGCCTCGGACCCCTATGCAAGCCACTCCCATAGTCATGTACCTAGACAACCTCTCCTAAGCACATAAATCCACAGTTGTGTCCCATACCACAACACTCATAAAGATCAAACTTGGTTCCTTAACAAGCAACTTGATAATAAGATGGTTCTCCCATCTAAGAACACATAAAACTTCCACAAAATAAACTTCATAAATATAATCTCCAATATGAATCACAACATCAATTGGTTCTTAACAAGCAACCAAGAATATCTCAAAATAATACTGATCAAAGACTCTAAAATGGTTGAGTCAAGCATGTCACAACATGACATCATCAAGAAATAAATCAACATTTTAGTCTCATCATGGCAACTGGAAGCAATTCTAAGGATAACTGATCGATGACTCAAAAATGGTTAAGTCAAGTGTCTCAGATACAAATAACTCAGCTTCACTCAAGAAGACTGATAAGCAATAACAATCAGTAAATGCAAACATCTCATAGAACATGTCATCACATTACTATGGTTGGGTTTATAAAGATCAGAATTAAGACATCATCATGACATCACAATCATAACCCTCGAGCCTCTGGTAGACGTCCTATAATTGGTCAACACTAGTCAACCCAAAACCCAAAACAAGAAGCATATAGAATACACAATGCAAACATATGTTTTGGTTTATTAAAATCACATACTTGATTAATGTGTAGAGGTTTCCAATTTTCGTTTCAAGTATACTTCAAGTGTCTTAAGTTTTATCATTTAACCTACAAGTCAACCCATTTGTTCCCTGATAGCATTATCCTTACATTCTTAAGAATTACATTCTAAGAATAACTTAAAAATAAATATTTACTCATTAAATTGATCATCATTGATCCTTAATTAAATTGTTCTCTTTATTTAACTAAGATCCATATTCTTATTGATTAACTCTTCTTTAATGTTACTTCAACTTTTCAACATAATAAGAGGATCATTATTCGTTAAATTATAAGAGAGTCAATTATCAATCTTCGAACAAGAAGATTATAACTTTAATAAAATGATCAATTAAATCAATCAATTAACATAGGTACACAATCCATGACTCTTTAACATTCTAATAGTTAAAACTCAATTAAATATCTCTAACACTTAAGCCTCTTAATTATAATCATTATAATAATTAAATCATCACTAATAACCGTTAAAATATCTAAGTCATTATTCAAGTCATGAGAGTACGACTTGCCAACTTTGATGTAATTACTTAACAACTTCACTAAAAGAATAGATATTAGCATATCAATTAAAACTTTATTACATAACTTAATTATTAATTAAATCTAATTAACTCTAATTAATTTAATTAATAATTACATATCCATGGCAACATTTCAATTAATATCAGTTGACTAATAACTAACTATAATTTTGTAAGTTAAAAGTCAACTATAATCTAGTAAACAAATATTCATATTCATAGTTCAATAATAATAACTTGTTAATAACAAGCTATATTGGGAATCTTATTAATAAATCTATAATGACCACATTCGTCACTCTACAACAATGTTCCCATTTATATTTTAATAATAACAAGCTATAATAAATTCCCAATACCAAGTATTATTATCTCAAATAAGTTTCCCCTATGTACGTTGATTCAGTTAATTGATACTCCTCCAAATTATTAACCAATTCAATTTGATTAATATCTTTTACAGTACTTCAATCATTAACTAATCTCTTCTAGATTAACTCTGATCATATTAATTGATAACTATTTAGACTATTTATACTATTATTTATTAATAGTTTGTTAGACCCAACAAATATTAATAAATAATAAACTCATCAAAAATATTATTAATCGATCTAGAAAACTTTACATCAGCTTTATTAGCTAACTCTTAATACCATTAAGGTATATCAATAATTTAGTTAATAATATATAACGTATTAATAATACCATAGTAATTCAAATTATAACAATGTTATAACAGTGACTCCATGTCAAATAAATCTTAATCCATTATCATTAAAGTCTCCTCATTTAAAAACATAATATAAAATTACCATCTCTAAATTATTTAATATATATTAAATAGTATTTAATATACATTATAAAAAGTCCACTATATAAACTATATTAAAATCTCTTTTCTTTTAATTTTCTCTTATTTAAAAATCCATTTACTTAGATTGACTAATAATTAATTACACTTCTTCTACTATTAACTAATCTTAATTAAATTTGATTTAATTAGATTAAATAATAAACCATATAAAACTAATGCATATTAATAAGATTCTAATAAGGAAAGATTACAATAATATCTTTAATTCATTCTATGCTTTGATATATTATTTTTGTGAAGTTTAAGCATAAAGAACTCTTGGTTATGGAAAATGGAGAAATATCTGTCCTTGAATAAAATAGTCCCAGTATGAGGGCCATATCTCCCTAATGAACTGTTGGATCGGGCTGAAATTAAAATATGTTGGAGAGGGCCAAGTTGCGCCAATTCTGACTAGAGTGATCGAATAAATTCAATCACAATAAAAAGTTATGAATGACTAAGTTTGGGTCTATCCAAGGGGCAGCGACAGGACAATTTGTGATGAATTAAGAATTTCCTCTTAAAATAATTGTTCTCTAAATTTATCCATTGATCCATCTAATAGGTTTGTCCATACACATTTGAAAATATAATTTGATAGAAAGATTACATCTAACCATTCAAATTTTCAACTTAGAATTTCTATTTTAATTTCAAATCTTGTCTATCTAATTTCACAATATAAATTCAAACCCAAACTCGATTCAGATCTAATTTCTTTCTTAAATTGAAGCTAGGGTTTTCTAATGAGTTCTCTATTGATTTCTTTTGCAACCAAATAAATACATATCTAGATTCCAATTCAAATTGCAAATTCATTCATGGAATATAATCAGACACATATAACAGACACGATGAAGACAGGAAGAGAAAGGGTGCAAAGGAAATATGAGAATATCACGAGTGCACTTGGACATTGATGCTAACTTTTCATGCCTCAGAAGTCCATAGAAAATCCCTTCCTTCTCCATCATTTGTAATTCCTCCAAGATCCAAGCCAACCGAATCTTTCAAGTGACTAAAAATACTTGAAAAAGCATAAGAACATGTAGAAACATATGAGCATGAGCATGTAGAAGCATATGAGCTTCTCAAATGCATGTAAGCTTTGAAGCTTGTAGCTTGTAGCTTGTAGCTTCCATTAAGTTTGTCCAAACACACTAGGAGAGCCTCTATTTAAAGGCCTCTAAGATGCATCTAGAGTGTGTCTAGAAACAACTAGAAGATAAGCATGACAACCAAGCATGAGTCTTCTCCAACCTTCTAGATGAGTCTTAAGGTTGTAGAGACCATGTGCTCAAATAAAATGCTAACTCCTAAGTGTAGACAACTTATTGCATTCTTAGAGTGCAAACCCTTGTGTTGTCTACATGACAACTCTCGAGAATTTGTCAACTCCTATGTGATCAAACATTAAAATAATGCACAATAATTAATATAATATTTAATTTACTCTTTCCAATTTAATTTATTTATTATTAAATCTCATGCACTTACTTTAATAATTCCACTTTTTAAGTCTTAATATATTTATATTTTAATCACAAGAGATCTAGAATCTTTTAATAATTTTAATATATTTTCTACTTTTAAATTTAATTTTCTAAAACTTAATTGCTAAAATATTTATTAGTTTTAATAATATTATTATTTAGTCATTTATTTAAAAATGAACTCCAAATAAATTACTATTAAAATAAATATTGTAACATTCCAAATTTAAACTTTTAACTTTTTTTATTTTCAAATTTAATTATTTTATTTAATTGCATATTAATTTTCCATTAAATTAAACCATTAATTAAATCTTTTAATTAGGCTTAATTAATAGAAAATACATCAAAGACTCATAGAATAAGATACAAAAAACCCATCATAGCCAAAATACATACAAAATCAAACCAAAAGTTCATATCAGGAATTACGTCATCTGACGTATTCAGAGGGTACTCAACTCGGATACTTCTCCTAATTTCCAATTAGGACAAATGGCTTAAAGGGCTGGGATTTGGATTGAGAATTTATCTCCTCTCTCTTATCATTGAGATAATGTGATAGGGTACGCTCATCCTGGCAATTCAAGGAAGTCGATACCCAGTACCTGCAACCTGCATAAAAACTATGCATGTACAAGCACAATATATACTAATTAAACAGGCAATGACAAGAAGTGGTGCATCGTGTAGATCCTAACTAGCAGGTGACTACGACTCCCTTCCTTAACCACATCAAACATGCCATACATAAAAACAAACATACACACCATACACATGCAAGTATGGGGTAAGTATCCATAAGAAAATACATATGATAATAAATCATCTTACTAATCATCATTAATAACTGCAAACATTGAAAATAATCATCATGCATACATGAAATGTAAAGCCTAACTAATCTCATCACATATCAACTGAATCCATAGCACAATATCTGATAGTCTCAAAACAATGCTGCTAACCATCAACATAAAACCAGCTCTAAAAGAATTCAACAATGTTAGCAAAAATGTGAACTAGGGGCAGGCACTACATGAGATGTGTCCACTTAAAAAATTCACTATATATATAAGTACACGTTTAAAAAATACTCGAAAAATATAGGATAAACTATACATGTTGTTAGGTAACTTCAGATCAAAGTGATTAAAGAATTTTTTATTTTTTTAAATCAGCATTTTAGGGGGACCACACCTGACACTATGTTATGTTTTTTTATTGAAAAAATAGTACCCCTTTGTGTAGGCCCCTTTTTTTGGGCCTTAACCATACCATTTTTTTTTTTTAAATAGTAGTTTAGAAACTATATTTAGAGGACTACGACTTTTGTTTTTGTCCTATCATGAAACTTTGGGTGTGGGTATCTTCAAATTCTCATTGAAGTACATAAATTGTTGATTTTAGAAAAGAAGAATAAGAAAAAAAAAGTGGCATCTTATACCCCCGTTTTGGTACCACAACTATAATATACCATTTTTACCAAACTGAAAATAAAGAACATATTCTAAACTGAAACCAAAAATTGTAATAGAATGACATAAGTAGTTTGGAAACAATATATGGAAACTACATTAAATAATGATTACAACCATTTCATATGAAAACAACTAAATTAACTTCCATAGATAAGTTCTATGATTTCAATTGAGGTAACTAAATATACATCTATTCATTTCAAGCTAAAGAAAATAAAGGTACATACAAGTAAAATATTTAGAACTCATACATGAATTGAAATAACTATCAACAAGTTGTGCAAGGTTCGGCATCTAGTCAAGAGGGGAAGCATTGACATGGGTTTAATATCTCAACCATGGACCTTAACATATCCCCACACAATCTCTTATGAGAAAGGCCCTCTTTACCCTGGGTTAGGCTTGGGTCACCATGGTCTTGCCATCCTAAGAATACCAATGTTAGAGTGTTAGCTAAGTAGTAAACAAGGCTAAGGAATTCCTTCCCCAACCTTCCATTTGTCATCTAGTACTCATGACCTCTAGTGATAATTTTGTGGCAAGCATGCCTCTCATCTACCTTGGCCAAGGATTTAGATGGGCATTAATCAACCCGATCACCACCACTCAACTTGACAACTGATTATATCTTGGACAACCATGAACTTACTTGGTCTTAGGAATTTTCTTTCTTATTATGTTCATATAATAAAAAGAAACTGATTAATAGCTTTATTTTCTGCACTATATCTTTCTTCTTCACCTATTTGTTCTTGACTCTATCGGCCTTGGGTGCATCCTAGGAGACTGGTGATATGTATCTAGTTACATGGATATCAAAAAGAATACTTTAGGCTATTTTAGCCAATCATTTAGAGTGAAAGACTTATTATGCATTATCATTTATTGAAAACTTCTTCCTCAAATTATGTATATTAGAGTAAGAAAATCTAATTAGTCACAACAGTAGGTTGTGATAATAAAAACATAAAGTTTTCCAATTTCTATGTACTTATCTTCTCAACTGAGTAATGAACATAAAATAAAAATATAACACTTGTACAATTTTATATTTTATTTGAGGTTGTTCATGGATTAGATTGTGTTAGTTTTTTAATCAATATTTTGGATCTCATTTCTTGATTAATAAATAGAAATAAAGTAAGATAATAAATGCATATGATTACTAAATTGAATATTTATTAATTTTCTTTCCTTAATGATAGACCAATTTGTGTGATCCAAAAATTGATCAACATTATGTACATAGATACTCTTCTAACTAAAATATATTTAATCTAGATATATATAGAACTGAGATAACAAAGGAAAATTTCATATGCTAGATACAAATATGTCCATCAATATTTATTTGAATGGTTGATACATTACAAATGATAGTACATTACATTTCAACATACAACTTGCAATTAGAATATTTTTCAACATCAAATTATTAAGAAACTTAAAATGAAATGGAGTGGAAAGAAATCACTGAAGTTTTCTACAAATTACCAAAGTACTCATTGGGAATTTTAAGAGTACAACGAGAAGTAATAAGGTAGAGAGACTCTTCAAATTAACCAAATCATTAGGTACAAAAGAAAAATACTTTCTTCTAATGAATGGATGGAAGCCAAAAATAAATATACCACACTTGAACAAATTTAATATTTGGAAATTTTACTTGTTGGACATCACATAAATCAAATATTACTAAGGTTTAAAAAGAAAAGCTAGCAGGAAAGGGATCTAAGGAGAATGTCCTAGTTGATCTCAAAATGTATCTTTTATATTGATAAAAATTACACTCTCAACCAAAACCTCGATATTCTATTTATTTCAAATGGTTCAATCCTATAAAAAGGCATATGGTAGCAACTGAAGATCTACAAAAAATATTAGTAGAAAAGGACTATGTGAAGTATGGCATCTACTATTGAACCAAAATGCATAATGGATATATGGGTTATGTAAAATCCTTATCTTCTTTTGAAGTTCTTTATAGGACATATCAGTCACCTCTAGACCTTTATATAAAGGTTGATCTCTATCACAAGCTTGAGGTTTTGCATGTATTATGTTCAACCCATGGGCTCCATTGGAAATTAGGATTTTTTTCTCTCTCTTTTATGTTTTTGTTAGCTTCTTGGTAGGGTGGATGAAGATTGCATCTCAAGATTGAGGCTTATCTAGATTCTATTTCCATTTCTCTCCTCCTCATGCTTTTTGTACTTTTTTTTTCATTTTTATTGCAACCCTCTATTGGAATATATATATGGGAAACAAGATACTGAGAGGGTGGGTGCATTAGGATCTTAAACTTATGACTTCAAATCAATTTCATTAAATCATACCTAATTTATCATTAAAATTGTAATGTTGAAACATAAAACAATTCCATCACATCCATAATAGTTCAACACATAACACAATGATTTGGTTACCCATAAACACTTCAAGATGAAGGTAAAACTGGGGTGGGGATGAAACCCACAAATCTTCATTATTGCAACAACAAATTTAACCTATTAAGGTTATAATGTTTGATCATAAGATCTAAGATATGATCTACCTAGTGGGAGGTTTGTCTTGTTAAAGACTAAAATACTATTAGGTCTTTCTTTGTTAGAGGGCTTGATACTTATAATAAAGTAAGGAATTTGTTAGGAGATTTATATGGGCCTATTAGGACCACTTTGTTAAGAGATTTTCCCTATCTCAATTACAAAATAATTGATTCATCACCTAACCCTCTGTATGCTTTGTAATTTGATCTTGGGTCTTGTCTTTCCTTTGTCTCTAATTTGATTCTCCTAATTTGATAAAAAAAATTAGTCCTTCATTGCTTTGATTTCTCTCTTTGTTGGATCTATCTTTTCAACTCTTTTATGTGTTTCTAGCCTTCTTGAATTTCATCCAACATGATTCTAGGGTTAGAATCCTCCTTAAATAGACTTATGTGAAGCTTCCAGATCTTGATCAGCAGTTTAAACTTCATCATATGTGTCATTTATGTCTATTTTCCTTATTGGTTGAGTTTTTTTGCCTAGGGATCATCACTTTTGACTAATGACATGTAAAAAAAATTTGATATGGCTCTATAGATATCAAATCTGAAATGTTGACCAAAATGATTCACATATGATTTTGTGCCATTACAAACTCACATAACAAAACTACATTTCTCGAGACCTAAATGCTCTAATGCTCAATCATGTATGTTGTTGCTTAGCTTCTATATTTTTGTGTACTCGAAACTTGATTAATTCTCAACACTTGATAAATTCTCAATATGCTCAATCTTAATTATATTACTTAGTTCATACTATATTCCTTAGCTTGTATATCTACTCAGTCTCTACTGAATGCTCAACAATCATTGTTCTTCTTGATCTAAGTGTAACTTTCTCAACCTTTACTAGATAACTTGGTCGCATTGATGACCTTGTAATCTTGCCTATTAAATGACTTGCAAATGACTAAGTGTTTGGTCACTAATCAACAACATAGGCTAAAATCATTACTTACAAAATAATATTTGCTCTTGAGACCAAAAAAAAATTATTTATAGACTAATATCTTCTTCTTCATAATTCTCTAACTTATGACTCCCCCTTACTTGTTACTTCTACCTTCTTACTTCTATAATATCCTCCTTGACTTATTTACTATTCCCCCTATTTTTGTAACTAATGGTAGTTGGGGCTTTTGGGGTGAGTTGGAACTTCTCAAAAAAAATCTAATGACTTGCCATAATATTTGCTTAGCCTTGGTCCCATCTTTCTTGTACTTTTTCCAAAACTTGAAAGTAAATCTCTATATTGGCATCTAGGTCAATAAATCTTGCAATGTGTACAAAATTTGTGTCTTTCTGCAATATTTCTTTGGCAACATAAATAACCTTATGAAATATATCTATGTATGGCAATAATTGATGTTAATTTAATGCCAATTTGGTCCTTATTTTTGCATCTTTAGTTTTAAACTCAGCTAACTTTGTCTGATTAAATATAAGTTCACCAAATGAAGATGAACTTAAACTAGCATTCATGCTTAGAGAGTGAGCCTTAGTCTTCCTACTTGAATGTAACAACTGTAATGATTGTTGAGTATCTTCTATAAAGAAATCTACATCATACAATCTTAGATATAAAGAGTTTACTATTTCCAATTGTGTAACAACTGTAGAAAGCCTAGCTTTCCTCTTTAGAAGTTCATGCAAGGCTTTATACAAAACTCTATGCTTCATTCTCCTTTTAAACCATTGTAACAATTTTATATTTGCTTCTATGTCCCATGTCTAAACTATATCAACTACATAGACTAGTTGATCCAAATTTGTATGCTGATGATTGACATTTGAAATGCTAAAAGTATCTGTAAAAATGTCTCTAATAGTATGCAATACCTATCTTCCTTTTTTTTCTCCCTTTAGTTGTTCTTTTTTAGCCTTACAACTTAAAAATATTTGTAGTTCATGCATTTTCTCTAAGGTAAGACTATTCAAATAATTTGTAGGTAAATTAATTATGTCATTATGGTCTATGGATTGATCAATGTCCTCTTCTACATGAGTTATAGTCTAAGATCTTTAGGGTGTATCACTCGGTAGTGATACCTATAATTTCTTTTGTTTCTCACTTGATCTCTCCTTTGATTGTTGTAGTGATGTAGATATCAACTATTGTATAGGTGTCACTAGTGTAGGTTTTGCAACATTTGCACTCAGCATTCAAATGAGAGTCTGAGTAGCCTCTTTCTCTTTTTGTGTAATTCCTTCTTTAAAATTTGCATATAAGTCATTGGTAGTGAATATATAATTAATTCCTAACCAAGTTTCTTAGCACTTGTAGCCTCTATAACTAGTGTGACTAAACCATCATCAATCTTCTTAACTTCAAGCTTTGGATATTCAATTACTTGTAACAAAATTGGATTTGTACAGAGTTTTCTTGAGTCTTTTATCAATCCTTGAATTTCTTCTTCAGTGAGTATATTTGAATTAGGTGATTGTGACAGTGTTTTTAAATTCAATTGCACTAACAAGTTCTTTAATTTTTGCTACTAGTTTAGCCACTTCCTACTTTTCTTCATCTTTAGATTTTGTAGCATCTTGGCTTTCCCTCACCTTTACAGTTGAAGTATGTACTCCAAATATTTATTTCCAAAATTAAATACTTTCTCTTTAAACTTTAGGTACTTTATTCTTAAGAATTTTGTATGCATTGTTCCTTGGCATAAGCTTCTTTACAAAATCTTTTAAGGGCTATAGACATGTGTGTCTTTCCCAAATCAGGAATGACATGTGCCAATGTTGTTTCTCTTATTTGCTTCTCTATTGTCAATGCCCATTTCCATTTGGCATCCACTATGTTATACAATCCCATAGGAATTCTAGTTTCCACTTCCATAGGTGTACATGTAAACTTGATTAACATATTAATTATAGCTTCTTCTAGTTTATCTTGATCTTCATTACTCATGGAATCATATTGTAAGTCTTTAAGAGCCAAAATATTTTGTGAATTTATTAGAAGAAATTACCTTTACAATTTATAGTTTTCTAGTCTCGTCATACTCTGTTCTTTTCTCTTCTTCCTCCTCCTCTTGTACAACTATCAGTTTCTTAATTTGGCTTCACTTGCTCATCTGCCTTCTTTTTCTTCTTTGATGGGTTCCCTGGTAGTAGCTTAGTAGTAGGTTGTTTTGACTTCCTTTTAGCAATGAAAACCTTTCCTTTTGGCCTTGATGGTGTTACCATTTCTTGCATGTTCTTCTAGAGGTCTTCCTTTACCTTAGGTGCAATAATCACAATATTTCTTTGTTTTGTTGCCTATTGTTTCACAACTACAAGTTCTTTATCTTTTTCTTCCTCATCTTTAGAGGGTTTTCTTGATTATTCTCTTTGTTCAATATGACTAACCTTAACAACTTTTCTTTTTCTTTTCTTACCTACCTTAGGTGTGCCAGGTTCAACATTTAGCTCAAAAATAATTTTTTCATATGTACAAAATTACTCAGCACTAGATTCTATATCTTCTTCCAATATGAAGTGATAGTTACTGATATGTCATCAACATTTATCTCATAGGGCATAGGTCTCAACCACGCTACCCTAGGTATTACTTCTTTAGCATAGACAAAATCTATGTCCATAATGAAAAAATTTCATCATAATATTTATCTACAGCTGATTTTGGACTCCTCATCCTATTCTTCATTTTAGTTTTAAATTCATCAAAATAGTTGTCCATGATTGCTTCAAAATTATCTTCTAATATTTTTATTAAGTCACTTAGCTGATCTACAACTATTATATTTCTATCACATGCAATCCTTCCAACAATAGGGAAATAGTTTTGCACATAGAAAAATATATAAACTAACAGGGATTCAAACACACAAGATGTATTCTTAGCTTTTCTAACTACTTCTAGATTCTCTGTAAGTTGTTGTAGCTATAGTTTAGTAGGATCATATTCATGATCTTTCTTCACAATTTTATATCCTAGATCAACTACAATGCACAACACACTCTTCAATTTATAAAACTTGTGTACAGTCACATGAACATAAAATTCAATTAGTGGATCCTCATTGATGTCTATTGACATTCCATGTCCATTCCATTTTTCCTTAGTTAGGATTTCAATTTCTTTTCGTGTGCCACTCCTTATGTTCTTAGGTCGATCCAACGTAAGATACCAAGTTACTCTTAGAATAGTTTCTCTATTGATCTTGATTGGTCCACCTTCCAACCACACTTTCATGTCGTGAACTCAGCTTAGAATAATTTTTATCCATTCATTCTTGAAAACTTTGGGAAAATATAGGGCACGAGTCAACCCTTTTTTCTAATGATTTTGAATTCATCTTTCAAGACTCCATTTACACATAACTTGTCATTAGCTATTTTGATTTCAAAATCTCCAATTTCTCTAATTTTACATTGATAACATGATTTGATGTCTTGCACAGTCAAGACTCTAGGTGGAATAGATGATAGTGCTCCATCATTATCATCAAGGGTTTCAATATTAACTAAGTTTCTAAAGTTTTGTGGAGGCCTCAGATCATTCCTTATGATTTGTGCATTATTATCCTTTTCCACTTCACTTCTAGACACCATTGTGAACTAGGGTTATTTCAATAAAGTATTTTCACAAAATACATTTACTCAAAAATGAGAGTAATACTTACTTCTTTTAACAAACTTGATCATTCCTTGTGATTTCTTGCTCCAGTTTCTAAGATCACGTCTAAATTTTTTCTTGAACTCTTTGATCGCTAAGAGAAATAATCATTCAAATTCTATATATACCTTCAATATTTCAATTTAGGTCTATAATAAATATCCTCATACTCAAATAGTGTATAATAGTTGGGCTCGGCCTTAACTTTAGTTTAATAAAAAATATGCACTTGGTCATAACCAACTCACTCAGTTAATATGTGATCCTTCCTAATCACTCGGTCTATACTGTAGAACTTGGTTAATATAGATTGTACCACTGATGCTCAGTACTTACTAAAATTTTCATTTCTAACAATTTTCATGCATCTTTAATTATGAAAATATATCTTTTCAATAATTTAATACAAGGAACTAATGAAAAGTATAACTATCAAGTATTCATTTTTTACATACCTCTTTTCTTTTAGTGAGATGTGGTGTGATCACGAGATCCATCAGAATGGGTGATCACATTGTCTTCTACTCTATTGCCTCCAGCTCATACCACCTCTATTGATATTTTATTTTTTTCTTGTTTGTCATTTACATTTCTTGATGCTAGTGTAGGTGTCCTAGTTTTGCAATTTTCACTAAATTGTCCCACTCTAAGACAACTGAAATATACTATCTCACCATTTAGCCATTTCTTGTAATTTCCTTTGAAATGTGTCCTAAAGAAATTCTTAGGGATATGTCCATATTCTCCACAATAGAAAAAATCATACCATGTGTTATAATCCCAATCACAAAAATGACCTTTCTTTGATACATGAGTTTGTTTTCCAAGTGACCATTGTGATTTCTTGTTAAGTCTGCACTCATAAGCCTTATTGATGTAAAGGGTCTAGGGTCCTAGTTTTTATCTTCCTCTCATTAGACTTTATTCCTTGGAACCACCCAATGGTTCCTTCCTTCTAAGTTTTCTTTGCCAACCTTGGCCTCCAAGACCCTTCACTCAACTTTCCTCCTAGGTATAGTTGGGTTGGTGCAAGAACAAGCCAACTTGTTTAGGGACTAGTCCTACTAACCCTTGTTCACCTTGTTCCTTCCCCTAGAACTCCAAACCCTTTCTTAGGATCTTTCCCACATGTTTCTTAGGTCCTTGCTAGTGTATTTTTTAACTTCCATATCCTTTCCATCCCTTTCAAACACTTATGGTCATGTTATCCATCACTTAGCTATCACCATCCACAAATAGGACTAATTAGGCCTAATTATATTAGGTCTATTATCATTTTTTTAGTCAATATCTCCAAATTATTCCAAAAAATCCTATGGAATACCATATGATTATGAAATCTATCACCTAGCACATCAAGAATCTCAAATTATAGAGCTTCAAATCATCCACAACCCTAATTGCTCTCAGGCCCTAGTTTCTAGTCTATCTTTTAGGCCTCTAGAATAGTCTTAACAAAATGATCCTTAGAAGTCTCCAAACATCTACCAACCCCTAAAAGCACTTGTTTCTTCAAGGTAAAATTCTATGGCTTCCATCCATTCTGAGGAATTGGTCATAACAGATCATGAGTGTGTTATTCAAACACATCTTCTTGTTTTCTTGGCTCACCTACTCCAAGCAGTCAGCCTAGGGTATCACTCCACAATGAGGAGGTCAATTGAAAAAAAAAAAGGAAAACAAAAACACTATGTACAAGTGCTAAACAATCATTCCACAATGTTTCATGCATTTTCAATTTTGGATGATCAGGTTAGGGCCATTTTAGTTCTAGCAACTCTGTAAATGGAGATTACAATCCAATCACATAAAAACTAGTATAACTTTTCAATCTTGTAACTTGAAATAAACTTGAACATGAAAAATAAATCTAAGAAAAAACTATATATTTCTATGAAGTTAAATCATGCAGCCTAATCCATATACAGTCGTACAAGAGTGTAAAAATACAGTAAATGTAAGGGAAAACTCAGAAATGTCTATAAAGGTTGGTCACACGTGTGGTCTACTTCTAAAATTCCTTCTGACCTCTAAAATTCTTCATCCTATTCTTAAATACCCAAGCATGGGTGTTACAATTGCCAATTTATTCATTAGCAACTTTGTTGCAAAAGTTGCTCAAGCAACTTTTGAGCAATTTTTGTTTTTTGAGTGTTTTAGGCAAGTGGGTACCCATAGACCTATACTAGGACCTTAGTTAGGACCCTTAGGATCCTATAGGGCACTAAGTAACCTAAATTATTAATCCTAGAAACTCTTGAGCCACTTGACAATATTTGACAATTTTTTACCTTATGAGCAACTTTTGCCCTTACAAATAGATTGGGACAAGTTTGGATCCAAGGACCATTGGATCTTATTAAACCAACATAAAGACTCTTAAATAACCCTAAAAAAATATAAAGACTCTTAAATAACCCTAAAAAATATCTAAACCAACCATCAAACCAAAAATAAGGGAGGTTCTCTACACCACTTATGTCCATATTTTTCACAATTATAGCAGTGACCTTGGAATCTAGATACCTTTCTAGTTGAAGCAATGTTCTCTATTCTACATTCATGAGCTTGATGTCCAACTTTCTTAAATATAGAAAAATTACTACTTGGGTTAGGTATAAGAGTTTTCTTACCATTTTTTCTTCTACAACTATTAGTTGTATGCCCAATATTTCCACAATAATAACATGTAGGGTTGCCTTTAGATTTTGCATTCCTTTTTTCTCCACTTTTGGATGATTCTCCTTCCTTGGTAGTTGAAGATTGCTTGTATCCAGGTCTAGATGTGTCCTTTTTTCTTGGTGACTTCATCATGTCTTCAAAATTTTTGATCTCTTTGTTTGGTTTGTTCAACCTTTCCATGAGTTCCTTTTCATGCTTTAATGCATTCTTCAATTGCTCATTTTGTAACTTTAGATTTGTGATCTCCAAATATTTTTTGATTGCTTCTTGATTTGCAATTACTAATTGATTTATCATATCAAGATGAGTATTTGTAACCTTATGAACTTCAAATGATGTTTCTTCAAGTCTGTTAGTGATCTGCCTTTTATCTTCTTCAAATATGAACCTATCTTCTATTGCTTTCTTCTTTTGTTCAATATCTTCATGCAGTGTGATAGATTGGATTTCTTGTTTTGTCTTCAGATCTTTTTCTTCCTTCACTAAGGAACTATTCTTCTCTAGTAATTTTGTCATTGCTTCATCTTTTTTACCAGTCTTTTCATTCTCTAGCAAACATTTTGTGTCAACTTCTTTGTATTGAGTATCATTAAGACATATAACCATCTCTCTTCTCCTTTTGAGAGATTTTTCAATTCTGCTCTTATTGTCTCTAATTGTTGCAACCCAATATGTATTTCAATCATCTAATTTTCAATGATCTTCCCCATCTTTTATACTTTCATCTCCATGATCTTAGACTCTAAAGTTTTTAGGTTTCTTGACAAGAGATCTAAGCTCTAATACCAATTGTTGGAATATATATGAGAAATAAGATATTGAGAGGGGAGTGGATCATGATCTTAAACCCATGACTTCAAATTAATTTCATTAAATCATACCAAATTCATCATTAAAATTGTAATGTTGAAACATAAAATAAGTCCATCACATCCATAATAGTTCAACACATAACAAAATGATTTGGTAACCTAGAAACACTTCAAGATGAAGGTAAAACTAGGGTGGGGATGAAACCCACAAATCTTCACTATTGAAACAATAAAGTTAACCTGTTAAGGTTACAATGATTGATCATAAGATATGATCTACCTAGTGAGAGGTCTATCATATTAAAGACTAAAATACCATTAGGTTTTGTCTTGTTAGAGGGCTTAACACTTACAATAAGTTAAGGAATCTATTAGGAGATTTACATAGGCCTATTAGGAACACTTTGTTAAGAGATTTTTCGTATCTCAATTAAAACATAAATGATTCAGTACCTGACCCTCAATATGCTCTGTAAGTTGATCTTGGGTCTTCTCTTTCCTTTTTCTCTGATCTAATTCTCTTAATGTCCAAATAAAAATTCTAGCACTTTACCAAGCTCATACATATATCTCTTTGTCATGTATCTTACATGCATCCATAATACTTAAACTTTGTAGGTTATTATCCTAGGTCAAAACAACTTTGCAGAAATGTAAACATGAAACAACATAAGAACATTCACACAATTTGACACAAGGATTTCACTTGGAAACCAAATTTTGTAAAAAACACCAATAACATGCTACTAATTCTCACTCTTTTGAAGTGATGCTTTGTGAAAGGCCAACCCTATTAAAGGGTACAATACAACTATTAAATATGACCTAGTTAAAGAATTTTAGCACCCTACTAGGAGTGAGCCTTGTTAGAGGACTTTAGAACATTATATTAGAATGTCACCTGGTTAAAGGATATACAAATAACTACTAGGTCAATCTTAATCCAAAGGATTTACCCTAGACTGATACAATTGTTAGAAAGTAATAGTAAGGCTTTGATCTGATAGCAAATCACAACTCACTTGCACATTACAAATCTTTGTTTCAGTCCTCCATTTTTTTTAGATTTCACTTTAGCTCTGACAGCTTGTTCACCCTTCAATCATTCATTCTCTTAAGCCTTCTTGCTTTGCATGCCAATTTGTAGACTCTCCTATTTGGCCACCATATGAAGCAACACCCTAGACTCCTTGTCTTCCTTGGGTTCTCACACATGCCAACTATTACTTCTGACCTAACATTCCCTTATAAAGGAAATTATGATTTTTTTCCACTTAATCACAATCATCCATTCCAAGATTAGGTAGGATTCATTGAATCTTTCTATTTTTCTTCCTCTATAAACTTCCTTCACAATCCTTCTCAAACTTATCTCAAAATAGTTTATATTGAATTCTATGCCACCAACTCATCAAGCTTATCTTCCACATGGCTCACACAATCCAAGAATTCAACTTTGTTAGCTTGGATTCAGTGAATTTTTCATCTTCCTATTATTTTTGGCACTCGACAATAACTAACCTCTAATATTCAACACACACTATGTTACTCAGCATCCACTAAACTTTCACTCAGCACATACAATATTTTGCTGTCACTCGACACTATCTAGAAATTACTCAGCACATAATATAATTCACTCAGCATACACTATATTTCCACTTTTCTTGGCACTAACTAATTTTTTTCTCAGCTTGCACTAACATTGTTTGGTACCATTTGTTCACTTGGACAAGCTTAGCAAACACAATTCTTCTTCCTTGTTCTTCTAGACTTAGTTAGTGTATCCATCCTTTGCATCCTTAAGTAGATAAATAATACACTATGTTATTATTGTCTTGATTGATCTTAGTAGTCCTTTTATATACCATATAACTCAACCTTTTCCTCTAGGTGTTCTTGTTATCCCATTTGATCAAATCCTCTTCATCAATCAAACAAATGATAGTACTCAAATTAGCTAAGAAATTGTCTCTCTAGCAAGTAAAAATTTTGACATCAGTGATAAAGAAATGATTGTAACACATTCTCATACTTGTAACAATCTTTTCTCAACACTCCTAATCTAATAAATATGTTTAGTCCTTCACTACTTTGATTGCTCTCTCTATTGGATCTATTTTTACAACTCCTTTACATGCATGTATCCTTCTCACATTTCATCCAACATGATTCTATGGTTAGAATCCTCCTAAAATAGACTTCATGTGAAGCTTCCAGATCTTGATCAATGGTTTAAACTTCATCATCTATTGTCATTTATGTCCCTTTTCCTTATTGATTGAGTTGTTTTCCTAGGGATCATCACCTTCTACTAATGATTTGTAAATAGAATTTGATCTGGATCTATAGATATTAAATATTATAGAAATATTAGCCAAAATGATTCACATTTGAGTTTGTGCCATTACAAACTCACATAAAAAATTGTATTTCTCAACACCTGAATGATCTGACACTCGGTCATGTATGTTGTTTCTTGGCTTCTATACATTTGTGTGCTTGACACTTGATAACTTCTCAATATGCTTGGTTGTCATTATATTACTCAACTCATACTATATTCCTCAGCTTGCATATATGCTCAGTCTCTAGTAAATGTTTGACAATAGTTATTGTGCTCGATCTAAGTGAAACTTGCTTAGCCTTTACTAGATAACTTAGTCACAATGATGACCTTGTAATCTTTCCTAGTAAATTATTTGCAAATGACTTACTATTTGGTCACTTATTGACAATGTAGGCTTAGAGATCAACAACCTCTTGGTGTGAAATTGGATCTAAGAACTAGTTAAGGTAATCACATGACCCATAACACAAGAAAATAGAGGTTGAAAGTTTCAAGGAGGTCCTAAGAAAAACATGATGTTAACTACTATAGATGGAGCTCGGTTTTCTATTGCTTTACTTAAATGGTTAAATGGTCAAACATTTAAGAGTGATTTTAGACTCCATTCACATTAAAGATTGGTAATAACTGATATTATTTTTATGGACTAAAAATTATATTTCAATGTTAGGATCATTTCATGTTAAATTGGCCATTTCACATTTTATTGAATTTTCACCTATCTAATTTCCTCATTATGTTCATCTAATATTAAATCTATCTAAAAAGGAGCCCCCATATATTCCACCACCTAAAATGAAAACTAAAAATTTTCTTCTACCACCATTTGTCCAAGGTGTTTATATTACAATAATAGATAAGCTACTATTATTAGTTAATGGTTATCTATTTGTAATCTATTGTAAATATTAGAATATTCCTAATATTAGTTAGTTTATAGTTATTGGTTAGCTTTCTTTAGCTTTGTTTTAGCTAGAATAGAACATTTCTACTATTTGTGATCATTTCCTAAGGAAAAATTATTTCATTCTTTTGTATATATAGACCTATCAGTCTTTGTTAATAAAAAACAAATATTGATCATTTAGTTCTTAATATGGTATTAGAGCCAATTCTATGATTTTTTTCAAAAACTATTATTATCTCTTGTTTGAAACTATCAAAGAAATAATTTTTTAAAATAGTTTTATGTGATATCTGCTTCTTTCAACCATTTTTTTGTAATTGTTGTCTTTTTTTTTTGCACATTTCTACCATTTTTTGTGGATTTTTTTTGCAGCAGGGTCATTGTTTAAAACCCTAATTTTCTATCCTGAACCAAAAAAATATAGATTCTTGGTGGGTTTTTTGAGATCTCAACTGGGTTGTCATATATTTGAGCTCTCTTCTAGGTACCTCTTCAAAATTTATGGGACTTTTATTTTTTTCTCAAAGTACATGCCTTCACACATTCTCGCACTTTTTCATTAAAAAATGTGCTATGGCATCTTTGACAAATATTCTACTTGAGAGTAATTCAAAATTCAATGGTCAGAATTATGGCACTTGGAAGCAACAGATAATACCATTTTTTGAATATTAGAGTACTGATTAGATTTTTATGGGTGTTACACAACGTTCAACTGCCCCTAGTACTAATTATCATACATTGAATCTAAATAATTAGTATTTGGTGATGTTTCTCAAATTATCCATAACTAATTATCAGCTCTCTCAGATTCTATCTGGAAAGATAGTTGCCAATATATGGGCACATCTCAATAATATTCATGAGAATTATTACAAAATTAGAGCTTTATTCTTCAAAAATGCTCCATTTTTTATTATCATGGATGAGAAAACATTGCTCTAGGCTCACCTAAATAGGATTCTAGAAATTCGTGATCAATTACTTGTCATTGGTCACAAGATGGAGGTCATCACTCTCACCAGTTTACCCAAGTCCTATGAGCATTTTATTAAGACTCTCGACATCACTTCTTCTAGTGTTGATCTCAAATTCACAGATCTTTGCACACTCTTGCTTTAGCAAGATCAGTGGAAACAATAGTTCGATAATGATCCAGTTCCACCTCCTTAGAGAAAGCCTTTACTACTCAATCCTTTCAAAAGGATAAAGGTAAGTCTCAATAGTCTTCTCATCATTAATCCTCTGCCCTAGATTTAGAAGGATCCTAGAAGAAGAATATTCAATGCAACTATTTCCACAAGTTTTCTCACATAAAGGTTGAATATCAAAAGTGATTAGCTACCCACTCTAAGCAATCGAGTTCATGGCCCAAAGTGAATAGTGTAGAGCACAATAAGCAAACAAGATTTGCCTTTTATTCCTTCATGGCTAAAATACTTGCATATCATGTAAATTTATATGCCTGGTATATTGATTCAAGTGCCTCTCATCATTTCACCCATTGCAAAGACTGGTTCACTAACTACCAGCCTTATTTAGATTATGTTATTTTTGTTGGCAGAGAAGAGTACACCATTTTCAGCAAAGTTCACATTTAGATTTAGTCTGCTAGGAGGAATCTTATTTTCCTTGAGGTGTACTATGTTCTAGGGATGGAATTAAATCTACTCTCAGTCAATCAGTTGTTGTGACACTTTCCATAGTTGGATGTAACCTTCAGTTCACATTAATACACCATCATTGATAGGGAAACTTATTCTATTGTTATAGTGGGTCTTGAGGATCATGATCTTTTCTAACTTACTAATTCTGATGATTCTTGGGACATAGCTATGGTTTCTTGGAATTCTTTTATTAGTACACTTTGGTATCAATGATATGGGCACTTAAATGTGCATTATCTCTCTCTTAGCTTTCTTAGGAAGAGCTTGACCTTAGTTTTCTAGAGATTCAAATTTAGCAACTTGGAGTTTGTGATGCATGTCAGGCTAGGAAGCAACATCACACACCTTTCACTAGTGCCAAATCATAGTGAGCTTCTTAGGTACTTCATCTTGTTCATGTCAATATTTGTGACCTTATGGCCACTCCTATTCTTGGGTCTAGGTATTGTCTATTGTTCGTTGATGATTTCAATAGAAAAATGTGGGTATATTTTCTTAAAAAGAAATTAGATGCATTTCCTATCTTTCAAAATTTTAAACCTTTAGTTGAAAAAGAGTCTGGAAAATCTATTATTACTCTTAGGTCAAAAAATGGGAGAATTTTGTTCTAATGACTTCTCTAGATTCTATGATACTCAAGGTATTAAGCATTAGTTAACCACACCCCACACACCACAACATTACAATGTAGTTGAATGTCAAAATATAACAATCACTGAGATGGCTCGATCTGTGCTTGAACACAAACATGTTTTGAAGAAGTTCTGGGTAGAAGCAATTAACGCTATAGTTTATCTTTTAAACTAGTTACCCATAATGGAGGTCAAAGGTAAGACTTTGGAAGAGGCTTGGTCAGGTCACAAGCCCATAATTGGTCACCTAAAGGTTTCTGGATCCCTTGCCTTTATTTCAATGCCTAATGCATCATGCACCAAGTTGGATTCCAAGAGTCATAAACTCATGCTTTATAGATATAGTAGTCTTCACAAAGCCTTATTCTTAATCGACATTGAGAAATCTTGTCTTGTATATAGTTTGATGTAGTGTTTGATGAGAACCAACAACTAGTCATGTATGTTTCTCCTATTCCTAATCATTCAGACCAACCTATGAAGGATCATGATTTGGGAGTTAGACTTCCATTAGGTCCACTTGATGGGAGGGCTCCAATTATTCTAATGATTCCTATACAAACACCTCCAACTTCTCTTATGGGATCACCCAGATTTTTAGATGCTTTACCTACATTTGATCCAAATTCTTTAGATGAGAAATCTAATCATAGAGCATCTCATGATACTAATGTTGTTCATTCTCCTTTCTGTCCTAAGTGGTGGGCTAAGACACTTTTTGATATTCATAATGTTGAGCTCATTGATGGGAGAACTAATTGAAAAAAGAGCAAACCTATAGAGTCTATTAACTTTTCTCTCATGGCTAACATTCATAGTGTGTTTGAATCTCAAACATATTCCAAGGCTAAAGGAATTCCAAAGTGGGAACAGGCCATGAGATCTAAACACTAGAGCCTATTGAAGAGTAAAACTTGGGTCCTTTCTATTCTTCCACTAGGGAAGAAACCCATTGGCTACAAATGGATGTACAAAATTATCAAATATAAATTTGATGGTACTTTGGATAAGTACAAAACTCATTTGGTTGCAAAGGGCTTTTCTTGACATTAGGGCATTGATTATGAGGATACCTTTTCTCCTACTAAAAAGATGAACACAATGAGATTAGGCATAGCCATGGCATCACAGTTTGGCTAGAAGGTCCATCAGATGGATGTCAAGAGTGATTTCCTAAATAGTGATCTCCACAAAGAGATCTACATGATGTACCCTCTTGGTTTTAGGGTTACTGGTAAAGACCATTAGGTTCTTAGATTGGTAAAATTTCTCTATATCTTGAAGCAAGCCCCTAGCGCATGGTACATGAAAATTGATAAGTACCTCAGTGATCAAGGCTTCTAGAGGAGTTCTTTAGACTCAAATTTGTACATCAAGACTACTTATATTGACATCATCCTTTTTGGATATTTATGTGGATGATTTGATCATCATTGTTAGTTTCACATCTTTGATTCATGGAATTAAATAGAATTTATAATTTTTTTTGATATGACTGACCTTGGGCTCATGCATTATTTCCTAGATGTTGAGGTTTGGCAATAGTCTTATGGTATATTCATCTCTGTGTCCAAATATGTCAGGGCTCTATTAGAAAAATTTTGTATGCAAGATTGCAAGTCTACATCTACACCCATGGAGAAAGGTCTCAAGTCATCAACCAAGTACAATACTTCTCCTATTGATGATACTACATATAGGAAACCAGTAGCCAACCATGTCTACCTCTCTGCTACTAGGCTTGATATCAGCTTCATAGTTAGATATATCTCACATTTTATGATAGCTCTTAAGGTTGATCATTGTATGGTAGCAAAGTCTATGCTTCATTATGCGAAGGGCACTTCAAATTATGGACTTCTTTACTCTTAGAGTTCTAATCCTAGACTTGGTGGAATCAGAGATTTAGATTGGGCAACATGTGTTGATGATAAAAATTTGACTTCAAGATATGTATTTAGTTTTAAATCTAGTGTCATCATATGGACCAGTAAGAAGTAGTAGGAATTTCCTCTCTCCTCTAAAGAGGTCAAATATAGAGGGATAGTCAACGTGGGTTATGAAGTTGTTTGGCTTCGTTGAATGCTTAAGGATATGTAGATGTTACCAATAGGACTGAAAAAAAATTTTGTTGATAATGAAGGTGTTATCAAATTAGTATAGAATTCAGTCTTCCATGAATGAATCAAGCATGTGGATGTTCCTTGCCACTAAATATGATAGTTGGTTGAAGATAGGACAATAGACTTACAATATGTTTCTATAATGGATCAGACTACAAACATTCTCACCAAACCTCTTGGTCCTGATAAGTTTGTCAAATCCAAATGATAGCTTGGTGTTGTGGATAGATTAACCATTAAGGGAGGTATTACAATAACATATAAGATTATATTATTGAGGAATGGTTATCTATTTGTAATCTATTGTAATATTAGAATATTTATAATATTAGTTAGTCTATAGTTATCTATTAGCTTTCTTTTAGCTAGAATGGAATGTTTCTATTCTTTACAATCGAACCCTAAGGAAACATTGTTTCATTTGTGTGTGTATATAAATTTCTCATTCTTTTTTAATAACAAGAAAATATTTACCAATTCTTCATAATAGTTTATACTTCTCCATATAGTTTTCACCTTATTATTGTTTAAATAGTCATTGAGGAGTTGATTTTATAATTGGCCATCATTCTAAAATTGTAGGATGAGTGAGCATATGAGTGTAATTAAAAAGAATCTTATTTTGAGAAAGTTTGTAAGAAAATGAAAGTTTCTATATTATTATAAAATTGTTAGAGGAGGCTAATATTAAGCTTGGAATATCAATTGAAATTTTTATTTCCAAATCTTGTATGAAGATAGTAAGGATGAGACTTGATTTTGTAAATATTGTTTGTAAACTATTTTAGAAATAATAGTGTAGTCAAAATACTAGATATACTTACTCCTTATTAATAAGGTTTTCCCAATTGTCTAATTCATAGAATTGTTATTTGTAAAATCTTTTATTTGTATCAAGACAAAGTTCCATAATCTTAACTCTTCTTCTACCAAACAACTCAAGAGGTCGCTCAAACTCTTATTGATATAATCTCTATCTATCCTTCTATCTAGGAGTGGTATATAGATCTATACTAAAAACTATATGCTCAAGTTTTTCCATGATGTCCACTAAAGGTGTTCTAGAAATTGTATCTCTTTTTGAGACCATGGTGACTAGAAATCTATGTAACTTCACAATATCTTTGAAGAACACAATATCCACTTGTGTGGAATCATTCATTTAATTTCATGGAATAAAGTGTGTCAACTTGAAGATATTTTCCACCACATTAAAAATTGAGTCATGCCCACTTTTTCTTTTTGGCATCTTACTTGAATAAAATCCATACTTTGATGTTCCCATAACAAGGATTCATGCAACCTTAAATTTTGGTAGCTCCCCATTGCCAATGGGAAAACCATACATCTTTATGTAAATTTTACATATTAGTAGGCATGCCAAAATATACCTCACTCAACTACATAGTTATTTTATTAATACCAAACTAGCTAACTAAACCTTTACTTTGATTCGTATTGATAATTTATTTTTTCTTTAGTTATATAATTACTTTTATGCTTAGTATACCTTTTAACTAGGCTTTCCTTCTTTATACCAACAATAATGGTTTCTTTAGTGTCATTGGTACTTTTATTTGGTGTTTAGAAACATTGGCAAACATATTAATGCCATACAAGATTGTGTTTGATATTTTGGATGCTACAGATGCCACGTGTCTTTCAATTTCTACAACAAAGGACTTGATGTGTTTATTCCAAATATTTTCAATAGAAAAATGTATTCCTCATGTTTCAATAGGCCAAATGTTTTTATTGTATAATGTCTACTTTAGATTGTGTAGATAATATCTATGTTTATGTGTTCTAGTTCAGATCTTATAAGAATTTTCTTGTTGCACATGTACCCTTCCTTGCACAAATATGTACTATTATTGACTAAACTATTTCTAATATGGATTCTCTACACCTATTATCAATAAAAAAAATTTATAACTATATGAAGTAAAAATTTAACCAAGTTTGGTCTTTGAACCAACTTGTTGAACTTGTATCATGAAATGTATTCTAGGAACTCAAAGGATTTTGTTTGAAACAATATAAGCATTGAGTGTTCTTTATATTTTTTATAGGAAAATAATTTGGGTCTAGATGCCTCGATTTATTGTAACACTTATAAATTAGGAGGATTCATTCTATAAGTTCTCTAAGGTCACATTTGATAATGTATTTTCTTAATATCTAATTGATATCATAGTGCAATCAAATTTTTGTAAAGGATTTGTAGAAAAATTCTTCTCAACATATATGAGCTTAGTTTGATTAGACATATAAATTGAAAGTATGTATGTTAATGGACTATTTCATTATTCTTATGATTAAATGTGCATATTGTAATACCCCACCGAGGGATCCAAAAGAACTAACCTAAAGTTTTACTAATTTTGCCAAACATTTTTTTTAAAAAAAGAATAACATGTACAACAATCATAAAGTAGCAGAAGCAATAACATAGAATCATATATAAGAAAACATAACAAATGACATTCCTTAAGGATCCCAAGATGTTAAGTCACATTTAAATTTAAATAATACAAAGTCAAATAAATAACACATCCACATGATAGAATAATTACAAGCCTAATCCATTTAAATAATATACATTTGTTTTGAATACCACTTGGCAATAAATTCAAAATGCACAATCATCCATTGTACCACAGGGTATGAAAGGCTAAAAGAATATACATTTATAAAATGGGTTACATCATCCCTTTTGGATCCATGAAACAAAGTACAATACAATAAGTAAAATCATCCCCCATAAAGATATAACCATCCATCATAATATGCAAAGATAGAATGAAAGGAAATGCAGAACAAGGAACTTCAGCCATGACATCTACGAATGGATCTCAATGGTAAAAACAAAAAGCACTACCACCTGACCTCATGGTAACACAAAAAGGTCCACCCCCACCATCTTGAGGAGATAGTCTTAAGTCCTAAATAGGATATCAATCCCAAAAATCAAAAGTAATATCTGAGTCAAGGAAAACCCTAAAAGTAATCTAACTCAAAGGTTCCAAGATAAATCAACATCTAGACCTAGAGGCAAACAAAGATATGTAGGAAACCTATACTACTAGTGGGCAAGTTTCATCACACAAATCAACTCTAGAGTTACTTGGCTGGTCTTTTAATCCTTCGGCCCCCTAGTGACTCTATGCGGCACTAGTATCCTTTCATACTAACAAGGCATACTAACGATGCATGGTTGCAACCAAGCCTCCTTTCTACTCCCATCCTATTTTGTACTAGCACTCAAGGTATGGGTGAGGAAAGATGAGACTCTTATTAGGTTCATTTTACTCTTATTTATTGTAGTGTTTTCACTTATTAACTACTTACAATGGGTTACCCTAGCAGCCACTTTGGGCCCCGACCTCCATTGTAAGCCACTTCCCAACTTAACATATAGATTACCTACCCTAGGCTCATAAAAGTACAAATCAAAGAATCATATTTTTCACCTTAGTCCTATACAAGTGACTGGAAAGCATCAAAAGATAATCCACAATAACACCTCAGTTCTTTACAAGCATCTGGAAAGAATCCCAAAAATAATTGATCGAAGACTCAAAGGTTAAGTCAAATTTGTCAAACCATTCATCTTGTTATCACACAAGAACACTGAAAACAATAATGAACAATAGATCCAAACTCATCATAGAGCATACTAGACACATTACCTTGGTTTAGTATAAAAGATTAAGATCAAATCATCATAATCTCACAAACATAGAACTCCCAAGCCTCTGGTAAACATCCTAAGACTGGTCAACACTCTAGTCAACCCAAACCCCAAAACATAAGACAACCTACAGATAATAGTGTAGTTTCATAGTTTTGTTTGATTTTGAAGACACATAATCTGAGTTTAGAGTTAGGTTTAAGTTTTTCCATTTCATTGTGCATTTTTGGTCTAATAAGGTTTACTATATTCACATATAACTTAACCCATTTTCCCATTTAAATATGAATGCCTTACTACCATAAACTCACAAAACAAGCATTATCTTTATAAAGATTTTCTTAAATTTTAAATAATAATTAGTTAACAAAAATTCCTTCCTTTATACCAAAATCTTTAAATTTTTAGCCTTAATCATCTTCACATATTATTCAAATCTCAAAACTAAAATATACCATATGAATAAAAAAGGAATGGCGCACATGGTTGCAAGCTCAGGTGCAGGCGCAAGTGCAGGTGTAGGAGAGAAAATCTTAGGTGTAGGTAGAGCCTATACAAATAAAGTTTCAGGCATACAAGCAAGCTCAAGTTCTCAACCATGATTTAAAGGTCAAAACCAACCAAGGGTTTCATATCTTGATGCCCTCTCCATTATTTTTTCTTCAAATCTTGTTGTGTAACTGGCTACAAAGGAACATGATTCTCTATAATTCTAGTGTTGTCATTTCTAGGAAACCCATCTATTCTCAGGTGATAAATCAATATTTCGAGGGAAAGTGGTGGTTCAGCTAGTCAAACCTTTTTTTGTGAACCCTCAATTTCATGATGCCCGTCAGCAAGATTCTAGGGATAAATTGTGTTTTGGTCATGGATTGAGCTTTGAGAAAGGAGAAACTTCAATGCAGGCCTCAAAATGGACAAGAAAGTTTCAAAATGAATCCAAATTCAATCGGCACCAAACGGATCCAAGATCAAGCCCTTGAAGTAGGAAACAAAAGGAGCTCAATTCCAGCTGTCACAAAATGAGAACATGGGTAAGAAGCATTCAAAGCAAAACTAAAAGAATAGATCTAATTGCAAACAACTAGTCTTTGATATTTGTCAAGGGTTTCCTTCATAACCAACTTTTCATTCACGGTCTGATTCAACTCATGATAAAGACTCAAATTAGGAACCCCCTACTGAACCGCCTCATAAAGAGATGCATGGTCCTCACAGGGCCCCCTTTATTCTAGCCAAGAAACAAAAAATATGGAGGAAGAAGAAAGTGGTGGCCGAATCCATTTCAAAAGACACACATGTTGATGTTAGGCTAATGATCACACTTCCTAGCCATATGCTACAAAATTCTATTGGGCTACTTTAGCAAACTACTTTAATTGGTAAACTCTCATCTAGTTCTCTCTTATTTTTTACTATTAAAGATTGGGCTCATGCATCTTGGCTAGAGTTAAGGGATATCTTCTATATTGATTCTAAATCAAAATGCTTCATAGCCATCTTTAAATCAAAAGCTACTAAAGATTTGGTACATAAATAGAAAGGCTAGTTTTGTTGTTGTTCTATTTATATACTTTGATTTGGATTCCAAATTTCAAACTGCAATTGCTCCAAATTCCTTTTTTGACACACAGGATATCCTTCCCCTCTTTACCTCTTGAGTATAAGGATCCTCAAATCATTGAAATTCTTGCAAAAAAATTGGGTATTTTCCTATCACATGATCTTATTCCATATGATCGACCACATTTGGATCCTAGAGTTTGTCTACTATTAGATATGAGGCAACCTCTTCCTACTCACTTGGTCATTAATTCTCAATGGGGTTCATGGGACTAGTCAATCATAATTCAAAATGAGAAAACAATTCAAAAGTTTCAAGATAAACTAGGTCACTTCAACACTCAATGTTAAGATTCACCCAATGAGATTCAGGATATATGTCCATATTATAGCACTGATCCTAATTTATGTGCCCACAATGCCCATTCATATCCAATCCATGATAAGGTCCCTATGGCCTCTTTTCAGTGTGACTTCACTTCAATAGGTAATCAGAGCTTGGATCTTTCTACTGCATCCAAACTATCTTCACTTTTATAACTACTCTTACCATATATACAAGTTTTGCTAGCTGAAGAGAAAAATTCCCATGATCTACTGGCATTAAAGTCTTCTAGGCATGATCTAGATCTAGATAAGAGCCACCCACCTTTAGATATGCCATCAGTTTGCTTCAAAGCTAAGGTTCCTTTCAAAAACCATTATGCTGATTGGAAAACTCTTCAAATTAGAGATCAAATTGCTTCTATAATTGCTAACAATATAATATTTGGTATACTCAGGAAGAAGGGTTTAATATTATTAATCAAGAAAATATTGACCTTTATGTATTACTCAAATAATTTCAATATTGGAATAGTCAAATCAATCAAAAGAAAGTATCTAGTTGCATGAATGTTGATGACTTTGAAACTCCAAACCAAGTGGATAAATTGGATTCGATGTTGGAGGCATGCTTTGACTTGGACCCACTAGGTCTTGAGAAGAGTATCTTTCAACATGTGGCAAATAACTCAAATTTTCATCTTGAAGAGATAAATTTGAAGGAACCTAAGATTGACAAGGACCAAATTGAGCCTAATTCTCAAAACATCCCAAGCAATATGGAGGACTCTAACTTTCCACAGGTGGTTGATCAGTTGGAGCTTCAATTTCAAGAGGACAATTTGAAAGAGCCTAAGGTCTCTAAATTTCAACCTGAATCTAGGCTCCAAGACAACTTGTCAAATCTTGATATTCAACACACTTTCTCCTTTGTTCAGTCTCCCTCTCTCCACTCTTAGACCTCTACTACACCCAAATCTAGAGGATGCCCAAAGAGTTCCAAGACCAAGAATGAGATCGCCTTAGGTATCCAAACCACACTAGATGACAACTTTATTGTCAACAAGAGAATGATGAGGAGAACAGAATGCTCTTCTTATCAGTAATGAGAATTGTATCATGGAATGTTAGAGACATAAATGCCTCTAACAAGAGAGGAAAGATTCATAAGTTTTTAGAATCCTCAAAAGCTGACATTGTGTTGCTGCAAGAGACAAAATTATCAAAAGAAACATTTCAAAAGTCATTGGCCAAATGCCCAAGGTGGTCCTTAGTACATTCTCCTAGCATGGGTGCCTCTGGGGACCTTGCTATTCTTTGGAACCCATTAACAATTCAAGGTCATCTTATTCAACAACAAGCTAATTAGCAAATGTTGTAGGTGCTTGACTTTTACATCTCTTTTACTCTATTCAATGTGTATGGCCCTACCTCCACTCAAGAAAAGTTGAAAACATGGGATTAAATAGAAATGTTGATTCAATCTCAAAACTCCCATCAAGTCATCCTTGGGGGTGATTTTAATGCAATCTTGAATAAAATGAGAAAGTTGGTGGCATTTGCCCACCCATTAAAACCATTTAGGATTTTGCTCAATTTGTTGAGAATAATGATTTGATGGATATTTGACCATCTAATGGAAATTTTACATGGAAAAATAGGAGATCTAATTTTTCTCAAATTGCAATCAGATTGGATAGGTTTATGCTTTCTCATGACTGGAAATTAGGTAATTTTTGCTTTCAATCAGAGATTTTGTCTACACTAGAATCTGACCATTTTCCAATCTACATAGACATCGATCAAGTTGCATCTATCAACCAAAATCAACATAATTCATCATTTAAATTTGAAAGTATGTGGTTGTGTCACCCACATTTTCTCCCACCTTTAAAACAATGGTGGATTAGTGCTCCTTTTGCTCTAGGATCTAGAATGCATCAATTTACCAATAAATTGAAACATGTCAAGGAGTAGATCAAAATCTAGAACATACAAGTTTTTAAAAATGTTTTCAAATAGAAAGAGATTGTTAAGCTGTAATTGGAGGAGATTCATTGCTCCATTATCAAGTTTGGGATGGATAGTGAAACTTATGCTAAGCAAAAAGAGTTACAGATTGAATGGGAGGAATTATGTAATAAGGAGGAAGATTACCAGAGACAAAAGTCTAGGGAAGTCTAGTTACAACAAGGAGACAAAAACACAAAAAAAAATCATGCTTTTTCTAAGCAAAAAAGGGCAGCTAAATCAATTTTTCAAATCTTGGATGCTGAAACAGGTAATATTCTAATCAATCCTCATCAGATCAAAGATGAAGGTGTCAAGTTCTTTCAGAATCTTCTTGCACTAGTAGAGCATCCTTCACCTTTGCCTTTACAAGTTGAGGATTTCATCCAACATATCCCTATGATGATTTCCCCCACAAAGAACTCCAAGCTCTTGACCCCTTTACCATTCAAGAAATTTGAGAGGTAGTATTCTCCTTCCCTCCAAACAAAGCTCCAGGCCTAGATGGTTTCATGATACTTTTCTTATAGAGCTGTTGGCATTTTATTGGGTGGGACCTTCTAGTAGCTATGGAGGAATCCAGAAAGTTCAAATCTATGTCAAAATATTTCAATTCTACAATTATAGCAATTATTCCAAAAACCAAATAGCCCAAAACTTTTGCAAATTTTTTCCCAATTTCACTCTGCAACTTGAATTATAAGATTATTACTAAAGCCATTTATCTATGACTTCAAAAACTTCTTCCATCCATAGTCTCTCCCAAACAAGGTGGTTTTGTTCCTGGTAGAGAAACAATGGAGGGTGCAATGGTAGCTCATGAAGTAGTTCACTCTATCAAGAATAATCAATCTTCTAATTTTGTTATCAAGTTAGACATGTAAAAGGCTTATGAAAGAGTGTGCTGGAACTTCCTTTTTCAAGTCCTCCAAAAAAAGGGCTTTGATAAGATATGGTGTAAGTGGATTAAAGCTTGCATTTTGGGGGCTTGGTTCTCAATCATTATCAATGGGTCAGCATTTACTTTCTTTTCCTCCATGCAAGGTCTTTAATAGGGTGACCCTCTTTCACCAACTTTATTCATCATCATGGCTAAAGCCCTTAGTAGAAATATCAAGCATCGTCATCTATTTGATGAGTGGAAAGGAGCAAAAATTGAAGGAAAAACAATTTCAGTCATGCACTCTCTATTTGTTGATGACATATTACTGTTTGGTGCCTCATCAATCTCTGAGGCTAAATAGATTAAGAAAATTCTTTTACTATATTCAGAAGTTTTAGGGAAGAAAATTAATCCTCAAAAGTCAAAAGTCTTCTTATTTTATACAAACAGAATTATCTCGAATAAGATTGTGCATATTTTTAGGTTTTCTGAGGATTTTCTACCTTCCACTTATCTTGGGATTCTTTTTTTTATGGGTTCAAACAAGAAAACTTTTTGGAGGGTGTATATCTAAGAATTAAGAGAAAAATTGCCTCTTGGAAAGTTAGATGGTTGTCATTATCTGGTAGAATATTGCTTATTAAGTCTATCCTTTCTGCAATACCTAATTATTACATGGTTGTCATGCAAGCACTGTCTTCTGTTGTTTCACAAATTCAAAAACTTATTAAGCACTTTCTATGGTCGGGAAATTTGACTAATGAAAAGAAACTTCCACTTATTTCTCTCCAAAATATGGCATTTCATCCTACTTTAGGTGGAGCAAGAATCCATGATTTGACAACAAGGAACAAAGTGTTTGGTGGTAAGTTAGTTTGGCAGATGTATACTAAATCACAATCAGTTTGGTGTCAAATTATGCAACAAAAATATCTAGATAACAATGAGCCACATAGAATATTCTCTATATTGGATCCTCCAAAGGGATTAGTCATTTGGAACTTCATGATTACATCCATACATATTGTGCTTAATTACATTTCATGGGAATTAAATTTTGGGGACAAGATTAACTTCTAGGGTGACTTGTGGAATGTATACCCTCCATTAAATACAATGCCAAAAATATAAAATAGCATCTCAATTATAGAAGCAAAATGGGGCAACCTTGTTGTTCACTTTATGGATGCAATTTGTACTTTCTCAAGGAAAGTTATATGGAAAGATCTAGACCAACTCCCTTTAGACTCTCAATACAAACAACAACTTCAATCTATCTTATTAAATAGATAGGCTTTTGTATCAAAAGCTAAGGATTGAATAATGTGGATTCCAGCCAAAAATGGTAACTATTCAATCAAGGAAGATTACAAACTTCTCCAGCAACTTGAGTCGGCAAAACCACTTTCTCGAGCATTCATGTTCTGCTGGAATAAAGTAGTACTACCCAAGGCTGGGTGCTTTGCAATGCTAGAAATTAAGCATAGAATTCTAACAAGTGATAGATTGGCTAGGATGAATATTGCCTCTTCTTTCAAGTGTGTTTTATGTGGTGAGGAAGATGAATCAATTGACCATTTTTTTGCAAGATGTCAATTTGCATACCAATGTTGGATGTTTGTTTTAAACAAATTAAATTTTTACACCCCACTACAAAACAATATTTGTGACATTTTTTAGGCTTGGCCAATTCTTTACCTCAATGTCCTCTTTGTAGGAATTTGGAAGTGTACACCTGCTCTAGTAATTTGGGCTATCTGGTGGGAAAGAAAAAAGAGGATTTTTAGAAAAGAAGCATCATCCTTAGAGAAAAGTGCTCCAAATCATTGAAAAAATGATCTCAGAAGTTACTAATGAAAGTGTCAGTAGATGCAAATTAAATCTAGTTATCACTTCCTAGGATGGAAGTATCATTCGAAAATGGAAATCAATCTTCATCCCATTTGGAACTAGCACTTCTTCAAAGTGGCAAACTCCTACAGATAGATCTACAGTCAAATGGCAACCCCCTACACCTAGTTTTGTCAAACTCAACTTTGATGGAGCATCCAGAGGTAATCTAGGACAATCTGGCTTGGGAGCATATATTAGAGATTACACTTGTACAATTCTAGCAATTACAATGGCTCCCCTTCCTATTGAAACTAACAATATGGCTAAGGCCCAGTCATTGATTTTAGGACTAATTCTTGCAAAGAAAGGGATCTTCCAACAAGTGTAGATTGAAGGTGACTCTCAAGTTATAATATCTACTTGCATTATGAGACAATCATCTTCCTAGAAAATCAAATATGTGCTCCAAAAAAATTGGAATATTATTGATCAATTTCAAGAGATCAAAGTTTCACACACATACAAAGAGGGTAATAGAATGGTGGATTATCTTTCCAATTTAGGATGCAATGGGATTACAACTTTTACACTAAACCCTTCTGCACTCATGGAGTATCATAAAGATTTCTAGAAACTAATGGTCATTGACCTATAGAAGCAGAGTTTATTGTTTGTGCCGAGCTATTTTTCCTATTGGTGCCGAGTGACTTTAGGTGTTGAGCATGCTTCATGTGTCAAGTTCTTGTTATGTGTCGAGTCATAGCTGATGTCAAGAAAGTCAGGGACTTCAGGGGCCAAGTAGATTACATGTGCCGAGTAATTTATATGTGTCAAGTCATAGTTGATGCTAAGTAATCCAGGATGACAATTGTGACATGTATTGAGCAAGCCATAATACTACTTTAGCTAACCTATAGATGTCATGTATAATGTATGTGTTGAGTCAGAATTCTTATAGGTGCCAAGTTATTTCAAGTGTTGAGCTAGAACTCTTATAGGTGTCAAGTTACTTTAGGTGTCGAGTGTGCTTCATATGCCAAGTGATCAATATGTGCCAAGTCACAGTTGATTTCGAGCAAGCCAGTGACTTTAGGTGTTGAATGAATTACATAGCGTAAGTATTCTTTATATGTTGTGTCATAGTTGATGCCAAGCTAACCAGTATGCCATATGTGCCAAGTATGCCAGATAGTTTCATGTGCTATGTTATATGTGCTGAGTAAGCTAGAATACCATATAAGCTAACCTATAGATGCCAAGTTCAATGTATGTGCCGAGCCAAAATCCTTGTAGGTGCTAAGTTACCACTAGTGCCAAGCTAGAATCCTTATTGGTACCAAGCTACTTTAGGTGCCAAGCATGCCTTTTGTGCTGAGTGATCAATATGTGCCGAGTCATAGTCAATACCAAGCAAGTTAGTGAGTTCAAGTGCCATAAGCATTACATGTCCTGAGTGATCTACATGTGCCAAGCTGCAAATGATGTCGAGTAAGCCAAAATGTCATATGTACCAAGTAAGTGATTGTGGACACTTTGACATCACTCGATGGTCACTGAGCACTATCCAAATTAGGTATTGAACATTTAGTGATGCCTTTATAAATCAGGCTTCCATGTGTGAAATTAGGGTAAAATTGTGCTAAATCTTCTTCACTGAGTAGAATTTTGTTGGCTGACATCACTAGAGTATGAACTCATCTCAGTTTGGTCATGTGGTACTTTGCATATGGCAAGATTAGATGCAACACATACGATAGCAGAACAATTTTCTCATTCTTCAAATTTTGGGGGGTAATTTTGTACTTTGCCCTTCTCAAATTGCAAATGGGCTCTGATGTAATGGCATCATCTTTATTACACAAATGAGTGCAAAACCATGCACAAAATGTGACTCCTATCACTAATTCCATCATAGCATTCTTCCACAAAATCTCAAAATCAAGCTTCATCAGACATTGGATGAAGATGCCCTTTCTCATCCTCTTGATGATGTAGCTCTGGACATTATGTTCATCATGCACTCTCACAACATTTGTCGTGTGATTCAAACCATAATTGGGGAGGATCTCTTTTTGACATCCACAAGAAATGTGTTATATCCTTCAACTTTGGTTTCTATTTTCCTTTCTAACACCATGGATCTCCTCCAATCTATGTCAAGGTTGGAAATTATTGCTCTCAAGGTGGTACGACCAGAATTTTGGGCCAATAATAAGTTGAAATGCATGATGCAGAGTTATGACTTGTGGTCTGGTAATGCCTTGGTTGGGGGAATATTTCCTAGAACCATGCTAATGTAGAACCACGAGGTTATGATGACCTTTGAAGCATTGCAAAAGACCTTTGAAAAGCACAATCCTTAGTTTCTGACCAAGACTCTACAATTCACAACACGTGCTCTAGGTTATCAGCTGACAAAGGAGGTGAACAAAGTTGCATTTTTGTGATTGACATTTTGGGTATGTCAATATTTGATGCACGAGCAAAAGTTGCCCACATGAAGACACCTTTGGTTACCCCAACACATTCACTTAGTGAACCAAGTGCCTGGTCGTTCTCAACTTTTAATGTTCCTAAATCTATCCATCATGTCTCAAATGAGACTACTCAACTTCCTCACTTGGATGTCACCAAACCAAATGTTTAGGGTGTGCCATCTTCTGCTAGCATTTCTACTAGTAATTCAGATATCACTACTGAGGGTTCGAGCTTGAGTTGGGATGTTGCTCCCCTATCATGTCCAAATTTTGGATGGGGATTCTCTGTAAATCCCAGCATGACATCCACCCCTTCTTTGGGTGTTTCAAGTGAGGACATGGAAGAAAGATAGCTTAGTGGTTTCTTCCTGCCTTCTTGGGTTATTTTTCCACACTTCAAGCATGTTTTACATTTTTTTTTAAATCTTGTCTTGACTAATTTTGAGTCCTGTCCTCCATGCTTGCTATGTGATGATATTGTAAAATTTGACAAATTTTGAATTTTGATGGTGTTAGTGTTGTTCACTGATGTAGCAAGATTATAAATATTGATGTTAGTCAATTGTAAATATTGCGACAATGCTAAGTTTTCTTTCTGGTTCTTTCCCAGTTGGGCTTTTGAACCAGTTTTTATTATATATATAGTGGCTCATCCACTTTTTCCAAAAAAAATATTAAATAATTAGTTGACAATTATTTAATATTATTAAATATTAAATAGAGAATCCCCATGATCAATTTCTTTTATAATATCCTATTGAAAATTAATTATTTAATAACTAAATTAATTAAATTAATTGTTGACAATAATATTTCAATAAAACCCTCAATGATTTCTCACATTTTAATAATTTAAGAAAAAATATTAATAAATATATATATAAAACCTTATTAAAATTAACTTATAATTAATTACATTTTAACTATATAAAATTTTAAACATCTAAAACTTTGTATTTTAATTATATTAAAATTTAAATAAATTTAATATAACATAACTTACAAATTTAATAAATTAACTTTTTCAAAAAAATTAATAACTAAGGTGTTTTTAGAGGCCCACCAGCCTATCACCCTCCAGCTGCAGGTATTACTGTCGCTATGTGCAGTAGTACTACCTATTCACGCAACTTTAAAGGTTGCGACAAGGGTTGGGGTGTGGGGATTGGTGCCCTACACCCCCCCACCCCCCACCCCCACCACCTTAATAATTTTATTATTATTATTATTTTAAAACTCTACCCCCTACAGATAAAATATAAATTCAATTTGTTTTAATAAACAAAATCGTAATCTCAAAAATCCATTTTTTTTTAATATATATATATAAAGGAATCTATGCAATTACTCTAATAGAGAAATTCTGATAATCCTATAAATTTAATACTCCAAAATTTTGACTTCTTTTCAAAACTATTCATGATTAAGTTATCAAGATTTAATCTATAGCACGAGAGTTTTCTACTATCTTGATTCTCATAATATAGATAGAGTTTGATATGAATACCAGTCAATTCAAAATGAAAGATTGAAAGATTCATCACAAACACAATTTAGAAAAACAACTCAACAAAAATGATCTAGACAAGAATTTTGAAGAAACATAATTCATTGGATGAATAAAACATGAGGCTCTACCTAGTTCTGATGCTAATTTGCAACCACCTGAAGATTGTGAGAGAATTCTTTTTCTATCAAAACCTTCTCTTTGAAAAATCTCAATCCCAATGAAATGAACTCTCAATCTCTGATATGGAGTTCTCCCCTGAATTTGGGGCACTAATTTTGCAATCACCCGAGGGAACTTGTTGATCACAATCTTTTAACTCTTTATTTACTTATCTTTTTACATTTTCATGCATGTTTTTTACAATATAAAATAACTTTATTAAATTTTTTTGCTTTCTCTTTTTTAATTCATTTATTATATTTTAATTTCATACATAAGCTTTATGCAATTTAATTAAAATAAAAATTATTAAATAATTGCTTACTCTCTTATTAATTTTCGAAGTGTTTTAAATATAATATTTATGAACTTAAGTAATAATAATATATATCATTTAAAAAATGATCTCCTAAACATATTATTATTAAATTAAATTAATATCATTACGCTCTAAAATTAACTATAATTTTCTCTTTTTATTTAATTAATTTTCTTATTAATTATATATAATTAAATAATTAAATTATCTTAATAATTTTCCATTAAATTAAATCATTAATTAATCTTTTAATTTGACTTAATTAATACAAAAATCACCAAAGACTTACAAGATGAAATATGAAAACCCATCATAAAATACCACATACAAGACCAAACTCAAGGGTTATAATCATGAAATTATGTCATATGACAAATTCAAAAAGGTAATCATCTGAGATACTTGTCCTAATTTTCTTGGACAATTGGTTTAAAGGTTAAGATTTGGACTCAAGAATTTATCTCCCCTCTCTTACCATTAAGATATTTCAATAGTGTATGCTCATCCTGGCAATTTAGGGAAGTTGATACCTAGTACTTGCAATTTGCATAAAATCCATGCATGAACAAACACGTATATTCTAAACTAAACAAGCAATGGCAAGAAATGGTGCATTGTATAGATCCTGACTAGTAGGTGACTACGACTCCCCTCCTTAACCACATCAAAAATGTCATACATAAAGAAAACATATACGCACACCATACACATGTTGTATGGGGTAAGTATCTATAGGAAAACACATATAAATAATCCATCTAACTAACATCATCAAATAACTGAAATCACTATAAATAATCATCATCAAGGTATAATCACACATACATTAACTAACTAATACCAAAGTAGTCTTATCATATAATCAACTAAGTATGAAACAATATCCAATAATCTAGAAAATAATACTCCTAATCATCAAGCATAAACATAAATTGGCCTAAAAGAGTTTGGCAATAATAACTAAATGTAAACTAGGGATAGGCACTACACATATGCAAGTATTTGATTTCATTATAGTCTCATGCAACCACATTTATTTCATGCATGTTGTAACCTAGGTTCCTAGTGATATGGGTATTATTTTTGGAATTAAATATTTTCATATAAGAACTTATTTAATTGCATTGTGAAGTGTTATTTCCTTTACTTTATGTATTATTTAACACTACAACCTTTTTATACCTATGGACAACTCACATGTGATACATATATTTAAATATGATTATGCATTTTCTACTCACACATGTAGCTTTTTTCTTTAACAATACTATATATCCTTGGTAGGTTTTTGTTTGACAAGTATTTAGAGGGTTGTTATCTATGTTACCTCAAATAACCAATACATGAGGACATATTTCCTTGTCCCCCCCACCCCCTGGCCAATTTTTGGACCCATTTTTTGAGATGACTAGGGAATGACTATATAAAACATTGGAAAATTATGATATATATGAGAATTTAAAATATTCATATTAAAAGATGGTTTTAAAATGCATATATATACATTATAGAACCATGCAATATAACATTTGTTTTAGATAACTTCATTTGAGAGTTCATGCGAGAGCTAGATTCAAACAAATCATCAAAAATCAAACATTGATACTATGGAATAGCTAGGGGATTGGCTTGAGGTACTCACATGACTTTGGGACATCTCTCTTTCTAGGATGAGTCATATAGACTAGAGATACATCCTTGAGTAACTTTGGTTATTATAGTTGTGAGATACGTGTTGCATGTGTTGCATAAAATGATTAAGGGGTGTTGGGCTAGCATTGTAAACATGTCCCTATTTTGATTCACATATGCACACCTTCATTTTATCTACTCAATGGTTTGGGTTTTTTGGCCTACTTGGTCCAACCATTAGGGCATGATAATTAAGGTCTAAGTGACATATCTTCATTCATCTTTACTCATCTTATAAAGAAGGCCTCAAGAATCACCATCCTAATTTTTTCTAGAGTAAAAGAGTTATTACCCTACCCTATCAACTAACCTCATATTACACTTTCCTTGTTATAATCTAAATTTATTCTAAATATATATTGTTCTCCTTTTATTGGCCATGATTGCTAGTCCTAAAGGAAATGAACTTGTAATTTTGGAAGCCAATGGAGCTAAGATGATTAATATGATACCAAAATCAATAGATACATAATCATTGAATAACTAATAATATTTTCTACTACTATTCTATGATATGAAGGAACATTAAATTGTGTCATTTCTAGTCCTTTTTCATCTAGAATAATTTCTCAAGAAAATGTTTTCACTTCCATAGAAGGAGGACTCTGTTTTTATCCATGTCTCCTTATGCTTATGAATTATTTCCTCTCTTCTACTAACATAGATTTTTTAGAAATATTTAGAATAACTAAAAGGGGTGGAGAGGGCGGGGGGGTGTGTGAATTAATTACTCAAGGTCTATATGTACCACTTGACTTGCTTATCTTGTTTTTTCTCAGTCGCTACTATAAAACTATCATAAACTTAACTTGCATTGCATAATGAAAACATCATCACATGTAAAATATTCATAAGACATTCATCATAGTTTGACACCAAGATTTTACGTGGAAACCCAATTTGGGAAACCCACCAACAACATGTCACTCTTTTTCACTTTGTCAAAGTGAGCTTTGTTAAGAGCCAACCTTGTTAAAGGTTATAATATACACTATTAAATGTGACCTAGTTAGAAGATTTGATCACCCTATTACGAGTGGCCTTATAAGAGGACTTTGATCATTCCATTTAGAATGTCGCCCAGTTAAAGGATTTATACAGACTCTTAAGTCTTCAAATGACTATTAGGTCAACCTCTATTAAAAGGATTTCAATACAAAATATTTACAATGATAAGAAAGAAAATAATAGATTTTGATCTATGTAATTACAAGACACTTTTTTTGGTTCAAATATTTATTTAGTCCTTATGTTGGTTCATTGATAAGCCTTCCATTGTCATCTCTGATTTTGATCTGCTTGGACACCCTTCAAGTAATCAATCTACTCTTCTCATCAACACTTAAGCCTTCTACTCAAATTCACTTATCAACAAGAGCATCATATTTGCAAGCTTTCTCTTTTAGCTTTACATCCACTCACTTGTGTGTTCTCCTAATCAAACTTTTTCTATATGACTTCCTTCACATACAAAATCACACACACTGGTTGGGGTTGGTCTAGGCTAGACTTCACATCCAATGTTTGATTATGTATCACCTCAAATAGGAAATTTTTTCTTTACTATTTTCTACATCCACTATAGATCTTAGGGTTTACAATCTAGTTCAACTTGATTCAATGTATTTACACATATTCTTGATCATTCTCTAGAATCTTTCTATTAGGTCTTTACCTAATCATTACCTTCAATTTAATTGTAATACCCCGCTTGGAGATCCTTGGAACAAGGATGAAATATAGGCCAAGATTTTTCTTTTTAAGTGTAAGTGCACAAGACAACAACGTACACGGATCACAAAGATCACAACAAAAGACTTAACCACCATCTTGGCAACCAACATACTGCCTAACGCCACTACCAGAACTGACACAACACTACAAGAGCAAAAACATGAAAATGACAACCAGTACTCAGAATCTCAAAACTATCCATCCAAGGTAATTTAAGGCAACCCAAAGGGTACTAGAAACTCCAAAAATTGAACCCCAAAAATTGAGGGAGACATCTTCTATTTTTTGCACAAGAACTTATCTCTGCCAAATTTTCACATGAAGAAGTGCATCATGCCATGTGAAGAAATACCTTTCTACATAAAGATGTGCACAATGACACGAAGAAATGTTTGACTGTACAACCAAAACACCTCAAGAATGGTGTAGGTTTTCGCATGAGAAATTTCCACTCCACATGAATAAACCCACTACACCACATGAGGACTTACAACCTAATGTAAGAAAGTATGATTTTTTGTGAGGTCTCAAGTCAACACACCAAACAACAAAAATAGAAAAATAGAGAAGGAAGCTAAGAAAGCTAAGAAACAAAGTTCTTCCACACCAGGGAGTACTGGATCCACAATTTGAGGTGCAAATACTTGAATACAATACTAAAAGATGAAAACACAACTAACCATCTAATCAAGAAATAAAGGAAAGTTACAAAAGGAAACATCACAGCATACTAAAACACAGTGTACTAAAACAACATCGCAATGGACAGAACAACCAAACTAAGTACATAATTCCTTCCAACCATCAATAGCATCATAAGACCATCATGGGCCCTAACCATCCCCCGTGCATAACATCCCAAGCCACTGATCAGATCGTTGATATTATCATAATAGAGATGTCACTACTAAAACATGCTACAACATAAGCATAGGGAAATCTAACATGCAAGAAATAAAGCACAAGATAATCCTACAAAGTAGATAACCTCACCTATCACATGCTAATCATAATAATAAGAAAATGTGATAGTAACTAATATCATCTAATCATGATATACAAGCATCCCAATGAAAGTATAAATCACAAGAAGGCATACCCTAGAACTCGAACCACCAAGTGAAAATATCCAACAAAAATCGCACTAGGACAAAAGATCATCTTTGTACACTGGTCCCTAGTAGTGGTGTAGGTAGCTATGCCTCCCAACCAAATGGTACCCATAGGTCCAAAACCACCATGCTGATGGAGATAATGATCTAACCACAAATACACAAAATAAATGTTCATGGCTAAAATACACGCTAGATAGTATGATGACTGAAACCAAGACAAAGACAATGCATGAACTACAGGTCTTGGTCAGACACTCAATGGGCTACTAAGTAGGGGCTGACATCATGGAGAGTTGCTTGGAATCCAAAAGCCCAAGCTCAAATTATGCAGATTCAACTCCTTAATGGAAGGCTCTAGCACACCCACATCTTTTTATTATCTTAAGTTTTATGACCACCTAGTGTTTTATTTAGTAAAACTTCTTTCGCCAACCCTCTAAGCACAATGATCATTGGGCTATGAGGTTGAAGCCCCCTCCATATGCTACCCTATCCTACCCATGCTCATCCAATGATGAGTGTCTATAGGCATGCAGATTTCCAACCCAACCCTAATGATCATAACTTTTGAAAGTACTACAAAAGATTGAGACTCGCAAGTCACCCGAAAAATGTATGCACATGTAATCGTGTGTGGCACACCACCATCATGAAGATCATAATACAAGGATTGGATGAGAACACAAGCATAAAGTCACTCAACTGAAAATAGACTCGAGAGGATAGATGTACTATGCATCTCAATGAAATAATGAAAGTGCAACAAGATCTGATTGACATCCAAACAAATTGTCTAGGTCCACGATCAAAATCATGCCAAGAAAATATGAGAAAATAGGGCAACATGTAAAATGAGGTAAAAACCCCCAAAAAATGGAAGAATTCCAAAATTAAAACCCATTTGTCCTTTGGGTGCAAAAACCCTAAAAATTCAAAAATAAATGATTTTGGACACCTATGTAAAAATGGCTAGCATAACGGCTCAAAACCCCAAACCCTCATCCTAAAAATAGGAAAAACATTCATACCCAACCAATCAGTTAGAGTGAACAAACAAAAATGGAGGGGAACACTAGTTCTCAGCCTCCTAACATACTGCTACAAGAAATAGAAGCTAAAACAAAGCAAAAATAATAAAATGGGAAGGACTTACCTAACTAAAAAGAGAAGAAACCAAAACTCATAGAATAAAATAAATATCCAACCAAAATTGTTGAAAGTGACAGCAAAGAAAGAACTCCCTAAGCCAGATTCAATAAGTCTAATCTCATGAAAAACCCATGCTCATAGCTCCCAAAATGAGCAAAAATTTAATCCTTCATAAGAGGATTCTCAAAAGAGCTCTCAAATTTCTATTTTGGAAAAGTGAGAAGTGAATAATAAAAACTCTTTTTCAATACTTATTCACTTCTCAAGTGAATAGTCAATTAGCTCACATAGCCAGATAGATTAGCTAGACTCCAAATTGACCAAAACAAAAATAGGTTATTCTCCATAATGGGAATTCAACTAAGGCATAACTACCAAAAATTAAATCCAAAAATATTTAAAGCCCGAAAACCCAAAATCATAGAAAATGATTAAACAATTTTCTCGACAATGTGAACCTCTAAATGCATAGACAGGCTTACTAGTGTAATCACATAATGCAAATGAGTTCGGATTTAATAATTGCTAAAAGGTTTTAATTTAAACAATTTAAAATAAGGATATGTCAACCATACAAGGATGACATTGGTAAATATGAATAGTTAAATCACTAACTCCATGTGCCACTGCTAGGGATATAAATATCACAAACTAAAATAAATGATCAAGTGCAATTGCATAATAATATCATATCTAAAGAAATAAATGCATTAAATAACTAATTAATCCATTTACATCACTTGCATTCAAATAAAGCATAAAGATACAAGAATGAAGTATATAACCATAGCATGAAATCCATCACATAACATAATTAGAAATATGCCCAAACACTAGATAATCGGATATCCTTATAGCTCTATTGTCATCTCAATATGGCATCAACATGAAAATATGATAAATTGAATAGCATAGCAGTAAAGCATCTATGATACTAAATCAAAGTATAACATCTAACCCTTAGGTCATCTCAAAATATAAATAACAATAAGAGTATCAAGTATCTCTCAAATCAAAATAGACAAGGTACAGACTGCAAGCACAAGAGGCACTACATTGATGATCCAACTCATAAATCCTATCTTCTACATATTTTACATCTCTCAAGAAATCAACTAAGTCAACTTGATCATACGATTCCTTTGAATTTGGTCTTTTACTGTCACTCGACAATCACTAAATTCTGACACTCGATCAATACTGAAATACTCGATCATTGTTTAAGCTTTTTGGCTTGGCATCAACTAACTTTCTTGGTTGATGCTAATTCTTGGTCAATAATATATTTTCTCGGTACTAACTGAGTCTTGGTTGACACTAGCAATACTCGACACTCCTTATTATTTACTCTTTTTCTCAACTTGGCTTAGCTTCCTCAACATAAACACTTTCTTTCCTTTATCAAAGTCTATCTAATCAAATGTCCATTGTAACTTCCCTTTCATAACTTTGACCTTTCCTTTAGGTGCTATAGTTATGAGTAACTCTCAAATACTCTTCATCAATCAATAGATATGACATTTAGACTAGGTAGTAATATGGCTCATCCATAGACTTGACATCAATGACAAAACAATAATTGTTCCAATTGTAAGTTTCCAACTATCTCCCTCTTTGGCATTGATGGCAACATCTCAAACATCTAAGATACTGATCATAACTTAGTTACCATACAATCCAAAAGATTTCACTTTCATGAGTGACCACTATCCTTAGTTTCATTATGATTCTCATCCATTCAAATTTTCAAACTCCCTTTGTCAGTTTTCTCCCTTTCATGATTTTCTCCCTCCAAAGTTTATCTTTCTTTTCTTAGTAATCTTGTGACTTCTTTGTGATTATCTCCCTCTTTCATCTAAATTTCTTATATCATTCTCTCCAATTTCTTATTTCACTCTCTCCCTCTTTAACAACAATGTCAAAGACATAGAGTTGTCTCAACTTCAAATTCTTCATACATCTGAATTATGTATTTACTTATTTATTTATTGCATGTTTGGCTGATACTTTTCATCTTTCTATGACTAATGTTTTATGTTGTACTAAAGTATTCTACCTTAGGCATGTCCCAAAGTAGATTTGTATTGCACCACTATGTAGAATGTTATGTTTAGCACATTTGATGCAATGTACTATGTCTCCTTAAGTAGCTTTAGTTAGGGGAATGACCCCTAATTTAAAACTATGATATTCATGAGCATCTTTAGGTAAAGGTTTTGTGAATATGTTAGCAATTTTTTCCTTTGTACTCACATATTCTAACTTCACTTCTTTGTCTTGAACTAATTCTCTCAAGTAGTGATACTTGATAGCAATGTGCTTTTTCTTAGTGTGCATCATTGGATTCTTTGAAATGTTAATAGAACTTGTGTTATCACAATAGATAACTATTGGATCTACAATCTCTTCTCTCATGTCTTTCAATAATTTATTAATTCATATTATATTTGAAAAATTTTCTTCAGTTGCCACATACTTGGCTTCAACTATTGATTGGGAAACATAATTCTCTTTCTTTCTTGTCTATGACACCAATCTCTTTCCTAGAAAGAATGCACCTCCACTAGTGCTTTTTATATCATCAATATTTCCTACCCAATCTAAGTCAATGAAAAACTTCAATTCAAATCTATCACTTCTCTTGTAGTAAAATCCATAGTCTTTTGTACTTTTCAGATATGTCACTATCATTTTTACAATCATCATGTGATTCTCTTTAGGATTTTCTAAAAATCTAGCAATTATTCCAACTGCCAATACAATATTTGGTCTACTGTGAACAAAATATTGCAATTTTCCTATCATGGCTCTATATAAGGTATGTTTCACATCAATAGAATCATCATTCTTAGATAGCTTATGTCATGTACACATAGGTGTGCTCATTGGCCTTGAATTTTCCATACCAAAAGTCTTCATTATTTCCTTAATGTATTTGGTTTGTGAAATGAAAATAGAAAACTTCATTTCACACACTTATAATACAATAGAGAATTTTATTTCACCAAACATAGACAATTCAAATTCCCTTTTCATTTCATTAGCAAATGATTTGCATAATGCTTCTCTTCCTCCAAATACAATATCATCAACAAATATCTTAGATAATAGTACTTCATTGTTCTTATCATTCTTCAAATATAGATTGCTTTTTATCATTTTTCCTCTCAAAACCAATTTTCACTAAATATTTATGTAACTTTTCATACCATTCTCTTGGTGCTTGCTTCAATCCATAGAGAGATTTTTTCAATTTACATACCATGTTCCTCTTTTCTAGAACTACAAATCCTTTAGGTTGTGTAATGTATACTTCTTCCTCCAGTATACCATTTATAAATGTAGATTTGACATCCATTTGATATACCTTAACATTCTTGTAAGATAAGTATGCTAGAAGAGTTTTGACTCCTTCAAGTCTAGCCATAGGATCAAAATATTCTCCATAATCAACTCCTTATTCTTGTGCATAACCATTGCATACCACTCTTACTTTATTTCTTGTTACTTCACCATTTTCATTAAGCTTGTTCCTAAAAATCCACTTTGTCCCAATGAAATTTTTGTCTTTAGGTCTTGGCACTAGGGTCTAAGTATTGTTCTTCTCAATCTACTCAATTTCTTCATTCATAGCTTGTATCCAATCTTCATTATCTAAAGCATCTTTTATTGTCTTGGGCTCAAACTCACATTATAAGCATGTGTCACCTTTGATTTTTCTCCTTGTCATAACACTTGATTTAGAATCTCCAATGATTTGATTAGGTTTATGATGTCTTCTCACATATTTTACTAATACAAGTAGCTTTCTTCTTGGCTTTTCTTCAAGTTCATCTGGAAAAATAATCTCAACCTCATTTCCTCTTTCTAGTTTTTGTTTTTGTTCAAATTCTAAGTGCTCGGCATTCACTGTCTGATGGTCAACATTGCCTGTCTATGACTCATCATCTTCAGTATGTTGCTTGGCACCCACTCTCTATTGCTCAACAATTTGAATTTTCCCTCCATCATTTCCTGTTTGATAGGAACTTGCATCTTGACTTGTCTATTCAAATTGAGTGTTGGAGCATCATCATCCACATAGATGAATGCATTATACTCTTCAGGTTCTTCACTACATGAAGCATCACCTTTTTCTACAAACTCATCAACTCTCACATTTGCACTTTTTACAACTTTGTTAGTGTTAGAATTTAAACACTCATAAGTTTTTCCTTTTGTGGAATAACTTAGGAATATGCCTTCATCACTCTTTGCATCATATTTTCCATTCCTATTATCTTTCAATATATAGCATCTACTTTCAAATATTTTGAAATATTTAACATTGGAAGCATAACCATACCATAGTTCAAAAGGTGTAGCATTTGTACCTTTCTTGACTTGAACTCTATTTAGGGTATCAAAAACAATACTAATTACTTATCTCCAATATTTATGTGATACACCTTTCTCCATCATTAGTGTTCTTGCACAATACATTATTGATCTATTTCTTCTTTCAGCTATCTCATTCTGAGTAGGGGTCCTTGGTGTTGACATCTACCTTTTAATTCCTCTATCATTGCAAAATGTATTGAACTCATGTGAAATGAATTCACCACCTCTTTTAGATCTCAAACACTTTAGACTCTTCCTTGTTTCTTTTCCAACTCTAGCTAAATACCACTTGAATAACTGAATAGCATTAGATTTAACTTTAAGAAACATCACAGTCATCATTCTAGAGTATTCATCCACAAATAGAATGAAATATTGATCTTCATAGTAACTTTTAACACCAATGGATTCGCATAGGTTATTATGAACCAATTCTAAAATATCATTAGCATTATATGTTTTACTCTTAAAACTAGACTTGGTCATCTTTCCTAATTGACACTATTTACACATAAAAATTTCAATCTTCTTTAGTTTAGGCAATCCTCTCACTTTCTTCATCTTACTGATATTCACCAAATTATCAAAATTCACATGATATAATCTTTTGTGTCATAACCAAACATCTTCTTGTTGTGCAAACATACATGTCTCTCCCAATAGGTCTAGATAGAATAAGTTACCTCTTGTCTGCTCACTAGTTCCAATTAGCTTACCATCACCATCATGTATCTTGGCCTTTATATTGTAAAATTCAACTATGTAACCTATTTTTTTCAATTGTGAAACACTCAACAAATTGTAATTAAATCCTTCAACCTAGTAAACATTTCACATATTATCTTGTCAGTCTGTGGAATAGTGGCTTTAACTTTTATAACACATGGGATATCATTACCAAATTTAACAAATCCATCATTGTATGGACAAATATATTCAAATTTATCTTTAGCACTAATCATATGATTGGAACATCCACTATCAATGTCATATCCCCATTTTAAGATAGAATTTTAATAATTATTAGATAATACAATGTTATAAAAAAAATAAGAAAGTTATATTAAAACTAATACTAAAACATAAAATAAGAAAATAATATTTATTTAATCTATATTATTAATAAAATAATATTTAGTATGATATTTTAAATAATTAAAAAATAATAAAATTTTAATGAGTAAAGAAATAAATAAAATCAAATACAAGAGATAATATTGTAGAAAGTATGTTAACTTTCTAAATAGAATTTAATAATACATAAAATAAACAAAAATAAGTAAATAAATAAATAATATAAAATAGAATAATATAAATTAACTAAATCTAATAAAAAGTCAAGAGATGTTTAACAAATAGACATGACTCCTTAAAATTAAGATATAAAAGGGAGAAGAGTTTATTTTAGAGAGGGGGAAAAAAAGGAGAGAAGAAGAGAGGAGTTCAAAGAGGAAAAATGGAAGAGGAAAGTAATATGAAGAAAATAAGTGACTTTCTAAAGAGGTATCAATAGTATTGAAAGGATGTGAACCTTTGAAAGGGTCATAATTATGAATAGTTGTTACTCCTCAATAATATTTTGATTATAAAGTACTTGGACTTGTCCAAAAGATTTTAGTTATGAAGTGTCATGATTTTTTCAAAAGGATTATAATTATGAAGTGTTGTGACTTTTCAAAGGATTTGTATTATGAAAGGTTGCAACTCTTGGAAAAAGAGAAACAAAATAGCATATTTTGTCTTTCCTTATAATTAGAAAATGAAGAATTTTGGAAAGTAAATATAGAGTTGAGATTATCTAAAAGGAATAATTCATTGAAGGCCTGACTAAGGATAGAGCCACATGGACCAAGAAAAGAAGAAGGTAAGAAATTTATGTTTATGGATTATACTTGTTTAATTATATTTATGAATTCATTTATATTAATGAATCATACTTGTGGATAATATTGTGTTAACCTATGAGGTTAATACTATGGTTACCGATGTTACTTGTAGCATGGAGCATGTGAGATATTTAAGATCTCCATTGTCTGCCATGGCCGAGTTTCGATATCGTAGCATAGAGCATGTGAGATATTTAAGATTTCAACAGTCTACCATGGCCAATAATCGACCTACCAGAATATTCTAAAGTTGTCAACATATGCACATGTAAGTAGCCTTAGATAGATGATGCCTGTCCAAGAAGAATCTTAAGGGATGTGCTCCCGGGAAGACAGCAATGTAGCTATGAGCTAAGAAACCTGACTTGGAGACATCCTTAAGATTGAGATTAAATTAGAGGGTAGAGTAATATAGTGAGTGTTGTTATTTTTGTGATTCTAACCATTATTTTGCAGGCATTGCTTGTCTCAAATTAAACCTAATAGTGGGGATATTACAAATTAATGTAGTTTTATCATCTTCATCAGACTCTTCTTTCATAGAAACATAGGAAACTTCATCATCATTACTCTCAAATTCATTTCAGTCTTTTCTTCAAAAATATAACAAGATTTCTTTCCTTTCTCATCCTTGCTTCTTTTGTATTCTTTTTCATCTCTTCTTCCTTTGTACTTGCTTTCCTTCTTTTCATCCTTATCTTCTCCTTCAAGATATCTAGTAGCAATATGACCAACTTCGTTGCATGAAAAACAATTGATAGGCAATTTACCTTTCTATTTACCTCTTCATCTTCCAAACCATTTTGCAATAGGATTCAAGTTCATCAATCTCATCATTAGAACTATCACTTTCACTCTTCACATGTTCTCCTTTCTTCTTACTAAGAATCAGTTGTGAATTGAAAGTAGATTCAATGGTAGTAGGTGTGTAGTTATCAAAACTAGATATCTAAGAAGTAGTAAGTTTGCCAACTACACCTTTGAAGATCAAGTTGTTACCTATTGTGCATCTTAGTTCTTGAATTGCAGACTCTAATGGCATAGATAGGAAGTAGAGGCCTCAATTGTTGGAAGTATAAGAGAAGTAACAAAGAGGGGAGGTGATGAGACCAGAATATGGTATATTTTGTCATTTCATTTTTAGTTTAATTTGCAAACTTTCTAAAGACTTTGATGTTCAAGAACATGATGTTTATGATATTTCAGACAAATGTCTGCATAATTACTTTTCAGGATTAAAAATGAATATGTTGTGAAAAGATATGTCATTTAATTACAAAATAGTGAGAATGTTGATTTTTCTTCCTTAGCTAGGTTGGGTAGTTCTTCAATAGCAATGTGACATAGGGTAAACTAATTTAAATAACATGTTTTGAATAAGTCTTGATGTACATTATTGTTTTGGAGGCGCTAATATTTTACAGCTTTAAAAGCAAAGCCAAGTCAACCAAGTGGGAGTCAAAGTAGTTGCTCGCATTAATAGACCAGCCTTGTGCAGAGAAAATTAAGGGGTCATGAGCTACTAAATTATTGTTCTATTTGGTGCTAGAATTGATGTGAATATTGTAATAATCAATTCCATCATTTGTTTAGGTAGTTGATAAGTCTTGAATTTAGGAATTATGTTCCTAGTTTGTGTTTTAAATAATTGGAAGTCTATGTTGAAAAAGTGTTAGGTGTTTAGTCAGGCATTTTTCAATAGAAAGAAGAAGTTGCTAAGTTTTTAAGTGCTAAATATAATCTTGTTGTTTATTAGTATGTACATTTTATTTTTATAAATAAAAAGATCATTTGAGGTTTTCATCTATGAGTTTTTATACTTCACTTCTCTATGGGGGCCCACACACGGAGTGAACTAATTATTTAGCATAGGATTTATATTTAGTTCATAGAACCCAAGTAAACTCTATTGTTCCTATAGCCACTAATAACAAAATTAGTGGACTATTCCTGTAGCATAGGTATTTGAAGTAATTCTCAGCTATATGTTTATGCTTTATTAAAATAGATTTGGTTCTCAGCTTTAGCATAAGCACTTGAATTTCCATAGAGTAGTTCTTAAGTTGAGAAAAGTTTGAAGCATAGAACACCATTTCAATTTTATGTACCTGGTTGATAAATTAAATGAGTCCAAATGAGTTGGATAAGAACCACTTGAGATGTCCAATCTTGGGTTAAGCAGTCCATTCTTGTAGGATTTTGATCCCTTTCTTTGGCCAAGCATTTTTGGCGATGTTGTTGGGGATGGTGTTAATTCAAACTAGTCTTTCTAGTTGTATTTCTATTCCTTGTAGAATAAATTTTAGTAGTAAAGAAGCATGTTATGCATAGAAGAAGAGACCACTTGGGGAGATTCCTTCCTTATGATAAGTCAGGAAGGAACATTCAATGATGTTTAACCTAAACTAGATAAACCCCAAGGAGAGAACAACAAAGATGAACCCTTTGAAAATCCATTTGCTGACATTGATGTTGAATTAGAAGAATTACTCCATTTGAATGAACTTTTTGATGAGCTTGAATATCAAGATAATCCAATAGCCAATGTTCTCTATCAAGCACCACCTCTTCCTCCAAGAATGGTTGTGCCTACCTTTCCTTTCCCTACTCCACCTCAACAAGGGAACCAAAACTTGAAGAACATACCTACTACTATACTTTCAATATTCTATGGCCTTACTACAAAAGACCCTGAAACCTTTCTCTTCAAATTTGACATTCTCTATAGGAGCTATGACTACACAACTGATGCCCATTTGTTGAAATTGTTTTCCTCTACTCTGAAGGAGGTTGCTCTTCGATGGTTCATTGGGTTGGGTGCAAATGTTGTAGAAAATTGGACTAAAATGAGTAATTTGTTTCTTCAAAAATATAAAGAATATTGTAGAGGTCAAGATATGAAGGGGGGTGACATATTTGAAATGTCATAGGAGGGTGAAACCTTAGAAAACTATGTTTCTAGATTCTTGTTTAATGTGCCTCAAAATACATAGCATAACCTAAATAAAGAATCTAAAAGGCTTTTTTTTTTTTAGAGGGGTGCAAGAAGAAAGCATGGAAGCCCTAGACCTAATGGCTAGAGGATATGTTACACAAAAAACTTGGAATGGTATCAAGGAGATATGTTAGAACTATTCAATGGCTACTGTGGAGAAAGGTAGAGGACCAAGGATCCTACCACATAAGACTAGTGGTGGGTCAGGAGTATCAAAGATGGAATTATCTAATATATTGTCTAACTTCAAGAAAGATATCATTAATGATGTCACTACTCAATTAGATACCATGAAAACCCAAAGGAAAAAGGATGAAGCTGATGCTATGCTAGTTGAATTTTTCTCTCGTTGCAGAGAAAGGAAGAAGAACTGCACATGCAAGACCATTGCAGTAGTGAATGCACAACCAATGCCCACTGAACTCACAAAAATTAATGAGGATATAGGATAAGTGATTTATGTTTCTCAAAGATGACCATGGGCTTAGAGAAAAGGTATGCCTCAAGACCCTCTAAAATGTTTTGGTTATAATAGTAATCAATGGCAAGGCAATATTCCCCCAAATTCTGTCCCTCAAGGATAGAATTGGAACAATAATTGGCCCAACCAACAACCTTAGTATAATCAAGCCTACCATAAACCTCCCTAGTATCCCCAAAAAAATACTCAATGTTAGAATTCTTTTAGAATAACTGAGAGGGGGGGGGTGAATCAGTTATCCAAGGTCCAAATGCCCTAATAATACTTTTTCACTACTTTTAATGAATCCATACACTTTTCATCCATTCAAACTTAAATCAATCATATTAACAAGTTACAGTAAATCAACATGCAAAGATCAAACATGCAAGATGAACACATGACACAATGATTTACGTGGAAACCCAATTTGGGAATAATCACCAGTAACATGCTACTTGATTCTCACTCTTCTAAAGTGATGCCCTGTTAAAGGCTTACAACACACTGTTAAATGTGACCTTGTTAGAGCATTTCACCAAACTATTAGGAATGGGTCTGGTTAAAGGACTTTAGAACATTCACTTGGAATGTCACCCTATTAAAGGATTTATCTCATGGCTATCAAACCAACCTAAGTCCATAGGATTTAAACTAATTGTTACAATTGCTAGAAAGTAACGATAATGGCCTTTTGATCTGATATAACTTACAACATACTTTGCAGATTTCAGATCACACTTTTAGTTCAATCCTTATGCTTGGCTTCAATCACTTCACCTCTGATTACGTGTCTTCTTATCAAGCTTTGTCTCCTTGAGTCTTCTTACTCATCATGCCAATGCATTCATATCTGGGGTCTTCTTATTGAAACAGAGTAACTATGCTCTCTTTCCTCCTTAGCACCTCCTTCAGCATTTTATACTTTCATACTTGACTGCCTCTCTCTCTCTTTTCTTCATGAACTTATGACTCCTTAAATAAAATCTAATTTTGCCTTTGTCGCTCAATTCTCCTTCTCCAATTTTAGGGTTTCAAAATGGATTAGGTAGGATACAATGTATCTACCTCATATCTTGTTCTCATCTAGAAACTTCATCAGTTTTATCCTTAAAAATGTTTTACATGGTGTTTTGTGCCACTAGCTCATCATTCTTATCTTCCATTCAATTCACAAACTTCTAGATAACAACCTTGTCGGCTTAGATCTAGCAAATCTTCGATTTTCAAAATAATGCAGCAACTCGACATTATTAATTTTACTGATGCTTGACACCTCTATGTTCCTTAGCACTTATATCTACTGGGCATTTGTATTTGCTCAGCACTTGATATCACTCGGCACTTGTATTTTCTCGGCACTTGATATCACTCGACAGTTGTATTTTCTTGGCACTTGTATTTGCTCGGCACTTGAAGTTTACTCAGCTTCAACTAGGAATCTGCTCGGCACTTACTAGCTTGCTCGGCTCCTTCTCTCTAATGAACTTTAATTAGGCTTTACAGATGTCTTAGCTAAAACTTTACATCTTTGATATGTTTTAGTGTGCCCATTCTTTGTGTCTTATAGTATGTCATCAAATACACTTTTTCATCAATGGCTTAGCTGATCCTTGTACTTCATTACAACATCATAACTTCAACCTTTCTCTAGGTGTACTAGTTACATCATATTGATTGCCTCCTCCTTGTCAATCAACTAATTGATAGTATTTGGATCACTAAAGCAATTGTCATTCCTGCAAGTAGCAAGTTTGACATCAATGACAAAACAATGATTGAGAACATTCTTTACCATTTCCATATATCATTCCAAAAACTTTCCTCATGATCTTTTCAATCATTTCCAACAATCTCCCTCTTTGGCATTGATGGAAAACCAAACTGATCAATTAATAACTTAGTTACCACCAAGATTGTATATGTTATCTGCTACTTTTCTTTGTTGCTGCATCTTTACTAGCTGATCTCATATATCTTCCTCTTGCTTTGTATTGATCAAGTTTCTGCACATTTCTCCCTCTTTGACATAAATGCCAAAGATGTAGCATCTTTATCATGCAAAATATGAGCTTTGGCTTCTTTTTGTTTTCTCCCTCTATCACCATGCTTGTGACTGATTTGGAGTTTTTTCTCCTACTATTATCCTCTGCATCATTCTTCTGATATTTCAATGATTCATTGCTGGTGATGCAGGGCAGCTTCCTTGTTGCTTTAAACTACTTGAGTTAGGGGTATTACCCCCAACTTGCCTCTAAGATATTCATAAGCATGCTTGGGCAATGGTTTGGTGAAGATATTTATAGTTTGTTCCTTTGTGTGCATGTATTCCAATTTCACTTGTTTGTCTTCTACCAATTCTCTAACATAATGATACTTGATTGCGATGTACTTGGTTTTTGTATGCATTACTGGGATTTTGGATATGTTTATAGCACTTGTGTTATCACAATACAATATCATAGGTTTTTTTACCTCTTCTTTCATTACTTTCAATAGATGTGTGAGCCACACAATGTTTGTACAATTGACTACAGCTGCCACATATTCTGACTCTGCAGTGGACTGGGATGTACATGTTTGTTTCTTGCTAGTCCAGGTAACTAGCGTTTTGCCTAGAAATAATGCACCTCCACTTGTGCTTTTTCTATCATCAATGTTGCCTCCCCAATCTGCATCTGTATATGCATTGAGCTCAAATTTTCCATTCTTTTTGTAGTATAGACCAAAGTTATCAGTTCCTTTAAGATATCTCATTATTCTTTTTACTGCTATGAGATGATTTTCTTTAGGATTAGCAGAGAATCTAGCCACTATTCCAACTGCTAATGCTATGTGTGGTCTACTATGTACAACATATTGTAGTTTTTCAATCATGGATCTGTACATTGTTTGATTGACTTCAGCTGATTCATCATTTTTGGACAGCTTATTTCCTATTTCCATTGGTGTGCTGACCAGTTTGGACTCCTCAAATCTAAATGTTTTAAGAATCTCTTTGATGTAATTTGATTGTGTCACAAATATACCATGTTTGAGTTGATGTACTTGCAATCCAACAAAGAATTTGATTTCTCCAAACATAGACATCTCAAATTCATGTTTCATTTTGTCAGCAAAGTCTTTGCAAAGCACTTCCTTTCCACCAAACACTATGTCATCCACAAAGATTTTAGATACAATAATGTCTTTACCTTGTTCTACTTTGATGTACATGTTGCTATTATCATCAGTTCTTTCAAATCCTATTTGTATTAGATACTTGTGAAGTCTCTCATACCATTCTCTAGGTGCTTGTTTCAAACCATAGAGTGCTTTATGTAGCTTACAAACCATATCCCTGTTGTTTTTATCAACAAATCCTTCTAGTTGTTCAATGTAGACTTCTTCTTCTAGTATGCCATTTTAAAAAGTAGATTTTACATCCATTTGATAGACTTTAAAATATTTATAGGTAGCATATGCAAGTAAAGTTCTTACTCCTTCCATTCTAGCAACAGGGGCAAATGTTTCCCCATAGTCTATTTCTTCTTCTTGAGCATAACCCTTGCATACTAGTCTAGCTTTGTTTCTGGTAATCTCACCATTCTCATCTAGCTTTTTTCTGAATACCCACTTAGTTCCAATCACATTCTTGTCAACTGGTCTGGGAACCAAACTCCAGGTTTTGTTCTTCTTTATTTGATCAATCTCTTCTTACATAGCTTTGTACCAGTCATCATCTTGTAATGCACCAAATACTGTCTTAGGTTCAGATTTTCTGATTAGACATGATTCATGTCTTAGTCTATTCCTTGTCATTGGTCTTGCATCTTTGTCACCAATTATCTATTCAGCAGGGTGATGTCTTTTTACATATTTAGATAATCTTGGCTCTGTTCTTATTTCCATGTTTGATCTTTCAAATTCAGGATCACTATGCACTTCATTGTCAGGTTGTTCTTCATCATGTGTACTGTCTTCAAAATCAAATTGTGCATTTTCTTCATTCTAGAACTCGGCTTCTAAATGTAACTCAGCATTCATTGGTTGGGACTCAGCTGAGACTAAAATTTTTTGTTGATTTTCAATTTGATTGACATCATCCTCATCAACAGTCATTCTTTCATAAAAATACACAAAGGTTTTGTATTCATTCATTCTCTTTGGTTCTTCAGCTTGAACTTCTATGTGCTCATCAAAATTTACATTTGCACTTTTCACAATTTTGTTAGTGTTAGTATTCAAACACTTATATGCCTTACTTCTAGTGGAGTAACCGAGAAATATGCCTTCATCACTTTTTGCATCAAATTTTCCATTTCTAGCATCTTTAAGGATAAAGCATTTGTAACCAAACACTTTGAAATGTTTTACATTGGGTGAGTGGCCATACCATAATTCAAAAGGTGTTGTATTTGTACCTTTCTTGACTTGTACTCGGTTCAGTGTATGAACAGCTACACTTATAGCTTCTCTCTAGTATTTTAGAGCAACAGTCTTTTCCATCATTAATGTTCTGGCACAATCAATCACAGATCTATTTCTTCTTTCAGCAATTCCATTATGTGGGGGAGTTCTAGGAGCTGTCGTTTGTCTTTTGATTCCTTTATTATTATAGAATATCTCAAATTCATTTGATGGGAATTCACCACCTCTATCTGATCTTAGGCATTTCAAGCTTTTTCCTATTTCCTTTTCAACTCTAGCCACAAACCACTTAAACATTTGAAAAGCATCAAATTTTTTTTTTAAGAACATAACAGTCATCATCCTAGAATAGTCATCAACAAACAACATTATGTATTTATCTCCTCTATAGCTTTGTACTTCCATTGAACCACATAAGTCAGTATGAACTAACTCAAGTATCTCTTTAGATGTATAGTTTTTGCTCTTGAAACTTGACATTGTCATCTTTTCTAGCTGACATTGTTTGCACATGATATTATTAGGCTTCTTCAATTTTGGTAAACCTCTGAGTTTCTTCATTTTACTGATGTTGACCAGATTGTCAAAGTTGACATGACATAATCTTCTATGCCACAACCATTCATCATCAAATTTTTCAATAAAACAAGAAACATCATCCATATCAAGGTAAAACATATTACTCCTTGCTTGATCTCCTTTTCCTATCAGTTTACTATCAGTATCATTGATTTTTGCAGTTTTGTTTCCAAATTCTACTTTGCATCCTATATTGCCTAACTGTGAGACACTCAACAAATTGTAGTTTAATCCTTCAACATAGAATGCATTATCACATGAAATTTATTCTGTGAGCTTAATGGAACCTTTTCCTTTGATTTGACATGGAGCATCATTACCAAATCTAACACTATTTTCATCATACTGAGTAAAGTTAACAAACTTACTTTTGTCTCCTGTCATGTAACGTGAGCATCCATTGTCTATGATCCACCTGTCATTGTTGTTCATACATGTTACAAGTGATGTGGGCTCTTCTTCATCAAATTGATCCTTCATGGCTACATAAACAACTTCATCATCATTGTCATCAAAATTTTCTTCCACAATATAACACTTCTTACCTTTTTCTTTGTAATCTCTCTTGTCATCATCTCTTCTGAATTTGTTTTTGTTGCCTTCCTTGTAATCCTTTTTCTGTGTACACCTGGCAACAATATGACCTACTTCATTGCAATTGAAACAAATGATAGGAATCTTACCTTTGAATTTTCTTTTACCTCTGTGAAATCTTCTAGCAAGAAATGCTTCCAACTGTTCCACATCTTCCTCATCAATGCTACTATCACTGGATACATACTTCATTTTTCTTTCTTTCTTTGATTTCACCTATTCAGCATCTTTTAGTGATAACTTAGCCTTAAAGGCAGATTCAGCATTCTCTGGTCTGTAGTTGTCAAACTTAGATAACTCAAATGCAGTGAGTCTACCTATTATACCTTCAAAACTTAGATTGTTTCCTAGTATACATCTTAGCTCTTGTATTTTTGATACTCTAATAGCATAGATAGGGAGCAAGGTTCCTAAGAACTTACTATTAACAGTATCTTCATCTAGTTGACCACTTAAGCATCTTATTGCACTTACCACTTCTTTTATTCTTGCGCCATACTGAGCAACATTCTCATTTTTCTCCATTTTCATATCATCAAACTTTCTTCTGAGACTTTCTCTTTTTGCTCTTTGTACATTCTGATCTCCTCCATAGATGTCTAATAGGGCTTTCCACATTTTGAATGCAGTATCACATCCTTTGATATCATCAAATTCAGCATAGTTGAGTGCAGAGGCAATTTCCAACATTGTCTGATTGTGATCTTGCTTGTTTTTCATGTCTTATGTAGTAAGAGTACCTGTTGGATCTACATGTTCAGTGACAATTGAATTTTGTACATAATCTCCTATGGATCCAAGATGTAGCTTCATCAAGCTTTTCCATGCAACAAAGTTGTCTTTGTTGAGCTTGGGGACTTCTCTCTTAGGCATTTTGATCTTTTCTGCTTATAGTCCCTTTAAACTAAATCAGCAATCTCGCTCTGATACCAATTTTTAGAATTCTTTTAGAATAACTGAGAGGCGGAGGTGAATCAATTATCCAAGGTCCAAATGCCCTAATAATAATTTTTCACTACTTTTAATGAATCCATACACTTTTCATCCATTCAAACTTAAATCAACCATATTAGCAAGTTATAGTAAATCAACATGCAAAGATAAAACATGCAAGATCAACACATGACACAATGATTTACGTGGAAACCCAATTTGGGAAAAACCACCAGTAACATGCTACTTGATTCTTACTCTTCTAAAGTGATGCCCTATTAAAAGTCTGCCCTGTTAAAGGCTTACAACACACTGTTAAATGTGACCTTATTAGAGGATTTCACCAAACTGTTAGGAATGGGCCTGGTTAAAGGACTTTAGAACATTCATTTGGAATGTCACCCTGTTAAAGGATTTATCTCATTGCTATCAAACCAACTTAAGTCCATAGGATTTAAACTAACTATTACAATTGCTAGAAAGTAATGATAATGGCCTTTTGATCTGATATAACTAATAACATACTTTACAAATTTTAGATCACACTTTTAGTTCAATCCTTATGTTTGGCTTCAATCACTTCAGCTTTGATTGCTTGTCTTCTTATCAAGCTTCGTCTCCTTGAGTCTTCTTACTCATCATACCAATGCTTCAACATTTTATGCTTTCATGCTTGACCGCCTCTCTCTCTCTTTTCTTCATGAACTTATGACTCCTTAATTAGAAATTTGATTTTTCCTTTGTCGCTCAATTCTCCTTTTCCAATTTTAGGGTTTCAAAATGGATTAGGTAGGATACAATGTATCTACCTCATATCTTGTTCTCATCTAGAAACTTCATCAATTGTATCCTTAAAAATGTTTTACATGGTGTTCTGTGCCACCAGCTCATCATTCTTATCTTCCATTTAATTCACAAACTTCTAGACAACAACCTTGTTGGCTTAGATTTGGAAAATCTTCAATTTTCAAAATAATGTAGCAACTTGACATTATTGATTTTACTAATGCTCGGAACCTCTGTGTTACTTGGCACTTATATCTGCTTGGCACTTGATATCACTCGACACTTGTATTTTCTTGGCACTTGATATCACTCGGCACTTGTATTTTCTCAGCACTTGATATCACATGGCACTTGTATTTGCTCAGCACTTGATATCGCTCGGCACTTGTATTTGCTTGGCACTTGATATCACTCGGCACTTGAAGTTTACTCGGCTTCAACTAGGAATCTGCTCGACACTTACTAGCTTGCTTGGCTCCTTCTCTCTAATGAACTTTAATTAGGCTTTACAGATGTCTTAGCTAAAACCTTACATCTTTGATATATTTTAGTGTGCCCATTCTCTATGTCTTATAGTATGTCATCAAATACACTTTTTCATCAATGGCTTAGTTGATCCTTGTACTTCATTACAACATCATAACTTCAACCTTTCTCTAGGTGTACTAGTTACATCTTATTGATTGTCTCCTCCTTGTCAATCAACTAATTGATAGTATTTGGATCACTAAAGAAATTGTCATTCCTACAAGTAGCAAGTTTGACATCAATGACAAAACAATGATTGAGAACATTCTTTACCATTTCCATATATCATTCCAAAAACTTTCCTTGTGATCTTTTCAATCATTTTCAACACTCAATGGCCTAGACAAAATAACTAGTCTCCTCAATGGGGCCTTAATAAAAAATAAGAACAATAATTGGCCCAACCAGAAACATTAGTATAATCAAGCCTACCATTAACCTCCTTAGTATCCCCAACAAAATACTCAATGGCCACCAGTATCAAGGGAATTGGCAACAACCACCTCAGTGGGGCCCTAACCAATCACCTCAGTAGCAAGCCTTAATGCATTCACCCTAGTAGCAATCCCTAATGCCTCCACCTCTTATAGCCAATGCTAGCCCAAAAAAGCAACCACAACTTCCTACTTAGCCAACACCAAATCCCAACAATAAGCAGTAGGCTTATTCTTTATAGATCAATGATATTCATCTTAGGTCCAGAACCAAGTTGTCTACACCTAAAGGACCTATAATAATTGAGGTCACTAATACTAAAAATGTTGCAGCAAGTCAACTAGTTGATGTTCCAATTTCCGCATCTGTACAAGCACCTACTCCTCCATTTCCACAAAGGTTAGTTCCTACAGCTCCATCTAAACCAAATCCTGTAGCAATTGATCTCCTTGACCAAGTTAAGAAAATGACTATAGAGATTCCTTTATTGGATGTGCTTAAGGAGATTCCCCTTTATTATAAAACTTTAAAGGAAGTGTGTGTCAACTAGTCTGCTAGAAAGAAAAAGGATCCTCCTACTATCCATGTGTTGGGACAACTTTCTAATTTAATGTTGAGCAAAACCTTGATGCCTAAATATTTTGATCTAGGAAGTCCTCTTGTTACCATACATATAAATGGCATCCAAATTCAAAATTTTTTGATTGATTTAGGATCATCAATTAATTTTATGACTAGAGAAGTCTTATTAAGACTTAGCATTATTGGATTAAGGGATACTCCTACAATACTTAAGTTAGTGGACAATTCAACTGTCAAACATGATGGTATGATAGAAGATATTATTGTAACCTTGGATTCCTTAGATTTTCCTTCAGACTTTTTTGTGTCATCACCAAGAGGCACCCTTCAAGGATATCCATTAATCTTAGGAAGACCATGGTTGGCCACTGTAGATGCATACATTACATGTCGATCAAGAAAAATGACAATATCAGATGGTACAAACACTAAAAAGTTAACTCTGTACTCTCCTGCACAACCTCAACTAGATCTTGACCAAGTTTCTTGGCTAGACCTCAGTGATGATCCTCTATAAATTAATTTTTTTCAACAACTCATGATGCTGAAAAGAAACCCATTTTTTCTATCCTAGGAAGAAGATGATATATTGGCAGTGATCCTTAATAATCAGTATGATTCCAAATAGCCTACTTCTAAAAATCCTAATAGCTCCTTGCAAACTATATTGCCTAAATGTGATGCACCTCAATCTTTTATAGCACCTGATTACCTTCATATATTATTACCCCATGAAATTAAATCTCCATCAATAGCAGAGATTTTAATGATGAACAAGGTAAAGAAAGCAGAGATTGCAGCAGGAAAATTGTTGAATATTAATAATGAACTTATTGCATCTTAGATGACAAGTACCAATAAACTATTGTAAGATAGTCAAAAATCCTTTACATGGTACTATACTAACATGAAGGGTTTAGATCCTAGTCTTTGTACACATAGGATATTTATCAACTCAAAATGTAAGCTACTGAGACAACCCTAGAGGAGGGTAAACCCAACATTGACAAATATAGTCAAAGTAGAGTTAAAAAAAAAATCTTAATGATGGATTTATTTATCCTATTTCTAATAGCCAGTGGGTTTCACCTTTAGTTATTGTTCCAAAAAAAGTGGAGAAATGGAGAGTATGTGTAGCCTATAGGGAGATTAATTAAGCCACTAAAAAGGATCACTTCCCTCTGTCATTCATTGATCAAGTGCTAGATAACTTAGTGGGATAAAGATATTTCTTATTTCTAGATGGTTTTAGTGGCTATAATCAAATCCAAATCTCTCTAGAAGATCAGGATAAGACAATGTTCACCTATCCATGGGGAACATTTGCTTACTTTGTCTTACCATTTGGATTATGTAATGCACCTGCAACTTTTCAATGAGCAATACTTAGCATATTTTCTGACATAGTTGCTGATTGTGTTGAGATTTATAGGGATTATTTCACCACTTATGGTTACACATTTGAACAAGCTCATGCCAACTTGGAAAAGTTGTTAAAAAGGTGTCAATAGTACAACCTTTCTCTTAATAGTGAGAAGTGTTATTTCATGATGGAAGAAGGAGTTGTTCTTGGGCACTACCTTTCATCTTTTATAATTCAAGTGGACCCTACAAAGATTGCTTTCATTACTAATTTACCAACACCAACCAAGCAAATAGATGTTAAAATCTTTCTTGGACATTTTGAATACTATAGGAGATTCATCAAAGATTTTAGTAAGCTTGTTGCTCCTTTGTATAACCTACTTAAAAAGAAAGTTGAATTTGAGTGGACAAAAGACTATGAAACAACATTCTAGCAATCGAAGGATGTCTTGACAACAACACCTATTCTTAGAGGACCTGATTGGAAGCTACCCTTCCACATTCATACTGATGCATCCAACACTTCTTTAGGGGCAGTTCTCAAACAAAAAGAAGGTACTATTGAGCATGCCATTTATTATATTAGTAAGAATTTGTAGGGTGCTAAGATGAATTATACTATCACTAAAAAATAATTGCTTGCTATTGTGTATGCACTTAATAAATTTTGGTATTATATCACCAGCTATGAGGTTTTAGTATATGTTGACCACTCTACTATAAAATACTTGACAAATAAACCTACCATCTTTGGTAGATTAGCATGTTGGTTACTCCTCATATAGGAGTTTAATGTAAAGATAATAGATAAACTAGGCCAAGCCAATGTAGTAGTAGATTTTTTGTCACGACTTCAAGTACCTAATGATCCTGACATCTTTCCTAATCAGCATCTATTTTCAATAGAAAGTGATAACCCATGGTTCAAAAATATAGAAAATTACCTTGCTACAAGAAAAATACCACCACACTTTTCACCCAAATAGCGTCATCTCTTGGTGAAAAAGAGTTTTAATTTCTCATGGATAGTTGAATTGATGTTCTATACTGGACCAGATCAAGTAACTCATTGGTGTGTAAGGGAAGATGAAACTTATGACATCATAAGGGCATGCCATGATGAACCATGTGGGGTTCATTTTGTAGTAAAAAGAATAACCTGCAAGATTTTAACAACTAGATACTATTGGCCTACTCTCCACAAAGATGCAACAAGGTATACAAGGTGATATGATCAATGCCAATGCATGGGAAGGCCCACTTAAATTGATGAAATGCCCCTACAGCCACAAGTAGTAGTCACACCTTTTGAAAAATGGGTTATCAATTTTGTCAGTCCAATAGAGCCCTCTTCTCATGGCAAATCATACATCTTAGTATGTAATTATTATGCAACTAAGTGGGTTGAAGCACAAGCTATGACACATGCACGAGATCACAAAGTAGCCAATTTTCTATATGAATGCATATTCACCAGAGTTGGAGTACCTAGGGAAATGGTCACAAATCAAGGAGCTCAATTCACATCAAACCTAATTGCAAAACTCATAAAGAAGGACATGATCCATCATGGTACATCTTCCCCATACCATCCTCAAGCTAATGGTTAGGTAGAAATCACAAATAGAGGAATAGAAGAAATCCTCACTAAAATAATTGCTATTCACAAATGGGACTGGGTTACCAAGCTTCTTGAAGCAATTTGAGCTTATAGGACTACATGGAAAAGAACCACTAGATTTACTCCATTTGAATTACATTATGGTAAATCTACTATCATGCCTATAGAATTTGAACACAAGACTCTAAATATTTCTTTAGAGCTAGATATTGATCTTTCAAAGGCTCAAGAAGATAGGTTGTTCTAGTTGAATGCCCTTGATGAATACCATAAATTTTCCCTACATAATACAGAGATAATCTAACAACAGCAGAAGAAATGGCATGATAAGTTCATCTATGACAAGAATTTTTCTATTGGAGACTAGGCCCTCTTATATGATTACTGTTATCAACAAAATATAGGAAAATTTCAAACCCATTGGTTTGGATTGTACAAAATCATTTCTGTGTTTGAGAATGGTGCAATGTAGCTCTCTACCATTGATCATGTTTGCTTCAAACTCCTTGTTAATGGACACTATTTAAAACTCTACCATAAGTCCTCATGTCGAGAAAAGTTCCTGCAACAATTCGAGTCATCTACTGATCCTACAATTCTTGTAGCAATTGCAAATGGGTTTCTCACTCATCTATCATCCTCTCTCTAAAAGCATTTCACTCATCATAATAAACTACTTTCCTTGTGAAATTATTTTCTCCATAATAATTCTACCTCACTCGACTTTTTCTCATCTTTCACCTCACCTCACCCTTCATCAACTTGCATGATGGTATCAAATGGAAACATGACTTCATAGGTTCATACGCATACTCAAGTTTAAAAAATTTCTTAATGTGTTGTTCTATTTTTAGTTACCTTTTTCACTAGCAATTGTAGGAGCTATTGCCTAATTTAGTTGGGGGGAGGGGTATTATATTTCTTTTTTTTTATATAATTAAATGTCTATGCTATTCTTCATGTGCCACCACATATTGTGTCCTTTTTGTAAATCATGATTAGAGAATAATGTGATGTGACAATCACCTTTATGTCGCACACCTTTCAAAAGTTGGTAAGTATGAGTTCCAGCTAAGGTACTTAATGAGAAATTAAGTGATCTTAAGTGATCTTAAATGATACAAATGTTAGTTTCTTAAAACAAGTACTATCACTTTTCTTCTCATCTATTGCAAGTTTATCCATTTTTTAAATTACTCTTGCACTCACTCTAGAGGAACAATGGGGGCATGGTTTGTTAAGAAGAGAACCAGCTGACCATACAACATTGTTCGGAGACCCAGTTTTCCTACCTATATTTCAAGCCAAGGGGTGGGAAAATTACATGTTTAAACTATCTACATGGAATGAGGAGATTGCCTTAGAATTCTTCCAAACATTGAGGGATGGTTTTGCTACAGTCAAAGGAGTAAGGGTTCCATTTTTACCCAAAATTGCAGCAAATATAATGGAATTGCTGCTGGAAGGAGAATAGTTTTTAGATGCATTAGATGTAATTTCAGTCAAAGTCCAATTTACACTACATACAAACCCACAGCTTCAAATAGATTGAAAATAAGGTACAATCTGCACATCTTTACCAGCACCATTTAATAAATGTGCTACTTATATTGTGAATATTTTACTTGTGAGGTGAGACATTCATATGTGCATGCCACACATTTCAATTTTTGAGCTGCCTAAGACATGACAATTGCCCTTTGAACGTTCCTCATTTTATTTATCATATTTTGTTAAAAAGAGCTACTATAGTACAAAAAGAATCCTAAAGGATGTTTCACATCACTTTTTTATTAACCTCATCATAGAAAATGTCCTTAGGGAACAACTTGGGATATCTTGGGATGATTTTGTTGAAAACAAAGTGCAAAACCTTGTTAGGCAACTTGTAGAGCAAGTGTTAGAGGAAAGAGAACCTCAGGAAAACCCTGAAAACCCTGGCTCTTCCTCAGCCAAACCCAACAGGTCACAAAGAACCTCAATTTCTAGTCTCATAGCCTCTACCTCTAGGTCAGGACCAACATCTGATAAGAGTAAAAGGAAAGTTAAAATTTCCCCAAATACTAGCTCTTCTACAATTCCTAGGGTTTATAAGAAGAAAAGGGGGAATGTACAATAAACATCTCCATAACCTCCTACAACATCCAAGGTAGTAGAAGTACCCTTTAGGCATAAAACTCAAAGGAGCCAATAGACTGTAAAACCCGATGAGGGTGTGTCTTTTCAATCCCTCGTGTCTGAAAATGTAGTTAGTGAAAAAGAGAAATCCTCTTCTTCTGACAAAGATAAGATCATCATTGAAGAGGGTGAAAGTGCAAAACATGTACCTATAGAAGTAGGAACATCCTTTATCTAGCCACCTATCATTTCCATAGATTCAAACGATGATGATAGTGTATATGTTGGAGTTTCAAATTCTCCTCCACCTCAAAGAGAAAAATTTCATGAAGAAGATGTTGGAATAAATTTTAATGTATTTAACATTGTTGTTGAACAAATTCTTTCTCAAGGACTTGGTGCTTTAGCATCCACAGCCCAGCAAACTGATTCCATTGATCCTTCACCTAAGACACATGTTACTTTCTGTCCTAGTTCCACCATTTCATTGTTAAGCATTATTTCACAATTACCTAACCAGTTAATTTGAGAGAGGGAAGAATCAAAAATACAGAGACAGATAGAGAGAGAGAGAGAGAGAGAGAGAGACACACACACACACACAGAGCCTAGAAAAAAAACCATCTTCAATAAAACTCAAAAATTGACTGAGAAGAATGAGGAGATTGAGCAATTAAGAGTTAAACTTACAAAAGTCACTGCCATGATTCTTGAATTAATGTCTTGTCGCTGTCCTTCTCCTATTTAGGATCTCTTTTTTAAAGAACAATTTGTCAATTACCAGATGACCTATGTAATGCATGGTAAAAGTTTAACATTGAATACCCCTCATGAATTCTTCCAAGTTTTTCATGTTGCTCCTATAGCCATCAGAAATTTGCTCTGTGAACTCTTTTTACATAATCTAGTAGTCATTAATAATAGATATTGGAACCCTCTGCCTTATGTGGGTGATATTCAACTTAGGGCATTAATGTCTTGGATCCAAAATGAAATTAGTAGGGAAAACTAGGCCCATCAGTATAGGGAATTAGAGTATGAGATGCCACTTTTTCTCAGGCTCAAAAGGATGCTAAAACTTTGTACTATGAATGGTTGAAAATTGCTTATTCAAGACCCAAAACTTAGATTATTCCTCCTTTAAGGGAAATAATATATCAAGAATATAAAGCTATGGTAGAAATAGATCTTCCTACAGAAAAGTAGGGGAATCAATGGCGGTGGATAGGGTTGAGTGAAGACTTGCAGAAGAGGGAATCTCATTCTCCACTAAATTTTATCATGGCCACTCGGCAAGCACCCTAGTATATCAAGTTGGGGGAAGAAAGAAAAAATGATTAGATTCCCTTAACTTTTTAGCCTCCAATATTGTTGTCCTTGTTGCTTTCTAATCAGCAAGATTTAGAGAAAATTGATATGTCAGAAGAGCTCTGCAAATGGGAAAGGTATAGGGAGAGTAAAGGTTTTTATTAGAACATTGCTATAGGGGGTAAAGGTCAAAGTGTTGCCTTAGATTTCAGGATGACTACGAGGGTGAAAATTTTCATGTTTTCTTGAGGAAAAGTCAAAGTTTTATTTGGGTGGAATGATGAGATCAAAATATGGTCTATTATTTCATTTCATTTTCAATTTAATTTGCAAACTTTCTAAAGACTTTAATGTTAAAGAACATGATGTTTATGATGATTTCAGAAAAATGTGTGCATTATTACTTTTCAAGATTAAAATGAATATGTTGTGAAAAGATATGTCATTTAATACAAAATAGTGAGAATGATGTTTTTTCTTCCTTGGCTAGGTTGGGTAGTTCTCCTGCAGTAATGTGACATAGAGTAAACTAATCTAGATAACATGCTTTGAATAAGACTTGATGTATGTTATTATTTTGGTGGTGCTAATATTTTGTAGATATAAAAGCAAATCCAAGTCAATCAAGTGGGAGTCAAAGCAGTTGCTCACATTAATAGACCAGTCTTGAGCATAGGAAATTAAGGGGTCGTGAGCTCCTAAATTACTATTCTATTTGGCACTAGAATTAATGTGCATATTGCAATAATCAATGCCATCATTTGTTTTGGTAGTTTATGAGTCTTGAGTTTAGGAATTTTGTTCCTAGTTTGTGTTTTAAATAACTGGAAGTCTGTGTTCCAGAAGTGTTAGGTTTTTAGTCAGTTATTTTTCAATAGAAAGAAGAAGTTGTTGAGTTTTTAAGCACTAAATATAATCCTATTGTTCATCAGTATGTATGTTTTATTGTTATGAATAAAAATATCATTTGAGGTTTTCATCTCTGAGTTATTATACTTCACTTCTCTATGGAGGCCCACACAAGGAGTGAACTAATTAGTTAGCATAGGACCCAAGTAGACTCTATTGTTCTTGTAGCCACTAATAATAGAATTAGTGGACTATTACTATAACATAGGTAGTTGAAGTAGCTCTCAATTGTATTTTCATGCTTTATTAAAACAGAGTTGGTTCTCAACTTTGGCATAAATTTCCTGTAGTTCAAGCACTTAAATTTTTGTAGAGTAGTTCTTAAGTTTAAATAAGTTTGAAGCAAATATTTTTCAAACATCATTTCAAGTTTACATCCCTGCTTGATAAATTAAATGATTCCAAATGAGTTGGATAAGAACCACTTGAGATGTCCAATCTTGGGTTAAGCAGTCCATTGTTGTAGGATTTTGATCCCTTTCTCTTTCCAAGGAGGAGTGAATGAGTTACTACTAAAATAAATCCTAGATCCCTTAGATGTCAGTACACAATGCAAATTGATAATTGAATATTGCTAAAGCTCGATAAACATACATAAAATATTGTAACTCAATAATAACTAAATTAGCTCGATAAATGATTAACATATAAACCTTTAGATGTTATTTGTGATTACCATTACTTTAACTTAGTTGCAAACACAAAATAAAATAGCATGAACACATTTGACACCAGGATTTAACGGGAAACCCAATTTGGGAAAAACCACCAATTGCAACTAGTTACTATTTTTCACTCTTCTAAAGTAAGCCCTGTTAGGAGCCAACCCTGTTAAAGGTTACAAAACACACTGTTAGGTATGACCCTATTAAAGGATTTGATCACCCTATTAGGAGTGGCCTTGTTAGAAGTCTTGAGAACAATTCAATGGAATTGCCACCTTGTTAGAGGATTTGTAAATAGCTGCTAAGACAACTTTGTCAGGATATTTAGATCACTGCTACAATGGTTAGAGAGTAAAAATGAGATGATCTAATTTTAATGTAACTGATTTTCTGATTATAGATCTCTGTTCTAGCTAATTCTTGATCCTTCCTGATCGAATATATCTTTGTTACTCCATAAGGATATTCTTCTTATCCTTCAAATTTTCTTCCTCTTCTCATTATTAAATCTTTAATCACATCTTCATACTTGTACACTTTGAAATCACAACTTGACATTATACTTATATCTTCCACTTTGTCAAGCTAGCTCAAATACAACTTAGAATAATCAATATTCATCAACTTAGTTGGCTAGAATCAATAGATAAATAAATTAATTATAATATGCCAAAATAAGAAATCCTTCATTAGCCGACCTAGCTTGGTAGAAAGTAACTCAGAAATGATTTCCTTTGTTAACCAATAGAAGCTCAATTAACACTAAAAACTTGCAAAAATCCTTTGGCAACCAAATGAGCTATGTTAGCACCAGTTCCATTCAAATTTCCTTCATTAACCAAGTGAGCTTGGTTAACACTCACTTTCTGCAACTTTTCTTTCAATGCTTGAGTGAACTTGGTAGACACTATCTTCTAAACTAGGAAAACACAAGAATGCTTGATAGACACTGAGAATTGTCTTCACTACCCAAGTGAGCTTGTCATATACTAACTAATAATGATATGGCATTTTTGTAACATCAAAGACAACAAACAAATAATCAATTGTATCCAACAATCTCCCTCTTTGGCATTAATGGTAACACAACATGTCATAGCATGATGAAATTTTGTATTTTAGACTTGAGAACTCCCACTGTCAATATAAGCTCTTCCTTTCACTGGATTCTATCTACAACAGCTGCTACCAACTTCATTCAGAACATTCTCCCTCTTTTAGCAAACTTCTTCTTTGGGAAAACTTCTCCCTCTCTGGTTCCTTACTTTATTTTGGTTCCAAAAATTTCTCAAAGATATGGAAGTAAACTTTTCCCTCTTTGACAACACATGCCAAAGATAATAATTCTATAAATACCAATGTACTTTAAGTACTAATTCATCTATAATGTCCTTGCTAATTCTGCACCAACTTATTGATCTTCAACAGGTTCTGGTTGATGCATTCACTAGACTTCATTTAGTGAATTTTAGATAGGGGAATGACCCTTAGCTTACCTCTTAGATATAGAAATGCATCCTTATTTAATGGCTTAGTGAATATGTCTACAATCTGTTCTTTTGTATTCACATATTCCAATTAGACTTCTTTATTTTGCACTAATTCTCTTAAGAAATGATATTTCATAGCAATATGCTTTGTTTTGGAATGCATTACTGGATTCTTTGATATGTTGATTGCATCGATTAACACTAGTTCCATCCAAATTTCCTTCATTAACCAAGTGAGCTCGATTAACACTCACTTTCTGCAACTTTTCTTTTGATGCCTTAGTGAACTCGGTAGACACTATTTTCTAAACTAGGCAAACACAAGAACGCTTGATAGACACTAAGAATTTTCTTCACTGCTTGAGTGAGCTTGGCATATACTACCTGATAATGATGTGACATTTGTGTAACATCAAAGACAACAAACAATTAATCAATTATATCCAACAATATCCTTATGTGGCATTGATGGTAACACAACATGTCATAGCACAATAAAATTTTGGATTTTAGACTTGAGAACTCCCTCTGTCAGTATGAGCTCTTCATTTCACTAGATTCTATCTACAACATCTGCTACCAACTTCATTCAAAAAATTCTCCCTCTTTTAGCAAACTTCCTCTTTGGAAAAACTTCTCCCTCTCTAGTTCCTTACTTTATTCTGGTTCCAAAAATTTCTCAGAGATATGGTAGTAAACTTCTCCCTCTTTGACAACACATACCAAAGATAATAATTTTTTAAATATCAATGTACCTTAAGTACTAATTCATCTGTAATATGTCCTTTCTAATTCTACACCAACTTATTGATCTCCAATAGGTTCTGGTTGATGCATTCACTAAACTTCATTTAGTGAATTTTAGATAGGGGAATGACCCCTAGCTTACCTCTTAGATATAGAAATGCATCCTTATTTAATGGCTTGGTGAATATGTCTACAAACTATTCTTTTGTATTCACATATTCTAATTAGACTTCTTTATTCTACACTAATTCTCTTAAGAAATGATATTTTATAGCAATATGTTTTGTTTTGGAATGCATTACTTGATTATTTGATATGTTGATTGCACTGGTGTTATCACAATATATGACAATTGGATCTTTGATCTCTACCTTCATTCCTTCCAATAGTTGTTTGAATCAAACAATGTTAGAACAATTGACTATTCCTACTACATATTCTACCTTTGCTATGGATTGAGATGTATGATTTTGCTTCTTACTTGTCCAAGATACTAGTCTTTTACCAAGAAAGAATGCTCCACCACTAGTACTTTTTCTGTCATCAATACTTCCTACCCAATCGGCATCAGTAAACACCTTCAAGTCCAAATTGCCTCCAAATTTGTACCATAAGCCACATTCTTTAGTACCTTTCAGATATATCATGATTCTTTTGATTGTTATCATGTGATTTTCTTTGGGATTTGCTAAGAATCTTGCCACCGTACCAACTACTAATGCAATATTAGGTCTTGTATGAACTACATACTATAGTTTTCCAATCATTAATCTGTATGTGGTTTCATCTACTGCCTTAGAATCATCATTTTTGAAAATCTTATGTCCAATAGACATAGGGGTTCCAATAGGTTTTTAATCTTCCATTCCAAATTTCTTCAATATCTCCTTGATATATTTGGATTGAGTGATGTAGATACCATCTTTGTTATGTTGTATTTGTAATCCAACAAAGAATTTTATTTCACCAAACAGGGTCATCTCAAATTCTTTACTCATTTCTTCTGAAAATGCTTTGCACAAGCCATCATTTCCTATAAATAGAGTAGCATCAACAAATATCTCTACCAATACAATCTTCTTATTTGGTCCTTCTTTGATATATAGACTATTATTATCATTTTTTCTTTGAAAACCAATCTGTACCAAGTAATTATGAAGTCTTTCATACCAAGCTCTATGAGCTTGCTTGAGACCATATAATGCTTTGTGTAACTTGCAAACCATGTCCCTTTTACTAGGATCTACAAAACCTTCTAGTTGCTCAATGTAGACTTCCTCATCAAGAATTTCATTCAAGAATGCAGATTTAACATCCATTTGATATACTTTAAATCCTCTATGTGTTGCATATGCTAGTAAAGTTCTAACACCTTCTAGTCTTGCCATAAGAGAAAAAGTTTCACCATAATCAATACCTTCTTTTTTAGAATAACCTTTGCACACTAATCTTTCTTTGTTTCTTGAAACTTTTCCATCTTTATTTAGCTTATTTCTAAATACCCACTTCATACCAATTACATTTTGTTCCTTGGGTCTAGGAACAAGAGTACACGTTTTGTTCTTTTCTATCTATTCTATCTCTTCATTCATTGCTTCAATCCAACTTTCATTTTCTAGAGCATCTTTAACACTTCTAGGTTCAAATTCAGCAAGTAAACATGTACCTTTTAGTTTGCCTCTTGCCATTGTTTCATCTGATTTGTCTCCAATGATCTTCTTAGGTGCATGATTCCTTCTGACATGTCTTGATAATGTAGGCTCTTTGGTCACTGAATGAGTACCAACATCTTCTTGAATTTTAGTCTCAAGCTTGGGTCCTTCTATCTGTGACTTGGGTCCATCAAGCTTGGTTTGAACTAGCTCAATAACCTCTAATTATGACTTGGGTCCTTGTAGCTCGAGTTGTACTGTCTGTAACTAGGTAGGTATTGAAGTTTCTGGGGATTCAAGAGATGAAGCTTTTTTTTCTCTCAGATAGATTTGGCAAGGTATTAGGTTCATAGTAAACAAATATTTTGTAATCTTCAGGTTCCTTATTGCTTTCTTCTTTACTCTTTTATGCAAATTCATCAATTCTGAAATGTGCACTTTCTATAATTTTGTGAGTAGACAAATTCAAACATTTGTATGCTTTACTTTTGTAAGAGTATCCTAGAAATATGCATTCATCACATTTTACATCAAAATTTCCTTTTCTGAATTCAAATTCAATTTATAACATTTGCTGCCAAATACTTTTAAGTAACTTACATTAGGTTTGTAGCCATACTATAGCCAATAAGGTGTTTTGTTTGAATCTTTCTTCAACTAAACTCTATTCAAGATATGAGTTGTAGTGCTGATAGTTTCCTTCCAGTATTTGAGAGCAACATTCTTTTCAATCATCAGGGTTCTTGCACAATCCATGATAGATATGTTTCTTCTTTCTACTATACCATTCTATTGTGGTGTACTAGGGGCTGATACTTGTCTTTTAATTCCTCTTTCAATGCAAAAATTATTGAATTCAAGGGAGATGAGTTCACCGCCTCTGTTTGATCTTAAGCATTTCAACTTCTTTCCTATTTCTTTTTCTACTCTTGTCAGATACCACTTGAATTTTTGAAAGGCTTCTGATTTATCTTTTAGATACATTACAATCATCATTCTAGAATAGTCATTGACAAAAAGATATCAGTTTATGTATTACGAATGTCCTTGATACTACATGGATTCACTTCTTTGAGATGTTGTGAGTGGATTGATTATAGATTTGACATTATCTTTTGCAATTGGAGCTTTTGGTATATATGTGGAAGGTATTGCTCTTGAGGCTTGTGATTACAGGTTATAGATTGGATATGTCGATGATATAAGATTCACTTGTTATACCTTTGAGGTATGGATAGTTGGATGGGTTTGGCACTTGCTATGGGTGCTATTTCAGCTATGGATATTTTGACAACTACAGATACATGTGATTACCTTTGGATCAGGTTATTTGTGCTTGGAATTTTAGTTGGTACAAGATTTTATGATCTTCTAATGTGATAGGTTGGGTGGCTTTCTCTTTGGATGTATGTCTAATTGCAGTGACATAATAGGAGGTGAGATCATTCATGTCTGAGATGTTGGATACTTTGATTTTTTTGCAGGTACCAGGATGGAGCACTTGGTGTACTTTGATCCATGATGGTGGATGTGCTGGGAGGGATTGTTCCCTTGTTCATTTATGTGGCTATAGATTGACCCTATGCAATGTATACAACAAGTGAGAGATTGTTGAGATAATGGGTGTTGCACACATTGCATAATATTGTTATATTTTATTATTTTATTTTATTATGTAATATTGTGCCTAGATGAACGTGCAACATTTAAAGATTCTCATAAAATATTCTTGATGAGTTGTATTGTAACATTGTGATAATATTTCATGTAATTATTTAATATTGGAGAAAAGAATTAAATGCCCAATATTAAATGTGAGGTCAATGGGTTAGGTAGCACATGGTTTTAGCACATGGTTTATGTAATACCACTTAGTGGTTTTGTGAGACTTGCTACTATATAAGCAGCAACAAGGGTAGTTGTTGTAGAGAGCAAGAGTGAGAAAGGCAAGAGTCGAGTGAGACAAGGCTTGACAGGTTAGCCAAGGGAGCATTTGTGAAGGTTGAAAGCATGGCATGGGATGTTTGGATTCATGCTTGTTCACATAGTTTGCTCAGTTGTGGCTATGGCCATGAAGGCTTACATGGTTGTATGGAAATGGTATTTTTGTTAAATAATATATGGTGATGGATGCTTTTGGAGGTTGGGTTTTTTTCTCAATGAGGGCTTTTCAGGGTATATCTTGTGTCACAATTTTGTGGGTATGTTGTCTATTCTCTTGCATGTGGATTTTAATTCCATGTTTATTTCAGATCTATTATGGGTTATGTGGAAATGGTTATATTCTTTATTGCCAAGTTTCCTTACAAGTGGTATCAGAGCTATAGTTTTATTGTTTGTAACCCTAGATTGAATCCATGGGAATGCATGAGAGGATAAAAGAAAAGGGCAAGATATATGAATGATTTATTGCAGATCTAAGGGTTTTGGATTTGCTATTATGATGGGATGTGAAAAGATTTGGGCATGTGAAATTTGTTAGAGAAAAGGTTTTTTCAGATGTTTCATTTAAAATGAGGGTTTTAGGGGGAGTTTTCTTAAATGACCTCCTGGGTAAAAACAGACCTCACCATTGGATCCGAGTTGACATTTTCCATAAATTTTGATATATAATATGCCCTAGTTTGGCCATGTTCAAAGGAAATGAAAGAGTTTTTGGTTTCAGCCCATGATGGCCATCAAATTTAATCCCGTCAAAATTTTTCGTCACAAAAAAAAATTAAAAAATAAAAAATTGTAGTGAAAATGGTAAAAAAGCTGTCTTAGTAAAACGACCATAAATTTCTCTCAAAATATTGGATTTTAGAGTTCTTATAAGAAATGGAAAGCTAATTCATAGCACTACAACATGGTATAGGTTTGGTTCTATAATTTTGACATTTTTTCAGATTTTAAGAGCCCTAAAGTGAGATGTTATTTATTTTAAGCATGAATTAGGGCATAACTTGGGCATATAGAGTTAGATTTTGGGCTTTGAGTAGTCAATGGAAAGCTCTTGGAGAGCTCTACACATTGGTTCAAATTTGGTGCAAGTTTGACATGATTTATTTGGTGATATATTGACCTAAATAGTTTATAGGTATATTTTTTACTATGGTAACATTGCGAGTTTATGGCATTGGATATTGAAGATTTTATGTCATTGTATACTCAGTTCATTATTTAGTTTGGTATCATGATGATATGGTTATCAGTGTTTGGTTTGGATATTTATGATGACTTGTTGGATCTACAAGTTGTGCAATGTTGTAAGCAGTCTATACTTATAGGTTGCATTTATAGCTTGGTTATGGGTTGTCTTTGCCCTTTGATCTTTCATTATTGATGCATATTCAGATTGGTGGCTTGGGTTTGGGTTGTCTATGCCCTAATTCACATGATTTGCTAATTTTTTTCTTCATGTAGAAGGGATGAGATGTTGTTACAAGGTACAGTCATGGTGGAAGATTGTAGTTGACTATATTATGTTGACAAGTTGGACACTTTGAGAGCTAGATGCTCGGTTCATGGATGTGATCATGGTGTCATAGATTTTGGCATGACATGATTGGATATATAGATACATCCTTGATGTTTATTAACTTATATTTTTTAATTTAGTTATGGTGGTATATCTTTTTAGTTGAAGATCATGGTTATTTGGTTTCTTTTGAGGAGCTCATGATGTGTACTTTGAGTTCTTTGATGGTTTGATACCTTGGTTGATTCTAATGGTTAAAAGATGGTTTTTTTCCCATCATGATGTCATGGATAGCTTGGATACATAGTTTAGTGGAAGCTTGTGACAATGATGGAGTGATAGTGCAGGATTAGTTCTTGGTTTGGTTTGGATCTTCATGTAGGAAATGGATTTTATGATGCCATATGTGACTTGGTACCACAGTTGAGTGGAAGTTGTTGGCATTGATATATTTATTGAGTGTTTGCAGATGTTGGAGGTTTTTCTTAGATCCTGTTTTTGTAGAAGCATCTTTGACATTTGCATGGTGCACTTGTTATCTTCATGGTGTGTGAATATGGTTAGATCTTGAGGACTCATGGAGTTCTTAGTTATCTTCATGGTATGTGGAGATGGTTCTTCTTGGTATGTAGAGATGGTTTTCTTCATGATGTGTGGAGATGGTTGCATCTTGAGGACTCATAGGGTTCTTGGAAAAGGTGTGGTTTATGCTTTTATTTGGCATGGTATCCTTGGTATGAGGATGGTTTTCACTATTATGTCATGTTATACTCTTGATACGCATTTAGAGTTGTGACATATTATAGTATGTTCATATGGAGCATGTTATCTCTTTGGTTGAGATGGTTAGATCATGTTGTCATGTTTATGTTCCTGAGGCCATGGTTGGAACTTTGACAGTGATCTTGATTTAGTTTCTTGGTATTGAGTACATTGATCATAAGCTGGATACTTCATGATATTGCTATGTTGCATTTGGAGTTGGCATGGATTGATTGGTTACAGGTGCTCATGGATACTTAGAGATGGTGGTGATGTTGATTTATCTTGGATTAGAGAAGTATTTGTTGGGACGGTTGATGGTTTCAGCAAGAAGTCTGAGGGGCAGTCACCTGATATGGACTTGAAAGGAGATTTTTCTTAGATGAGTCTTGGTTGGAGACTTGGGTATCTTGATGAACATTCTCATTCCCCACTCTTGGTCTACTCGACGGTTTGCTACTTGAGAGGTATAGCCCATTGTTTCTCTCAGTTGCATTATATTTATGCTTGTCTTTCATGGATATGGATCTTGAGCTATGGTGCATGAGTTAGTTCTAGAGGGTTCATTCAAGAGATGGTTTAGCATTGGTTATCTCCATTTGCATATGTTGTTATGCTGATTGAGTTTGGGAGATGGTTTTATATTGGGCATATTCCTTGGATTAGGAATAGTTTATGAGTTTGATCTTCTTGTGAGAAGCTTACATCCATGATTAGCTATATGGTATGGTTTGGGTGTTGTTGAGGCTTCTTGTTGGGGTTTGATGGAGGAGATCATACTTGCATAGTTTACATCTACAGGTGTGTGTAGAAGGACATGATACAGGTTATGATTTGTATGGTTTCTCTAGTCTTGGTTATCTTTCTGGATGTTCAATTTTGTTTACATTGAATTTGAGATTGGTTAGAGATTGTGATTACTAGTTTATGTTCATGTGAGAGATGACATGGTTATTACTTTATCTCTTTCCTCTATTAGTTGTGGAGAACTTGGGAGAGCATTGGAGACTTGTTACAAGAGTTTTTCTTGCAGGATATCAATTTATGTATTGTGAATGTCCTTAACACTACATGGATTCACTTCTTTGAGATGTTGTGAGTGGATTGGTTATAAATTTGATATTATCTTTTGCAGTGGAAGCTTCTTGGTATATATTTGGCAGGTATCTCTCTTGAGGCTTGTGATTGTAAGTTATAGATTGGATATGTCGGTGATATGAGATTCACTTGTTATACCTTTGAGGTATGGATAGTTGGATGGGTTTGGCACTTGCTATGGGTTTTATTTCAGCTATGATATTTTGACAACTAGGGATACATGTGATTACCTTTGAATCAGGTTATTTGTGCTTGAAATTTCAGTTGGTACAGGATTTTATGATCTTCTAATGTGACAAGTTGGGTGGCTTTCTCTTTGGATGTATGTCCAATGGTAGTGACATAATAGGAGGTAAGATCATTCATGTATGAGATGTTGGATACTTTGATTTTGTTGTAGGTACCAAAATGGAGCACTTGGTTTACTTTGATCCATGATGGTGGATGTGCTGGGAGGGATTGTTCCCTTGTTCATTTATGTGGCTACAAATTGACCCTATGCAATGTATACAACAAGTGGGAGATTGTTGAGATAATGAGTGTTGCACACATTGCATAGTATTGTTATATTTTATTATTTTATTTTATTATGTAATGTTGTGCCTAGATCGATGTACAACATTTAAAGATTCCCATGAAATATTCTTGGTGAGTTGTATTGTAACATTGTTATAATATTTCATGTAATTATTTAATATTGGGGAAAAGAACTAAATGCCCAATATTAAATGTGGGGTCAGTGGGTTAGGTAGCACATGGTTTATGTAATACCACTTAGTGGTTTTGTGAGACTTGCTACTATATAAGTAGCCACGAGGGTAGTTGTTGTAGAGAGCAAGAGTGAGAAAGGCAAGAGTTGAGCGAGACAAGGCTTGACAGATTAGCCAAGGGAGCATTTGTGAAGGTTGAAAGCATGGCATGGGATGTGTGGATTCATGCTTGTTCACATAGTTTTCTCGGTTGTGGCTATGGCCATGAAGGCTTCCATGGTTGTATGGAAATGGTATTTTTTGTTGAATAATATATGGTGATGGATGCTTTTGGAGGTTGAGTTTTTCCCTCAATGAGGGTTTTCCAGGGCATATCTTGTGTCACGATTTTGTGGGTATGTTGTCTATTCTCTTGCATGTGGATTTTAATTCCATGTTTATTTCAGATCTATTATGAGTTATCGAAATGGTTATATTTTTTATTGCCAAGTTTCCTTACAATAATCCATCTTTGTGTGAGATGATTTCAAAAGTATGCAACAATGTGTTTCCTTTTCAATAGCTACTATTCCATCTGTAAAATTTATTAGTACATTTTTTTCATCAATCTCAAGGACATCATGTCAATTACATATCATGGGTTCTTCATTGATGAGGAAAAACATTATCACATGTATTCATGTTAGGGACTTTAAAATGGGAAAAAATAGGTCAATACATTCAACCTATATGGTATCCCTCTCTCTCTGATGTTGTTTGGAGGGGGGAGTGGGGCTCAGTTATTTATATATAAAAAAGTGTATAGAGAAATTGGGTGGGTATTGAAGTTGAATGACAAAAAAGATAAGTTACCTAGTTCTCCACCTAGCCCTTCGAACCAAGTGAATTTTGAACTGGTCATTGGTCCTAGTCCTGGTCCTGGTTTTCTTTTGGTTCCACTTAGGTTCAAACCCAAGAAAGTTGGTTCCTTCAGGCCAAACCTAGGTCAAACTAGGATAGACCCAGGAAAATTGAGTACAAACTAGGTATAGTTCCATTAAAAAAACATTCTATAAATGCTAAAAATTATTATTATAGAATTTGAATAAAACTCTTTAACATTACAAAACAAAATTTTTTCATTTATTACATCAAATTAAACTAGCCCTCAAGATTTCTTCTAGGAAAATTTTATATCCAGTTAAACTAAAAGAGGGGTAAAAATTTTATTGAATATCAAAGAGAACTAAACAACACAAGAAACAAAGAGAACTACATAGCTTTATACTAGTCCACAAGTTGAACCAGCATCTAAGATAAATCAAGGGGAGGCATCCTATGATCAAGAATATTTCAAGCCGGCCCTACTCAGAGGCCCATTTAGCCAGACAATTAGCCACACTGTTTCACTCATGAGGGATATGCATAAAAGACACAAAATCCAGAGAATTGCTTAACTGAATGATCTGTTCAATAACTAGAGCCAAATGCCAGTCCACATGTACAAGATTCCTACTATGCAATAAGTTCACAACCACCTACGAGTCAGTCTCACAGATGATTCTTTTCCAGCCACGTTGACAACACTATTCCACTACAACCAAGATAACCAGGGCTTCCATGAGGTTATTAGTTTGGTAAACCTTGTATACAAAAAATAGAAATTGAATATCACTAGAACTATCACACCCAACTCCCCCAATACCAATTGGACTAGGATTTCTCTGAGAAGAACCATCAATGTTGATTTTAAGAGTGCCTGCCTCAAGAGGAGACCAATGTCCCTGACATTTAACACACTAAGAGTGTTGCTTAGCTCTATTCCCAGAGCAAGTATGAGGGACTGAGGGAGTGCAACCTTGAAGAGGAAAGGAGAGGTGAGAGTAAATACCAGCATTAGTAGGATCCAAACCCCCATCAATGTCACATTTAGCTAGGAGTTTTTCCTAAAGAGAATTAACAATTTTCCCCCACAGGTGCCAAATCTCAAGCTACAAATCATGAAAGATCCTCCTATTCCTCTCAAGCCAAACATGCCATAAAATAAGAGAAGGGTTGATAGTCCAAGCAACTTGAAGAAAAGAAGTCTTGGAAGGGGAATGGCCTAGATGGTCCTAGAATTCAAAAAAAGAGGAAACATGCCAGCACGTGCATCTCCACACACTCCACTAGAAGTGCCAAATCTGTTTAGCAAAGGGGCACTAAAAAAAAAGGTGAGATACAGTCCCTTTACTATTGCGGCAAAGAACACAGATGGAAGGCCCTTGGAAGCCTTACTTGCAAAGATTATCCCAAGTAAGACAACGATTGTAAACTAGAATCTAGAGGAAAAAGTTACACTTAGGCCATGAAAAACTATTCCAAACTTTCTTCCACCAAGAGACCTCCACCTCACTAAAAAGTTGCTTCGTCAGTGCAAGGTACCCAGAAGAAATAGAATATTTTTTAGAAGAAGCACCTCCCCAAGCCAAAACAGAAATTTCTTGCAATGACCTGCACTCCCTAGAAGCCAATATTTGAGATAGTTTGAACTGATCTCCCAGTGAGCCATGCAGTGGCCAATCAGAAGAATTATTCCATCTATAACCCACAGTAAGGCCTAGGTTAAAAGCCTCCTTATAATGAGCCACCTTATTCCATCCAATAGAAAGGAAAGAATCACAAAGAGCCTACAAGTGAGGATGAGAGGAAAGGAGAGGAGGATGCCCATTCCAAGAATCACTCCAAAATAGAGCCTCAGTGCCTCTATAATAGATCCAAAATAAATTTCTCTTCACCAGGTGAGCACTAATCTTGAGGGTATTCCACACCATAGAGCCTCTTCCCTCAAGAGATAACTTGGAAATATCTGAAGGTTCAACACCAGGTAAATACTTGTGTGATAGGATATGGGCCCAAAGTTTAGGCTAACTAGTACACCACCACCAATAGAGCTTGGTAGCAAGATCTTGATTGCACAAGATAGCAGATCGAAGGCCAAGGCCTCCTTCCTTTTTTGGCCTGCAATCAATATCCCAATTGATGAGACTCCATTTGGTATGTTGCAAATTGCCACTCCAAAGAAATTGGTGGGAGAGGGCATCAAATTCCTTAAGAAAATACACCGGGGTAGCCTAAACCATGCTTCTATATATGGGAAGAGCCTGAATTATAGATTGAAGGAGTGTCACCCTACCAGTAGTAGAGAGCCACCTGTGAGTCTAATGATTGACCCTTTGTCAAAGATTGTCAAGAAAGTTTTTCCAAAAAAGCCTAGGCTATCTACCCACCACAATAGGGACCCCCAAGTAAGTTAGCGGAGGAGATGCAATCTAAAATCTCAGGATATTAGAAATTTGCCGCTAGATCAGCTCAAGAGTGTTGAAGAAAAAAATAGAGGAATTGTGGTCATTAATTTTCTGCCCAAAGACAACCAAATAAGTATCCAAGGTGAGCCGAATGGCTTTAGCTTCACGAATCCAAGCTCTCCCAGCAAGGGTAGTATCATCAACAAACTGGAGGTGAGAAATAGTAGGCAAACCATTTCCCCATTGCCATCCTTGAATCAAATTTTGGGAAACATGAAACTTGAGAAGTCTACCAAGTCCCTCAGCCATAATGATAAACAAATAAGGAGATATGGGATCTCCCTGATGAAGACTTCTAGAAGCCCCAAAAAGCTCCATTAGTTCACCAATTAATAAGGACTAAGAATGAAGGAGTAGTAACACAACTAAGAACCCATCAAACCCATTCTTGACTGAAGCCAAAAGCTAGAAGAACTTTCCGCAAGAAATCCCAATTGACTCTATCATAAGCCTTAGCCATATCAAGCTTAATAAACATAGCATGTTCCCTAGAAGTACACATAGAATTAATAGCTTCAGAAGCAATAACCACCCCATCCTAAAAAATTTTGCCTACCACAAAACCCCCTTGTTCCTTAGAGATAACCATAGGAAGGAAAACTTTAAGCCTCTCTACTAGGAGCTTAGTGATAATTTTATAGACCACATTACAAATAGCAATGGGCCTAAAAAAGTCTAGCTGATTAGCCTCTTCCTTCTTTGGAATAAGGACTAAGAAAGTAGCATTCAAGGACCAAAGCATTTCTTTGTTGGAATAGGACTCTTGAACCAAATCCAAAAGGTCATGATTGATAATATCCCAAAATTCCTAAAAGAATTCAACAGGGAAGCCATCAGGCCCTGGAGCTTTGCCCTTCGGCAAGCTAAAGACCACCCCCTCCAAGTCAAACATACTAATTAGCCTCATAAGAGAATCATTCATCTCTATAGTCACAACAAAGGGGATACAGGACAAGATAGTACTCTCCTCAATCACTACTAGAGGTAAATCATCTAAAAAGAGAGTAGAGTAAAACTGAATAGCTTCCCTGGAAATGGCTTGAGAATAAGTCAGACACATCCCATCAGAAGTAACAAGAGAAGAAATGTAACTCTTGTTACGTTGAGCTTGCATAGATTTATGGAAAAATGCAGTGTTCTTGTCCCCTTCCTGAAGCTAGTCAACTCGAGCCTTTTGTTTCCAATAAATTTCTTCTCTAAGATCCCACTCAGCTAAATTAGCAGAAGCACAAGATTTTGCAATGCCAAGAGCTTCTAAAAAACCTAGATCCTGAATCTGCCTAGTAATAACATCAAGATGATCCTAAGCCCTCTTCTTCATAATATGGAGATTACCAAAACAATTCCTATTCCAATGCTTCAACTTCCTTTTAACATATTGAAGTTTTTTAGAGAAGGAGAACATAGCAGTGCCATAGGCAGGGCCTCCCTGTCTCCACCAGTGAGCCATTAAGTCATGAAGAGAAGAGTATCAAAGCCACATCAGCTGGAACTTAAAGGGAGGCTTCTTGGGGACAACAACATAAATAGTTGTGAGCTTAATAGACCAGTGGTTAGAACCTCTACAATCAAGAATTTTAGAAGAGATCGAAAGAGAGCCAGAATTCCAAAAGCAAGAAACAAGGAACCTGTCCAAGTGTTCTGAGATAGCATAATTTCCAACTCTTTGATTGTTCCAAGTAAAGAGCCCATTGAGAGGTTTGACATTAGAGAGATGTAAAAGATCAATATTTTGTTGAAGAAGTCTAGAAGAAGGACCCAAGCAAGCCAGCCCACTCATCTTCTCTGCTAAACTGAGAACAGAGTTGAAGTCTCTAGCCACAATCCAAGGTAAGAAAGGATGATAGTTTCTAACATATCAAATATGATCCCAAAGCTTAGACTTGCCAGGGAGATCAATAGAAGCATACACATTAGTAACAAGAATCATCTCTCCAGTTTCTAGAGAGGAAGCAACCATTGAGAGAGCTAAGAGGCAAGAGACCTAGTAAAGTGGCATAACTTTCCTTGGACCCCAGCAGAAGGAAAAACCACTAGAGCTCTCCAAAGCACCAACCCACTGACATTGGCCTAGAAACCAAATGTTAGGAGCACATCTAAACATGGAGTCCACTAAAAGCTTGGTCTCTTGGATATAAAGGATATCTGGAGAATGCTCAACCACTAGCTCATAAATAGCATTTTTTCTGGGGATGCTATTCAACCCCCTCACATTCCATGACAGAATAATCATTGAGTAGAGTGGGAAAAATGCTCATCCAAGGTCTTGAAAACCCCAGACTCTACCAATAAATCTCCTATAATTTTTTTTCCTGATCCTGCTTTCGCCCAACTCTTGAGGGAGGAGCAAAAGAGACTTTCTTAAATGGTCTTTTCATTAGGCCCAAAGCAAGAGAAGATCTATTTCCTTTACCAGAGGCAAACACATCTTTAGCCAAATCTTCCAAAAGAACATCATTTTCCTATGGAGTAGGAGAAACCACAAGGGCACCAGACTCAGGGCCAATAGAAGTCTCCGACATCTGCTAAGCTACAACATCTTGGTTGCCACTAAGAGTAGAACTCCTCCCCTTTGAACCAGTAGTTGTACACTGAGCCTTTGTAGGAATACCTTCTTCTATAACCATGTTGTCAAGAACCTCAAAACAATTAAACCCTGAGTCCACTTGTTGATCTAGATGAGATCGCTTCTGACCTGCCCCTTAGCATGATTTTGAGCTAGGATAAAACCATCCTTATCAGGACCAGTAGTATTGGATGGCCCTGGTCCCTAACTTGAAGTGTTCATGTGAGCTTTCCCTTTACTTGCACTATCAGTCTGAACATTTCCCTTTCCATAACTAACATTTTGACCATTCCCCTTACCATCATTAGCCATCCTTGGGCTAGAAAACCCAACAGGGGTACCATTTCCTTTGGAGGCTTGAGGGCATTGACATTGTAAATGACCATACACATGACAAATGTGGCAACAAAAGGGAATAGATTCATAGTCTAGCTGTTGGATCCAAGAAGAAGAGCCAAGACAAATTTCTAGAGAATCTGGCAAAGGATTATTTAAATCAATTTCAACACATATACAGGCATAAGAAATAATCTTTTTGTCTAAAGATTGATGGGCTATAGCAGTCGACTTTCCAAGCACAACAGCAATCTGTCACAAGATATCCTCATGCCAGAACTCCAAAGGAAGTCTTGGCAAGCGGACCCAAATATGAACTCTCAAAGGAAGATCCTCAGCAGAATTGAACCTCGGATGCCAAGGTTTGACAAAAAGACCTACACTGTCATAAAAATATGGTCCTCCCTCAAAGACCTTGTTTCAATCTGACATGCAAGAGAAATTCACCAAAAAGTAGTTGTTCCCAGCCAACATAATATCCATATCACCTTCCACTTGCCATGAATGATGAATCTAGGCTTCTAGAGCTGCCAGGAAAATCCAAATACTAAGAAACTTACATATCAATACATGTGTGGCCAAATAGTCCACATCATCCATAACTACTTCTGGAGGAATAATGTCATGTCCCCTTTTCAAATAATTAAAAATAATAATTTTTGCTAAGGCAGGAAGGCCCAAAAGGGTGAAGTTTTGGAAAAGGGGTTAATATTTGGAAATTGATGGACTAATAAATAAAAATTATTATTAAAATATGTTTTATTAACCCCTCTTGGATGTGAGTTAGGGTTATGCCCTCTTTTAAGGGGTTTGGAGGCATTTTGGGCTCATTCTAGAACTTGATTTTTGCTCATTTCTTTGTTATTCTTCAGAGGCTGCCAAACCTATGGAGAAGGAGACTCAAAAATGGGATTTTGCAGGTTTTTAGGAAGTCTAAGGATGAGAGTTGAAGCCATTCCATGTGCATGCTCATGTAGAGTTTGCCTTTGTGCTAAACAGTGCAGATTTGTGGTTTTTCGGGTGTATTTTTTGTAAGAGTTTGGTGTTTTCGGTTGAGTATTTCATATCAGTTTGGGTTGCTTCTGTATTTCAAACTTTTAGATGTTAAAATAGAGCTGAATATATGTATTTGGTCATGATTATACTTCTATGATAGATTATCAGTGCTTTTGTGGTGTTTTCGGCTATTTTGTGTTGTCTTCGGGAGCTCGATGAGCATTGTTTTTGCCCTCCATTTGGGAGCTGTTGTGTAAATGTTATACAGATCTAAAAATTTCATTTTTTAGGCTGTTATGCTGCTGAAATTTCTACAAAAAATGTCCACTTTTAGATTTATTAATAATATGTGAAGCTGTGAAGTTTTTGGCACTATTTTCGACATACCCGATTTGGGGTTTATTGAGAAATTGGTAGATCTTTGAAATATTGGTTCTTTGATCTTAAAGATCTGATTAGAGGTTTGAAATTTCATAAAAAATCAGAAAGGGAACATTTTAGTGGTATCAGAGCTATGATCTTGCCAGCCTGAGGGTTTGTAGAGGTTTGCATGTCAGTTTTGACAACTACCCAAATCTTGCATGACATAATTTATGGTTGCATGTTGCTTCTAATCAGCTGCATGTCAAATTCTATGGTTGCATGCTACTTCTAATCATTTGCATGTTAGTTCTTGGTGAATTTGGTGGTTGCATGTTGCTTCTAATCAGTTGCATGTCAAAATCTATGGTTGCATGCTCCTTCTAATCAATTGCATGTTGGTTCTTGGTGTTTGAAGAAGTTATAACCTATTGGGGTTACACTCTACTTTATCTAGACTGGACAAGTATAGTACAGAGTCTCATAGGACACGATCTTGGACAATTGATATCCAGAGTCAGAATAGTAGAAAGGATGGTTATTTAGACATTCGAGATAAACTTAGGAAAATAAGCCATGACATATCTAAACAGTTGGTTGAGCACCACCGTATGATGAATGACATGTTGTCCGACCCAGCTAAGGTGGATAAGTTGACTGGATTTCTATTTGGCAGATTTTCTCACAGGGCAGATGACACAATTACCAGGAACTTGCATGAGGAGTTTGAGAAACTAGCTTATAGCCAGGCAGAGGTCTCAGATTCTACTCTGCCACAGGAGGTAGTGGGTTTAGATGATGATTATGAGGATGTTGTTGTGCATGATGGTGAGATACCTAGTAGAGATGAGCAGACATTGAGCATTCATGACTTTGCTGAGAAAGAGTACCAAGCATAGTTAGATGCTTCATCACATGAGGTTGAGGTAGGTAGTACTTCACATGATTTTTCCAACCAGCTGAAGGTGAACAAAGATAGTATTGTGACTTCATTATCTCATCATGATAGGATGCAAGATATGATAGAGGATCACATTCAAATGATTCAGTTATAGGGTAGACATAAGGGATTTCAGGAAAAGTCTTCTTGTGTTGACTTACAAGTGATTAGGGAAGGAATGGGAACGATGAAGTTGAGTTATTTACATCTTCTATCAGATTGTGACCATCTTCTTAGCCTTGTTGGAGACTATTCAAATGCCTTGAGGAGGAAGGAGGAGGAAGTTGACAGGCTTTCTCACAAGCTTGAGGACACTCGAGCTTCTTTGGTGAATACTCCATTGGCATTACAAGACTGGGAGAGACATGGGGATAAGCATAGCATGGAATTGAGTTTAGTTTCATCTTGCACTCCTGATACTCAGCTTTCTATGAATGGTAGATCATATGTGATCATTGATAATGTTGTGAGTTCATCTTGCATTCACATCCAGGATATAGGGACAATGTCAGATAGGTATGTGGAATTAGTTGGTATTGGTCATATTACTAAGGTGAGGAGTTTGCTTGAGTTACCAGCTGATTATAGTTTATGGATATGGACTCGAGATTGTTATATTGGCATTTGCGATTCAATTGACTGGAAATCTTTAACACTTTTTGGTAGCAGTGATTATTTGGTTGCTATCATGGATTTGATTAGCAGATTGCACGGTGTTTTCTTTTTTTGTGCCAGGAGCTTATCTGATCTTGGTATTAGTTTTTATACACCGGTGTTGGGCTTTATTCATATATCCAGTCGACCATTTTTTCTGGAATGTGTTGATGATCTTTCATATTTGGCAGTGTGTACAGATGAGTCTCAGGACCATATTGGCATTGATGACATGCAAGAGGATGTAGTGGGCAATTTTGAAGACTTAGTTTCCTTGGTGGTTTCTTTTTGTATAGAGGAGTTGGATAACAGTGCTACAGTTTTTGATACTCTGTATGTTGATATGAGCTTTGGAGTTGATTTGCATGATATGGATGGTAATACTCTAGAGACCAGTAACCTTGACGATACTCCTTTAGATAGTGCATCAAAGGAGGTTTGTAGGATATAGTCTAGCCAGTGCCATCATGTGTATAGTCAGTTGAGAGTTAGTGAGTGAGACATTGCTATTGCTTGCCAACATTTTGATGCTGCTTGTCAATTGTTAGCAGTTTATGGATGGGGTTCTCCTACTAGTGATGAGCAGGGAGGTAGTTATCTTTCCTTGACAGAGTTCCACTCTTTATGGGAGGCTATCCAAATTCTGAGACAGGATTATATGCAGTTGGTAGCCGACAGAGATTATCTTATGGAGTGGGGCAATACAGCATATGATGCATTTTTGGCCAAGGAAGATGAGGTGAGTGAGCTTACTCAGCAGCTCAAAGTGACTTCTAAGATTCTTAAGAGTACACAGTTAGCTTTTGAGGAGTCACAGTTTCATTTGACTAAGGTGACCATGGAGTTGGAGCGACTGCAATCTCTACCATATTTTGTATAGTCACAAGATGTGGTGTATGGTGATCCGAGGATGTCCATGGTCAATATTGTCAAAGATATTGGAGATGGGGATGTATCCATCCTTGATACTAACATTGGCATATCAGGTTCATTCCCACTAGAGTTAGGTTCAATTGAGTTGGGTGTTGTAGCAGAGTGTTGTGGTATGCCTGACATGGTGGTGGCCTCTAGTACTAATGGCACGGAGACTGGAGATGTTGTATCAAATCATGTGTGAAGTGTGTGAGCCGATAGTTAGCATGGTTCCTGCTAGTAATATTACTCCCTTGGCGATGTCTTTGAAGGTATTAGTCAATTCCAACTTGGTTAGTGATCAATTGCAATTAGTTTCATCTGGATTGCAGTCTGAGCCACCGACTCAAATTCACGCATTCTATTGGCATTACACTATGACGTATACTCATCAATTTACCTTTGATGACCATGTTGATGAGATGATGATACATAGATGTACTTGGGTTCCTAGTGCTTGTCATCAGTTATGGGATGGTTTGACGCCTCGAGATGAGAGTTGTGATGGGCATGACATGGCGATAGGTTTTGCAGTTGACAAATTGATAATACATGACTTAGAGCAGGAGTTTGGGAGTGATACTTCAGCAGTTGTTGTTATTGATTCTACTCCTTTGGCTATGACATCTCTTGACTTAGCTAGTGGTCAGTCATAGTGGGTTGTATCACTTGTTCATGGAAAATTTGGTTTGGGATCCATTTCTTGCTATTTATCTTGTAATGTCTTTTCACCATCAGCAGTGCATGGGAGTTATGGTTATGAGATAGTGGTTGGTGATTTGCAGAGTTGTATTGACTGTAGGAGTTGTACAGTGTGTGGATTCTCCATACTTGGTACAGTTTCATTCGAGAGCATTCACCATTGTTGCAGAGTTGGATTGTACATTTTGTATAGGCTAGTGGGATGCGTTGATGATATTTACTATGTTGGTAGTTTGATTTGTCCACTTTAATTGGGTTGTGATGTTCTAAGAGTTTGTGTCTCATGGATTTTTGACTATAGCAGTTGTGATTTTGGTGTTTGGTTGAGCTGTAATTGTCAGTTTGATTATGGATTCCTCTTGGTTATATTGCAGAGGATATTGCAGGAGCCAGTGTTAATTGACAGTAGTACAGTTCATGACTACATTTGGGATCCAAGTGGATTGATTGGTTTATTGTTCAGCCATTTCTTGAGGACAAGCAATATTTGGGAGGGGAGGACTTGTCATGTCCCCTTTTCAAATAGTTAAAAATAATAATTTTTGCTAAGGCAGGAAGGCCCAAAAGGGTGAAGTTTTGGCAAAAGGGGTTAATCTTTGGAAATTGATGGACTAATAAATAAAAATTATTATTAAAATATGTTTTATTAACCCCTCTTGGACATGATTTAGGGTTATGCCCTCTTTTAAGGGGTTTGGAGGCATTTTGGGCTCATTCTAGAACTTGATTTTTGCTCATTTCTTTGTTATTCTTCAGAGGCTGCCAAACTTGTGGAGAAGGAGACCCAAGAATGGGAGTTTTCAGGTTTCTAGGAAGGCTAATGATGAGATTTTGAAGCCATTCCATTCCATGTGCATGCTTCACATATGCTCATGCTCATGATTTTGAAGCTGTGCATGGTTTGTGTTGAACAGTGCAGATTTATGGTTTTTCGGGTGTGTTTTTTGTAAGAGTTTGGTGTTTCCGGTTGAGTATTTCATATCAGTTTGGGTTGCTGCTGTATTTCAGAATTTTAGATGTTAAAATAGAGCTGAATATATGTATTTGGTCATGATTATACTTCTATGATGGATTATCAGTGGTTTTGTGGTATTTTCGGCTATTTTGTGTTGTCTTCAGGAGCTCGATGAGCATTGTTTTTGCCCTCCATTTGGGAGCTGTTGTGTAAATTTTATATAGATCTAGAAATGTCATTTTGTAGGCTATTATGCTATTGAAATTTCTACAAAAAATTTCCACTTTCAGATTTATTAATAATATGTGAAGCTGTGAAGTTTTTGGCACTATTTCCGACATACCCGATTTGGGGTTTATTGAGAAATTGGTAGATCTTTGAAATATTGGTTGTTTGATCTTAAAGATATGATTAGAGGTTTAAAATTTCATATAAAATTAGAAAAGGGACATTTCAAATAACCAGCATAGGCCGATCCTGGCTACGTGGAAAACAACCATTAACTTTATTTAACTTCTGGCTCTCGCTATCATAAAATGGCTCCTTCTCTTGTGACCTCACCCCGGGAGAAGATCCATCACAACCAGAGGCTCCAAAAAGAATGAGACTTGTGGAAACCCCACTCACAACCATAAGAGCTAGGCAAACAAGCTTTGAAATATAGATGTTGAAGAAAACTCTTGAAATCTATTTTCCACAAAAAACACAAACCCTGCACAACAGTATTCATCTAGAATATTGAATCTACAAAAGGACACACTAGATTGAAGAGAAATGGTGCGATCTCCCTATGCATGAATAGCCTAACAGCAGCAAAAAAAGCTCCCAAAACCCTCACACACGGCTGCTTCCAATTTTTATCCTCCCTTCATTGCAGTGATTTCCTCGAACATAACGTTGAGTACAAGTCTTCAATTACAAATTTTATATCCAGTTATTCATAATGACCCCTGTCTAATTAATTGGAAGCTTTGTATAGTGATTAATCATATTTTAAACATCAAACAATATCTTCAAGAGGTGAAAGGATTTTAAAGTAGGATGTTAATTATAAACAAACAAGCTCTATGTACAATGAAAAAGTAATAATTTTTTAACAACTTGGAAGGAAGAAATGCTATTATTGTAGTTGATCCAATTGATATTAGCACGGTTTGAGAATCAACTAATGTCTTTGATATATAAGAAGAAGTAGATTTAGATAATCCATTAGATGGTTGAGACTTAGTATTAAATCCTAATTGTTGAAAGTCAAAACAATGATACTTGAATTTGATATGTTGATAATAGATATGATTACAAGCTTATAATTTAATTTATTTTTTATGATACTATGTGAAATTGTGTTGGTAAACAGATTTGTCACAAAAGAAATTGCCCAACGGAGTGTATGTGGCAAATCATTCACAACAGTTGGATAGGCTCTTGATATCTAGCCTTCCTCTATGTTTAGAGGGGCAGCTCCCTCGTAAGATGAAATTTTAGATTTTTCAATAAAGATAAGAAGAACTTAGAAAATAGGAAGGAAAACCATTGACAGCGAATGCACCACACACCTTCAATTTTTTCATAAAAATGATGTAAACTATTAATGAGAGCTATCAAGGACTATGCTTGAGAACTTTCACCAACACAATGCTAATTCAACCATCCACAAATACTCACATCATACCATGAAAGTAATCATAGATGAATCAACACTTTAACGATCTAGATTCCTTGGAGAGAGAATGCTAAATGTACTTCCTTTTATTTCTTGCACGAAGAAAGAAAGAAATAACTGATTACACAAAAACAACAATTGTACACACTTTCCAAAAATTTCTTTATGATTAGAGCATAAGTGTTCCCCTGTATCCAAGTCCAAAAAGTCCCTTATTACATTGAGATTTAGGAATTTAAAGCTATTCTAGAATAACTAACCTTTCAGGTTCGTAACTACCTCAAAATTTAGAGTTTGAGAACTCAAAACACAAGTTATAACCAACCCGAACCTCTTAAGGAGTCAAAGAACAACATCTTGCATGTACATCCACCAAAACCATTAAGTTTGACTTGGATCAAAAGCATCTTCTTAGTGTTTGGCCCATGTGCATATGAATATATATCATACTATACACTTTAGCTATTGAATCTTTAAGAAATCATAAGCATTCTTCAAACTCTATCTAGTGGCTCACATTATCTGTTGATATTACATGATGTATGTTCTTTGATCAATGATTTCATTCTAAGAAAGGTGGCAGAGGATGTGCTTCTGAATATGAGGCAATATTAGATGACAACTTCTATAGTTATGGATTTTGTCAGTTGATAAGAGGGCAATTGTGTCAAACAAGATTTGTGCTTTGTCATGATTTCCAATCACTGTACTAATCTCCTCCACGTGGGTTATAAGAACAAAAGCTTCCATTCAAATAATTCATACACATTGCCTATCCATGTTTTACATGGTTGTTTGGAATCTAAGATCACCAAATCAAATCTCATAACTATAGATGGGGAAGTTTAGGCACCCAGTCACTAGATTATTGACTCCTCTTGTTGGCCTGACACTTGATGCTTAGCTTGGCTTGAAAAATTGGAGCTTTAGGCCACTGTCAACAATGCTCCAAATACCTCCTATTGAGACTGCTATTCTGAGTATGACACCAAATATACCAAGTCTCTAGTTCAAATACTAGGTAGTGTTGTATTTCTTAGGCTTCTTTATCATGCACCACATCAAACAAGGGTATGCAAAGGTTACAGTCAATGTGATCCCTCCAAGCAAACTAGCTAAGCTATTGAGGAAAAGAAATGCGACCTCGAAAAAGAATCCCATGAATGTAAAAACCACCCAGAATCCACTTCGAATCCATAGAGGACATGATTTTTTGGCCGAACTGATGTAGGAAGCTTCAAAATCATCAAAAATTGGCATAGCATAAATTGGGAAGCTGGTTAGGCAATTTATAACAACTAGAAGGAAAGTTAGGCCCAAATGTCCCCTTGAGATATCCTGATTATGAAATCCATATAAAGCATTCAGAATCCCTCCTAGTGGCATAAGGTTTCCATAGGCCCAATATCCTCCAATTGCAATAGGGAAGAAGCAGAAGGCAATCATTGTATAAGCTACCTTAGCTCCTCTCCACATTGCTACATGGGTTGGATGCTTAAGACTTGATGGCATTGTTGACTCAATCTCAAGAGCAAGATTGTGGCCCCCGAAGGCAAAAGTTATGGCGCCCAATGCATTCAAGATTGTGAAAGCTGAGACAACATCAAATTTAGCCCTGACAGGATCATAAGATACGTTAGGAGGCCTGGGCTGTCTTATCGACAAAGCCCAAATCATTGTGCAGTATGTGACTGAAGTCATTGCTCCAATCAAAGAAAACCATGCGATGGAGTTGAGATTAGGAAGCTGTGCAACAACCACAGCAAGGAAGGTGAACACCAAATAGCACTCAACTGAAGTTAATGGATGGGATTCACAAGTTGGGCCACAAACAATTTGGAAAAAACAATTTCAGTGAGCCCCGTGCGACAATAATCAGTCCCATTGCAGTGCCACGTGATGGATACAGGATTGGAAAAGTAGAGAGCCACCCACCCAATTTCTCACCAAAAGCATCTTTAGCAAGTTCTCCATACTGATTGTAGTGTTTTCCAGGTACAGATTCATGCAATCTTACAAGAAGCCACAGTGTGTATAGTTACCAGATATAAGCAACCAATAGAGATAGAATTCCCCATGTCCTCAATGGATTTCTTCTACGAGCTACTTTCTCCTCCAAAGCTCCTGCTGTGGAATTCTACGATTCATTCCTCACTATGATCTGTAGTAGGGTGCAATACGGCAGTCCCACCTTCTTCCCCGATTTCATCATCCAAATGGCATTCTAAGGCCAATTCTTGCAGCCTTCGCAAGTATGGAGATGCCCATCAATTAAACATCTACGTGTTCATAGGCATTTTATCAAATGGTTATCTTGCAATCTTTGTCTTTGTTCAGGAACTTGCCTCTCCAAGTGTTTGACCAATTATCATTTAAAGATTGGTGTTATTAATGGGGCCACAAATTGAAGATCTTAACTCAACACCCCTCATCTCCACTTAAATCTATTCTCAGTGGATGCATTGTAGCATTTTGATTCATTTCATCTCCTCCATGTAACCATGTTTGCCTTGACGTCTACCACCTGCATTTGTCTAAATATCTCTGATATCTCATTCACCTCCCCTCTCACATTCATGCATTGCCAAAGCAGTGTCTTTGAAAATTGATAATCATCTCTAATCGTATGATTTTGGTTTATTACTTTGGATTTCTCACAAGGTTTATAGCTTCAAAATGCATCTTCGTAACACCGGCAAGAGTATTGTTGATATAATGGCTCCCGTGAGTTTTTGTGAAGCTTTTGCCAAACGTACCTCTTGATTTATGCCTGAGATTGAAAGTTACATTTCTATTCTACTTATCCATAGACATTTTCACAGCGCATTCTTCCTATGTAATGATTTCCAAAACCTCTGTCAGGAAATAGTTTTAGATTGCATCTTTCAACTTTACTTCTAGCCAGCAATTAATTGGAAGTTGGGATTTAAGTTCAGGTTAGGATTAGGTTAAAAAGTTGGAGTACAGGGAGAGAGAGTATGGCTAGTATGTGGAGAGAGAAAAATTGAGCAAGAAAACTCGAATCCAAACCCAAGCCTGTACTTCTCTCTAAAAGTTTTAGTATGTGGAGAGAGAAAAGTATAGGGAGAGAGAAAAGTTGGAAGAGAGAGAGAGAGTGAAAACCCAAACCAAAACCTTAACCCGTACTTCTCTCTAAAGGTTTTAGTACGTGGAGAGAGAAAAGTACAGGGAGAGAGAAAATTTATTTTTTCTTTATGACTAATCCCTCTCTCTCTCTGATTAATTAATTTAATAAAAACTCTCTGTAAAATTTTTGGGTAACAGTTGGCTCTATCTAGGGACAAGGACTGTGCAGGACGCTGAATGAACCCAGAGTTAAGAAATGATGGTGCTTTATCACAAGGGCTATAGAGTCACCCAAAAAGGAGATAATCACAAGAAAAGGGATTGAGCATGCCAAAATTGGGAACACAACCAAATAGAAAAGAAAGGAAGGCAAAACAAAAACTCCTAACTAAGATATGTACAAGGCAAGTCTCCCTACCTCCAGTGACTTAAGGCATAATTATGCAAATCCATTCATTGGTTGAGGAAAATAAATACCATGGTGTGCCAACATGTGACAACTCTCAAGCTTCCATGGGCTCAAATATACGCGTGCTCCTTGAATTCTAACTTTGAGATTCCTAGCATGCCCCACATCTCTGGATAAAGGAACATATCCAAATAACCAAGCTTCATCAAAAATCTCGGGCTTCAAAATAACTTTTCTTCTTGTTGTATGTCACTAATAAATTCATTTTCAAAGAGTTGAAGTATAAGATTCTCAAGTTCCTGAATGCATATTAGATCTTCTCCTCTACTTGGCAGGCCCTCTAGTTGAATTCCTATCGATTGATCATCATAAAGTCTCAAACTCATTTTAGACACTAGATATTCTTTCTTTTCCATGGAGATGATCATAGTTGAATCCTCTATAAAATTATTCTAGCTGGGACGCACATCCATATTATATTGAATCTTCTCATGATCCATTTCTTCTTTCTTATCTTCCAAAAGATCATCTTGAATTTTTAGGCACTTCTGAGTTGCATGAGTACCATCTTCAACATTATGGGCCATACCTTTAATTTCCATCCCATTAATATCAAAATTTTCCATCTGAAGGGTCTGGTGATGGTTAAGATGAGAAGATACCAAACTTAGTATTGGATTTCCTTTATACAATCTGTGATGCGAAACAACCTGCGAAGTTATAGCCATTGAACCTTGTTCTTGAACACCTATTTGGAAATCATCAATAGAAATGCCTTTCTCTGTGAATAAAGGATTTAAGTAAACATTTTCTTCATAGAGGAAATTACGACCCAAGGATTTTGAGCACAAGGTTGGAGCAACTACATCATATGAGTTTTCTTCACTGGATTCCTCCATGAGATCCCATGCTAACTCATTACTTTCTTCATCATAGCTATTCTTCTCATAGAAGTTCTTTGGCATAGGATTTCTTATTTGATGAAAAGACTCAAAAAGAGGATTTCTTTGAAATTTGAATGATCTATAGGAATTTAATTTCACTTCTGCTAGAATAGAGGAAATTGTCTTCATATTCATATAGCTTTCATTTTCAATATGTTCAATGAGATCTATCCCCTCTTGAATCATCATTTCTTCTCCAAGACAACTTTCATGAAATGTGAAAGTTGGCATGCATGATAAAGAATTAAAGTTACATGGTTCATCTTCTTCTCCTAGAAATTGATTTTTAACATTTTCATCAATCGATCATTTAATCACGAGTTCATCAATATCATCAAATGTAAAGGTCTCCATTTCCTCAGGGAAAGCAGATATTTGTAGAAGCTCATGGCTGCTTTTATCTCCATTAATGTTAGTGGTTTCTAATTGTTCCATGACAACTGATGTATTGATGTCGTCAATAGATTTATCATCATGAATGGTCATCGAAGGATGATTTGGAAGATTTTATCCACATAGGAAGTCATCATCTAAAACATCAAGGCACCAAGAGGGAATAGAAGTTGTATGAAATTCACCTTGATCCACATTTTCCTCATCTTCAATCATATGTTGTGTAGTTTCCCGAGATTTTGATTTTTCTTTTTCTTTTGCATTAGGATTGAGATGATTGAATAATTTATCCTGGATTTTGAAATCTTCACAGTCATGTCTTGATACATTTGCAAACCCTTCTTCTCCTATAGACTCTCTTTCTTGACCATCTCCTTTATTACACATAGGATCCCTGTCTTCTTTCAAGCATGAAAATGTAGATGAATCCTTTCTAATATTTGGATCGAAAGATGTTCTACTATCAAGAAAATAATTCTTGCATGGGTCTTCTTTGTCAAGTTCTTGCAACGTTTGAAGTAAAAAAGGATGTACTTCTTTAGGATCCAGGCATGCATTGCCATAGAAGGTTTTTAAAAATTCAATATGATTGGGATCAATGGAAGTATGACTTCGATGAGTAATAGGTGCAAGCATTGGAACACCTTTTTGACCACCACTATCGATCTTTGATTGACATGAATCACTTTTCTTATCAAGTTCTTCCTTATTCTTGCATGTGGAACTTCCTTCTAAAAATGATTTGGGCCTATAAGAGAAAAACTGATTATCTTTACCGTCTTCTTCATCTATCTTTTGCAAAGTTTGAAGCAAAGATGGATGAATCCCTCCTGGATCTAGTTTTTGTCCACCATAGAAACTCTTCAATAAGTTTGCTTTCTTAGGATCAATCTAATTTTGTTGAGATACAGGTTCATGAGAGACATTTTTAGTATTCCTCATTGCTGATTTAGATGAAGCACATTCTTCAGCAAAGACTTCTTTATCTTTATACGCTGATTTTTTTTTCAAAAAAGAATTCTTGATCATGAAAAAGAAAACCATAATCCTTTCCATCCTCTTCTTCAATCTTTTGAAAAACTTGAAGTGAGTGGGGATGAACCATTTTAGGATCCAGCCTCCTACCACCATAGAAATTCTTCAAGAATTCAACTTGCAGAGCCTCATCAAGAATCTGTTTCTTAGGATATGAAAGGTATTCATCATCACTATCACTGTCACTGTCACTTTCAACTTTTCTCTTGTACCAAACCATGATTCTAAATTACCGCCTTCAAATAGAGTCACCGATAATCAATCTTTAAAATAGAGTCGCCAACCTTCATTCCAAGGAAGGTACCTTTCATCAACCATGTTATTGATTATTGTTCACTTGGTTTGGATGTGACCAAGATTTTTCCTGTTTCTTCTTGGGATAACTACCATTCTTTCGATGACCACAACGTTATGACCAATAGGAGCTCTCCTTAAGATTTCTCCAAACTCTTCTTCTTCTTCTTCAAGAACTTGATTTACTTGATGATACTGTTGAGCACTTCATCTACACCTCTAGGCTAGAGTGTTCAAATTAGAGATTATATCTTCCTGGGTGTCTTGGAAGTCGAGGTTCAGTTGGAGAACAGAAAAAATGTTCTCATGTGAAAGGACCATTGTGCTTCATTACAGGTGACTGTCAATCTTTCTTGTTCAGTATCCCCAGTGGAGTCACCAAAATCTATTGGTAAACAGATTTGTCACTAAAGAAATTGCCCAATGGAGTGTATGTGGCAAATCATTCACAACAGTTGGATAGGCTCTTGATATTTGGCCTTCCTCTACGTTTAGAGGGGCAACTCCATCGTAAGATGAAATTTTAGATTTTTCAATAAAGATAAGAAGAACTTAGAAAATAGGAAGGAAAACCATTGACAGTAAATGCACCACATGCCTTCAACGTTTTCATAAAAATGATGTAAACTATTAATGAGAGCTATCAAGGACTATGCTTGAGAACTTTCACCAACACAATGCTAATTCAACCATCCACAAATACTCACATCATACCATGAAAGTAATCATAGATGAATCAACACTTTAACAATCTAGATTCCTTGGAGAGAGAACGCTAAATGTACTTCCTTTTATTTCTTGCACCAAGAAAGAAAGAAATAATTGATTACACAAAAACAACAATTGTACACACTTTCCAAAAATTTCTTTATGATTAGAGCATAAGTGTTCTCCTGTATCCAAGTCCAAAAAGTCCCTTATTACATTGAGATTTAGGAATTTATAGCTATTCTAGAATAACTAACCTTTCGGGTTTGTAACTACCTCAAAAGTTAGAGTTTGAGAACTTAGAACACAAGTTATAACCAACCCCAACTTCTTAAGGAGTCAAAGAACAACATCTTGCATGCACATCCATCAACACCATTAAGTTTGACTTGGATCAAAAGCATCTTCTTAGTGTTTGGCCCATGTGCATATGAATATATATCATACTATACACTTCATTCGTTGAATCTTTAAGAAATCATAAGCATTCTTCAAACTCTGTCTAGTGGCTCACATAATCTGTTGATATTACATGATGTATGCTCTTTGATCAATGATTTCATGCTAAGAAAGGTAGTAGAGGATGTACTTTTGAATATGAGGCAATATTAGATGACAACTTCTATAGTTCTGGATTTTGTCGGTTGATAAGAAGGCAACTGTGTCAAACAAGATTTGTGCTTTGTCATGATTTCCAACCACTGTACTAATCTCCTCCACGTGGGTTATAAGAACAAAAGCTTCCATTCAAATAATTCATACACATTGCCTATCCATGTTTTACATGGTTGTTTGGAATCTAAGATCACCAAATCAAATCTCATAACTGTAGATGGAGAAGTTCAGGCACCCAGTCACTAGATTATTGACTCCTCTTTTTGGCCTGCCGCTTGATGCTTAGCTTGGCTTGAAAAATTGGAGCTTTAGGCCACTATCAACAATGCTCCAAATACCTCCTATTGAGACTGCTATGCCAAGTATGACACCAAATATACCAAGTCTCCAATTCAAATACCAGGTAGTGTTGTATTTCTCAGGCTTCTTTATCATGCACCACATCAAACAAGGGTATGCAAAGGTTACAGTCAATGTGATCCCTCCAAGCAAACTAGCTAAGCTATTGAGGAAAAGAAATGTGACCCCAAAAAAGAATCCCATGAATGTAAAAACCACCCAGAATCCACTTTGAATCCATAGAGGACATGATTTGTTGGCCCAACTGATGTAGGAAGCTTCAAAATCATCAAAAATTGGCATAGCATAATCTGGGAAGCTGGTTAGGCAATTTATAACAACTAGAAGGAATGTTAGGCCCAAAAGTCCCCTTAAGATATCCTGATTATGAAATCCATATAAAGCATTTAGAATCCCTCCTAGTGGCATAAGGTTTCCATAGGCCCAATATCCTCCAATTGCAATAGGGAAGAAGCAGAAGGCAGTCAGTGTATAAGCTACCTTAGCTCCTCTTTGTATCACCTATTTTAGTAGATTAAAATGAACACTAATCTATAAAAGGCATTCTCAATACTAAAAAAAAATAAACACTTAAGATAGGACCAAAGAAGACAAAATTGAGGAAAGTAGACCAAAGATGGTAAACTCCTCAAGTGCTTCTCATGATGATGAAGCTATGTCCCTGATGGATAGTGGATGTATGATCACGATGTGCTCAATCTCCAAATGGATGAGTGATAATCAAATATGAGTGTGGATGAATGATTCAACAATGAAGGTATGGAGGGTTTTCAGCATTATAATAGTATTTTGGTAGTTTTTAGGCTCTCAAAATAGCATTATAAGTTTGCTTCAAAAGTGGATGATTTTAGTGAAGGGAGAGGCTTCTATTTATAGGCCAAGGGGTGGAAGGATGGACACTCATGATGCAAGGATGGCAAGATGGTAAGGGAGGGCTAGGATGCACTCAAAGGGGAGCACATGGATTGTGCTTGTTTAAAGCCAATTAGGAGGTGACACATGTCACAAGGTGATTGGATGTGAGAGGGTAGGATATGGGTTGGTCAAAGGAGTAATGAGGGAGGTTAAGCCATAAATGGGGATGGTTGGGTCAAATAGAGATGGTTGGGTCATAAATAAAGATGGTTGGAAGGAGGATGAGATTGTTGACTTTGGCTTAGAGGTGGTTGGGAGGAGGATGAGATTATTGACTTTGGCTTGGGTTAGCAAGTCTTAACCCTTGCTTAAGTTGTGCACATGATTAGAAGAGGGATTAGGATTAGCTTAGGATTTCGCTAACCTTGTTTAGGGAATGTGACAAGGTTAGAAGGGGGTTTAGGATTAGAATTGACATCTTCTAGAAGAGTCTAGGCTTTTAGGATGAGGATAAATAAGATTTTTTAGAAAATAAATAAAGTTTTATTTATTTCAAGAGTTTAGGTTGAGGAAATATTTATTAAAATATTTTTAATAAATATGAGGATTAATATTTAATCTTAATTAAATATTTTGAGTTGGGATTAGGGGTAGGAAATGATGGGATTAGCCTTTAATCAAAATTAAAGAAGGATTTAGAAGATTTTGGAAGAGGTTCGTGGTCTTAAGGAAATTGGCCAAGTTTTGGACAAAAAATAAATAAATTATTTATTTTGGGATTTTTGGTCAATTTATTAATTAAATAATTAATAAATAAGGAAATAATGTTTAAATAAGATTTAAACATTTTTGGGAGGGATTCCGTAATTAAATATTTTTAATTAAGATAAAGGGATTTAATGGCATAAAAATAAATTAATTAATTAATTAATTAATTAATTAATAAATGATGATGTCATCAGAGATTTTTTTCAGAAAATAAAAATACTTTATTTTCTAAAGGATTTTTAGGTGTCTACACTCTCCACATTGCTACATGGGCTGGATGCTTAAGACTTGATGGCATTGTTGACTGAATCTCAAGAGAAAGATTGTGGTCCCTGAAGGCAAAAGTTATGGCGCCCAATGCATTCAGGATTGTGAAAGCTGAGACAACATCAGATTTAGCCCTGACAGGATCATAAGATATGTTTGGAGGCTTGGGCTGGCTTACCGACAAAGCCCAAATCATTGTGCAGTATGTGATTGAATTTGTTGCTCCAATCAAAGAAAACCATGCGATGGAGTTGAGATTGGGAAGCTGTGCAAAAACCACAGCAAGGAAGGTGACACCAAATAGCACTCAACTAAAGTTAATGGATGGGATTCACAAGTTGGGCCACAAACAATTTGGAAAAAAAAAATTCAACGAGCCCCCTGCGACAATAATTAATCCCATTGCAGTGCCACATGATGGATATAGGATTGGAAAAGTAGAGAGCCACCCACCCAATTTCTCACCAAAAGCATCTTTAGCAAGTTCTCTATACTGATTGTAGTGTTTTCCAAGTACAGATTCATGCAATCTTACAAGAAGCCACAGTGTGTATAGTTGCCAGATATAAGCAACCAATAGAGACAGAATTCCCCATGTCCTCAATGGATTTCTCCTATGAGCTACTTTCTCCTCCAAAGCTCCTGCTGTGGAATTCTACGAGTCATTCCTCACTATGATCTGTAGTAGGGTGCAATACGGCAGTCCCACCTTCTTCCTCAATTTCATCATCCAAATGGCATTCTAAGGCCAATTCTTGTAGCCTTCGCAAGTATGGAGATGCCCATCAATCAAACATCTACGTGTTCATAGGCATTTTATCAAATGGTTATCTTGCAATCTTTGTCTTTGTTCAAGAACTTTCCTCTCCAAGTGTTTGACCAATTAGCATTTAAAGATTGGTGTTATTAATGGCACCACAAATTGAAGATCTTAACTCAACACCCCTCATCTCCACTTAAATCTATTCTCGGTGGATGCATTGTAGCATTTTGATTCATTTCATCTCCTCCATGTAACCGTGTTTGCCTTGACACCTGCCACCTAAATTTTTCTAAATATCTCTGATATCTCATTCACCTCCCCTCTCACATTCATGCATTGCCAAAGCGGTGTCTTTGAAAATTGATAATCATCTCTAATCATATGATTTTGGTTTATTACTTTGGATTTCTCACAAGCTTTATAGCTTCAAAATGCATCTTCATAACACCTACAAGAGTATTGTTGATATAATGACTCTCGTGAGTTTTTGTGAAGCTTTTGCCAAACGTACCTCTTGATTTATGCCTGAGATTGAAAGTTCCATTTCTATTCTACTTATCCATAGACATTTTCACTGCGCATTCTTCCTATGTAATGATTTCCAAAACCTCTGTCAGGAAATAGTTTTAGATTGCATCTTTCAACTTTACTTCCAGCCGGCAATTAATTGGAAGTTGGGATTTAAGTTCGGGTTAGGATTAGGTTAAAAATTTGGAGTATGGGGAGAGAGAGAGTATGGCTAGTACATGGAGAGAGAAAAATTGAGTAAGAAAACTCGAATCCAAACCCAAGCCCATACTTCTCTCTAAAAGTTTTAGTACGTGGAGAGATAAAAGTATGAGGAGAGAGAAAAGTTGGAAGAGAGAGAGTGAAAACCAAAACCAAAACCTTAACCTGTACTTCTCTCTAAAGGTTTTAATATGTGGAGAGAGAAAAGTACGGGGAGAGAGAAACTTAATTTTTTCTTTATGACTAATCCCTCTCTCTCTCCAATTAATTAATTTAATAAAAACTCTCTATAAAATGTATGGGTAACAAATTGTAAGCTTAATTCATTTTTCTAGGCTACATATGTGTAAATATATAATTTTTACATGTTTTTGTACTAACAAACCCAAACCCCATTTCAAAATTTTATCGTACCAACAAATCAATTCTTCAAACCTAAAATCAAATTGGTAACTTAGCGAAAAAGGATTTTGGCGAATTATCTTTGGAAACAAGAGTATTATTTAGTATGCCACAAAAGCACATTCCATGGTTCAAGTTCACTATGTGAAGCCCCTATGTCACATCCTAAATGACCATACATAATTTATTCATATACCTTGATACCTTGAATTCTTTGATATGCCTCATGTGAATGATCAATTAGAACTCTTGAATTTTATTCTCATTGCTTCCCTCATTTGGCCTTAGGTGTTGGAGCTTCCTAAACATAGCCAACTTATATTTTCTAGGTAGAAACTATTCTCTCAACTTGATGACAAATTTATTTTGATATAAATTTTCCTTTTGTTGTTATTGTTTTCCTCTTTAACAATGGGATAGGTTAGCTTAGGAAAAAAAATCCTATGTATGTCCTTAACAAACTTATACTCAAAATGTAATTCAAACTCTACAATCATGTTGATTAAGTTTTCAAGGAAAAGGTTCACCAAATAACTAGAGTTATGTTCAAGCAAGTCCTATCACTCATTTACGGGATGGTTAATAATCTAATTTCAAGAATATCCTCACTATTCTTATATATACACATTTTCGATGCTTCATTGTCACTTAATCTATATATGTGTTCATCGACTATTATTTTTCACTATTTGCAACTTTTATTAATTGTGCATATTACTTCCTCTAGATCTCTAGCTCTAGGTGCCCAATTCCTTAAATTAATAATAGGTGTGTCTTCTCCACACTATATTAATGAGTTTAAAGTTGTCTACACTATCTCTTATTCACCTCGACACAAATTATTGAAGACATAATCCCTTTGTTTAGATCATTTTATCTACTCAAATCCTTAAACCCAAATACTAAATGGTAGTAGCCACATGACAAAAGATTCTAATTATTACAAGTCTAGTTGAACAGCATATAGTCTTATTGTAGCAAGCCCAAATATAAGAAGATAACACTAATACAATAGAGTAAATAAAAAATTCTTTATTAATAAATTTACCACTATTACTATATATGCTATACATAACTTATAAGATCTCAAAATCCGTAACTATGTATATTATTTTCATATTTGACATGCAATGATCATTTTAATGCAAACTCAACTCATAAACAACAATTACTAAGTATTTTCACATGAGTGTGGCATTGATATCCATGTTTACTATTTAAGCCTAATTCATGCACATTCCTCTAATTAATATTCACATATTTCATGCCTATTTTCAACTAGTATACACAAGTCCCTCCTATACCTTTTTGTTCTCTTACCATGTATCATTAAGAATGTTATATGTGATATTATACATATAGAATAAAGTTATATATATGACTTAGTAAAATATTATTTTTTATGAAAAATGTATATCCTCTTTCTATAATATATAGCTTATATATACATGCATATATACTTACATAATCTTAGTAATAACTTTTTTCTCCAAAAATGGAACATAAATTGTCTTATTTATAAATTACTATAATCTACATGTAAGTTTGACAAAAAAATTACAAATCCTCCACTACAATACCCCAAGGACAATCTTAAATTATAAATGGTGGACTATAAAATTTATCGTCATCTCATTCCCATAATTTTTTTCCCATAGATATAAAAAGACATTAATATATCTATAAATTGCTAGCATTTGACAAATGTATGTAGATCTTCTTCAAACAATGACAGATCCTAATTTATCCACTATAATATTTCTAGACAATTACAAATGAATGAATTAAATAAATTAGAACCAAATCCTCCTCCCACTCTACTATCAAGTTATATAAAAGTCTTAAAATTCAATCCTTTTATGTTAGATTTATTTTATGGTTATAACGTAGTGATTGAACAAGATAGAGAAGTAAGGGTAGCAACACAACTCTAAGCATTGTATGCTTGATTTTTGGTTAATGTTGGCAAATCAAAGGTTTTGGTTGCATAGACATGCCCTTCAACTACAAAAGATGGGAAAGTAATTTGAGTTTAGCCAAAACTTATTATGTCCCAACTTTATTACTTAGAGTGGTTTCGGGGGAAGATAGATTGGAGAAAGTATGAGACTATAGATGGTACACAAGTTTTACAAACAAATTTTCAAAATAACCATCAATATCTATTTGTTAATGTGTAATTATTAATATGAGGGTTGGGATTGAGCTAATGGTGGATGGTAACTCATAAGAAAACAAATACTTAAAAAGTTAGTAACTACTTTTATAGGTTCTAATCATGTTAAATTTTACAAATCTAAATATAAAATAATGTAGATAATTATATAATTAAACATAAATTAGATATTCTATTTCAAATTTAAAAAATATTTATTAAAATTTTCAAATTGCAAAAAAAAACATATTTAAATTATTGCATAGCAATTATAGATATTACTATCCATATTTAAAGAAAAAACTAAATAATATATAGTATGTATAAATAAATACTTCCATAAATATATAAACATCTATTAAATATAATTAATAGTGATTGTATTTTAATTATTTGATAACAATTTTATATATTATCTCTTTATCAATATTAAATGAATAACTATCTTAGCTATAATTTAATTTAATAAAAAAATTAATGTAATAATATTAATCTTTTAGCTTAGGTCCCCTCATGGACCTTTGAGAGTTGATTCTTTGTCTAAGAAACATTTGTGATGCAGTCCTCGCTTGAGCCTGGGTGGGTAAAAATCAACTTTCGTGGGGCTTCTAAGGGAAACTTGGGACCCTCAGGAATTGGTGTGGAGACTAGATTGATGATGGGAGTATCTTGGTATTTTGTGCAAAAATGGTGAGAGATGGTACAAATAACCAAGCAAAGTGTCTTGTTGCTATTGAAGTTATGTTGTTGAGGTTAAAGCTTGGTGTTTGAAAATTGCACCTTGAAGGTGATTCTCATATTGTAGTAAATGACATTGTCAAAGGTAATTTAGAGACTTGGTACCTCAACAAATATGTCAAGCAAATCAAAACTCTACTCAACAAAGTGGATCAAAGTAACTCATGTGTTGAGGGAGGCTAACTCACAAGCCAATAAGCTTTTGAATGTTGGGGTGGCAGGCTCATTAGATGAAAACTCTGAAATACTAGAAGATTAAATATGAATATTTCATCATTCAATTTGGACATGTGATAAATTTATGATTGATTGGAAAATAATAGGAATTTGGGCAATGATTTAAATTTGTACAAGCTATTTTCAAGAAAAATCATGGAGTTCTTGAATAACATCTCTTCGCCGAGTTCGATATGCAATCACTCAACAGTCAATTGGGAGGATAAATGAAACACTGATGACATGTGTTTCATTTCCTTGCAATTCAAACTATTATGATCAAGGGTGGCAGTTGTCCTATATCACCATTTCTTCAGGCTTTAGGAATTCTCCATTATTGAAATGGAGGCATTTTGACAAGGTGACAAAGCTCGAAAGGCCAAAGGCAAGTACAGAGTTTGTGTGAGTGGCAAAGCCATGAATAGGTATATTAATGACAATAGAAATGTTGAATGCGTTTAAGCATTTCACATTGTTGGGATAAGAACATGAAGGCAAAAAGGAAAGAAGGTTGGTCATTATAACATTTTTCATCAACTTTTAAATAAGGAACATGCATTTAAAATATTGATTAAAATAATGCTATTAGAAATTTTAATTGTATAATACTAATTATAAAATATTTAAAATAATTTAAAAATAAATAATTTTTTTAAAATATTTATTTTGAAAATAGCAAAAACTAATACAAGAGTCTACAATACAATGGTAATCTATGAGCTCTCCTGTGAGAGTTGGATGGCTTAAACATCACATAGCTTCATTCCAACACTAAAAGTGTTAAATAGTCAAAACTGACTTATTTATTCTAAATTTTCTCCTTAGTGTGTGATATTTAAGAATGGTCTCATGTATGCTAATGTTCTCAATATCAACCATATCATACAAAAGAGATTTTTCATGATTTTTCATGGCTGGTCTGCATCCATTTCATAAACTCCTGATACTTCTCCTCTACTTCCTCCATGAGTTCCTTATATTCTGCTTCAAACTTCCCCATCATTCCACCAAACAGTCTTGGAGTATTAGTTGCTTCAATCAGATGAAACCTTTTTATGATCCAATCAAACCAAGTTTTTTCTATTTATTTTTCAGGAATCTGCCGCATCATCTTTTGCATGAAGTTTTCATGGCGCCTCTTCATCTATTGCGAGAATTCCTTATGCTTTCTATCTGCCTCCTTCATGAGTTCGTTGTATTCTTCTTGAGACTTATCCATTGATATTGCAGAAAACCTTCCCTCCATCTGCTGAAACTAGATTATAATCCACTCAAACCATATGTTTTTGGAAAATTTGATTAATAAAATAGACGTCTAAGAAGAAAAGCTGAAAAACTTCAGAATAGGGTTAACATATAGTAATAGGCTCTGCAAATTATTTTGGCCTACGAGATGTTAAATTCTGCAAGATAATTATCTTAACAATGATGAATCAAAGGAAGTATTACCAACATATTGCTTACCTCAAATTAAGATTGAATGTCAAAGATCATGAGAACAAGACTGAGAATATCTAAAAGTCTTCAGAAATGATTCAGCATGGAAGGTATTTGAGCTTTCTTCCTTGTTGAGATAAAACAGGATGGTGACTTCAGCATTTTTAGGCAACTTTTAAATAAGAAACTTGCATTTATCAGTTTTTTGTTTTTAAATATATATATTAAATGAAGGAAAAATAATGTATAAAAAGAAAAAGAAAAACAGTTTGAGACACACATCCAAGTTATAAATAAATAAAAAACTAGCTTATATACATATTATATATATATATATATATATATATATATATATATATATATATATATATATATATATATATATATATATATATATATATATATATATATATATAATAAGTTGGGAGATATCCTTTGAATATATATAAGCTAGTAGCATTGTCGATGCAATGTGTTTAGCACAACAGATTCATTTGACATTAAAGCAATTTGTATCTTGTATATAGGATAAATCATTTAGAAATATCATGCAATGGAAAAATTTGGAAATATCTTATTTTCCAATAAGATTTTTTAGATATTCTGTAAACTTTTTAAAAATAAGATATTGAAAAATAATAAGAAGTTATATATTTTTTATTTATGTATTTACTAAAAGATTTTTTTTCCTAATATTCGCATTAGAAAAATAGAAAGTTTTTCACTACTTTAGAAACATCTTCAATTTCAATTTAAAAAGTAAGATGTTTCTTTATCTTGTATCTTTCTTTATTAGTTCTAGCAAGTGGCTCTTCAATATTTGTAGTTACACAATTAAATGCAACCAAACATCTTTCTTTATAGTTGTATGGATAGATGGACATACTATAAATTATTACTAATTCTTAAAATATAAATAAGTGTGACCTGTCAACTCATCACTCTACTAGCTCACCATCTTATAAAACATTCAAGTAAATGTCAAATTTTATTAAAACAATCAAATGTTTACATTGATGAATGCTTCCACTATAGAAAGCCTCTCTACTTAATTAAAATGTAACAATTATTAAACTAGCAGTTGCGCATTTTTGAACTTGCAATGAGAAGCCGATAGATGTGATATGTTTTTGTAAGAAAGAGAACAACATTAAAAGGAAATTGTCAACTAAATAAAGAGTCTGACCAAACTGTGGAGTGGAAAAGTCATGACATCTAAACATCCAGGAGCATCACACAACTTCTTATTCTCAATGGTTCTTGCAAAAGAGGTTGAAAGAGAAGTTTCTAATTTTTTCCCAAAGTTAAATTCAGTAGAAGACTAAATATACAAATAAATCACATCAAGTGTCTATAATAATGTAACTCGATTCATGCATGTTAGACAATCACACAAACGTGAAGATAACCAACTCCATGGACATGGTAAATATTGCAGATTTGAGATTCCATCAGTTTTTGAAACCATAATAAAATTGATACAAATATTTATATTTACATCTAACTTAGCAAGGAGTAAATCTAATTCAGTGCTTGAATTTGAAACATAACATATTAAACTTTAGAATGAGTTAAACTTTTTTTTGCAGATATCATATATAATCCAGTAACAAACGGTAAGTTCTGTTAGACCAAAAAAGTACACATACGCCCCTAATGGAAGACTAATGTACAAAAAAATTAGAAGATTTCAAAAAGAATTAGAGAATACTTTCTACAATGATATAATCGCAATTAATTAGAATTCTAAAAATGTATAAATTTAAAAAAATCAATCAATTTTTTAACAAAAACTCAATATTATCAAATCAATTGGCAAACAATAGAATATTCCAGAACTTTCCATTTGTATTTTGAAAGAACAATGTGACAAATTTGTAAATTCCAAATAGAAGCTAGTGTGGATGAAATTCCATAGTTTCATGATTTATCCTATGGTAAATCGAGTGCAATTATTTTGTGTACATGAGAATAAGCTGAATTTAGTTGAGCCAATTTGAGTAACCTGCAACTAAACTAGTAAAATTGTTTATATGTATATTTTCTGAGTAGTAGACAACATGAATTTATGCTTGTAATTCTATTTATAGTAAATTAATAGAGTCAAATAGCTTATATGGCACTCCAAAAGGATTTATCATGTTTCCTGCTCCAAATATGAGAAGGGATAGATGCATGTTCATTCATTATTCCTTGAAAAAATAGTTATATGAAATTATATGATCAATTCAATGCTTTAAAATAATTCATAGAGATAGTGTTGAATTCATATACTTAAGAATTCTTTATCCTCCTACTAGAATTAGTTGAATTCATATACTTAAGAATTCTTTATCCTCCTACTAGAATTATAGCTAGGAACACCAAATCCACTACCATTGTGGCATGATCTAGTGGCATGATCTCTCTTATTATGCCATAAACTAAACCCTCCTTTAGGAAGGTAAACCAATCGAGTACAAAGGAAACAAAATAGGAGTTATGGATTACAAAGTGATATAACTCAATACTTTTTTTTTTGGAATAGTCTTTGCCAAAAACTTTAACTTCATCTAATTTTAGTATTTTTCACATTCATTAATATCTAGAGGCATTGCTTAAGGCTATCCCTCATAGCTTAGAATGTTTTTGATGGAAATTTACACTTCAATACTATCCTCGATAGCATGGACCTGTATCTATATAGGGCTAGAAGTGGACTAATTGAACAAACCTTTGGTTGTTGTAGGCCCTTATGCAATGACATCTATCTCTGCTAGTCCATCTTCTGCAGTAGCAATCAATGCACCTTCTATAGCTCTAACATTGCCAGTTGCAAATAATAAGAGGAAGAATTCAAATCCACTAACTGAAGCATCACTAGCTACAAAGAAATCTCATAGTGTAGCACATCAAATAAACGTGTTTTGTTGGTCTTTTTACACATGTTATGAAAACATTTACTTTTTAAAGGTTTCCATCTGTATTTCTACGACATCCATAACATAGTGCTAATGCTTGAACACTGCAAAGTACATATTCTATTATGGCAATATATGGTTCCTATGTGCATATAAAGACATGTAGATAGCCATTGTTTCATAATGATGTGATTTTATTTTTTGTATAAAACTCTCAAGGACTTCAAATGGGAGTAAAAAGAAATTACCAAGCAACTCAAGTAGGATAGACATCACAAGCAACTCAATCCACAACTTTGTTTTGGAAATGGTCAGATTTCCCGAGGGCCCTCATATCCTAAACCAATAATTTGTCTTTTCTTTTACAATATCTCCTTACATCCGTTTATGATTATGAACTTTTCAAGCTTCACCTCTATTTTTGGTCTATTTACGTGGTTCTGGTCTATTCTGGCATCTATAGGTTTTGCTTGTGTAAAGTGTGGGATTTTATAGTGGTGGATGTTGCTAATTGTCCAAATCTGTTGCAATAGTATACTTATTAAAATTCACATGCATTTCTTCATATATGTGCCTATTTACTCGCAACAATGTGTTGTTTCTAATTGATCTCTCATTTTTTTCTAGCAAATGTAGGCAAAACCTATGAATCACTTAAGTGGCCAAGTCTGCCAAATCTTTGGAGATGATGTTGGGCTAATTGTTGATGGGGATCTATTTGTAGCGAGTGTGCTTTTCCTGTGTGCATGGCTTGCTATTATTAATGGGAAAAAGGATGGGAAAATGTCTTGTCCGCAGTGCAAAAGTAGATATAAAAGATATCCAAGTTTGAACATTTGTTAATTAATTTTTATTTGACTATGGTATTGTAAAAGTCAATAGTAGTGAAATATGACTTAAATGTAGGGAGGATACTAGTTTCTAATTATATGCAATATGTGGAGGAATCCAATTGCAAGATGACTTGAGGAGTCACTTTTTTGTAGATAATTTGTTCTCTCTCTATTTTGGAATGATGACAAGTAAGGATTTTAATTTTTCTACAAATAGGATGCCCCTGGGTGGAAGGTGATGAAGAAGAAGAGCATTCTAGGGACTTGGGGAATGCTTATCATTACATGCCCCCAGGTGGTAGAAATGAAAAATAGAAGATTGTAGAGGCAATGTTGCATTGGCAAATGAGTTATGGTCGAGGGGAGGATGTTGGTGCCCCAAGATCTACGAGGCAGGAGACTTGTCAAACTCATATGACTTTGGTTGCCAATGGTCAAGTGGTGAGTCCTAATGAGTGTTTCAATAGTTTGCACTACCATATGCATTTTAACTTTCATTTTTCCTATAAAAGCTCTTACCATTCATTTGGATTGGAGTTCTATAATCTTCCATACATGGATTGACTCTCTTTTAATCAATTACAGGTGTCTAGAAGATTTCCAACATTATATCTTGACCATGTTGTCAATGCACCTCCTTCAAGTGGTGGTGGCAGAAAGTGGTTCTTGCTCTTGATTATTATTAAATGAAATTATTTAATGCCTTTGACTCTGATAAAGTACTATGAGTAACATATTGTGTTCTTGTTTTGTATTTATTTCTCTAGGAAACTTTTTTGTTTGTTTGATCTTCCCTTTGATTAATTTTTTTGTTGGTTTTTAAATTCGTGTTTTGAGGTGGCTCAAACCCTAAGAAAAATTGGGGAAGAAAGAGGTCAAGAGATTCACATTCTTAAATCTTCAAAGAAATGACAAAAAAAAGAGAGACCTACAAGTAAAGGATCCCCAATCTATACTCTTTCTAAAGCCACTATGGGTTGGGTGATTTTACTGCTGCAATATTACATGCCACAAATATTATAGCATGTTGTTCTGCCTATCTAGATACAAACTCTAAATTTGTTCCTTTAGCCAGTCAAGGAAAAAATTACTAGACATTCAGCAAAGTCATACATGATTTTTTTATTATATGTCTTATCAAAAAGAGCTTCAAACAAGAAGGTCCTCTAATTATCGATGGGCCCCATTATGCATCTCATCTCATTTTACTTATCAAATTAAATAGGTCACAGGGGTTTCGTAAGGTGGATCCTAATCGATGCGATTTTGCAGATGAATCCTTTCTAAGAGGGCAAAAAAAAAATCTCAATGACATATGTCAGAGGAGGCTTAATTATCATGAGGGTATGGAATCAGGCTTTGCGAACAACAATGGACTACAACGGGCTTAACAAGGAGGAGGACACCATTATTGTATAGATTGTTCAGGAAGGAGGAGCAGAAAAGCATTGATAAGGATATGGAGGAGTTGAACTAACACTTGAATTTGATAGAATAGAGGCCTTACCAGATGATTTTGTTTCTATCTACAATGGTGAACAATATGAATATGATTACCCAGATGCTTTAGAACAAGGGGCATCTCAAAGGTAGGAAAAAGAGGAGACGGTTGCCCTACAAAGAGGAAGAGGGTTTCAAGGTTAAATTAGGGTTTGATTCCTTGACTAAATTTATGTTTGAAGCCAAAACAACTAAATAAAACAGCTAACAAATCAAAGCAGAAAAACATAAAAAATATACGATAACATTCATACAAATTTGAGAAAAACTCACCACATTGTAATGAATGCAAACAGGGTTGAAGGCTTCAAACTATATCAATTTAGAATGGGAAAAATGAACAAATTGGAAACCTCAAACAGCTATGTTGATATTTAAACATGGGAAGTTAAAAAAGCTAGACATGGAAAAGGAAATGACAAGAAAACCCTATAGAGGAGGAGGGAAAAATAATAGAAATATTTCCTCTGATTTGGATGAGAATTAGTAATCAAAAATTTTCAGCATTTGGAAAATCTGCCGACAAGGCTGACAATTTGCTGGCGGAAATAAGAAAAAATAGGGAGCAAAGCTCCCACATATAAGCCTATCGGCTTAATGATTTTAAAGATATTTAAATGTTTAGTTATGTTCGATTAACTTTAAAATAAATTTTAAATATTATATCAGAATGTTAAAAAATAAATTATATTACATATATTTTAAGTACTCACAATTTTTTACTTTATCTCTTAACAAAAAGATTAATTTATTTTCCATTAACACACTCAACACTACACTATACTCCACACAGAAGGGAAAAAAGATGTCGATACCTTAGAAAATATGGGAGCAAATCGAGAAGAGATCTATGTCAAAAATTATGAGCACAATTCATAAACACATAATATACTTAAATGTAGGGAAAAAGGAAAAAGTGGCAATCCTAGATAGTAATCAGCACCACCTATCCTTATTCAAATCAAGAAATTGTGAGTGATCTATCATGAATGATCTTATTGGGGTAGATGCAATGAATGGTGTTGTGCACAAGCTTATTGTGTGCTAGGGCCCGCATGCCCTAGCCTTTGTTTCCTACTCCTCATCATGGCTACAGGCTATGTTTTTTTTGCTTGCACAGGTTTTTTTTTTTTTTTTTTGGGTGTTCAGGGGTGCATGGAAGGGATTGAGGATCCAAACTCATTTTGGTGGTGGGAGGACATATTTGCTGCATTTTTTTGTGACTATAAGGTGCTTGGTCGAGGGTTTTTTTTTTGGGATCAGAGACTGTGGGCTCCCTATCCAATCATTCTTTGCTAGTGGGGTTGTTGAGCTTGCCCTATGGTGAATCGGGGTTTGGTTTTATCTTAGATTGCCTCTGAGGATATGGAGATGGCTGATCTGTCTTCTTCAACACATGTCAATGGTGAAGATCAGATGAGTAAACCTACAATGGGAGATGGGGTCTCTTCCTCAAAAGGGATGCCTCAAATTTAAATAGTAAATGGATGTTTAGAAAGATATGAGGACCGACCTATTTTGGTTATTCAACCTGAACAGATTTTAGAAGATGTTGAATACTAGCATAATCATGCCCTTATTTGCAAATTTTTGGGCCTTCATCTCTCTTTACCAGTGTTGGATTCTTGGGCTTGTCAGGTTTGGAACCCCGAAGGTGATATGGAGATTATTTTGGTAGTGAATAATTATTTTTTGGTTATTTTCCCATGCATGTCAGATAAGAATATGGCATTTGAAGGAGGCCCTTACTTCTTTAACCAGGTGGGGCTTTTCATCAAGCCTTGGCACATGGGCTTCAATTCTGTTGAAGAGATCCCCTCGTGGGTACCTCTATGGGTTTGTTTGCCAAGACTTCCCTTTGATACTGGCAAGAATAGAATTACTAGAGCCCAAAGGCTCACCCAGCTATCCAAACCACCCTGCAAGAGTTAACACAACGAAAATACACAAAGAGAATAGCAACCAAAGGAGGAAGAAGAGTGAATTACTTTTATTGATTCATCAAGATATCTTCTTACATGCCCAGCTGTAAGGCCTTCTGGGTTACGGCCAATTACAAATACATTCAACTTGAAAGATTTAACTGCAAATTTGCACTTTCAGTTCTGCTCTCTAATATTCTTCCCAAAAGCTTCTCCAAAACTTCTCTGAAACTTCCTCTATTCAAAACTTACTTAACTCTAAGCCTAAACTATCTATTTATGCTTGCCAAAATGGCTTATAGAACATTCTAGAACATTACATAAGAGGAAGGTCGACCCAACAACAGTCTAGACTCATCCCAAGAAAATATCTTAACATAAATGTTGTGAATGAAATAAATCCCACAAGTCAGCTCACAAAATCACATCCAAATACTGACACTCGGCATACACTGGGTAACTTGGCACATGAAGAAACACTCGACATGCACTAAGTAACTCAACACATGAAGAAACACTTGGCATACACTCGGTAACTTGGCACATGAAGAAACACTCAACATACACTGAGTAACTCAGCACATGAAGAAACACTCGGCATACACTGAGTAACTTGGCACATGAAGGAAAATAGGGTTACTAGGCACATGAAGAAAACAGGGTTACTAGGCACATGAAGAAAACAAGGTTACTAGGCACATGAAGAAAAAAGGGTTACTAGGCACATGAAGAAAATAGGATTGCTAGGCACATGAAGGACTACTAGGCACATGAAGGGATTTCTAGGCACATTGAAGGACTACTAGGCACATGAAGGACTACTAGGCACATGAAGGAACTGCTAGGAGAACAAAATGAGCAAGATAACAAGGCAACCCAGGATGCCCCTGCATCACCCTTGGAGTTTTGGAGGGAAGATATTCTTCACTCAATCTCATTACTTCTTAGAAAGCCTATGGGAGTTGCTACACAAACTCAAGATCATAAGGTAATTTCTTATGTTCATATTTGTGTAGAAGTTGATTTAACTAATCCATTACTAGATTCTATGGAAATATGCATGGGATCCTCTTCTTGGATCCAACAACTAGATTACAAGACCCTCCCTTTTAGATGTAGAATTTGTCATGAATATGGTCATTTACTCTACAAATGCCCTAGATTTAAGCCCGCTCCCTTGGATGTCTCTGAACCTCTTAATGGGGTCAAGGGGAAGGCTCTTGCATCTACTGAACCTATGGATAATGAGGGCTTTAATTAGGTTAAATCCTGTAACAAAGGCAAGGGTAAGAAGAGAACTTGGTTGGATAGACACAATGATGGTACTTTCAACAAATTTGATGTCCTTGAGGACTTGGTATAGGAGGAAGGTATTCTAGTTGAGTTTTCTTCTTGGGACAAGGGTCTACATGAAGTTCAAGAAGAAGAGGCAAAGAAGGAGGATCAGTTACTATCTATAGATGATCTTCAGAGTGTACAGGTTGATATGGATCTACCTTCTCAGGTTTAGGATACCAGGGATCCACAGGGGTCACAGGCTCTGATGAGTTCGATTGTGGTGGTTCTAGATTCCCCTACTCCTAAGGGGACATCAAATTTGGCCAAGGGCAAAAAATCCCATCCTACTTTAAGCTTGCAACAGAAATCCTTTAAAAAGGGGCCTCTTGAGAAATCATCAAGGAGTGGTAGAAAGACTGATCAAGAGAAGGTCAAGATTATGGGGGATAATTTGGTTGAGTCTGGGTCTGTGAAACAGACTGATTCCCATTTCTCCCACCCCCATAAATGATTGTTCTATCATAGAATGTATGGGGGTTGAATAGCATCCCTAGACAAAAGGTTGTTCATAGATTAATTGATTCTCAATTACCTGATGTGGTGTTTATTCAGGAAACTAAGCTTATAGTGGATGGTTTTCCTAGTTGTGCTTTGTGAATCTAGCCCCAGGGCAATTGGCAAGGGGTGAGAGCTCAAAATAGTTTGGGGGGGGGTGCTTGCTTTTGGAACCTAAGAAAAGTTCTCCCCTTATAATGGATTTCTAGTCAATCCTCTATCTCTTTGGTGGCATCTTCTTTGGTGACTAGAGAAAGGTGTCGTCTATCCAATATTTATGCTCCTACTGATATTTCAGGCAAGTCAAACCCTTGGGCTCATATTAGCTACATCCAAGCCTTAGACCCATTTCTCCCATGGATTTTGGCTGGTGATTTTAATTCTGTTACTAGTTTAGATGAAAAACATGGTGGGGTTGCTAGGCTGGACTCCTCTACAAATCTTCTCAGGGATATGATAGATTCCTTGAATCTCATTAATGTAAAGCCAACTAATGATGTCTTTACATGGAATAATAGGAGGTGTGGTATTGAATCTTTAAAAGGCTCAATAGATTTTTGGTTTCCTATTACTATATGAATAGCAGGTTGGTCACTAGTTCAAAAATTCTTGATTTGAGAGGCTCTAATCACTAGCCTATCAAGCTCTCAATTACTGTTTATGGAGTCACCAAAAACCCTTCTTAAATTTCACTTAATGTGGTTAAGAGACCAGTCTTTGCAAGATCTTATGATGGATTGGTGGTATGAGGAGATGCCTGCCTGTGGGACGATAATGTTTACTTTTTGTCAGAGGCTTTGGCGTGTTAAGTACAGACTTAAGAAGTAGAATAAACAATGTTTTGGGAACCTTCACGCTCAAAGGATAGCTTCTCAGGCTAAGTTAGACAACATCACTCTGTTGATTTGGGATCAAGGAAGGACCCTTGATCTAAGTGAAGCTAAGTCCTTGGCTCTTAAAGGATTAAAAGAGTGGGAGCTTCGAGAGGAGATCTTCTAGAAGCAAAAATCTTGTATTGACTAGCTTCAGGAAGGGGATAGGAACACAACATTCTTTAATAATTTAGTCAAGGCTCGGAGACAGGGGAATTCTTTCTCCTCTTTGATCTCGCCTGAAGGGTCTCATCTCTCTTCCAATGTTGATATTTCTAGGACCACAGTCAGCTTTTTTTCGAATCTCTTTTCTAAGGAGGATCTTGATGCTAGGGATGAGGAGAGGGTGATCTTAGAATGCATTCCTCACCTAGTCTCTACATAGATGAATGGGGCTCTCTTACATCCTATTTTGCTACATGAATTGGAGAAAGTGGTGTTTTACATGAAAAAAGGTAAGGCTCCCAGCCCTGATGGGTTCTCAATTGAGTTCTTTTAGGAGTTCTGGGAAATAATAAAGTTTGATCTCCTTGAGCTGGTACAAGAATCTCATAGGAATAAACAAATGCTCAAATCCATGAATTCTACTTTTTTGGCTCTCATACCTAAACAGGAGGGGGCTAATTAGTTGACTTAATTTAGGCCTATTTCACTATGTAATGTTGTTTATAAGATCATCACCAAGCTAATTGTGGAGAGACTTAAGCCTATCCTCAGTACTTTGATCTCTTCGGAGCAGGGCAGTTTTATGGAAGGAAGACAAATTTTGGATGGTTTTGTGGTTGCAATGGAAGAAATTAATTTTATGGCTAATTCTAAGGAGAGGGCTATGTTTATGAATCTTGACATGGCTAAAGCTTATAATCGGGTGAGCTAGGAATTCTTATAAAAAAATTTCTTGGTGTTTGACTTTGCTGAGGAGTGGGTGAATTGGATTCTTAGTTGTGTGATCTCTTCTTCCTTTTAAGTTCTTATAAATTGGGAACCATCAAATTTGTTTAGTGCTTCTCAGGGTCTTTGGCAAGGGGACCCTATATCTCCTTATTTATTCATTATCATGGTAGAGGGTCTTGGAAGATTTATTAAATCTCAAGTGGGGCAGGGTCTTATTCAAGGTTGGAATTGGAACAACTCTCTTCCTTCCTATTCTCATCTTTAGTTTGTGGATAATATTGCATTGATGGGCATGCTAGAGTTAGTGAAGCTTTGAACTTGAGGAGAGCCTTAGAAATCTACTTGAGGGCTTCAGATCAATGTATTAATGATGACAAATCTTCCATTTACCTCTTCAATACCCCTCAGCCTTTTCAAAACAAGATTGTTAGGATCCTTAGATTTCATATTGGATCTTTCCCCCTAATATACCTTGGGGTCCCTTTAGCTTTAGGATCTCAATATAGAGTGTACTAGCAGGGGATCTTGGATAAGTTTCAAAGTAAAGTCAGTCATTGGACTTATAGATGGCTTTCTTCTTCTGGGAGAGTGGTTCTTCTAAACACTATGGTGTAGTCTCTCCCTATTTATAGGTGTTGTGTGTGAGTTCCCCCTTCCACCTTTGTGAGGGATTTTGATGCTTTTTCTCGATAGTTTCTTTTGTCTAGCACCCTCCTCTCATCAAAATGGTGTTTAGTTAAGTGGGAGTATGTCTACAAGCCAAAGCATGTTGGAGGCCTTGGTCTCAATTCTATGGCACTTGTTATTACGGCCTTGGCTACTAAGTTGTATTGGAGGTGGTGCAACAATCAGTAATTAGATTGGGTCAGGATTCTTACTCACAAGTATTTTCCTAATGTTGATAGTTCATATGTGTCACGACTCACTTTTTTGGGGAAAGGTTCTTGTGTTTGGAATACCCTTAAGAAGGGCATTCTACTAATTAAGGAGGGCCTCTTTTGGATTTGTAATAGAGGCTCAGATGCTCTATTTTGGTAGGACTCTTGGGATGGCCACCTGCCCATGATCTCTTGTTTTCCCCAACTTCAGCTTCTCTGCCACACTTTTACTAATGTTGGCTGGTTTAAGGTGGAGCATTTTAAGACTGTCAAGCATTTGGGTTAGGTGGAGGTGAGTTGCTAGAAGGATTCTCAGGAGTAGCCTACTAGTGGCTTTGATGAGGATCATGCTCTTCTTTCGCATGTGTTGGAGAATAGAATTTTTTAGCTCCCTCAATAGGAGGGATGATTTGGCTTGGAGTCCTAGTCCAAAAGGTAATTTTTTTGTGCCTCAAGGCTATGCGATACTTGACAGGAACCTACATGGTCTAGCTGAAGTGCACTGGTGGAAGAAGGTTTGGAAAAAAATTTCTTGGCCCAAATGTAATTTTTCCTTATGGTTGTTGGCTCAGAAAAAATTTCTCACTTGGGAGAATCTTCGCAAAAGAGGCTTTTGGGGACCTTATGTTTCCTTCTTATGCTCGCACAATGAAGACTATATCTCTCACTTGTTTTTTCTTTGCCCTTTCTCAAGGAAAATATGGCATAGATGGTGGGAGGCTTGGATTCATGGTTGTATTCATGCCACTTCTCTCATTGACTTTTGGGAGAGCTTGGGAAAACCTCCAGCGAAGACTTCTTTCTTGCAGATTGCCTAGACGGTTGGGCCAATTTTTATTCTTTGGAACCTTTGGTTGGAGAGGAACTGTAGAATTTTTTGTGACTGTAAGTTAGATAGCCTTCAATTGTGGAGGAAGATTCCTAGTAGGCTTTAGGAGACTATCTTTGCAAAGTGTGATATGTCTGAAAGTATAGACCTTGGGGATCAAACTATTGTGAGGAATTTAAACCTAGATGGAAATAGTTAGGGATGCACTCTTGGAAAAAGGCATTGCCATGGCAAGCAACATGTTTGTAGGACTAGGCGATGGACTCCTCCCCCAACTGGGACCTTGAAGATTAATACAAATGGGTCTTCTTGGGGGAATCCTGGTCATGCTGGTATTGAGGCTATAGGTAGAGGTAATGATGGTGGTGCAATTTTTCTCTTCTCTATTTACAAGGGTCTACACTCTAATAATCTCATGGAAGCCATTGCTGTTAAGATTTTTGTGGAGAGAGTATGTTCTTTAGGCTGGAAAAATATCATATGTGAGTCTGTCTCTCAGATTGTTGTTGATATGTTGAATAACTAGAGTTTGGAGAACATTAATTGGAAATTAGCCTCTTTGGCCAAACAAATTCTAGGTCTATGTAGTTCCTTGGATTCTATTTCCTTTCATCATATCCCTTGCAAATGGAATAGAGTAGCAGATTGTTTGGCAAAGTGGACTTCAGAGAATGTGGATAGTTGGGATATGAGCGGAAGGGATGAGTTACCTTCTGAATATCGTGGGATTTTTTATTAGTTGTTATTGGAAGATAGGAGTATGTAGTGTTGTTGTGGACCTTTGGCCTTTGCTCTATAATTGGGTTTTGATTGAATAAATTTTTACCCCTTTTTCAAAAAAAAAAAATCAAGAAATTGCAAATTAGGAAATCAAAATAATTTAGCCTAAGGAAAATTAAAATTTAAGCATTAGTACATATGAATACTCGATCAAAAGATCAACACATAGGTTGTGTTTACCCATCACCTTCCATATAAAGTCTAGTTTAGGGTAACTATGAATTTTAATTATTATTATCCCTATATAGCATAATACTTCTTTAACTCATCTGGAAAACATAGAGAGATGACCAAGTAAAGCATAGTCAGATAATGCAAACTAAGTAAGATCTTAGTGTAAAAAATTAATAATCAAGACACTACATTAATGTAAGAATCACACACTCTGAAAATATGTATTTTAATGTATAAATTAAAAGATCAAACTAAAAAATATAACCGAATAGAATGTCTACAACTTTCAAATCATTAAGATCCCCAAGACTTAAAACAAGGCTAATGAATTTGCAATCTAACAACAATTAACTCAAGTTGTTAAAATCAGTATTTCTCAAATGGTCAGAATCATATATGATTAGAGGAATTTTTTGTTCATTTATTTTCTCCCTTAATATGAAAGATACTAACAAAGATCTTGGCCAAGAAAGTCTTTCCATTTGCAGATTTCTAACTCTACAAGATGAGGAAGGACTAGAAGCATAATTCACACATAGACAATGCTACATACCATATTCATATCAAATAAAGGGAAAAGAAGCTCAAGTTTAACAAATTATAACAATCAAAGGATGTAAAATATACAAATAAGAATAGAAGCATCCTAATATAAAGGAAAATCTTTGTAAAGATGTCATATTTGAGTATTTGTAAGAATGGACAACCTCTCAAGTAGATAAAGTAACTAGGGTATGCCCCTCTTATTCTTTGTATAGTATATGAACCTGATTCTTGGGCAAGATTGGAAGTTTTCTTTATTTGTTCTTTCCTACCAGTGTCTATTTGAATTGAGACTTTGTAATTTTACTTAATATTATATTATTATAATCTACAAGGCTTCTACCGTTAACCATTTTTTTAATTAAAAAATACTATACTACACTCTATCCTAATTAACATCTCCCCTAATAATATAATATTTATTATAATATCCTTCAAATGCATGTTTTATACCAACAATAACTACACTTTGTTCTAATATTTTTATATAGTCTTTTTTAATAATATTCCAGGTACTTTCTATTATAATTGTTGTACTTTTGTATTCTATATTTTTTAATCTAATAAAAAAGAATACAGACTAAATGAGTGAACTATATTTTAATTTTAATTTATTTATATATTTATATTTTTATTAATAATTACAATATTATTTGTAAGTATTTTTAAATAAATTGTCACTTTTAGGAACACTTTTTTTTCATTTTAACCTAAAATTGTGTACAACTGCATTTTATAAATATCATTAATTTTTTTTTATAATGATTTGCAACAACTAGAATAAGTGTATTTTCAAAGCAAAAAGTCACCTTAATCTAAGTGCTCATGTAAACTTTTTATTATTATTTAAATAGAAATTTGTTTAATTTTCTATTTCAATATTAGTAGATTAAAATAAATGTAAACTAAAAAAACTAAGATAAGTGTATATTTAGAAAGTTAAAGAGAGCTTGAGTTAGATCAGGTTGAATCAAAAGGTAGATTTTTTAATTTGAGGTTAAACTTACAAGAAAAAGATAGTGATGGATATGTTTTATGAATTTGAGATTATGCAAAAAGAAATTGATTTCTTCTTGAGTATGTAATACTGATTCATAGGCACGACTCTAGGATTTGAGCCTTCAAATTTTCAACACATATATAATATGTATGTCTTGTTGAGTACCGATAATTTTAAAACTTAGGTGGTGCTAAGAAGCACTATTAGGGTTTGGTATGGCAGTAGATTATCTTTCATTAAAATAAAACAAGGAGCTTCTTAAGTTAGCCAATTAGTCACCAACTTACAAATTTATGTAGAATTGGTATTTGAGACCAAATAAATAATCAAAATATTTGTAATGACATTAAAACAAAACTAAAAAATAGAGAGATAAATAAGATGAAAGTAAAAATGAGAAGCTTTAAAGAGGCCTTATTTGAGCTCTACAAATTTTGTGAGAAAACACTCAACTAAGAACTCTGAATGGGTACTATAAGAAATATTCAATTTGTAGAGTTCTTTAAGAGCTCACGAAAAATCTCCCAAGAATAATTGCAAATCTCCAAACTATTTCCTAACCCTCTATACATAAGACTAATTAACATGTAAACAAAATTGTTGCTATAGCTCCCAAAACTTGAATTATTAGACTTGATTCACTCTAAAAATACTCAATTCAAACACAACCAATATATCTATTGAAACCCAAGCCTTCTTAAAACTATAATTTGTATTAGAATAAAAAAGAAAATAAAGAGTTTAAAACTTAAATGTCAAAGAATGTATTTTTCTTTCCCATACAATAAAATTACTTTCACTATGGAGAATTTGACTATCCCCATGATGAACTCACATGAACATTTCTTGTTCATACTCCTCATATCATGAATGTATTTTCTTTCCCATACAATAAAATTGCTTTCACTATGGAGAATTTGACTATCCCCGTGATGAACTCACATGAACATTTCTTGTACATACTCCTCATATCATGCCACATAAAACTATAATTTTTATTAGAACAGAAAAGAAACTAAAAGCCATTAAAATTAAATGTCAAAGAATGTATTTTCTTTCCCATATAATAAAATTGCTTTCACTATGGAAAATTTGACTATCCCTATGATGAACTCAAATGAACATTTCTTTACACACTCCTCATCTCATGCCACAAGTTTAATGAACAAATATTCATCTTATTTTCCTTCATAAATACAACACAAACTATCCACAATCGACCAGGAACATGTTTTCTATAATAAAAAATTAGTCATTACTAATAATGATGTTAAGAAGTACTAAAATGATTCATTTTTTTGATGAATAGTTCCTTCTTTATTAATAAAATATTAAAGTTATATATTTAGAAAAAGGTGGTTGGGGGATACAAGATCACCATGTGAGAGTTCAAGTGGCAAAGCAAAAAACTCCTCCTAGACCTGGAAATTCTACCACCCAGGGCAAAGGGTGAGAATGATCCATTTTTTAATTAATGGTCCTTGATCCTTCTTTGTATTGTCAAAACCCTCAGAATCAATTCAATAATTTTCTTGTAATTGTTTATGCACACCAAGAAATGGACACAACTAAGTTGCATTTAAGTAGTTGACTAAGTTTTTTTAATGAATTAATGAATGCTTGAGAATGACTTAGTAAGAGATAAAGAGGATGAATCATGAGAACTAACGAAAATACAATGTGAGGTTACATTCTTTTGATGATTCCAAGTACTTTAATGAATTACAAACTATGGTAATAAATTCTCTTACCTATCTTAATATGTTATCCTTTTATGGAAATCCTTTGAACAAGTTGATAGGTATTAGTAAAGTTAAGATTAACCAAACGAGGAAAAAAATAGAATAAAATGATTAAGGCCATGTTAGCATCTATGATTACTAATCAATTTTACAATGAGAATGTTAGTATGAGTGGTATATGGGAAAATAATGTAGTTATATTTGGAGAAGAAAGGTATTTTTTAAATTAATTGTAGTGTACATACATTACTTTTCTAAATTTTAAAATATAGAAATTATGAAATCAATCTTCTTCATATATTGGACGTGGTATTTTTGCATAAGAGAAAGATAAAACACATTTATATGTATACACTCTAAAAAAAAGGTACAGCTACAAAATGAAAATATGTTTAAATGTATATCTTGATGTTCCTATGCTAGTGCAAAAGTACTAATAAATTAGATGTTTTTTGAAATTTAAGATATTTTAAAGAAATTGATTTCTTCCGGATTACAACCTAGATTATAAAGTGTGACCCTCAAATTTAAGCCATCCAAATCTCAATATCTATAGAATTTATTTTCCTTATTATGTCATTGTAATATTAGAAATATGGTGGTCTGAAGAAGCATTGTTTGGGTTTGATATGGTGGTAGAAAGTTATTCTATAAACTATTGATTCAAGAGCATCATGGGTTGCACTGTTGTCCTACATGTTTTTAGTTTTCCTAGTTTCTGTCGAGTTGCAATGTCTTGCATTACCAAGTTCTTAGTGGGTGCCAAGCATTTAGTGAATGTGAAGCTTCTTGGTTGATATCAAGTTCTTAGTTGCTGCTAGGTGTTCTTTCATTGCTGAGTCATCCTTTGGATGTCGAGTTCATGTGCTTGTCAAGTTTGTTTGGATGTTGAGCTCATGTGGATGTCAAGTTCATTTAGATGTTGAGTGTCAGTATTTCATGGAGCCTTCATTTTCCAAGTTGTTTGTATTCAATTTCTTGTTGAGGCCGACCTTTGCATTTAATTAATTGTTAGATATCAATTGTGAGCCAACTTGTGGCTTATCCTAGCATTTAATTTGAGAGTTTAATTTGTTTTATTTGCAACAACTCAACTTGTGGTCATGCATGTATTTAAAAGGTCTTGGTTTGAGTCTTAGAGATAGATCTTAGAATTGAGAGAGTAGGAGTAGAATACAAAGTTCGATCATCAAAGATTGTAATTGAATTGATACATGGTCATAACCTCGAAAGGCCTTATACCCAGGCATATAATAGATATTTGGATGAATATATGAATGAAGGCACATTCTTCCTCTATATCCTTTGTTGTTTGTTTTTTTGTTATTTTTGCTATGTTGACTCTATGCAGGTGGTTTGAAAAGCTGGGTGTGCCTTTGGCCCTAGGTCTTCTTGCCCTCCCTGTGTCTAGTGGTATTAGAGAAGAGGTTCATCTTTGTGGAGAGTGGATTGTGTAGAAGCCTAAGTGAATTTGGTTATGGGGTAGCAGATCTGAGGATTTGAACTACAACTTGTAGAGGGTTACAATCTTGTAGGTACCTAATTTGTAAAGATGGTTCGAGGTAGAGGAAATGTTGATAATACAATATTGGATAAATTGAGACAAATTATAGCCAAATTAGATGTTGTAGAGATCACCCAGAGTAGAGGAGCACATCTTCATGATGTAAATGATGATGAAGCAGTAGCATCAAACCCAAATCCAGAACCTGAAGAAGATCAAGATGAAGCAATGTTGTTTAGAGTGTTGTCTAAAGCAAATTCAAAGCCTCATGTCAAAGTTGTTCCTTATGATGGAAAATTGGACACCAATGTTGTGTTAGATTAGATCTCTAAAATGGAGAAGTTCTTTGAGTATGAAAACACCCCTGATAATAGAATGGTGAAAATTGTAGTTACTGGGTTGAAAGGACATGCCTCACTATCATGGGAGCATCTACAAACTAATAGACAAAGGAGAGAAAAGGAGATCAAAACTTGGGTGAAGATGGTAAACAAGGTAAAGAACAAATTCCTTCCTGTTGATTACCAAGTTAGCTTGTTGAGAAAATATGAAATTTGAGACAAAGGGACATGAGTGTGAAGGAGTGTACTAAGGAATTCTATAGATTGGACATCAGATCTAGATATGTGGATGATGATGTTGAGAAAATTGCAACGTATATAAATGGATTGAGGTCTGGAATTCAAGATGAGATAAGTTTTGTAAAATTAGAAAGTGTGGAAGAAGCATATCAATATGCCTTGAAAGTTAAGGAGATCATGATAACGAAGTATGAACAAAGACAAAGAGGTAGAGGTGGTAGATTCCAGAGAGGTAGAGGTAGATCTTATGGAGAAGGTGGTAGATCTAATAGTTTTATGTGAGATAAAGGGAAATCCAAATAGAAGAATGATGAGAAAGGAAAAATCAAGTGGAAAGGTAGTGATTCTTATCAAGGAGGAACTAGTTCTTACTGAGGAAGAGGTAATTCTTATTCTAGAGGTGGTTTTCATGGTAATTGTTTTAGATGTGACAAAGAAGGGCATAGATTCTTTGAGTATAAACCTTATGAAATTAGGAAAGGTAATAAAAATTCTATGATTCAAGGAGACACTGAGGGTTCATCAAGTGGACCTGAGGCTGGTGAAAATCTGATGGTAAGAAAAGTCTTATGTAATAAGGGAAGTGATGAGAAACCTATCCTAAAGAGAAGCCTTTTCAAAAGTAGATGTAAGATGGTTGGAAAATGTTGCAAGGTGATCATTGATAATGTAAGTTCTACAAATTTGGAATTAGAAGATTTGGTTAAAAAGTTGCAGTTACATAGGCTAAAGCATCCTAAACCCTATCATATTTCATGGATCAAAGATGAGCATAAGATATTGGTAAGTGAGCAATGCCTTGTGATGTTCAAGATTGGACATTATTTTGATGAAGTTTTGTTTGATATTATGGCTATGGATTGTTGTCATATTTTTTTGGGTAGACCTTGGCAATATGATAGATATGTTATACATGATGGAAGATTGAATCAATATACTCTTTAGGTGAATGGGAAGAAGCAAATATTATTGCCTTTGATTGAAAGTCCATATGAGGTGAAGTGTACTACTATAAGAAATTTTATGGTTAATGGGAAACAATTTGAAAAGGAAATGAAAAAAAATCAAGTTTGTTTTGCTATAATTCTAAGGAGACCGAGTTATGTCAATAGCAACTGAGTGCTAGAAAATAGTGTTAACTGAGTGTCAATTAGTGGTGACTGGGTGATTGCTGATAATATTGATCGAGTACTAGTAGAAATCAAAAAATTGTTGAATGAGTATAAAGATATTGTTGCATAGGGTATACCTGATGGTTGACCACTAGTATGAAGTATAAGTCATTGTATGGATATGATTCTTGGAGCTAGCTTTCTGAATAAAGTACCATATAGATTGACACCTACAAAGAATGAAGAACTTAACAAACAAGTGCATGAGTTATTAGAGAAAGGTTTGATCAGAGAAAGTTTGAGTCCATGTTTTGTACCTGTCATATTAGCACCTAAGAAGAATGGAGAATAGAGAATGTGTATTGATTCCAGAGCTATTAACAAGATCACAGTGAAATATAGGTTTCCTATGCTAAGGGTGAATGACATAATGGATTGTTTGAGTGGAGCAAAGTATTTTACCAAGATTGATTTAAAGAGTGGTTATCATCAGATTAGAATTAAAGAAGGTGATGACTGAAAGACTGGCTTTTAAGACAAAAGATGGTTTGTATGAATGGTTGGTTATGTCTTTTGGTTTGACTAATGCACCTAGTACTTTCATGAGGTTCATGAATGAAGTTCTAAAAAGATTTTTGGGTAAGTTTGTAATTGTTTATTTATATGACATTTTGATATTCAGTAAGACTAAGGAAGAACACATTGAACATGTTAGACAAATATTACAGAGATTGAAAGAGTAAAAGTTGATGATTAATCTACAAAAGTGTTATTTTATGCAAGAGGAGATTGTGTATTTGGGATTTGTTATTTTAGCTAATGGGTTGGAGATGGATCTTGAGAAGGTAAAAGCAATTTTGGAATGGCATACACCTGAGAATATGGGTGAGGTTAGATCATTTCATGGTTTGGCTAGTTTTTATAGAAAGTTTATAAGGAATTCTAGTTCTATTTGTAATGCTATGACTAAGAAAATGAGAGGAGATAAAAAGGAATTTAAGTGGATACATGGAGCTGATAACAATTTTGAGACTTTGAAAAAAAAGATTGTTGAGTTACCCGTATTGGCTTTACCTAATTTCAATAAGGCATTTCAAGTTGAACATGATGCAAGTGGTAGTGCAATAGGAGCTATATTGAGTCAAGAAGGTAAACATGTTGCTTTTTTTAGCGAGAAATTGAGTGATGCTAAAAAGAAATATTATGTATATGATCAAGAGTTTTATGCTATTGTTCAAGATTTGAAGAAATGAAGACATTATTTGATTCCTAAGAGTTTTTTTTATATACTAATCATAAAGATTTATAGTACTTGGGAAGTCAATATAAATTGAATTAGAGACATATGAAATGGGTTGAATATTTGTAGAGTTATACATTTGTGATTAAGCATAAAAGTGGAGTTACTAACTAAGTTGCTAATGCATTGAGTAGAAGATGTTATTTGTTGACTAAGATGAAGGTTGAAGTTCTTGGTTTTGATGAGATGAAGGAGTTGTATGATATTGGTCCTGACTTTTCTAAGGCATGGAGAGAGTGTAGTGCACCAAATCTAACAAATCACATAAGTATGATAAATATTTAATTCAAGAAGGTATGTTGTTCAAAGGTATTCAGTTGTGTATTCCTATAAGTTCAATGAGAGTAAATTTGATTAAGGAAAAGCATAGTGGTGGATTGGCTGGACATTTTAGAATTGATAAGACATTAAGTTTACTAAAAGAGAAGTATTATTGGCCATAGATGTATAAAGATATTTATAAATTTATAAGGAGTTGTGGATTTTTTCAGGTTGCAAAAGGAGTAAGTTAGAATATTGGTTTGTATACACCTATTACTATTCCTGCGAAACCTTGGAGTGACATTAATATGGATTTTGTTCTTGGATTTCCTAAAACAATGAAGGGATATGATTCTATATTTGTTGTTATTGATAGATTTTCTAAGATTGCTCATTTTATACCTTGTACAAAGACATCAGATGCTAAGCATGTTGTTGAACTTTTCTTCAAAGAGATTGTGAGATTGCATGGATTACAAAGAAGTATTATTTCTGAGAGAGACAGTAAGTTTGTTGGTTATTTTTGGAAGACTTTGTAGAAGAAAATGGGTGCTGAGTTAAAATTTAGTTCTACATTCCATCCATAGACAAATGGATAGAAAGAGGTTGCGAATAGAAGCTTGGGTAACTTATTTAGATGTTTAGTTGGAGATAAGCCAAGTAATTGGGAAGTAGTGTTGGCACAAGCTAAGTTTGCATATAATAATTTTATGAATAGGAGTACAGGAAAGACACATTTTGAGATTGTTACAGGAATACATCCTAGAGGATTATTAGATTTGAGGAATGTTTCTAGAGAAGAGAAGTGTTACAGGGGAAGAATTTGTCGATTTTATGGAGTCTTTGCATAAGGAAGTGAAGTTGAGGTTGGAACAAAGTAATCAGAAGTATAAGGAGAATGTTGATAAGTCTAGAAGACATCATGTTTTTGGAGTTGGTGATGAGGTAATGGTTTATTTGAAGAAAGGAAGATTTCATGTTGGAACATACAGTTAGCTAAAAATGAAAAAGTTTGGACTTTGTAAGATTTTGAGGAAGTTTGACAGTGGTAATGCTTATGATGTGGAGTTACATGATGACATGGATATATCTCGTATTTTCAATGTTGTGGATTTATACAAATATCATGAGTTAGAAGATGAAGTGGATGTATCAGATGATTATGCCAAGAAGAAGATTGAAGAAGTTGAATAGAAGAGAGTAGAGAGTTTGTAAGAGCACGAGAGGAAAAACTACTATGAATATTCGGTAAAATAGAAAAATAGACCTAGTGAAGATGCTACATGGATTTCTCAATATGAGTTGGATTCAGCTCAAGTTGTGACACTTGCATGATTCAGGAGAATCATTTCTTTCTACACTAGTTGTCTGATGCAGGAGCATCCTGGGTTGCACTGTTGTCCTGCATGTTTTCAATTTTCCTAGTTTCTACCGAGTTGCGATCTCTTGCATTACTAAGTTCTTAATGGGTGTCGAGTGTTTAGTGGATGTCGAGCTTCTTGGTTGATGTTGAGTTCTTAGTTGCTGCTGAGTGTTCTTTGGTTGCTGAGTCATCGTCTGGATGCCAAGTTCATGTGGATGTCGAGTTCATTTAGATGTCAAGTGTCAATATTTTGTGGAGCTTTCATTTGCCAAGTTGTCTATGTTTGGTTTCCTATTGAGGTCGACCTTTGCATTTAATTTAGTGTTAGATATTTATTGTAATCTGACTTGTGGCTTGTCCTAGCATTTAATTTGAGAGTTTAATTTGTTGTATTTGCAACAGGCTGACTTGTGATCATGCATGTATTTAAAAGGTCTGGGTTTGAGTCTTAGAAAGAGATCTTAGAACTGAGATAGAAGGAGTAGAATGAGAAGTTGGATCATCAAATATTGTAATTGATACATGGCCATAACCCAAAAAGGCCTTACAACTGGACATGTAATAGATATTTGGATGAATATATGAATGAAGGCATTTTCTTCCTCTATCTCTTGTGTTGTTTGTTTTGTTGTTATTTTTGTTGTGTTGACTTTATGCAGGTGGTTTAAATAGTTCTTCTTGCCCTCCCTGCATCAACTATCAACATGCTCCTTAAGTTATTCAATTAATTACCAACTTAGGAAATTTGGAAACTCGATAACAATCAAAATAATTATAATAACATTACAACAAACTATATATAGAATTCAATGTCATGAAAGGGAAAAAGAAACACCCTAAAGAAGCCTTATATAGATTTAAAAATATACAAATTAATAGAAAAAGGACTTGCTAAATACTCAAAATGAATATCATAAGTTATCTTCAATTTATAGAATTCCTTAAGAGATTACAAACAATTTCTAAGATTAAGAATAATGAACATATGAGAAAAACTATCACAATAGCTCCCAAAAGTTATGTTATCAAACTTGTTTTACATTGAATATACATAATTATTTCATATATATTGATACTTAACCTTCTCAAAGCTAGAATGGTTGTTAAGGAAGAGGAATAAAAATAAATTGAAACTAGAATCAAGTTATATACTTTCTTTATTATATAACAAATTTTATTTTTCTAAATATGTTCACTATGAAAATTTTGACATCCTCATGATGAATTCATATTTGTTTCTTGTGCATACTAGTTATTTTGTTAAGGTGTAAGATTGTCTAGAATGTGTGGAATGTTGTAGACAGAGAGATTTTTATAGAAGATAAAAGCAGTTAGAAGTTGTCTAAAAGTTATCCAAGAACAAGAATATTATAGCTCTAGAAGTTTTTAGAATTTTAAAAATTTCTATGCTTAGCTATGAATATAATGCTTCTCATTGTGATTAAATGCAATGGAAAGTGATTGCATGCTATTAGATTGAATATAATATTAGTTAGAGCTCTCCATTAATTTGTTTGATCTAGTAGTCTATTTAACCTAGTTCACTATTGTTATTATAGTTTGTAATTATATTTCAGACATGTTTTAACATGGTAGTAAAGCTAGAGTTGGTTTAGAGGTTTTAGCAAGGTTGGAGTATTGTTGGATTGATATTTGTTTAAAGGCTAATTTTTTTGCTAACATGGGGTTGCTAAATGATTTTTTGTCTATCTTCGATGGAAGTGATTTTAAAAATTGAAAAATTGAAATAAAATAAAATGATTAAGGGAAAATTGTTTGTCGAGGACGATGAACATAGAAATTGGATCAACTTAGTTTCCAAGAATAACAGCCTAGAGAAAGCTAGAGGTACCATTGATAAATCCTTGAGTACAAGATTCTTAAGAGAAGATTAGTTGATAGTAATGATGCAACAAAATTATGAGAAATTTTTTTTAAAATATTATAAACATGAAGATATTTATAGTATTTTTGTATAAGAGAAATTTGATGTTCTTGAATTCTGCTAATTTTGGAAAAATAAAATTGATTACTTCAATGAAATCACATTTTTAAATGTATAGCTAAAGAAAATAGGCATTGAATATTTAAAAGATGATCTTTTTGTTGATTTCAATTGTTGAAAGTTAGCATCCCCAAACACACAAGCTTTTGTTCAATAGAACCCCATTGTCTTTCAACAAACTCTTGATCAATTTTGTAAGTTAATTTTAGATGAAGAATTTCAACTTGTTAAAGAAGGTTATATTAAGAAGTATCATGCATATGTAACTAAGGGAAAATAATTTTATAGAAATGTGGATCTTGAAGAATTAGGAAGGCACTAATTAAATTTCTAAATAATGATGGTTCATTTTTTCTAGAAATCATGATGTAGAAAAGACAATATGTATAGACACCATTATTGTTAGCACAAATTAGTTACCAAACTTGCTTTTTTGTTCACAGATTTATGGACTTGTTTTATCCATTTTTTATGGATAATTGTTGTTAGGTTGATTAAAACTTCTTTGATTAGTGTTTAAGATAACTAAGAAAAATCTTTGATTTTTTCCATTATATTTTTGTAAACATTGAGGAAGTTTGTATATTGTAACTATATTCATATGTAAATTAATAAGAAAGAGTTTATTGTTCTTGATCTTGTTCTAAATTTTTCCTTTATTTGTCTGCAAGTTTTTTTTTTTCTGACTATACCTAATGTTTGCAGGTTAGCTAAAATTTTATATGTTGATAGACAACATTTTACATGGTAACAAAGCTTTAGACCTACTACTTCATGTTCATGTTTAGAAGTTCTTTTGAAGGTTTGAAGTTTTTCTTTAATAATCTAGGGAATACCTCTATTATTCAGTGCATTTTGAGTTAAAATATACCTCACAATTGTGTCTTGGAAGTTGTTTCTAGGAATATTTATGATATAATGTTTGAACTATTTTGGTCACCAAAATGTCTAGATATTTTTTTCCCTCCTAATCTACAGTTGTAAGGACATGATTTTTGAGCCAAAACATCTATCAATCGTACATATGAAAGACAATAATTTGTATATAGATGCCCCAAACAATAAATAGATGGATAAATCTATATTAGGTGACCTCATGACACTACTCAACCGTGAAATAACAAATTTTTAGTTGAAAATATAGGTGTTGGTTGTCTATAAAACTAATCAATTGTGAAACCAAGAAAGTATCAACATTAATAGTAGAAACTCCTCTATAATATTGAAAAGAGAGGCATGAAAGGTCCACTAACATGATATTACTAAAGAGGAAATGGTAATGTCACTAAAGAGGAAATGGTGGCAAGACACATGCAAAAAGAGCATGATCTTGGCATGTATGTGATAGACCAACAAAATTTGAATCAACCTTTATTGCCATTGTAATTTGATGCAAGCCTCTACTTCAAAGTTGAAGAAGAGTTTTTAGAATCCATTTGAAATAGTAATATAACAAATAATTATTATGCAAGAGAATCCTAGGGGTAAGGGGAATATCTCATCACCCAAAAATATTTCTAATTTGTCTTTCAATAAGAGTTATCTTAGTGCAAAGTTACTATTTCTAGAGGCTTACTATTTTTAGTAAGTCATTCATTTGAGCTCTAAATGCTCTGATTTCATCCCTAGATGTTCATTTTAGATGTATCATCCCACTATTAAATTTTCATTACAATATCAAGACTATTTGTGAAGTTATTAAAAAAGTTGTGTTGGCAATGGGTATAAAAACTTTGCAAACAATTTTGAAGGCTTTAGAGGCTCTGAAAAGGAGTCAAACCTCAATTGACTAGAGATTGTATGAGTCAAGTGTTGTAGATTAGGTTGTAGCATTTTTGAAATGGAGTCATTATACTCAATCAGAGAAATTGGCGATCAATTATGCTCTTCAGAAATTGTGTCACCTAAAATGGGCAAAACTGAAATTTATTCAAAAAAAATATGGAACTTTGTTAGGGCCTACTCTAATGAAATAAAATATGAAAAAATAATAATAATTTAAGGTTGGTTATTTTCAAGGTCTAGGGTTATATTTCTAGAACCTTCTTGGGTAAAGAAGGCCTACACGGTTGTCTAGAATAGTTTTGGATATTGGTAGTGGCTCTAGATTACAAAACATTGTAAGAAAAACACTCATGTAAAATTGCAAATTTTATTTTTAAAATTTTTATTTCCATCCTTCTGGGGATAATGAGAAGGGAACTTCTTGTTATTCTCTATGTTTGTTATGTGTTTGTGTTATTAAGGGGAGTGCCCTTCATCAAATCCATTCTTTAATAGTTCTAAATTTTTTCAATACTTGTGACTAAAAACTTATTCTTCTTTCCACCAAATGTAAGCCCTAATACCATGTAGAAGTTGTGAAAACCAGCTTAAAAAAATCCAAAGAACATCTACATACAAGAAACTTGTCATGAGAGAAGAATGAAGACAAAAATCAAAATGACTTTGAAACATGAAATGTTTTATTATTGAGAGGGGATTAAATAAAATACTTGATGAGATCAATCCTTATAAAAGGATATCAAAGAAACTCTAAAGAGGTCCATATAATAATTATAAAAATTATTAAATATTTAAAATGCATAACAAAATTAATCTTAAGAATGAAATAAAAGATGACTTGGTTAAAACAACTAAGTGAAATGCCTTTTACTCTAACAATTATTCCTAAGCATATGACATTGAGAATCATATGAAAAAAAATTGTTTAAAAAAAGGGACAGCGAAAGGAAGCAATGCAAACCTAAGAAATAAATGTTTGAGGATAACAAGGAAGATAGACATAGCATTGTAGTCATATCCTTCAAAAATAAAGAACAACTAAATATGGACGTAACAGCTAGACCTTAAAGTGATAGTGCAAATAAGAAAATAGGAAGAAACCCCATTATTTCGAAACATTGTTGTGGTGAGATTCATTATTTTGTTTTAAAAAGAGGGACAGTGAAAGAAATAAATACAAGCTCAAGGAAGAAAGGTTTAAAGATGGTAAGGCAAGTAGATATAACTTCATAGCTATCTCCCTCAAAAAGAAAGAACAACCAAATATGAGGTTTTGGCATTAATACATTAGTTAGAATATTAGTTAGTTGATAGTTGTGTTAGTTCTCATTGTTCTGGCTACCTAATTATGTAACTGTATTTATCATGAATTTTATATATACAAAAGTCTTCTACACATTCCATAGTGCAATACAAAATAATATATTTCTTATCTTATTTTGGTATCATAGCTAATTATGAGTTTGGTGAATTGTTGAAGAAGTCATCTTAATGAAGTTGCAGTCATTTGTTAAGAATTGTAAATGTTAGAGAACTTGATGGACACTCAACATTTTTTTCTTTGATAATGTGGATCTTCAAAGAGATCCTCTTCTTGCATATGAATTATTTTTGAGAGTGTATGCATGGAACATTCTCTACCACATGTAAACTGTTGTGGGAGTGTTGAATATATTGCATTTCCAATCTTCAATATTGCACCTACAATTTTCTTTAATCTCTTTCATCCCTTTCTATTTTATGAGTTTTTGTTTCCATGTTTGGCTTTGTATTTGGGATTCCAATCTTGTGTTTAATTTTAGTTTTTCTTAAGGTCAATCAAAATCTTCAATCATTTAAATTGTGTTAATTGTTTGATTAAGTTATATTTGTATTCATTAATAAAATATGTTAATCGCTTAACAAGTTAAGTTTGTGTTCATGTATGTGGAATAGTTTTTAGTACTAAGGAATTAATTTATAAAATTAAATTTTACTTCTTCATTTTATTTTTAAAAAGATATCAATGTTTATTAAAATTATTTTATTTGTTGACTAAAAATGAGAGTTGAGTTTTTCAAAAAAACTTATAAGTTAAATGAAGAAAATTGATAATCCAGACAACAAGTCTCTTCAAAATTATAAATTTAAGGCACATCACAATATAAGAATTCAAGCATATACCATGAAAGTTCTAATTTTGATATAGATACATAGAATACTAATATAATTCTTAAATATTGATGCGCTCTCTCACATTATTTGAAGTAACATTGAAATGTGTATAATTAATATCCATATATGCATATCTCTTTTCAATTTATACAGAGAACTATATACTTATTCACTAATTATTCTAGAAAGTATTAATTAACCAATAAAAAAATATTATCCTAAAATTGTCATTTTTTGGGTCCTTATTCCTATCTTTTTTCAATAAAAATAAAATTCAATTTTATTTAGGTGGGGATATTATTGTTATGTTTCTAATTTGAATATAAAAAAATTATCTAGTTTTTGCAAACTTTCTTATTTATTTTGTTCTTATGTATTATAAGAATATAACCTTCTTGTAACATTAAGAAGGAGGAAATTATATTAAAATTTAAATGGAAAAAATCAATAGAACAATATAGAAAGTAATAATTCTATTCAAAATTATAAATTTAAGACATATAAGCAATATAAGAATTCAACTATATACCATGCAAGTTCTAATTTTGATATAGATATATAGAAAGCTAACATAATTCTAAAATACTAATGTTAAGGTGCATGAGCAATATAAGAATTATTTTTAATACTACTACTATTGTTGTTATTATTATTATTATTAGGTGTTAAGTTCAAATAGACTACCTCACAATTTACTATTGTGTTGTAGGCTCTTGTATAAATTGACTATAAAAATTTAGATTTTTAGTTCATTGAAATTTGGAAATTTCACAATCCATGAAATGTGTACTTGAGTTTATGGGCTAGAAATGTGTACAAATTTTTAACATCAATGTTTTGTATCATACTACATGATCCATCATCATGATAACAGAGTGTAAGAATGCCCAAATATTGATGTTAAAAAATTGTACACAATCGTAGCCCTAAACTTTCAATCCTCGTGCTTGGAGGGAGAAAAAAAAAGGTACCGGTAAAATATTGTCGATGAAAAAATGATCACCACTTTTAAAAGTGAGATCTATGAATGATGACTAGGCCATGGTTAAATAGATTTCTCATAATCGTCACCTTCAAATGCATTGCCTTAGATGAATTAAATCTATCACTCAAAAAAAAGATTTATTTATTTACTTATTTTTGGTCTTGTGCACTCTTTTAAAACAACAATCTTGAAAAGACAAATGAAGTAGTGGAAAAAAATAAATAAATAGGTACATTGGCACATGCTTCCTCCTGTCTTACCAATCCAATATCCTACCAAAAATTTAAAAATAAAAAAACAAAATAAAAAATAGAAAAGCTTAGGAATATCTAGCAAGCAGTGGTTGCAATATAAAAATACACTATTGAAAAAATATAATCAAGTAACCACATAAGGTATAATCAATAAAAAATTTAAATAAAAAGCTTAGGTAAAATAAAGACATTGTTATAAAATAATAAAATATTACATTTAAATATAGTAAACATTAATTTTCAAATAAGTTTCACATAATAGTATATAATTTTATAGAAAGGACAATAAATAAAATATTACATAAATATTGTAACTATCAAATATTATAATTTAAAAATATAAATAAATAAATAAAAGGTTAAATACATTATATATGTTAAGACCATACAAGTATGACCAATATGTTTCAATTATTGTTTTGTCACTAATGTCAAACCTGCTATTTATCAGTAAGACAACTACTTATATGATTTAAGTACTATCATTTAGATGATTGATGAAGAGGATTTGATCAAAAGATGTAACAATAGCACCTAGAGGAAAGGTTGATTATGTAATGAAGTACAAGAATCACTTAAGACGATGATAACATGATGTATTGATAATGTACTTAAGGTTACAAAGGCTAGTTACACTAAGAAAGTTTAGAAGAACAAATTACAAAAAGTTTGTCTACAAGCTTGACCAAGTGGATAGTAGGTGTCGAGCAAAGTCAATGCAAGCTGAGCAAAAAATCAGTTGGAGTCGAGTAAAAGCTCATTCTAATGTATGCCAAGGAGAACAGTGAATGCCAAGTAAATTTTAGTTGATGTCAAGCACCAGTAAACTTTAGTTCATGCTGAATAATTTCATAGTGGATGCCAAGAAATGTAGTGTGTGTCGAGCATCAAAAGTTTGATAATGTCGAGCTACTGCATTATTTGAAATATCGTGAATTCGATGAATCTAAGCTAACAAGTTTATTTTCTTGGATTATGTGAACCAGGTGGAAGATAAAGTTGATGAGCTCATAGCATAGACTTCAAGGTAAACCATTTTTAGGTGAATTCAAAGTGGATTCTAGGAGAAGTTTCTAGAAGAGATATGGAATGTGGGTTAGATACATTATATCCCACATAATCCATCTTAACCCTAAATTGGATGATGGAGAATGAGTGAAAAATATATCTTAATTTCCTATTTATAGGAATGGTTGGTCATGAAGCAAGGTTGTCATGTGCAAGAACCTAAGGAAGACAAGGAGCCAAGGGTTTTGCTTCATCAAGTGACCTAAGAGAAGAGGCTACAATGGCATGTTAAGCAAGAAGGCTTAAGGGTATGAATGCTTGAAGGGTGAACAAGCTATCAGAGCTACAATGTATGAAGGCCAAGCAGAATGGAGGACTAAACAATGATCTATAATCTATAAATAAAGTTGTAAGTTGTATCAGATCAAAGCCTTATTGTTACTCTCTAACAATTGTATTAGTCTAGGATAAATCCTTTGGATTAAGGTTGACCTAGAAATCATTTGTAAATCCTTTAACCAGGTGAAATTCCAAGTGAATGGTCTAAAGTCCTCTAACAAGGATCACTCCTAACAAGATGATTGAAACCTTTTAACAGGATCACATTTAACAGTGTGTATTGTAACCTTTAACAGGGTTGGCCTTTCACAAGGCATCACTTTAGAAGAGTGAAAAGAGTAGCATGTTACTGGTGGTTTTTCCCAAATTGAGTTTCCATGTACATCATTGTGTCGAGAATTTTGATGAATCTTTTATGTTTTATGTTTACAATTCTGCAAGTTGATTTGATAGTAGCTTACAAGTTTTAAGTGATTAGGTAATCTTATGAATGCATGCATGAGTATAAATGTTTTATGGGTTCACTAAGTTGTGAAAAGTTTTATTTATACATCTAAACCTTGGATAACTGATTCACTCCCCTCCCCCCCCCTTCTTAGTTATTCTAAAGTATTCTAACAATTGGTGTTAGAGTCATCTGCTTAAAAGGACTAGTTTGAAGGTACTAGAAGCACAAAGATCAAAATGTTAAAAAGAGAAGTACCCAAGCTTAATAGATATAACTTTCTTGGATAGAAAAGTTTGATGAAGCTACACCCTAGAGGACTTGTAGATCATGCACAATCTACCATCATTGTTGAGCATATTGATCTTGATGGTGCTCCAACTGCTGAGGATATGAAAAAGAAGAAAGAACACAACCAGGCAATGCTAGAAATTGCTTCTACCCTAAGTTATTCTGAATTTGATGATATCAAAGGTCTTGACACTGCAAAGAAAATGTGGGATGCCCTAGCCACTATCTATGGAGGAGATGAAAATGTTTTAAGAGCCAAATTTGAAAGTCTCAAAGATAAGTTTGATGATATGAGAATGGAAGAAGGTAAAAATATTGCTCAATATGTTGAAAGGATAAAAGAAGTTGTTAATTTAATAAGAGGAGCTACTGGTAAATTAGATGATAATATTATACTAAGTAAAGTTTTAAGGACATTGTTTCCTATATATGCTATTAGAGTTTCTGCAATTCAAGAACTCAGATGTATTCCAAGAAATGATTTGTCACTTGAAGGTCTGGTAGATAGTCTCACTACTTTTGAGCTATCTAACTTTGATAATCATAAACTGAAAAAGATTGAATCTACTTTCAAAGCTAAAGTGTCATTGAAGGAACTTGATGAGAAGAAGAAGAAGAAAAAGAAGTATGTATCTAGTGACAGTGATAAAGATGAGGAGGATTTTGAACAACTTGAAGCACTACTTGCAAGTAGATTCCAAAAAGGTAAAGGAAAGTTCAAAGATAAGTTATCTATCATTTGTTTCAATTGCAATGACGTTGGTCATATTGCTACTAGATGTCTAGAAAAGAAGAACTACAAAGGTGGTGACAAATACAAGAGTAGAAGAGATGAAGATAGCAAGGACTACAAAGACAAAGGCAAGAAGTCATGCTACATTGCTAACAAGGAAACAAGGGATGATTCTGATGAACATGATGATGAAGTGGTGTATGTTGCAATGAAGGATGAATCTGATGAAGATGAGGCAACTACACTTGTGACTTGTGTGAATAAGAATGATAGATGGATCATTGACAGTGGGTGTTCACATTACATGACTAGAGACAAAAGTAAGTTTATTACCCTAAATTGTTATGATGAAAATAGTGTAAGATTTGGTAATGATGCACCATGTTTGATAAAAGAAAAATGTTCTATCAAGCTCATAGATAAGATTTTATGTGACAATGCTTATTATGTTGAAGGACTTAATCATAATTTGTTGAATGTGTCACAACTGAATAATTTGGGATGCAAGGTTAAGTTTGAAAACAAGATAGCTAAGATATATGACACTAATGGAAAATTGATTGGAAAGGGTGATCAAACTAAGAGTAACCTATTCTATCTTGATATAGAGGATGCTACTTATCTTGTTGTAAAATTTGATGATGCATGGCTATGGCACAAGAGACTATGTCATGTTAATTTTGATAACTTGGTTAGTATCAGTAACATGAAAAAGGTTAGAGGTTTTCCTAAGTTGAAGAAGCTTGATAATGTAATGTGCAAACAATGTCAGTTAGGCAAAATGACAAAGTCAAGTTTTAAGAGTAAAACATATACCTCTAAACGAATACTAGAGATTTTTCATATTGACTTGTGTGAACCAATTGATGTGCAAAGCTACAAAGGAGATAAGTACATTATGTTGCTTGTTGATGATTATTCTAGAATGATGACAGTTATGTTTTTGAAATAGAAATTTGATGCTTTTCAAATGTTTAAGTGGTACCTAGCAAGAGTTGAGAAGGAAATAGGTAAAATTCTAAAGTGTTTGAGATCTAACAAAGGAAGAGAATTCACATCAAATGAGTTTGAGATGTTTTGTAATGACAAAAGAATCAAAAGGTAGACATCTGCCCCTAGAACCCCTCCACAAAATGGAATCGTTGAAAGAAGGAATAGGTCTATAATGGACTATTCTAGAACACTCATGATGGAGAAGAATGTTGCTTTGAAATACTAGAGAGAAGTTGTAAGTACAACTATCTATACCTTCAACCATGTGCAAATCAAGAAAGGTACTCATTCAACATCTTTTGAACTATGGTATGGATGCTCACCCAATGTGAAATATTTTAAGGTATTTGGAAGTAAGTGTTACATTCTTAAAGATGTTAGGAATGGTGAAATTGATGCAAAAAGCGAGGAGGGTATATTCTTAGGATATTCCACAAGAAGTATAGCTTATAAGTGTTTAAATACTAACACTAACAAAGTTGTGGAAAGTGAAAATGTAAATTTTGATGAATATACAGAAATCTATGAGGTTGAACCTATGAAAGAACTAGAAGAATACAAATAATTTGTAAACTTTTTATGAAGGTATGTCTACTAAAGAAGATGTTGCAAATCAAGCTACAAACCAACAAGTTTTAGTAACTGTTGTGTCACACCCCATGAATGTCGAGTTGCATTCAAGAACTGAGTCACATTCAGATGCCAAATTATAGAATGAAGTGGAAGCACATTCTAATTCTCATATTAGTGTGCATGAAATAGATGATGAATTACCTGACAGAGATGCACACAGTGATTCAAAAGCTGAAAGACAAAGTGAAAAAACTAGATTTGGGCCAAGATTGTCTAAATATGTCAAAAGACATCATCCTACCACTCAAATCATTGGAGACAAAGATGCTAGACCAATGATAAGAAAAAAATTGAGAGATGATACATGTTTTCTAAGCATGAAGGAAACCAAATCAGTAAGAGATACATTAGAAGATGTTGTCTGGAGTAAAGCCATGGAAGAAGAGATTGAACAAATAGAGAAGAACAAAACATGGAGCCTAGTTCCTAGGCCAGAAGATAAAAATGTGATTGGTACCAAATGGATATTTAGAAACAAGCTAGATGAAAATGGTGAAGTCACAAGGAACAAATCAAGACTAGTTTGCAAGGAATATGCACAAGAAGAAGGAATTGATTATGGAGAGACATTTTCCCATGTTGCTAGATTGGAAGGAGTAAGAACATTGCTTGCTTATTTTGCATACAAAGGTTTCAAACTTTATCAAATGGATGTTAAATCTACATTTTTGAATGGCATATTAGAGGAAGAATTTTACATAGAAAAACCAGAAGGTTTTGTTGATGTTAAAAATAAGAACATGGTATGTAGACTACACAAGGCTCTATATGGTTTGAAACAAGCACCAAGAGCATGGTATGAGAGACTACATAATTATCTTGTGAAGATTAGATTGAAAGGACTTATGGTAACAACAATTTGTATATGAAGACAGAGAAAGGCAAAGATATTTTTTTATTTGAAATATTTATTGATGATATCATATTTGGAGGTCAACATGTTTTATGTGAGGATTTTGCAAATTAGATGAAGCAAGAATTTGAGATATTTATGTTTGGAGAGATCAAGTTCTTTGTGGGTTTGCAAGTATATCAGATGAAATATGGTATATACATCACTCAGTCAAAGTATGTCAAAGAAATATTGAAAACTTTTGGATTGGAGGATTCCAAATTAGTAAGTACATCTATGGTGACAAGACACAAGTTGTCAAAGAATAATGATTCAGCTAAGGTGAGTCAAATATTGTATAGGTCTATGATTGGCAAATTGCAATATGTAGTACATAGTAGACCTAACATTGCATTATCTGTAGGGATAGTTGCAATGTTCTCTGCTAATCCCAAGGAGAATCATTTAATGAATGTAAAGAGAATAATGAGATATCTGAAATGAATAGAAGAGTTTGGTCTATACTACAAGAAAAATGAGCAATTTGAGTTGAGAACCTACATTGATCCTGATTGGGCTGGAAACATTGATGACAAAAAGAGCACCAATGGAGGAGCATTTTTCTTAGGCAAGAGGCTGATTACATGGACTAGCAAGAAACAAAACTACAGTTCACAATCTACTATTGAAGCTAAATATGTTGTTGCTATTGTTAATTGTACAAACATTGTATGGATCAAATAGCTACTCAAAGGAATGAAGGAAGAGATCATAGAACTAGTGATACTTTATTGTGATAATACAAGTGCTATCAATAATCAAAGAATACAGTGATGCACACAAAGACTAAGCACATTGCAATCAAGTATCATTACTTGAGAGAGTTAGTTCAAGATAAAGAGGTGAAGATGGAATATATTAAAACAAAAGAGCAAATTGTTGATATCTTCACAAAAGCATTACCTAAGGATGCTCATGAGTATCTAAGAGGTAAAATAGAGTTGATACCCATATCAAAGGCTATCTAAGTAAAAAGAGGAGTGCCCTGCACCAAACAAGTTGATGTTCATATGTTACACATTGGTGTAGATGATCTTACTTTAGGAGCTTCCTAAAGTAATCAAAGAGCTGAAACTTCAAATCAATCACAAGCAAGGTGATAGAGGGAGAAATTGAAGAAACTAAAAGGCTTATATCTATATAATATGATGACAAGTCTTTAGCATTCTTGTCAAAGAGGGAGAAAATATTATTGATCAACAGTATGATTAGTAATCAAGAGAGATTGTTGATCAAGATTAAGCTAGTACAAAGATAATTGCTAATATTGTTGATCAGAGGAGAACACAAGTATGATGAAAGAAAGAGGGAGAAATCCTACTCTATCTAGTAAGAGAGAGATATCAAAGGGAGTTATAAGAAAGAGTTTTGTAACCTATTCAGAAGATGAAAGTTGTTGATAAAGGGAGAGATTTCAATACAATGAATTATTTTCTTTTTGGTATTGTCTTAATGTTTTAATAGTCAGTTTGGTTGAATAAGGTGTTTACCATTTGGTTGATTTGGTTGATCAGTTTGATTTGCCATCAGTGCCAAAGAGGGAGATTGTTGAGAATAGATCGAAGAAGCTAATCAAAGAGAGAGATTATAAAGGGATATTGTTGAGAACATATAAGTATGACCAATATGATTCAATCATTATTTTGTCACTGATGTCAAACCTGCTATTTTTTGGTAAGACAACTGCTTATATAATTTAAGTACTATCACTTAGATGATTTATGCAGAGGATTTGATCAAAAGATGTAACAATAGCACCTAGAGGAAAGGTTGAGTTATGATTATGTGATGAAGTACAAGAATCAATTAAGATAGTGATGACATGATGTGTTGATAATGTACTTAAGGTTACAAAGGCTAGTTACACTAAGAAAGTTTAGAAGAACAGGTTACAAAAAATTTTATGCCAAGCTTGACTGAGTGGATAGTAGGTGTCGAATGAAAAATTAGTTGGAGTCGAGTAAAAGCTCATTCTAGTGTATGCCAAGCAAAATAGTAGATGTTGAGTAAAGTTTAGTTGATGTTAAGCACCAGTAAATTTTAGTTCATGCTGAGTAATTTCACAATGGCTACCGAGCAATGCAATGTGTGTTGAGCATCAAAAGTTTGATAACGTCGAGTTGCTGCATTATTTGAAAGATCATGAATTCGATGAATATGAGCTGACAAGTTTGTTTTCTTGGATTATGTAAACCATGTCGAAGATAAGGTTGATAAGCTAGTGGAAAAAACTTCAAGCTAAACCATTTTTAGGTGAATTCAAAGTGGATTCTAGGAGAAGTTTCTAGAAGAGATATGGAATGTGGGGTAGATACATTGTATCCTACCTAATCCATCTTAACCCTAAATTGGATGATGAAGAATGAGCGGAAAAATATCTTAATTTCCTATTTATAGGAATGGTTGGTCATGAAGCAAGGTTGTCATGTGCAAGAACCTAAGGAAGACAAGGAGTCAAGGGTTTTGCTTCATCAAGTGACCTAAGAGAAGAGTCTACCATGGAATGTTAAACAAGAAGGCTTAAGGGTATGAACACTTGAAAGGTGAACAAGCTATCAAAGTTGCAATATATGAAGGCCAAGTAGAATGGAGGACTGAATAGTGATCTATAATTTGCAAATGAAGTTGTAAGTTGTATCAGATCAAAGCCTTATTGTTACTCTCTAACAATTGTATCAGTCTAGGGTAAATCCTTTGAATTAAGGTTGACCTAACAGTCATTTGTAAATCCTTTAATCGAGTGACATTCCAAGAAAATGGTCTAAATTTCTCTAACAAGGCTCACTCCTAATAAGGTGATTGAAATCCTTTAATAGGGTCACATTTAACAAATTTTATTGTAACATTTAACATGGTTGGCCTTTCGCAAAGCATCACTTCAGAAGAGTGAAAAGAGTAGCATGTTACTGGTGGTTTTTCCCAAATTGGGTTTCCACGTAAATCATTGTGTCAAGTGTGTTGATGAATCTATTATGTTTCATGTCTATATCTCTGCAAGTTGATTTGACAATAACCTATAAGTTTTAAGTGATTGAATAATCTTACTGATGCATGCATGAGTATAAATGTTTTATGGGTTCACTAAGCTGTAAAAAGTTTTATTTATACATCTGGACCTTGGATAACTGATTCACCCCCCCTCTCAATTATTCTAAGGTATTCCAAAAATATAATATATTTCTAAACAATCATTTTTAATTGTCATATTATTGTTTTAGTATTAATAATAACAATTTATAATATTATAGTTTTAATAGAAAAGTACTAGTATAGTTTAATAAAATAATAAACCTTAAATTATTGTAGTGGACTCACTCTACTTAATTTTTTGTGTTTTGATAATATTATTCTAAATTGCACATTCAAATATTTTTAAAATAACACTATCTAAATAAAAAATGATAAATTAGTATATTTCAATTAAGATAAATCAATACAATTATAAAAAATATCTTCAATTTAAAAATATATTTCTTTTTTAATAAAATTTTAAGTAATAATAAAATATAGATTTAATGTATAGCGAGTATGATAGAATATGCGAAAAAAGTAGAGAACATGAACAAAGCAGGTGTTCATTACTCAATGCACCCTCCCTTGAAGACCAGAAATAGCTTTGAAATTTTATCAACACTACAAGAGGAAAAAAAGACTACCAAAAGTGTAGAAAGGAAAAGTGCATTTGATTTCCTAGTTCGACTCAATAAAGTAAGAAATGAAAAAATCTCCAAAACTTAGAAGGATATTAGAGTCCGGGATAGAAGCGAATGGCACTAGGTAGTTTATCGAAAATCCAAAATCAATCAAGCAAGGATGAAAACTAGCACAAATGAAAAAATAGAAATAGTGTGGTTAAAAAATCAAAGAGCATGCTTCAACAAGACAAAGTATGCAAAAAATGGAGAGTATGACAAACTCATGCCCTTATAGGAGATTGCCCCAAATAAAACATTGACTATTATCAATAAATCTTGCCCTAAAATCATTTCAATTGTCAATAAAATCCCTTTAGGATATACAAAACCTGGCCAACCCGTGCAATCAAATCAACTCAAAGGGAAAAATAATTTATCCTCTCTATCTAAATGTTTCATAGCCTATATCTCTCCTCATAGAAAACAATATGTAAAACTGTCAAAGATGGAGTTAGTAGGAATAATTGCCCAAAAGTAGAAAGTCTAGATGAAGAAAATAAAAAATAAGAAGACATCTTAATTATTAGTAATAGATTCAGTGAAAATAGATGGCAAGATTTCTCTACTTTAGGAGTATATGTATTCTCGAATGGATTGGAAGATCGTAAATCAAAACTAGTAAGAAGTCTAGCAAAGATCTATGGATCCCAGGTAAGTATTACTACTTAGGCTAAGCATTTAGTGTATCTTCATTATATAAACAATAAAATTAGGAATGAATTAATCTCATCATCAAATTGATTTTACAAAGGTTACCTAGTAAAATTTATGGCATGGGAACCAAATTTCTTTGAAATATATAGTAGAAAATTGTAAGCACCAAAGTGGTTTGAATATGAAAATTACCCACCTGAATTAAATCACATTGAAATTTTGAACAAGATAGGGAACTCTTTAGGAATCTTAATAGGAAATGAATCAAATTTTAAAACCTCTAGCAAGATCAAATTTTTAGTAAACACATAATTAGGCCAAATAGAGATCAAACCTAAAAAAATTACAAATAGATCAACTCATAAATTGTGCTTTAAAAATTATGTAGGAGAGATACAAGGAATTGTTAGATTAAAAAATAGATTGGAAAACACCAGTACAAACCTCAAAGAGACTCTTAGGAATATCAATAAATGGGGAGAAAGAGCAGATGGAAAATTAAGAAATAAGGAGAGAACCAAATATCAAGTAAAAGCAACAAGAAAAATTTAGAAACAACAATAGAAGGAAAAGGAAAAAAGTAGGAAATAAATACGGAAGTAGCAATACAAGTTGATCAACTTGAAAAAATGAAGATATTGGAAGAACCAACAAATGGATTGAAGAAAATTCAGGAAAACTAGATCAAACTCACAAAAATCAAAGAATGTGAAGGATGTCAAAGAGAGAAGGACAGTCTAGAAGATACAGAAATCAATATGCAAAACTTAAATAGACTGACACATGGGATCTTGCTCTTACAGATGACATAGAAGATCAAATAATATTAGAAGAGAAAAAACAAGGAGCATGAGCAAAAAATACTACATAATCAGATAGTAGAAAAGATTAAAGAATCATCAATTATAGAAGCATAAGGAGGCATATTAATAGATAGAAAGAAGCAATGACAACATAAAAGTAATATAGAGCTCAACATCATAGGGAAGTAGGACACATTAAAGCAGAATCAATATTTTGGTATAAACAATAACAATTGGCTACTATCATAATCACTCAAATCAAAGAGAAAGAAGCAATAAGCCACATAAACAACAAAAAATGGAGAAAGTCAAGCACAAGAAACTAATATTCCTACAACATCATCAGGACACTGAAGTAATGTCACAATTATAAAAAAGCCAAAGAAGAAGAGTTATAAATTTTGGCAAACATCGGCTAATGGAAAAGATCTATTTGAAGAAAGAGGGGAAGAGGAACATCAGACATATGAGGAAAGGAATATAAAAAAAGGAGCCCTTAGTACCTACCAATGGAAATAGAAACATTTATCAAAGAGTCAAATTTAGAGGAAAGACAAACTTTCAATCAAAGAAAAGAATAGGATAACCAAACAACAAACCTTCAATCAAAGAAAAGAACAGGATAACCAAACAGAAAACAACCAGATATGGGAAAAATTTGGGGTGATGGAGGACATAGTTCAAACTAACGATGAATAAGAGATTTAAGAAAAGGGACAAAACTATGAGGAAAGTAAAGAACAAGACATAAAAGAAAGAACATTGAAGAATAGATTTTCAGAGAATTAACAGAGGAAGAAGCGAATAAGGAAGAAGATAAAAACTTAACCATCACAAACAATGAGAAGATATCCTTGGATAATCTAGGCATATCCATTAACTAGGAAGGATTCAAATCCCTCAAATGTGGCAAAAAAAATCAAAAAGAGGAAGAATATCACTTAAAGAATTAAGAGAGACTGTAGGGAAAGTGAAGGAACAAACATAGATCAATGAAGTTCTAAATACAGGGAAGAGGAAGATCCTTCCCACTGGCCAATGAAAATCACAACTTGAAATGTTAGGGGACTGAATCCCCCTAACAAGAAATGCTTGTTAAAGTGTAACCTTACATTATTTTAATAAGAAGTCATAATAATTCAAGAGACTAAATTAAATAAAGAGGAAGGAAATAAGCTAGAGCTCAAACTAGGTCATTGGAGAACAACACTTGAGGAATCAAATGGGGCTTTAGGAGGAATAAGAATCATATGGAACCCTCAGAAGATAGATATAAATATAATAATTATAAATAACAACTAAATGAGACGTAGAGTCATTAGTTTCAAGAATAATCTCTAAATAATCCTATTAAATGTCTATGGACCCACTCAAATAATAGACAAGAAAGAAGTATTGAATGAAATAAGTTCGTTTGTGGAAAATCACCAGAATGAAAACTTTTTCATTGGAGGAGATTTCAATGAAATTCTAGAAAAGAAGAAAAATATGGGGGATCAACTTAGATGGTCTCACAAGAAACATTGGAGTTTAGAGAATGGGTAGAGAAGAATATATTTATTGATATACTAGCCAACAATGGCTTATTTACCTGGAATAATAGGAGAAAAGACTTCAGATTTACAACTGAAAAACTAGATCTAGGTTCTTCTTTAAAGGAGAACTAAGTAATATAGATCTAGAAATAAAGGAAACCATCTTGTCTCTTGTAGGTTTGGATCACTATCCAATCATAATGGGTGATCCCACAATAATGGGTTCCACTTTTTGACCAATTTTGATACTGAAATCAATATTTTTGCAACAAACGTCACATTCAAGTGACTATATCTCCAAAACTATAAATAATTTCAAGATGACATAAACTAGTGATTTTGAGTACTTTGTTCCTACTTTGTAACCATATTTTTTAATCTTAAAAAAAAAAATTATTTATGTCAATTTTTTTTATCTCCTCCAAAAAGTGGTACATAATAAAATTCAATATTTTAAAAAGTGACAGTCCGTTTGACACACATAACTTTTTTTCTAGAAATGATAATGAAGTAATTCTTTCGGCGTTGGATTTGTAACATCAATATCCAGTGTCTACATTTGGTTTGATTTATTTTTGTTGAATATTGTATAGTTTATGAAGTTTTGAAGTGACATGAACCGTAATTCAGACATACGTTCTATTTGACACAGATAATTTGAAGTCAATTTATCATAAACCATTTTTTTTTTGAATAGAAAGGTATCTCAATAAGCCATTGCCTCCATATTTTTCAAAAAAAATTTGACCTAATTTACTAATTTTCTTGAGGTGTCAAAGTCCGTTGATGTTCAATCGGTAATGAACCTATAATGAGTTAAACTCATATTTGAAAGTCTTAATTATTAAATTATGTAATAAAATTATAATCGTTGGAAAGCTTGCTCCGAGCAGCACATTTTGAAATTTTTCATTTTACAGTAGGAGATCATTCTCCTACAATTATGGCGATCAAAAGAGCAAAAAAAAAAAGAAAGAAAAAAAGGTTAAAATTTTTGTGATTTTGCATGTTCGTGCGAACATGGCATTCACGCGAACATGTTTACCATGTTTGTGTGAACGTATGTTCATGAGAACATGCAAATCATATTTGCACGAACATATATATCACATATGTTCGCGTGAACATACAAAATATGTTCGCGCGAACATGATTAAAAAAAAAGTTCACGCGAACATATGGTAAACTCAATTTCTCATTTTGCAATTTTTTTCATTTTTGTTCGTCCCACTAAAGTGGAACCCATTATTGTGGGTTCACCCTAATAGAATTAGTAAAACCTAATAAACCATCTAGAAACCCATTTAAATGTGAGAAAATGTGGTTCTTAGATAAGAACTTCATGGAAAACATTAAGAACTAGTGGCAAGAAGGACATGCCCAAGGATTAAAAAATGTATTATTTTGTATCTAAATTGAAAATACTTAAAGAAAAAATCCTAAAATGGAACAAATCTCAATTCAATAACATATTCAAAGAAAAGCTAAAAATCAAATAAGATATTAAGAATTTAGACTAAGAATTTATTAAAAAGGAATGGACAATAAAAAATACATTGAAGAAAAAGAGCTACTAACAAAACAAGAAAATATTCTAACAAAGGAGGAAATATTCTAGAAATAAAAGCGAAGGGGGAAATGGTTAGTAGAAGGAGATCAAAACACAAAATTTTCTCATAACAACACCATACATAATAGAGAAGTTAATAAAATAATGGTGAAGATAAAAAATATAAAGGAAAAATGGAAGAAAATCCTATCAAGACAGCAAAGGTTTTTGTAGATTATTTCAAGAACATCCTTAAAAACCCAATAAGAAGGAATCATTAGAGGAATGATGGTAATGGAAAATATCCCCAATATCACTCACCGACAATTTGCTGATGATACAATTCTACCAGGCGTTAGCTCAAAGGAAGAAGTTGAAAATTTCAAACAAATAATATATGAATATACAAAAGCATCAGGACAAAAAGTAAACACTGAAAAATCAAAAATCTTCTTTCTCAATACACCATTAGAAATAGAAGACTATATATGCAATAAGTTGGGATATAAAAAAGGATCATTCCCGTGTAAGTATCTAGGAATCCATCTAGAAAAAGGAGAAAAGAAGAACAAAGGATGGGAAAATATCTTAGATAGAATAGACAATCAGATGGAGGCATGGAAAGGGAAATGGCTAACCAAATTTGGGAGAGAAACAAAAATTAAAGAAATTCTTGCAATTATATCCACATAGCAAATGTCATGTCTCCCTCTACCCAAAAACATCAACAAAAAAGTAGAAGTGAAACATAAACTTTTTCTTGAAGCGAACAAAAAACAAAAATAAATCAGCTTTGATCATATGGGTAAAGATTTGTAGGCCAAAAGATTTAGGTGGATTAGGAATCAAGAACCTCAGTTGGAAAAATAAAGCTTTGGAAGGTAAACTAGCCTAGAAAATGTATCAAGAAAGAGATAGTAAATGGGCCAAAATCTTACATAATAAATATCTGAATGCGGTTGATCCAATATCACTCCCGAGAAAAAGGAATCCACCTAGAGGATTAGAGGCTTGAAATTTCATGAAAAATTATCACCCAATGATATCCAAATATGCTATCTAGGACCTAGGAAGAGGAGATGAAGCATTATTCTAGGAAGATTCATGGAACAGATACCCCCCTCTAGATAAACTAAATATATCAGCTAATACCAAAAACACATTAACAAAAAAATGGGGGATAAAGGTAATAGACTATATCCAAATTATAAAAATCAATGGAGAAGATATTTGGAAATGGAAATTAGTGGAAAATATAGGACTTTCATTAGAAGAAAAGGAGATATTAGAGAAAATTCTAGGATATTGTCAGTCAAATTATAAAGACAAGAAAGACAAAAAGATCTAGGGAGCCTCAAAAGATGGAACATATAGTGTAGAAAAAGGATACAATCTAATCATCAACTCTCAAAGGTGGGAAAACATAAACATGCCTTTAAACCTCTGTTGGGACCTAATTGATTTATCGAAGGTAGTTATCTTCTTATGGGAAGCAATGAAAAATAGAATCTTAACAGCCTACAAATTTAGGAAAATGGGGTTTGAAGGCCCTTCAAGATGTAATCTATGCAAAGAAAATATTGAAATAGTAGAGCATTTATTTTTTCAATGCCCCTATGCTAAGGATTTTTGGGAGTGGCTTCAACAAAAACTAAGTTGGATCCTCCTCTTCCTAGGTATCTAAATAGTCATCTAATTGGGTGGCCCAATGGTAGTAAATAAAAAATATATGGTAAAATTTAGAACATATCACCTACCATAATAATGTGGGAAATATGGAAAGAAAGGAATAGACATATATTTAATAATATAGAGCTAAGTGTTTCCTCTTTCCTCAAGAAAGTAGAAGCAATTATAATAGAAGTTATGAACAATGACTTAAGGAAGACAAATAAAGAAGAAGGGACCTTCATAGAATGGGATGAAGAAATGAAGAAGAAGTGGCATCACTTAATTAACCAAGCATTAGTTTACAATAAAAAAAGATCAAAATGCAAGAAAATAATGTATATGGGAACCACCACTAAAAGGATGGAAAATAAAATAAAATTTGATGGAGCCTCAAGAGGAAACCCTAGAAAGGTAGGTATAGGATGTATAATCTGAACAAACTCTAGAGATTAGATCATCAAAAGAGCTAAGCCCTTGAGAATAGAAACTAACAATATAATGGAACTAGAAGCTCTCTGTGAAGGGTTAATAGAGAGTCTAAGATTGAGGATTAAGAGAATCATTATTAAAGGGGACTCCCAAATCATTCTAAATGCATTAAGAAAATGGAAAACTCCAAACTGGATCATAAATTCAAAACTTGAAATAAGGATTAAACACACGTATCAAGAAGGAAACTTAGAAGATGACCAATTGGCTAATAGAGAAGTGGAAGGATAGGATATATCCCCCTTAGCATCTGAGTCTCCACCAAGTTGATTTTCATACCCCATAGCTTAAAGTGGTAACTTGGTTCCCAACCCTTACCTTTAGCCTTACCAAGAATATTTTTAAAAATAAAACTTTAAAATGTAGTGTTATAATAAAGCTTATAAAAAACTTAAGATATGAGCAATATGAAATGAATAAAGTAGGACGAATCTAGCAATTATGATTCAAACATTTAGAAAAGTTCATGAATTATAATGATCAGCAGGTGACATAATGTCCCTCTCTCTTCTAGATCTTTCTAGGTCCCCCGAGATGAGTATTTTATGCTCATCTCTAGATCATTTTGTCACTTTCAACAGGTGTTTGATAGGTGTTTTGTGGATTAGTTTTAGCATGGACTCTGCCATATGTCTGTATCATGCCCTGGAGGTATACATGATGGCTTTTAGGGGTATTATCAAACCAGACAGATGGAATGAGATTTTGAACCCTGTAGACAATGTGACTAGGGTTATCGTTAGTAGGGTGGTTGATGAGGGGGTTTCAACTACGATTTCACTTGGAGAACTAACATCAATATATTAGGCTCATTTATTGGTTTGGCGAGGGTCGAGGTAGGGAAGTGGGAGATTATTTGGCTTTGCATTAATATTTTTCATCCTATATGGATTGAGGGTTTAGAGCATGCAGTCCTTAGTATTAACAAAAAATTAAGGATCCCCTTACCTAAAGTCTATATGTCCCACCCTCCTGGGAGTTTTGAACTAGCCATAGTTCCTAGGTGACCTATCATGAGAATTCGGGATAACATCCAGTTTTACCAGGAATGACCTAAGATGGAAGCCAACATTAGCTTTTTGCTTCACTGGAGAGGAATTTTTGAAGATCAAGACAAAAATTGGCTCCTAAATTATCTTTTGACATTCAATTCCTACATTGAACCAAGGGTATTTTTTTATGATATCAACAAATTGAACTTTTGTTTACCAAATTTGTTCAAATCTAGTAGGGAGAAAACAACTACCATCTTTGTTAGAAATGATTTAGAATAACTAAGAGGGGGGGTGAATTAGTTATTCAAGGTCCAAATGTCCAATTTGAAACTTTTTTATCAAGCTTATTAAATTGTTCATTCATCCAAGCTTAGACATTCCTACTTAGCAAGTCACTATAAATCAACATGCAAGCATAACACATGAAGAATCAACCCATAACATAGTGATTTATGTGGAAACCCACTTTGGGAAAACCCATCAGTAACATGCTACTCAATTCTCACTCTTCTAAAGTGATGCCCTATGAAAGGCCTACCCTATTAAAGGCTACAACACACTATTAAATGTGACCTGGTTAAAGGATTTAACCACCCTATTAGAAGTGGGTCTGATTAGAGGACTTTAGAACATTCACTTGGAATGTCACCCTGTTAAATGATTTACAAATGGCTATTAAACGAACCTAAGTCCAAAGGATTTTTACCCTAACTGATACAATTGCTAGAGAGTAACAATAAGGGGTTTTGACCTGATTACAATTCAGAACTTATCTTGCAAATTTCAAATCACTTCTTCAGCTCTTCATAATTTTCCTCACTTTCAGTCTCTAAAGCTTTGATAACTTGCCCTCCTTTCAAGCTTTGTCTCCTTGAGTCCCCATGGTCAATGTACCAGTGCAATCCTCTCTTTCTAACCACTTATCAAAGTAGAGTCTGTGTGCTCTAATCTTCCTTCTCCTGTTGATTCCTTCTCCTTGACACCCTTCAACCACTTCGCAATTTGGCAGACCAGTAACTCTTGCTTGTTGACCTGTGACTCCTTAAATAGAAGTTTGTAAATGCTTTTCCCGATCGATTCTTCCCTCCTTTAATTTTAGTTCGAATGGATTAGGTAGGATTCATTGAATCTAACCCACATCTTGTTCCTTCTAGAAACATCTTGAAGAATCCTCAAAATTTGCTCAAAAATAGTATACATAGAATCTTGTGCCACCAGCTCATCCTTATCCTCCACTTGGTTCACAAAATTCAAGGTAATAACTCCATCAACTTAGATTTGGAAAATCTTTGACCTTTCCAATAATGCGGCAGCTCGACGCTATTGAAATTTTGGTGCTCAGCACATACTATGTTACTCGACATCAACTACGTTTTACTGTTGCTCGGCACCTACTGTGGATTCACTCAACATCCACTAAGTTTTTCTAACGCTCGGCACCTGTTACTTTTCTTAGCACCTGAACACACTCAGCTCCTTCTATATCACTCAATAGACACTATATTTTGCATTTTCTCGGCACTAACTAGAAATTTGCTCGGCATTTACTAATGAACTTAGTTAAGCTTTGAAGTCAACCTTGTTTCAACTTATTCCTCCAATGTTTCTAAGTGTGACCAACCTTTGTATCTTCAAGTATGTTATCAATACATCATTTAACCATTGTCTTAACTGATCCTTGCACTTCATTACAAAACCACAACTCAACCTTTCCCTTAGCTACTTTTGTTACATCTTTGTTGATTAAATCCTCTTCATCAATCAACTAAGTGATAGTACTTGGATCTTATAAGCAATTGTCATTCCAACAACTAGTAGGTTTGGCATCAATGAAAAAATAATGATTGAAAACATTCTTTAACAACAATCTCCCTCTTTGCAATCAATCTTCTTCAGTGATCTTTTCAATCAGATTTCCAACAATCTTTCCTCCTAGCTCTAGGGAAAAAGATCTGGATGAAGCAGCCAACATCATCATGGTGACATGGAAATCTGGTGGGGATAAATAATTGTGGTTCTTTTCTAGTTGGGGGTTTCCTTGGGTCCTTATCCCTATTTTGTGTTTTTTTAGTTCACTTTTGCCATTTTTGTATCTTCGATATTATCTCCTGTTTGGCCTCTTCTTCAATGGCCCTATTTAGGCAGGTGGGCTCTAATTAGTACAGTCTTTTTCTTCCATTCCTTCTAGTTAGATTTTCTCACTCCCTTTCTAGTAGTGTCCCTATTCAATAATGTATAAAGGTACATATTATGAACATCAATATAAGATACTATTTTAGATTAAGTTCTTGAGTGTTATTATTTGGCATCTAATATCTTGATCTCTAGTTCTTAAATTATCAAAAATGGATTCCATGATAGTTTTAGAGTCTAGATTAAATTATTTTAGTATTTAATATCTATGGATGAACACCTAGTAGAGGACAAGATGTTTCTTTATTTTCTCTTCACTACACATATTTTCAAATCGTAGCTTTACACTAATTCAACAAGGTTTTAGGTCTCAGCAGACTACATAACTTCATTCAAAAGATAAATTGATATAAGACTAATCAAACCCAAATATATTACATAGCTATCTCTATTTCTATCGCTTTAGTAATTCTTAAACAAGTTGGCTCTTAATTCTCCCATTTTGCAAATGCAACCAATTTATTTCTAGAATTATCTCATAGTTATAGTTTTTTGCTTTGGTTTTGTCCCTTCCCTCTCATTCAATCAGCTTCAATATGCCCTATTCTTTTATTTTTTTGATTTAAGCGTAGTCTTTGTTTCAATTTTCATTCTCACCTTTTGATCATTTACATTTTCAAGCTGGAATTCTTCACCTTGAAAATCTGAATTAAAAATTGGTATAAATTAATTTTTGCATATCATAGGTATCCACAAACGAAATAGAAACATAGCAATTATCCTAATAATAGATGGAACTATAGAGCTCTAGCTAATTGGGACTACTTTCTGATAAGTTATAAGGAATGTATTTGCTCATTATCTAAAAATGTCAACTATCAAAGTAAAAAGAATAACATATGATAAGCATAATAGTGTTGCCAAGCAAGATAACATAATTTGGATTTCTAACCTTGCTAACAATTTTAAATGAGTTTGAAGTTAATGATATTAGGCAGGAAGAGGAAAGATAATTTTATTTCTTTCAATATGGTGGTTCAGAGGACCTTTATTCCTATCCTACATCATTATTTACAAATTGTAATAGTTAGTTTCACTATGCTAATTGCTGAAAAAGAAGAAGGCAGATACTCACAAAGTTATTATTTGATCTTAATGAAATTCCATGTAAACTTAGGTGTGCCCCTTTTAAATATGTAAAAGTGTATAGGACAAAAGTTTCGGGCAAGATTGGAGGTTTTCTTCTCCATTCTTTCCTACCAATGCTCGTTTGAACGAAGATAACACAACACATTTTTTCTTCTTTTTAGTGTGTGTGTGTGTGTGTGTGTGTGTGTGTCTATATATATATATATATATATATCGAATGACTTTGACCTTTTTCCAATAAATATTAAATTAAAAAAAAAAGAAACAATAAAATAATATTAAATTAAAATTTAGTAAATATCAATATTTTAAAGGAATTTATTATTAAAAGTAATAATAAATTGAAAAATACAAAAAGTATTAAATAGAGATCTATCATTAAATTTTAGTAATAATAAAATATTTGAAACTTAAAAAACTCAATATTAATATTCCAATAATTTCTTTTTAATAAGAGTAGGATAAAGTTAATTTTAATAATAATAAAATAATGACTAATATTAACTTTTGATTGTAATATATATTTTTGAAAACTAGTTTTCAAATATGTTGTAGAATTAATATAATAATAATAACCAACACTTATAGTATTATAAATTCATATTAGATAATATACTAATATAGTTTAATAAAATAAAAGAGCTACAACACAATGGTAAATTATGAGCCTCTTATATAGGAGGTCTTGGGTTTGAATCTACTGACTTAATAAATAACTAGTATAGATATCTTAAATATAAATCTATCTAAAAAATGCTGATAGATATCAATTATAAAATACTTGAAATTTACTCTTATAATTTAAGCAAATCATATTTTAATTTTTAATTTTTTATGTAGCATTTATGAAATTATTTTGTAAAGTTTATTATGTTTATAAAAAATAATGAAATTTTAATGTGTAAATGATTGTCAAATTTAAGCTCAAAAGTAATTGTTAACATTAACATGCTCACACCATCATCATCCACCCTTTCTACCATCATAGAATGCCTATCGACATTAATAATAATTAATCACAACTCATTATATATATATATCTCAAATTATTGTAAATTAAAAATAAATATTACTCATTTAATATTAGTATATTATTAAATTATTAGAACTTTTATATTTTAATAATATTATTTTAGATTACATATATAATTTTTTTTGTTAGCACTAATAAAATAAAAAATGTTAAATTATTATGTTGTAGTTAATATAAATTAACACAATTAAACAAAATCTTTAAAAAAATCTAAAAAAAGTGTGTGAGCAAATCAAGGCAATATGGACAATTCAAGGACTAAAAGCTTCCAATATATTATTTTATTAATATACTTAAGTCAACATGAACAAAAAAGAATAATAATATTCACTTCACTCAACATTGGTTTTAAGAAATTACCTTTAAAGCATGTTGACACCATCTTCAAAATGTGAATGAGAACAACATAGAACACATATCAATGATCAAATCCAAGCCAAATCAATGGAAGCTATGTGATCAAATCCAAGCCAAATCAATTGAGGCTATGTAATCAAATCCAAGCCAAATCAATGTAGATTATCTCTTAAGCTAAATCTTTCTTTACATTGTGGAAAAAACTATAGTATCTAGTAAGAAATCGTAGGGCTTCAATTAGAAAATGTAATGTTTAATAGGAAAATTTTATCCAACCAAACTTGTTGGAAGAAATGAGTGAAAGATTTCAAAAAAAAATGGCACATTGATTTACACAAGAAAGCAACAAGGAAGGTGACATTTCAAATGTGAGAAGAACATATATTTTTAATCTATTTGATTAAAATTGGTTGGGATCATTGCAGAAAGTTCAAAATATTTCTGCTATGACCCCATTAAACTCACATTAGATTAGAGTTAAAAATTAAGGAGGATGGGCTTGGGAAGGAAAAGAGATGGCAATTCTTTGGAAGCATTAAGGCCAAATAAATCTAGAAAAACCTAGGTGGATTCATAGGTTATTGACATAAACTAGAAAATCTCCTAGGGAGAGGTCCATAGGGCAAAAAGTAGCCATGGAAGATAGTGAAAAGGGTACGAGTGCCTTTAGGAATGTATTAGTAACGATGGTGCTCTCTAACAAATGGCTCACTAGAGACCTTTTCTTTGCTATTGGAGAAGTAAAAGAGGGGCCTTGTCTATATTTCATCCACCAAACATAACAAAAAGGAGGACAACCTCAATTTTTTAAAGAATTTTTACTACACTCACATGTTGCTTTTCTATTTAGTACTACTTGGCTTTTTTTTTTTTAAAATATCTCCATCTACAAAAAAAAATTAGTACCAAATGATAATATATGTTGCCCAATAAGGATACCACAAATAACCCCACAATGTTGATTTTCCCTACTTTTCTTTCAAAAATTATAAATTTAATGAAAGTAGTGATCTGAACAATTTACAATTTTCCTCAGATGTTCACCTTTAGATTTTTAAAATAAACAAGATTTATAAAAACTTAGAGGTAGAAAGGCTTTTTAATAATATTTTATAAATGATGCACACTAAAAATATGTAAAATTTATATTGTTTCTTATTATAAATATTTACATTTTCATTCATTTGTATAAAAGTAAAATTAAAATAAACATAATGAAATTATTTAGGACGAGAGGGTCCTTATCCCCTACCATTTTTTAAAAAGAAATGCTAAAAATTGAAATAAAATTTACAAGTAAATATCATCATATTATTTAAGTTTTGAATTTTTTTTATCATAGAGAACTTATTATATATTTAGTGTTGTACATTATTGTTGTTTTGATAGACCACATTCAATTGCATATGTAATTTTTATAGACAAGCAATCAAAATATAAAATATACTCTCAAGATAATGCAATATAGTTTGAAGATTTCATAGTCATAAAATCAATTTTAAGTTGCTATGGAACTTTTGATGTATCTCACTTGAGAATTTAGACATGTTTTTAAAAGCTTGTGAGAGGAGAATTTTTTATTTGTATTAGAGGAGAAGTGGCCAAGCAAGCAGACATATTCTTCCACAGTTGATTCATCATTTAGGCAATATGAGGACCACTTCTATGGTGGCATGAGTCTTATTAGCACAAGGATCATAGTAAATTGGAATACTAAGTTGTTGCAAACCAAGCTACCAATCAATGTGCCCTGGTGTTAATTGTTGGATATAAATATAATATAAGTAATTGAAATAGTAATTGTAGTCACTAATAATTTAATGTTATTAACATACAGTTCAAATCCAACTAACACTAAACTGAATCCTTCCTATTAAAAGCAACCATTGTTGCATGTCAATACTTCTAACTATTTTAGGAGACTAAATAGAACCTTTGTAATTAGTTTAATTTTTATTTGTGTTACATATGAACAAACCCTCGTTGCATCCCCACATGTTTTTGGGGTGGTGGGATGTGCTGGGCCCATTTGGTTGTTGGAATATGATTTGGAAATTGAGATTCAAAAGTTTGGATTTGGAATTCTAGAACTTGAAATAGATAGATTATGGTTTGGGACTATTTGGTTCACTAAGAATTCATAATAAGGATATACATTTCCTCTGTTTGGTTGCACATTTTTGGAATTGGAATAACAACCATAATTGAAATTAGATTACCAACTTGAATAAGCATATTTTATTTCAAAGCACATGCATAATTATTTGTAGTGATTTGGGCAATATCATCTCCAAATTTCAACATCATTTTCACACTTGATCACTACACCCTCTCATAATTGCCTCAATTAAAACCTTTGAAAAGAGAGGTTTAATGTTGGAAATCTACTCTTCAAATTGACTGAGATTGTATAGATGGGAACAATTTCTACGTCTGAGGATGCGATTGTAGCAACAGTCTCACTAAGGCATTCTACATTTGAGAATGCCTTCAACTATAATTACTTTGGCATCCCCTTGTTGACTTGTACAAAAAATGGTGCCATGTTCATTCATTTTGAAAAGAGAAAATGCTCAATATTTAATGCAGGCCCTCACAATGAATGATTCAAATGGAAAGCCCAAAATGGCTTTCCATTGTCTACATGTTTGGACACAAAAATTTGGGCATTTGATCATACCCAACAAATCCCCCTTTGCACAAGGATGAAACCTAAATACATCAGCATCCTTTGTCAAAAAATTGAGGTGCCCCCAATCCTAATTTTGGCATCTAAAATTTTATATCTCCATGCGATCAATCAACCTCTATAACATCATGAGCAGTCTTTGCAAAAATCATAGGCCACCCTACTGAGAGACAAACCTCCATGTCTGTTAAATATGACCCTATGTGTTGTTAATGTTCAAATTGGCCTTTGTTACATACACTCAAACAATGACTCCCTCCTATATCTTGGTGCCCCTGTTATATTTTTCAAACTCATTGCCTCCTAGAATGATCGGGTCCTCTCAATTTGTAATTCAACACCCTCATATGCAAAAAAATGCCCATTTTGTCAGCTCAAATAAGCACCTATTATGGTTTTCATTACATCTTCAAATCATCTTGTCAAATCTATGTATGGTTTTCATTACATCTTCAAATCATCTTGTCAAATCTATGTAGGCCCCCTTGTGTAACACAAGCAATGACAAAATTGTTTGTTAATTTTTTTTAAAAAATTATTTGTTAAAATGCAAGCACATGGAAAAAATTGAAAGCCAAATAAGTCAAGCCAATCTCAAATTTTGTTCATTTCAATTAATATGTAATGCTTGTTTTTGCCAGATTAGAATTAGAATACCAACCAAAATAAGCATATTTTATTTCAAAGTACACACAATTATATGTAGTGATTTGGACAATATCATCTCCAAAGTTCAACATCATTCTCACAAGATCTCTATACCCTCTCACAATTGTCACAATCAAAGCCTCTAAAAAGAGAGGTTTAATGTTGGAAATCTACCCTTTGAATTGATCCAGAGATAGAGATAAGAGCTTTGTATAGATGGGAACATTTTCTACGTCTAAGGATGTGATTGTAGCTACGGTCTCAACAAAGGTGGTCTCAACTAAGGCATTCTACGTTTGAGAATGCCTTCAACGACAATCTATTTGGCATCCCTCTGGTGACTTCTACAGAAAATGGTGTGATGTTCATTCATTTTGAAAAGAGAAAATGCTTAACATTTATCGCAGGCCCCCACAACGAATGATTCAAGTAGAAAGCCCAAAATGGCTTTCCATTGTCTGCATATTTGGACACATAAATTTGGGCATCTGATCGTACCCAATAGATTCCCCTATGCAGTAGGATGACACCCAAATATATCAACATATCCTTTGTCAGCAAATTGTAGTGCCCCCAATACTAATTTTGGCATCTAAAATTTTATATCTCCCTGCAATCAACCAAACTCTACAACATCATGAGCGGTCTCTACACAAATCATAGGCCACCCGGTTGAGAGCGACACCTCCGTGTCTGCTAAATATGATCTTGTACGTTGTTAATGGCTAAATCGATCTCTGTTACATACACTCAAACAATGACTCCCTCCTATATGCTGACACCCCAACTATGTCTTTCAAACTCATTGCCCATAGAATGATCGAGTCCTCCCAATTTGCAATTCAACACCCCTGTGTGCAAAACAATGCCCATGTTTTTGGCTCAACACAAGCACCTATTTTGGTTTGTATTGCATCTTCAAATGATCTCGTCAAATCCATGCAGGGCCCCTTGCGTAACACAAGCAACGACAACATTGTTTGTTAATTTCTTTTTTAAATTTGTTTGTTAAAATGCGAGCACAAAGGCAAAATTGAAAGCCAAATAGGTCAGGCCGACCTCAAATTTTGATCATTTCAATTAATATGTAATACTTTTTTTTTTTTTTTCTCGACACTTTTGCCAACAAAAAAAAATGCTTGTTTTTGGCAAAGTGGAATTAGAATGGAAATTGGAGAAATTCCATATATTTAGATGTAATACCAAATTCCAGTGTTAGAGTGTAAATGGGGATACCAAATTCTAATTTTTTCCCAATTTCAATTCCAATTTTGCGCACCCAAACATTAGATTAGAAAATTTTCAGAATTACAAATGTCAATTCCCATCGACCGCCAAACTAACCCTCAATAAACTTTTGTATCATGGGAACTAAACTGAATTTTTGTAATGTCTTACCTGATGAATAAAAAACGATACAAGAAAAGTTGTTGACAGATTAATAACAATGCCCAAAATGTTGTCAAATCTGTAGAGCTGGCAGAGTGACTGACTATGAAAATAAAATCTGATTCAACATGATAATAATTATGTTGCTTGTCTTGCATGTAAAATATTACACACAACCTAAGTCCAATTGATTTTAACGTGTGCAACACTAGTCGGGCATCATCGTAGGCAAAGTAATTATGTGAAAATTTTGCTTACCTCAATAAATTGGTCATCATTTATCATGGTAATTGTCATTTCAAAAGGAAAGAAGACTTGAGATCCTGTTAATAAGACTGAGTTCAATCTCAAGCAAAATTTCGTAGAAGAAAAACCCCTTGGATGCAACATCAAAAAAATGGTGCTCTAAGTGGCTGTGGAGTTGCAAAGTCACTCTCTTCTTCCTTAGTTCGTTCATTTCTAGTTTGCAAAGTTCTATTTACCATGTTGCTTCAATGATCAAAGTTGATACATATTCCTTTAAAAATATTATATGTAGGTTGTCATTAATAATAGAGGTTTTCACTAATTATTATCATTGGCTCCTTATGGTAACTGCGTGAGCTATATTCAATTTGGTGCATGAATTCAATGTATAAGCATCAAGTCTCAATTTTTGGCATCTTGAGTTTTTATGTACTCCATGTATTAGCAGGTGTATGAAGCCTTCTATGCACATGCATGAGCAGTTGTGACTTGATTATTCCTATCTATGCATTGTGATTCTTACAACAACACTCTATTGATTGTTTGATATTGATCATTGAGTGATCATTATGCATTGTTGTTGTTGTTGTTAGCTCTTTTCTATCTTTGTGGTTGGGTCTGTGTTAGTTTTAGTTTTATTTGTAGTTAATTTCTAAAAAAAAAATTTGGCTTTGATTGCTTTATTTGTCATTACTCACTTGCACACACATACATATATTTATATAGATTTGTTTAATTTTAGTTTTGTTATCACCTTCTTTCTAAAATGCATTTCTTTTCAACGGGCTCTTGGTCTACTAGTGAAGTGGAATGGCTCACAAAAAGCCCACCAAGGATCAAGTCTTGTTGAGTGCAAGCCTCCAACATCATAAGGGATGAGGTCAGGATTGTGCCCTAAGTGATTTTGACAGTGTGGATACCCCTTAGTCCTTGGCTCTAAGCCTGATGCAGGAGCATCCTAGGTGTAAAGGCAATCTTGCATCACCCAAAAATATTTTATTTTCAATCTTTTCTATTTTAACAAGGACTAGTAGACAGAGTGGTTACTATTTATGAGAACTTACTATTTTTAGTAAGTCTATCATATGAGCTCGGAATGTTCTCATTTTCTACAAGAAAGTTCATTTTAGAGATATAATCCTACCATAAAAATCTCATTGCTCCAACTTAAGTATTAGAGAAGTTATTGCAGATTTTTAGTGGAAAAAATTGTAGAAAAATCTGCAGGCCCACCGTTGGAGGCCTTAGAGTGCCCGGATGAAGTTTGAAAACTTGACAAAAAGGCGCAAGCACCATTTTGAGCCTGTAGATCAAAAGCTGGTGTTTTCAAAAAGTGGTTATAATAGCCAATCAGAGCAACAATTTGTGAGTTATGGCCTTCAGAAGTTGGGTTACCAAAATTTCTAAAATAATTTGTCAAAGATGTATTTAGCTGACTCTATGTGTATTGTTAGGGTCTCTCGGTCCTAGGTATTAAGTTTGAGCATCTAGAACCTTTCCGAGTGGCATAAAACTGCCTATTTAAGAAAGACCCAAACATTGTCTAGGACAACTTTAGGTGATAGTTGGCAACACTATCTTGTAGATTACGGTAATGAAGGCACCCATTTGGGTTAGCATATTGTAATTGAGAATTCTGTAATTTTGCATTTGCGGTGATAATAAGAAGTCCATATTTTGTTCTCGTATTTGCTATTGTTTCTATGTTTCTGTTATGAGTTTATGGTAGGGGAGTCCCCTACATCAAAGCTAAAGAGGTTTTAGGCACATGTGGGGCCATATCAGGTTCCTAAAACTATTTCATGGTGTCCTTTGCTGTTTGGTAGCTTGCAGGCTTCGTGCCTCGCTAGGTTGCCTCACAAGTCTGAACCCTCCATAAAAATAAAAAAAAGTGTTTTTTTGCTTATTTGTGTATTTATTTTATTATTGCTAGCTCTCCTTATTTTTGCCTGCCACTCTTTATATATATATATATATATATATATATATCCTCTTATTATTTTTGGAAGTCTCTTTATTCACTCTCTTCCCTCTTTATTATTGTATTTATTTTCTTAGCTCTAATTTCATTTTTAACCTCTTTTTAATTTTATTACAAATTAATTTTTATTTGATTATTAATTTATTTTTATTTTATTATATATTGTATTTTTATTTTACTTACTTTCATTTTAAACTTTTTGTTTGGAGCTTTTTGTTTTTCCATTATAATTATTTCTTTCTTTCCTTGGTTCTTTAGTGGTCCTTATTTATTTATTTATTTTATTTTCATCTCATTTTCTTTTCCTTGTCTTTTTTCTCTTCTTTGATTATTTTTTTTTTTGTATTCTTGTGCTTGGCCTTCCTTTCTTTTGGGCTTCCTCTTGGTTTGTGTGTGCCTCCCTTGTTTGCCCATCTTCTCTTTCCTTTTTATAGGTTTGTGGTTTGTAATCTATTCTATTTTGCATTCTTACACTCTCTCATCCTGATGATGGATCATGGAGTACGATCTACAACATTGATGGTTAAACATTTGCACACAATCTTAGCCCAAATATGCAATTGAAGAATTAGTGAGTCAAAAAATTGAATGACCTAATGAAAAAAGGGGTGATATCTATCATTTTCCTAAATTATTATCCCCAATCTAGTCAATAAATTAAATTATATATCGAATCTAATCATCTTAGGAAGAGAAAAAGAAGAAGAAGTAGGAGCAGAAGAACACATAATAGTAGAAGAAGAAGGAGAGTGCACTTTCTTTTTCCTCCCTTCAATCCCTTCTACATTAATGCAAAAGGAAAAGAATAAAAAGGAGGAGAAGAGGAAGTATGAAAAAAAGAAAGGGAGCAGAAATTAGGCGAAGGAGAAAAATAAACAAATTGAGAAGAATGTGAAGGAAAAGGAGAAGCAAAAGAAGGAGACACAACACAAGAAGGAGAAGGCAATGAACAAAGAGAAGAAGATGAATACAAAATAATAGAAGAAGAGAAGATTAACAAATAGAAGAAAGATAAGCAACCTCTTCTACATTAACTAAGGTATATCAACTTGTTTTCCAACAATTTTGTACCCTCTAAAATATTACAAAAGCATATCTTGTTTAGTTAGATTAGGATTATGATTATTACTAGAATTAGATTTTAGTTGGTCTATATTTAAATATTATATTTAGGGTTTAAGGAAGAAGAAAAATTTAAAAGTCATCACAATATTAAATGATTTCAATATATTTGTCAAATAGAAAATAAAAATCCAAAAAATAAAATTACCATTGTAAGATGAACTTTAGGGTTTAAGATTACAATTGAATTTAGGGAAGAATTAGGAATATGGTTCAATAAAAATTTAATTTGGAGTTACTTGAATATAACTTAGATAATTTTAGGTTCTATCTAGAATTCTAACTATGACTACAAAGCTTATAATTTTATTCTTCATATTAAATCTCAAACTCAAAATGTCTAGGTGAGAACATTAGTTAGGTTTGTTGGATGTTATTAACTTTTTCCTAACCACAATGGTATACTTTTAGATTTAAACACTACTAACAAAAAAAAAGAGAATAACAAGAGCTCTGTTGGAGGTTGAGTCCTTGCCTCTTGAAGATATTGGAAGAAAATGAATGCTTAGATTTTTAGTAGGATTAAAACTTTAATATTATCAATTGCTTATGTAGCAACATATATGAAATATGAAATGTAAATAATTAAAATTTTAAGAAAATATATTGAAAAAATGATAAATTTTAGAATAAAAAATTATTATTATTTTTAATATTAGTTTTTCTATTTATTTATTTATTTTTATTTGTGTTGTCATAGATTCAATTGTGCTTATTCAATTTTCATAGGTTTTGTTTTTCAAAGATCATTTTATGGATTATTTTAATTTTGTATTATTTATTTTATTGATTAATGATTAAAAAAAATTATTTACCTTAGCTTAGAATGAACCTAATGTAGTCATGGATGATAGTTTAACTAAATGATAAGTGAACTAACTATGAGAAATTTTGCCAAACTCTAAAATGTTAAATTTTAATTTAAGAATTGTAAAATGCTATGTTTGACTAATTATTTTTTGACAATTTTATTCTTAAAAAATAACATTTTACAAATATTTGCTAGAACTTTGTATTATAAAGTTCGTTTTGAAAATTTGAAGTAAAAAATTCAATTTTAATATTAAAATAAAATGATTAAAATATTTTATAATGAAAACTAAAATAAATTTTCTTATAATATACAATTGTAGAAGAAAAAAACTTAGTCTTAAAAATTAACTTTCCCGCTGCAAATGATATTTTTATTTTTTTAAATCTATATTCAAATAATATTAATTTTAGTATTGTCTATTGGAAATAAAAAATTAATAAATTATTTCTTTTTTATTTGCATTGTTTTAATTTAAAAATAAACTTGTCTCAAATCGGCTAACTAATTCACAAACTCATTGAGGAAAGTTCGTTATTCTGACAAATTGTGAAAAATATGATGTCATAAAATAAAATAATGTATCATTAATTATTTGACAATTAAAATATATAAAATTCAATAACTCATGGCTATAATAGCTATTATTAGTCCCTGCCTGTTTATAAAGGCAGGAAACTAATGTAATCTTTTACCCCCCTCCAATTAATTTTCAAGACAAAATCTATTTTTACAAGTAAGGTTTGAGATTCTGTATTTTTTAATTCATTTATCACAACTAAAATTTTCATTTCTGATTGGTGTAAGGCTATTTTCCTAGCCATATTAGCTTATTTTTTGGATGGAAAAATAGAGAGATAAACATCTAATTAATGTCCTGTTAGTACATACATTTTAGAAAGCGTAATGAAGTCCAAAGAATCTGTGCAATGTGAAGTCTTCAATCGCAGAAGAAAAATACTAAGGTTCTTAAATGCTCATAAAATACCCACGTCAACATCTTTTCTGAAAGTACAGTGTTTTATTTATTTATACACCATTCTCCAGACATCTGGAGTCTTCAATTTTTTATTCTAACTACTGGAACACAATGTTAATTAGCATGGGTGAATTCTGAGAAATCAGCTAACAGGATTTTACTTAGTAACTTTTAGCCAAAATCAAGAAAGTGAAAATGCTAAATTTGATAAAGCATCAACCATAAGGGGAATCAAATATATATATTTTTTATTATTAGTTTCTTAATAATAATATAAAAAAGCAATAGTTTTGAAATAAATTTATTATTACATTATAGTGTGATTTAGTTTATAATTATATTATGCTATAATTTGTTGACATTTATTTTTTAATTATTGAAATAAGAAAGAAGCATGCACATATATTATTGTTAAAGTTCAATGATTCACTTCAACGAAACTTAATAATATTAAATAATTATATTATTATTATTTATTCAATTAATTAAATTTAAGCAAACTTAAGATATGATTTTAAAAATCAATTATTATGAACTAATTTTGATTTTGTTTCTTGTTATTTATTCCTATTTTCTTAAGTAGAAAACTATAAAAATTAGAGAGCAGTGTTCAAAAACCTTCTCCCTTCTTCGTTGTTGCAAGAAATTCTAGAATCTTCCCCTTTATAGAGGATAATCTTTTGATTTTGTATAAAATCTAAGTACTTTTAATATAAATCTTTAATCTATTTTTAATGATGAAATTTGTAAAAATGTATACAAGATAATTAACATATTCATTTACAAATTTTTCTAACAATTAGACAACATTCGTTGAATTTAATTTTGACAAACTAAACTATTATAACTTAAATGTATTTAATTCATTTTACAATTAGATATAATTTAGAAATATAAATAAATTTCAAACATTCTTCTAAGAATTAATTTCAAGAAATATGACCTTCATTATTGCAGTCAGTTTTCTTGCACAAATAAATCTTTAATCTATTTTTAACGATGAAATTTGTAAAAATGTATACAAGATAATTAACATATTCATTTATAAATTTTCCTAACAATTAGACAACATTAATTGAATTTAATTTTTACAGACTACACTATTATAACTTAAATGTATTTAATTCATTTTACATTTAGATATAATTTAGAAATGCAAATAGATATCAAATATTCTCCTAAGAATCAATTTCAAGAAATATGATTGCACAAATGATTACATAACTGGTATTGTTGTAGGTTAATACCACACCTATTATCCACCTAAAAATAGAAAACACTACAAACTTGATCCAAAACAATCAATTCAAAGTCATGGCACACAATAACGCATTTTAGTTCACACATAAACATTGCAAGATGATTTTCTCTATGAACCTACATTGATAGTTACAACTCCACTATGACCCCAAAAGGCAGGGACTCCAACTCACAAAGAGCTCTTGTTTATACCTTAACAATAGTGTTCTAGGAAAGCAGCTTCTACTTTTATTATTATTATCTGAATTTGGGGGGAATGATTGGGGCTTGGATATAAGGATGAAATTATTACATGTGATAGATTACTCTAGAAACTGGATGGAGATCAGGGAAGGGCGTGCAAGTTTACATTTGTGCACTTCGAATTCGACTTGGATAATGGGTTATCGTTGGTTGTTTGGTGCTCCTATTTTTTAAATTGGGAAATTTGATTTTCAACACAGAAGAATTTAGCTCTGGCTAAAGATTGGAGTCCTCATGGAAAATGTTGTGAGAGAGTCGCCAGAAGTGAGGGTTGAGCTCAAAGGCATGCACCTCAGTGAGGTCACAGAGCTTTGCAAGTGATGGATATTGAACTTTGGTTTTCTCTTTTGTTGCTGCTGACAAGACATTTAGAGGCATATTTTAGAAAATACTAATTTTGCGCTTCTAGAATGAAGCTGGAACATTCAATAAATTTAATTCTACAATTTTTTGGTATAAAAAAAATAAATTTACCCCTAAAAAAATTCCCATTAGCCAATCAGAAAATAAGAATAAGCCATTGAAAATTAATTTAAAAATAAATTGATACATGAGACGAGTACTGATGCTGCTGCTTGTCTAGGCCCAGACTATGAATTCTGTAATCTGTTGGCACAAAATCATAAGAGTTGCAAATGAAAATGAAGATTTTATGTGCAATTGATCATGTAGAGAAGCAAGTTTAGTTTCTAAGTGCAAATGATGTATTCTGGCTGTGCCTTGTGCCTTCCAATTTGTAGCATAGAGTATGCAACGGTGTATGGCTGAACCCTCGGCTTGTGATTTGTATATAAAAATTGAGGAACTTAGGGTTTTGCAGTAACTAATTTCAGTATTCGTTGTTTTGATAGACAGTAAAGAGAGCATGAAGAATCTGAGGAATGTTGAGGGCAGCATGGATGTGGAAGCAACAGAGCTGTTGCTTCGGTTATAAAATTCTTTCAATTTTATAAGTCATGATTAATTTTTGAAACTTGTCTACTTTTAAGCTTTAAAATGGCCATTTTATTTTTTGAATTCTTGTGATTTTTTAAATCTTCATGTCACCGACTCGTTCCCAGCTCCGCACAACACTTGAAATTTTTAAAATCTGACTTCTGAGCCTCAAGTTATTGTAGGTTAACGATAGCCTCGAAAAACATGTTTTCATTAACCTTTCAAAAGGTTAATGATAACTTCCAAAAACATGTTTTCATTAACCTCTCAAAAGGTTAATGATAACGTCCAAAAACATGTTTTCATTAACCTCCCAAATAGGTTAATGATAGCGCATTTTGGAGTAGGTTAATTAACCTCTCCAAAAATGCGTGTTTCTTAACCTCTCCAAGACGGTTATTAACCTGTTTCAAAAATTCTCTAACCTATTTGAAATTTATCCATGAGAAGTCGGATATGCGAATGGTTTGAAATGAAACAAAGAGAAAGATCTATTTGACGAGCTAAAGTAAAATAAGAAGGAAATTAAATAAGCATGCAGAAAGCGGGGAGAATAAAGAAGATAGATGTATGGCACTACCCAAGAGAAGAGGTCTCTCATCTGCTACCCTGCTGCACAAAGCAAAAGAATATCATTGCAATGCATAATGGTAGAGATGACCATGATGCTATTATTGACATGGGAGATCAGCCTGTGACACCATTTAGGAGAATCTTTAGGAGATGGGATATGATTATCTATAGCATGGTTTTCTTGAAAAATGAAGTGGATGAAGACGTTCTAAGGGCAAAGTTCACCAAGGCCATCTTGATCAATTCTAGGTTCTGCAGCATGCTGGTTAGAGATGAAAGGGGGAAAAAGTTTTGGCACAAAACAGAGATAGACATTGAAAAACATATTACACTTTCTGAATTGTCCCTTGAAGAGGCAGAAGATGTGAGCTATCCGAGCAGATTCCTTGCTAATCTTGTCTTTAAGTGTTCGCTATGGGATGTTCACGCATTTCAAATGAATTTGAAAAATGCAAAAGGTGTTTTTGTCATCCGAGTGCATCTGGTTGGAGCGTTGAGCGTGCACTTCAAACCTTGAAAGATAAGCGCCAACTTGAAATGGAGGAGTAGAGATTTGTAATGCACGATCACCTTAGCGATTTGGGAAAGCAAATGGTAGATCAGTTGGGCTCTCCTCAGCTGTAGTGATCAGAACAACTTAGATCTATGGAAGAAAAAGGACTTGAGCTAATTCTGACAAAACAAAGGGCAGGCGTTTCCACTCGTTTAGCGATTCGTCCCTCAGAAGGAGAATCACTTACCTTCTAGCTAAGACTGGCCTCTTGTGGCTTGAAATGCATCAAATACAAGATAGTTTATCATTGTCAGCAACAGTTGCAGATGAATCCGTAGGCCAACCTAGAGTTGAGAAAATTGAAGATTTACAACTCTCCCTCTTTGCAAAAGCTTCTAGAGTTAATAGAAAATGATTAGATCATTTGGTAGATCTTCTCATGGCATTCCTGTTACACCAATAACTCTTGTTGGTACTCGTAAACAAACAATACCCAAAGTCCATGCCTATAATAATCATCTTCCAATTCTAGCGATATTGTTGTAATTCTTGAAGGTCTGTAGTGGAGTCAACTTATTCAGACAACCTAAGAAACACCATCTCGTACCTCTATTGAAACCAAAATCCTCAATATGTATGCCATGTATGCCAAATGCGATAATTTTATGGATACGTGCAATGCATTTGACGGAATGCCTAAATGAAATGTGATGGCGTGGACTATGATGATTGCGGCTTGCTTCAAGCACAAACATGATGAGGAGGCTTTGAATTTGTGTAGTGAAATGAAACGGAGTGGGATTGTTCTGGATCATTTCATGCTTGCAAGCATTCTGCCTACTTGTGACAATTTGAGAGCTACAAAGGAAGTCACTCAAAGGGAAGGAGATGCTCATTCCAAGACAGATGTAAGTGACAGAGTTGCCATAGTGGTGAACAAGGACATGGGCCGAATGTTGAAGTCTCTGGAAGGCCTAATTTATTGAAAATGAGAGTAAAGGAGATTTGGCCAAAGTTGCGCATGTTCCCCCTACTGTACACTCCGAGATTTATCCAATGCAGTAAAAGCTCTGTTTGTGCAGTAAGTAAAAGCTCCCCCCAGAAGTAATATGGGTGGCCAAAACTCCATTGAATCAATTCTAATAAGGGAGATGTTGTTCATGAGATATAGTGAAGAAGAACGAGAAGCATTTTTCTACATTCAGAAAATGGCCACAGATTGGTGGAAAATACCTCGATAGTGAAAATGTCTACTTTATTATCATCAATTGATCTGGTATATCTTTTCCATGAGCAATGAAGCCAGATCTTTAAATAGAGGGCAGCTTCAACTGATTTCTTGCATATTTCTTTGTTAGGAATGGTAAGAAAATATGAATATTCTCATACAAAAGTGGAAGATAATTGACATTCTCAAGGCTTACAAATCTGAAGCTAGATCTAGGTCTACTAGTTCTCCATAGTAGACCATTATATTGAAAATGGGAATCAATTCAAATAGGGCAGATAGGTCCATGGAAGAATAATTGAAGAGAAGGCATGTCAGGGGTAGAGAAAAGTTTCCTCATTCGAGCAATGATTGTAGAAATGTTTCATAGCAATGATAATTGAATGAGAAATGGAAAAATAACAATTCATTTACAGGAAAATTTACTAACTATGATGGTTGTACCTATAAAGCAAGTTCGAATCATATTGAACTCAATTTGAATGGTTTAAGAGGTGATTGATTTGTTATTAATTATAGCTCCTCTATGCAAAATCGTCAAGTTGAGAATCCATCAATCGAATAGATAGTAAAAGTTCTTGAAGACATTGCAGTGAAAGAAGGAAGCAATTTGCCCCTCTATGCAAAATTGTCAAGTTGAGAATCCATCAATCGAATAGATAGTACAAGTTCTTGAAGACATTGCAGTGAAAGAAGGAAGCAATTTGCCTAGACCATTTTTAAAGATGAACAACAGAGAATTCAACAAGAAGTCTTCACTGAGCAATTATATCATTGGAGGCTACAACTAGATCTCAACATGCATCCATTTGCAGAGAACCAAAATAAAAAATAAAAATAAATTATTATGATGGGATGGGAAGATCATATTGCCAGAATTGCCAAATGCGTTGTGGAGATTCAAACCACAAAATAGTTATATGATATTCATGCAAAGCTTCAAATCCTCAGATTTGTATACATGATGAGCTCAAGCAACATTTGGATGACAATTCAAAGAGAAAACTTGAAAATCTCCTCGTTACTTATAGTTGTCACTTTCCCTCTGATGGAGAGTCTTGTGCACAAAATCAAAGAGAGGGAGGACCTTCTGAAGACTTGTTCTAAGCCATACATTTCAATTAGTGATCTTTGTCATTTAAGGTTAATTTTGTAGAACTTAATTAACCTCACCCAAATCACGTATTTGGGAGGTAGTTATTAACCACAGAAGGGTAGTTACTAACCTCTGTGTCTATATAAGGGCTCTTTTGGGCTTTGTAAAGGGGCCTTTTGGTTGGAAAAATAAGGGAACGCTATGCTGAAATTTTGATCTAGGGATAAATTTTGGAAAGTATGTACCCTTTTTATCTTTGAATTGAAAACTCTCTATTGCTTTCTTGGTGCAAGGAAATGAAATGAGATGTCCTTTGGGTTTCTTATTTTAAAATCCAAATTGTTATATGCAGTAGTAGACATTCTCATGATGTTATGCGAATGTTTATGAATGATAACGAATGTACTTGGTAATACTAGTTGCCTTCAAGTGTAGTTCTTGATCACCATTGTTATCAATCTTGTTTACCGAAGAAGGTCGTGAGGGCGTGTGGTGCATTCGTCTTGGATGACTTTCTCTTAAACTTTGAAGTTTTAAATTCTATATTTGAAAATCCTTTAAAAATTATATCATACGAGGGAGCTACCCCTCTAAACACAGAGGAAGGCCGCATACCAAGGGCCTCTCCAACTATTGTGAATGATTTGCCACACACTCCGTTGGGCAAATTCTACTATGACAAATCTGTTTACCAACAAGAGCAAATTCATTTGGACTCGACTAATGGTGGAAATACTAAATCCGGAGACAATGACAGAAAATCCAAGGAGAGGAAATTCACATGTGACACCAAAATTTGGAGCACTTGTACATGACTTTCATTGAGTATATTCCAACATTCTTTTCTTTGTCTACACTGCAATACTTTGAATTCACTAAGCACTGCTACTAGATACTGGCATGAAAGGTGGGCAGAGGTAGAAGTGGACAAGACTGTTGATTAGATTATGTTATCTTTGGAAAAATAAAAAATCTATAATTTTTGGTGAAAATCTGAAAAAAGTTTCTCAAAACTATTTTCCCTAATTTTTAGTGTCCAAAAATCATTTAAACTTTTACTATAATTGTGCCAAGCCAATTAAAAAATAGAAATTTCTTACATAAAATTAATTAAAAAATAAACTGTCTTTTTAACTTAAGAAATTCATTGACTTTGCTTGTAAAAATTAATTATAGCCACCACCACTAAAAAATTAGTACAATACATATGGTAATTAAAATGCTAGTTATATACTATACATATGGTAATTAAAATGCTAGTTATCAAAAGACGTGCTACAATTATACAATATAAGATACAAAGATGTAAAAAACTTAAACATTGAACATTGCATTGAAGTTTTCAACTAGAACATCATGATTCATGATCAAATGACAAATAAACAATGAACAATGAACATTGAACATTAGAAAATAATAAATATTAGTCTATATATCAGTCTTCAGATTAATAGTATGCGTATCTAGGTTCTACTATCTAATAGTAATCAATGATCATATGAGTCATATGACATAAAGATGATTAGAATAAGTCTCATGTGCCATGAATCATGATATCAAAATAAGTATATAATGCAAACAAAAACTACAAGTCTCCAAGAGTCCAAATCAAAATGCCAAATCAATGATCAATGATCAGTCTCATCACCACTAGAACTATCAATTTCTCCAAGATCAAGAGCCGAAAAGGGAACACCAACTAGCCTTGTGGTTGGATCTAAAGTATCCTCTTCCTCATCAATCTGCGATGGCTCCTCAAGCTCTACATCTCATCGTGATGTTGGGCTTTCCTAAATTTAAAAAGTACTTTCATAAATTGTGTCTTTAATGCACAAGTTATGTTTTGTGTATTTAATATATATGTGCTTGTGTGTTGATTTATTAAATGTGAATGTCATTGCAACAATAAACAACCAAAACAACATCCGAGAGCATGTGTTATCCTTTCCTCTTGATCTTAACCAAACAATAACAATCATTGACACAATGCAAGGTGGAGATGGTAAGAAAATTATTTATTCAACTTTATAATGAATTTTAAATTTTTAATTTAGCAATTAATCTTATAACAAACTCATTTATTTGCAGGTGTTGATAAAATTTATATGGAGGACCATGGCCAACATTTTTTTTGGATAAACACATTTTGATCTCATATTTATATATTAATTACTTATTACCAAACTTTGGGGAGCACAATTTTTAGATAGAGACATCATTTGTTATGGAAGATTGATTCAACATGTCATGGTTTTTAAATTTTTTGTAATAGATGATGATAAAGTTTCTTTTGAATTTGATATCTACATAGTGCTATAATTTATTTTTTATGATGTATAGATGTTCAAACTAGCACTTTAATTTAGAGTTCTAAAAGAAATTACAAAATGTTTATTTTCTTTATTTCAATATTCAATTAGGTTTCATTCTTAAATTTATTTAAGATTTATTTTGTTTAATTATTTGTATTAGCTCAATCAATTGAATTGAGCTAAATAACATTTAATTTATAAATTAATAATATTATATGTATGTTAGCTATTTTAACTAAAAAAAATTTGATATTAAGTTACATTGTAATTGTACATTAACAATAAAAAAATATTAAATTTTAATTATTAAGTATAGTAAAAATGAACATAAAGTTAAAAAAATAATGAATCAAAACTAATTCTAAAACTAACTTATTGAATCATTAAATATTATTAAATATTATTGTATAAAAAATTATATAGTAAAATCATTATGTCATTAAAAAATTAAAAAATAATTTAATAAACATAAAGCTAAAAAATTAAAGAATTAAAACTAATTCTAAAATATATAATAAAAGAATTAAATATTATTATGAAATAATACATATACTAAAACTATTATATAAAAAACAAAAACAAAAATTAGAAAGAACATATAGAAAACTGAAAAAAATAAAATTATAAAGTGAATCTGACATAATTTAAAACTGACGTCAGATCTAATCGTCTCAATGAAATGGATTTGTGGGGTATGGGGTTTTGAGGCGGGCCAGGCATCCAATTTGATGCCGCTATAGCCAGCGCCATATTTTACTATGAATCTAATTATTGCCCCTCCTTTTGGTACACATATTAGTATAAATTATCATCCCTTTAAAATTTAATTTTCATAATCTGTAATTTGTATCCTTTAATATATTAGTAAACATATATTTTATTATAGACTTAGCCATTACACCTTCTTTTAATACCATTACACTTCCCTTGTAATCGCGAGTTCCTAAAGAAAATACATGTACATTGAACACGAGACAAATTGTGACGGCTTAAATTCTATGTGCATATTTATCATCTAACAATCCTCGTACATGCAAATTTATCATCTAACAATCCGTGTCTTTGGATCCTTTTTACTTCAATTTAATGATCCAAAGCGGTTACTTTCAAATTTTCTGTTCACTTTAAAGGACACTCCTTGCACATACCTTTCGGCTTCCGCATTGCAGATTATCAGGGTAAGTGCGGTTTCATAGTACAAGATATATCTTATACATAACTTCATCAACTTACTCTACGCATCAAATTAGTATGGTGGAGCTCTTTTCGAAGAATTTCAGGTAGGATACATTTTCAGTGGTATTTGAAGTTTCTATGAAAGATTCTTGTGCTTTGTTTGAACGAGGATTGTCTGCGCATGACGAGATTTTACACGGGCGCTTAAAGTGGTTGTTTTTATGCGTTCTCAGGATCGGCGAAAATTATATTTAACGATGGTTGGATCCAATTGTATGTTTCTCGATGCTTCAAGTTCTTTTTTAAGCTTTTTTTTTAAAGCAAAATTAGTTCTTGGGCAAAATAAGGGTTGCTCAGGGATCAGTTTTGATGAGTTTTAGTGATTTTATATGGAATTTGATGGGCACATGCTTAGACTTTATCTCAATTCCACATGGACGAGCAATTTAACGATCTAAGCATTGAATGGAGAGCTTTAAAGGCACTTTATGCAAAATGGGTGGAATGTTTTTAGTTGTTCAAGGTTTTTTGAAACGTTGAGGACTTCTCGAAAATAATTTTTATGGATCTTGGTAATATGAAATATATTTAGTATTTTTTCTTTGACAGCTTGTCAATCTGTAAAATTGGGATGGGGAATTTCATTACTTAGAAATTGGTAGGTGTAGTTTTAGATGGATTTTAAGGTTAATGTTGTAGGCTTTAAGTAATTTTAGATTTTGTTTAAACAATAAGAAAACGTTATGGTTAAATTCTTAGTAGATTTTAGGAAATAGCCTGTGTACTGTTAGCAATTTAATTTTGGCGAAGTATAAATGTTCAGCCAGTACTGCTGTATCCGAAATTTTATGACATCAGCATCAATGCATAGATCTTTACAAGCAAAGGAGAGGTTGTTTATGGCATTTTCCATTGTTACACCACCGTCTGGGACAGGGGACAGTGGAACATGCAGACAGGTTTCCGGGATTTTGGGACAAAAGACCTCAATTTGGGGAATGGGAAAGGGGAAAGTGGGTGGGCAGGAGATTGGGGGTGTGTATATACTATATAAATGGTACTTAAAATGCTAGTTATGAAAAGATGTATAAGATTATTAAGAAGTAAACTAGCTATTTTATATATACATCACTGAGAGTAATCCTTCTTGAGGCATTTATTGCACCTTGCGATTTGGTGAAAATAGGTGCCTCGAGAAGGATTACTCTTAATGTGTGTGTGTGTGAGTGTATATTTTTTTTGATTGGTAATAAGATAATTTTTATTCAAATTCGGGATTGAACTTGGCCCAAAACAAGGGTGGATGCAACCAGGAAATCCACCATCCCAAATGAAGGCCCAATAAGTGAAGGGGAACACAAACCAAAAAGTACATAGAATAGAACCTTAAACAGTCCATGTCAAGAATTTTTGTCTTCACTTCCTTTTTTCAGAGAGCGAAGAGTCTTCTCAAAAGTTTGCATCTTAGCCTTCCACTTCTGTTTGCCCCTCACCATATGCTAACCATCTTCCATTCTAGCAACATCCTATTTCCACTCCCCAATGCACTCCATTGAAGCCTGGCCATCACACTCTAGGAATCCCTCTTCTAGTTGTAGTTGGGCTTCAACATCCATACAAACATCCTCCATATCTCAAGTCTCTACTGGAGTTTTTTCCTTCCCCACTTCACTCATTTGAAACACCCTAACACCACTTACATCCAACAAATCATCGTTCTTTTTCATGGGGTTTTCCTTCTTCTCTTTGGGAGATTCCTTTTGCGAGTCTCCAGACATAGCTTGAGCAAAGCTCTTTTGTTGTTTCCCCTTCTTCTCAACTGTGCAATGTTGGGCTGAAGAATTCTTCCACCATGATGCTAGTTTGCACATCATCCCTTTGCCACAGTTTACTGCCATATGCCTAGTCCGAAAACAAAGTCTACACCTAAAGGGTATTCCCTCATAATCTAAAGGCTGATTCCAACTTCCCTTGGAAGTTTTGATCAAAATTACTGCCGGAAGTCCCTTTTTGATATCCAATTCTACAAGAATCAGAGCAATGGTAGAACAAAATTGTTTTGAAGAGCCTTCATCCACCATCAAAAAGTTCCCTAAAGCATCACCTACAGCTTCAATTCAAGAATCAATCCATAAATGTATAGGCAATGTTGGGCTGAAGAATTCTTCCACCATGATGCTAGTTTGCACATCATCCCTTTGCCACAGTTTACTGCCATATGCCTAGTCCGAAAACAAAGTCTACACCTAAAGGGTATTCCCTCATAATCTAAAGGCTGATTCCAACTTCCCTTGGAAGTTTTGATCAAAATTACTGCCGGAAGTCCCTTTTTGATATCCAATTCTACAAGAATCAGAGCAATGGTAGAACAAAATTGTTTTGAAGAGCCTTCATCCACCATCAAAAAGTTCCCTAAAGCATCACCTACAGCTTCAATTCAAGAATCAATCCATAAATGTATAGGCAAATTCGGGAATCTTACCTGCAGAGGTAATTTATCAAACACTTCCTTGGCTGGACTGAACTCTGGATGCCATGGCTTTAACATGAACACAAATTAATTTTCCCAACACCTTTGAGAATCACACAAAATTTTGTTCTTATCCAGCACATTCTCAAACACAACAATGAAAAACCCCTTCACTGAAGCTGAAGGATAAATCTGCATACAACCATCGATGATGGGTTCCCAATGTTTTGAAATCCACTTATAGAGATCAATCAGATTGGGCCATAACCCTCCGAAGCGATCAATAAGACCTAGTTCAGAAAAGACCACCACATTATGTTCGACCTCCGCCTCTAAATTAGCTTCCAGGACCACTGAACAGGCTGTTCCAGAAGGTAAAAAGGTTGCAGCCAACTGCCTTACAACCAATTTTTGGGGTTCTTGTCCCTGTTGGTCATCAGTCACAGGAGGGCCATTAGGAAAGACATCTCTAGTGCCACATATATATAAAAGCTAGTAGCAGTTGTGATGTGACATGAAAGATATTTTATGATTTTTAATACTTATTTTTATGGCGGTAAGGGTTATTGGTATGGTTAGTGTTAGTGGTAGGGTTAATGTTAAGGTTAGAGGGAAGGTTAGAATATTCTATATGATTTTTAATCTATAATTATATAAGGGTAAGGGTTAGTCTTACGATTGTTGTTAGTATTATGACTAGTGTTACTATTATGGTTAAGGGTAGTGTTAGGGTTACGATTAAGGTTAGTGTTAGGGTAAGAGTTAATGTCAATGGTGTAATTAGGGTTAGTCTTAAGGTTAGTGTTAGGGTTAGAATTAGGATTAGTGTCATAGTTTACCTGAGCATTTTACCTAGGGTCAATGGTAGGGTTATGATTACAGTTTGGGTGACAGTTAAAAGTTAGGAGTAGTTTTATGTTAAAGGATACAATTAGAGTTAGGGTCAAGGGTAGAGTGAGGGGCAGGGCTGGGGGTAGGGTGAGATTAATATTAAAGTGACAATTAGTATATTATGTTAACAATTAAAATTAAAGTAATAATTAAGGTTAGAGTTTTAATCTAAGTTGCCGATTTGGGTTCGGGTTCGTGGGTTCAGGCAATTTTTTTTTTCCCATTTGGGTTCATGAGTGTGTGTGTGTGTATATATATATATATATATATATATATGCCAAAAAAAAAAAAAACGTGCTTAATTGTAAAACTAATTTACTAAGTCATTTCATAGTATGAATATATTAATGTTATTTGATCATTGATCAATGCCAATTGTCATGGATAAACATTAAACACTCGCTCATTAATCTATGTTTATGATTGTAAAGAAAATCTTACATTGGATTACTAAATTGCAAAATGAAATTTCAAAACATAAACTAGTTCATTAGATTGATAGATAGTAAAGTTTGAAACATAATGATAAATGACAAATGTTTAATAGCTTATCAATGATCATAGAGTCATAGTATCAAAGATGCAAATGCCCTTCAAGGGTCAAATGGGTCATCAAAAAATGAGGGATCAATGGCTTCATCCCCAGCTATATCCACATCCTCATCGTTGGAACCCAAACCGGTTCCACTAGCCCCAAATGCTGTCATATCCTCCATCCTCCTCAACATCTAGCAAGGCAATTCTAGCTAGATCCTGGACAGTCATATCCAAGTCAGTAGTCTCGGGTAATACATCCCACAACTTCTTTGGTCCCTTCTTATATCTTGGATCCTTGCGTGATAGGAGATGCCAATTGTTGTGAATATATACCAAGTCCTCTGCTTTCTCGGAACCCAACCGGTTATGGTTCATTGAGTGGATAAAGGAGTATGTACCCCAATTCTGCCTAGCAGCAGAAGAGCTCGCAACCTAGAGAGACAACCAACAACATTTAAAAAAAATAGAAATTGTAAATTTAAAATAATAATACAATAGGAATTTAAGAGTGCTAATTCTATAAACTAAGTGGCCATAAAAAAAGAGAAAAAAAAAAAATTTAAATACTTACTTGTGATAGGATTTTAATGGCAAGAGGTTGGAGGTACATGTAACCTTGTACATATAAGTACCGCCATCCAATGGCATCCATTCTACTTTGGTCATTGATTGCATTAGGGTCTGCATTTTTTTCTGAGACAAAATCTGCAAACTCTCTTCTAACATTCAATGCCACCTTAGGATCGCTAAAGAGCCTGCCAAATGCCTTCTTATACTCACTAGCAACCCTAGGATCTCTGTATGGTGTGTAATAACCCTCCTCAAATCTGCCCTCAAAAATGCTGATGAAAGCCCAAGGAATTTCATCAAACAATTCACATGCAAGGGACGTATGACTGATATAGTATTTCAGCTAGCTTCAAATGACCTTTTTACAATTTGCATCAATGAAAATCTTGTGCTAGAAGACTACAATGGACTACACAAATGACCTAACATGAGTGTGCTACTAATTTTGACAATATTCAGTGCATATATATGATCTAAGCATGAGAAATGAACACTTACAGCCAACTGGCATTTTTACAAACAGTTGGTATGCAAACTAACTAGCTGATAAATAATGATATTAAATTGCTTAAATGACACCAACAACTATTATCTTCTTAATTGCAATGAAAATTACAATGCTCATGAAACATGGCTAAGACTTTGGCATTTACATGGATTACAAAATGATAATGCTGGTATAATGCACACTTACAGCTGAAAGCTTATAACACCCTAGAAACAATACTAACAAAAAAACCTGGTTGTAGATGGCTGAAATAATTTCCTTCTATACTGCCCCTTCTGCTTTGCTTTTTTTGAACTGCTTTTTCGGCCTGCTTTTTCGATTCTGCTTTTTGAACTGCTTTACGGATTGCTTTTTCCGCTTGCTTTTTCGATTCCGCTTTTTTCGGGCTGCTTTTTCGTATCTACTTTTTTCAGACTGCTACCATGTTGAATCTCAAGACCATATCTTTCAATAGCGTCAAGATTTCCAGCTTGAAGGGATTTCGTCCTTCAAACTATTGGGATATAATCTCCAGAAAATTCTCCAATTTCTTTGATATTTCCAAGCCTGCTAAAAAGAAGCTCTTCCATTTCTTTTATAGTGTTCTCACAAGAGCTCCATCTTTCGTTTTCTCAATGTGGGATAAAAGATAACTCCCTTTATGTAACTTATGTCTCCAATGTGTTATAAAATAAAGGGGACTCTTTTAATTTAAATATTTCCCACAAACTATAGTCTATGCATTAATAAAGTTAAATATTTAAATTTAACTTTATAAAATAGCTTTATCAATGCATAACAAATCTTATCAATGATAAACAAGTCTTCTTGTCGACTTTAAACAATTACCATCGACATACCGCTGCCACTGGATGTCCGACCATATCCAAGATGACTTACTATAAATAGTAAGTATGCCCAAAGTTGCCTCAAAACCCCTTAGAAAGACCTGCAACTGAAACTATCTAGGCCAAATAGCCTCTAAGTCCCTTTAATGTCCTGGTTAGCCTACGGGACCATGGGGAAATAGGCTAACGACAACATCATGCTATGAATGCTAAAAAAAGGGACATTACATGGTGTCACTCTACCTGGAATAGAAAGTATCTCACTGCTATAACACCTAAGAGAAAGTGCATATGCCAGGATGTGTAAAGGTGTAGTCATCTTGTTCCAGCAATATAGAACAATTTTCTCCACCTGTTTGTAGAAGGTTTCCTTAGGCTTCTGATCTCTCCTCTAAATACTTGGGATGCCAAATGACGTTCATGCAAGATATCTTGATGTAGTGTTAATTAATATTAAAAATCAAAATCTCTCAATAAACAAGGATAAAGTATTGTATAATAATTTAAACTTACCATTTTCACTCTCTTTAGCATGTAGTCCATGGCATTATATATGTCCCCCAAACAAGGCTCATCAGTGTCAAAAAACCGAAGCATAGACATGATGGGCTCGGTGAATTCTAATACACATTCCACCCTATTCCAAAAATCATCACTCAAGATCATATCCTTTACATTTTTAGCCCTTGTTGTATCGGCTTGCTTCCATCCACCTCATTGGTTGCTAATAACCATTTGGCACAATGCTTCTTTCACCCTCACAAGTCGTCTAAGGACGATTGCATGTGAGGCAAACCTTGTTTCAGCAACCTATTACCATATTAACTCAAATTGTAAGTTAATAACACATTTCAAATATATAAACAACACAATTTTTTTTTATTCAATTATGTAAAGTATGATATAAAATGATAAATGAAACTAGATAAAGTTACCTTCAATAATTCCAAGCGGGAGAAATTTCTGAAAATTGCTTGTGACATATGGTGGTTTCTCACAAACATTTGGATCTCTTCACCCTCCTCATACACTTTTTTCACCCATTCAATTTGGGTGCCAATTGCTTTCATCACCAAGTTCAAGGAGTGGACAGTGCATGATGTCCAAAAGATATGACCATATCATGCTTCTACCAAAGCACTTGTAGCCCTATAAACTTTAGCATTGTCCGCTATTACTTGGACAACATTGTCAACTCCCATAGACTCTATGGATTCAATAAGAGGCCTGACAATAAAATTTGCATCCTTTACCAGACCTTCACAATCAGCCACCCTTAAAATCATTGCCCCCTTGGGTGAGACATCAATCACATTTATCAATGGACGGTTTTTGCAATCTTTCCATTCATTAGAGACAATACTCACCCCTGTTTGGATCCAGGAATCTCTTATTAGTTTGAGGAGAGTTTCTACATTCTTTCTCTCATTATGCAATATGGTGGTTCTCAAATTTTCATATCTAGGGCCTCGGTAACCATGAGGTGCTTCATTTATTGCTTGCACCATCTCTCTCCAATATGGTGATCTCACTAGATTGAATGGAACACCATTCGTAAAGAGGCAACGCCCAACCTTTATGTTAGCAACTTCTATCAATTCATTTTGAAAGGCCTCCTCTAATGGGCCTCTCTTGCGGGATGGGGGTGTTTGTATTTCTTCTTCATCCGTAGAAAGAGGTAGGTAGGAAGGGATGTTGTCTAGTGGCTGTTTGAGAGGATGGTGTTGGTGGTTTTTGCTTTGTCCTATCTTTTTTCCCCATCGACACTAACCTATCAGCCTCTTGTTGTTCTTTTAACATGCTTACTATTTGAGTAGTTGACAACCCCTTCTTACCTCCTTATGGGGGCTCCTCACACATGCTAATCCCTTGACCTGCAGGGCCTATGAAATGATGTTTAACTCGGTAATATGAGCTTCTATATTGGGTTTGGCAAAAATTGCATTTCCATATATACCCTCCCCTTGAAACACATTGTTTAATTCTTGTTGTATACTTCCGCAAAGGAGAACTTTTATTAATTACATCTTTGGGATCCTTCCCCACATACTGAACTCTGACGACTCATTCTTGCAATCTATAACAATTTTTTTTTTTTCAAAACTTATACAAAAACTTGATAAATTTTAGAAAAATGAAAAAGCTAAAAACAATTTACAAACTATCAAAGAAGCAAAGGGAAGGATGAAATGTATACTTGGAAGACTCAACACTGATTATTGGAAGGATTTGAGACTCCACAAACAATCTCTACAACCTCTCTTCAAACTTGCAAAATGGCCACACCAAAATGAGAGAGCAAAATGAGAAAACAAATGAGAGATTAGATGAATGAATGTTTCTTATTTGCCCTCTTTTAGGGTTGCCAACAAAAAACTATTAAAAAATTCATTGTTTTGTGTTTTTTAATTTACTTTTTTGGTCCCACGAACTGTGGGTCCTTTCGGGTTCGCCTGAGTCCGTGATGGGTCTGGGAAGGGTGCCTATTGGGGCTTGTGGGTCCTCCTAGGTCCGCACGTGAATCTGGACCTAGACCTGAGCTCCAGGGCTTGAACTCAGTTTTCCAGGTTTTAATAATGATTAGGGGTTAGGATTAGGGTAATTGTTTAGATTATGATTAATTTGGGTTAGGGTACATGGATACGGTTAAGGTTAGAGGGAAGGTTAGGATAAAGTTTACAATTAGAGTTAAAGGTTGAGGTTAGGGTTACGGTTAGTCGTAAGACTTAGGTTTTAATTAGGGTTATGGTTTGAATTATGGTAAGTTTTAGATCTCTCTTTCTCTCTCTCACCCCCTCCTATCCCTTCCCACTCTCTCTAAATATGCCCTCTAATCACCCTCTCACACTCTCTCCCCTCCCTCATAGCAAAATTGCAAATGCCAAATGCTAAATAGTAAATACTTGAGCATTGAATTGTACTAAATACTAACTAGTTTAGTGGGATAGTTGTCCCAGATAGCCTTCGTTTAGTGGTAATTTTTAAGTCTTAGAGATGAGTGTGAGCAACTTTGGCTCGCTAGGTAGTCAAGTCAGTCAGGAATATGATTGGGAGTTGGGCCAAGCTAGTCAAGGACGTGGACTTGGAGCAATAGATTTGTGATGAAATGAAATAGAATCCTTGGAAAGTTCTTGTTTCAATATCAAGTTTATCTTGGAATGTCAAGAGAAGCAGTGGAAGATAACTCTGATAGAGGCATGTCGATTCCTGACATTTGGCCGAGTTTGGAATTTTATTGGAATCTACCAAAATCTAAAATCTCTATTATAACTCCTATGAATTTGAAACCACTCTCAAACATCTTGACAATATCTATATAAAATATAACTTAAAGTATAATTTTTTATGAAATTTTCTGTTCTTCAAGCAATGAGTCTATACTTAGAAACTTGTTGACTTGGCGGTGATCGACGACTGACGAGTGGCCAGTTGGGGACTTGGGAATGGTGTCCCACATCTTGGGGACGTCCTCGTTTCGGGAATACCAGGGTTTGGTCGGGGGGGGGGGGGGGGGGGGATGTCATTGTGTAACATTGGCATCTTCACTTTATTGTGGTAGATTGTTGGTTTCAAGGTGGATTCTTGTATGCAGATTTTAATGATTTATGTATTGATTTTGCTAGTTCTAGATGGAGTTTGGGTAAAAGTGAATATATTACTAGTTGATTTAGTTTGACGGAAAATTGGTCTGTAGCTGCATTATTGTTTTATTTATTGATAGAGAATTTAATGGAATTTTTGTTCTGCTTATGGGTCCCTCCTGATTTATTTTTTTGAAGAGCATTTTGGCAACCTAGCTTCAATCCTTTTGGGGAACAACCAATATTTTGACAACAAAATGCTGCAACTAGTAATCCTTCTGTTACAATGCCTTTGGGATTGCAAGTCATTCTCGTGCATGGATTGGAAATACATTGTTTAGGGATTGTCGGGACTCAATTGATAGTCCTAAGTTTTCGACAAGTCCAATCATTTGATCCTATCCACTCACGGATGATAATTGATCTGAGGTGTTTTGTGTTTGAAGTTTTTTACCCATTTTGATAAGTTTCGAAATCTAAGTCCTTCCCATGTCCTTATTTGTTCCACAAATAAAAAAAGGCCGAGGAGAAAAGAGAAGTCTTAAAGTTCATTTTGTTAGGAAGTTTTTGAATTCACGAGCTTGCTAAAACCTCGACAATGAAGGGAAAAGATTCAGTTTGTTGAGGAGTCTGTGAGTTCCTGATTCTGATAAGAAACGAGTCATAAGCGGAGAAATTTCAAAATGTCAAAGGGTTCCCTTATAATGTCCCCTTCCTAGTGATGGTTAGCTGAGAGGAAATATTTAGCTTTTTCCATTCCTTGAGGCTAGAAAATTAATTAAATAGTACGGGAATGAGGGAATAACTAAATATTACCCCAAAAAGGTAAAGTTATTTGCAATATATTTAATAACTCATTATGTTTAATGCCAGGGCCACACTTAAATTATAACATTATAACACCTAGTAAGTGCCATGGTGGAGATTTAAATTAATATAAAGTGAGTATTAATTTATGCTTAAGTCAAAAGACCAGAAATAAAGAAGGGGTTCAAATGCTTTTGGGTTGGAAATTTTTATAAAAGGATCAACTGGGCTCTGAGGCTTATTCATTATCCTACAATGTTTGATTTTAATTTCTATCTTTGGAATTTCATTTCTCAGGAAACCTTCTCAGCACACAATTTCTGGAGATTCCACGCTTGGACACAACCCCAAGCCCTAGCAAGTGCCTTTTTAGTTAATCATAGGTTATAGAGAGGCTGTAGCAGTGCTAGTGCTTGTGACAGATTGTAATTCAATCTTGAGCCAAAATCAGAATGTTCAGCTTCAGAGTATTAAGGTATCATTCAGCCATCAAGTTATGAGGGTAAATTGCAGCTTGTATTGAAATCACAGTCTTCTCTTAACAATATATCAGCAAAGGTACCACAATGCATGCACCCAGTTTATCATTGCTAAACGATTGATAAAGCAACAACGGGATTCATTTTAATGGTGATGCATTCTGGTATGTAATAGCTTTTTGTTAATATTCTTTCTAAAAAATCCAATTGCCACAATCAAAAATAGATTCCAGGCAAATAAAGAAAAATTCCATAATATTTGCATAAGGTTCAAATTTCCTATTTACTTGTGTGATTTTTGTGATAAATTTTTTGATAATCTTTGTATTTCTCTTAAGAGTTGCTATTTAGGATATTCTAGTGGTATTAGAGCATAGTGACCTTTCCAGCCAGTGAGGGTTTTAGTTTCATGTCAAAGATATTTTGGTTGAATGTCAAGATTTTCAGTTGCATGCCAACTTTCTTAGTTGCATGTTAGATTATATGGTTGCATGTTGCTTCTAATCAATTGCATGTCAAATTGAATCGGTTATATGGACTCTAGAAGGACAATATTGTATAAATACTTCATCAGACGTAGAGATGATCAACAATCAGAGGCATCTGAAGAAGAAAGTCCCTGGTTTGATCAAGGCAACATGGCATAACAGAGAAATGATGGGGGTGATGCTCAACCGAACCTTCAGGATATCATGGCACAACAACAACAGGTGAAGCAAATGTTTATGCAATCTCAGCAACAACTGCTTGCCAAAATTGTAAACCTAAAGGTCAAACAACCACGTGTAAAATCAGGATGGAGATAGAAGTGATGCTGGGAATGAACATCATGTTAGGAAACCCTCTATCACTGTTAGAACAGAAGACACCATATTCGATCTACCTCTTAGATCAATTATCTTGCCAAAGCCCGGTGTAGAAGAAGTTCTAGAGGGAGAAGAAGAAGAGACACCAATTACAGATGAGATTATGGTGGCACAAGATAAATACATGTGACTACCAGCTGATGTAAGGTAGCTAATGAACTTAAATCAGTTCATGAACCAGCACAAAGATAGGGGTAGAAACTGTCTACAAAGAAAAAATGGGAGGCCAAGAGAGCCGGTTAAGTAGGGCACATAGCCTATGGAGTATGGGCATGCTTTGAATAAAATCTCTACACCACCTTCAATGGAACTGAAGGTCTATCAGCAAGGTAATGGGTTCACATGTTGGATACATTATTGGCACTTAAACCCATGGAAGAGGAAAAGACAATACAGTTTTCTACCATGCACCTAGAGGGGGTAACATATGATTGGTGGTATCATGGATTTGTCCCCTTGGACTATGACATGGTACATTCCTTCGAGGAGTTCATTTAAAGGTTGGTTAGTCACTTTGACCAAAAAGACAGAGAAATCTATTACAGGGAATTGGCCCAACTTAAGCAGATAGGACATGTGGAGACTTACGTAAACGAGTTTCAAAAAGTTTCCATAATGGTTCCCGATTTGCCGCAAAAAAGAGTCATGATGCTTTTTGTAGAAGGATTGAGTGACAAACTAAAGGGATTGATCAAGGCACGTGGGCCTAATACATTGGATGATGCCATTAGGTTAGTTCTTGATCTTAAGGTTACACCTTCCCAGCCACACAAGAAGAACTTCAAGAATTAGAAATCAGATGTGAAGGCTCAAAATCAGCCCAAGGTCACATCTCGTAAGTTAGAAAAAGATTCAAGAAATGAGTTAAGAAGAAGGAATCTTTTTTTTTCATTGCAAAGAACCTTGTGAACCAGGTGTCTTGGTAAGGGTAAGGCATATCTCATTGAGGTGATTTTTGATGCAGACAACAATGAGGATAGTGGGCATGATGAGAAGGCGCATCCTTTTTCTAGAAATCATCTTTTCATACTTAAAGGGATTGTCAAAGGACAAGGAGTTATGTATATGGTGGAGAGGAATGCTACACAACTTTATTTTTGAGGACTTTGTAGTCAGGGAAGGACTATTAAGTAGAGGACTTCCTCGGGTTCAGTGTTATGTTGGCAGATGGATCCAAAATCAGTTGCATAAGAAAAATATTAAGAATAGGCATACAATTAGATGATTATATATTTGATGCTAAGTAATCTGCGGTTGGTATTGGTGGAACCATAGTAGGGACTGCCACGGTTTAAGTCTCTTGGAAGACACATCCAAGATTTCAACAACATGGAGCTTGAGTTTTCTCATAAAGTTAAACAAATTATGTTGACGGTTACCAAAAATGATAACCCAAAGGTTGTGGCAGCCAAGTGTATGCAAGCTCACCTTGATGATGAAAATACCATTGGGAGTGATGTGGTCATGGCTAGAGGGACCTTGAAGAGATCTGTCCAAACTTTGGAACCTGAGTCAACACAACAAAATCAACAACACAAGATCAACAATGAATAACAAACATGCAATCTTATCTTCACATTAACATAGATTCATAAATTTATGTCAAGTGGGCCTGCAACTTGCAATTTACAGTGCAGGGTCACATGCCAAACTATAAACAATATCCAAACTTTTAAGTCCTTTGAACCCTCAAGAGCATGCTACCAAGAAGTCATTCCAAACAATGACCAAATGCCTTGTATAGAGCCTTCACAAGAAACACATCAGCCCAAATCAATCACATTTTCCAAGAACAAAAAACATACCAAGAATATAGGTTAGGACCTAAAGCATAAGGATCTCTATGCCAAGTTGTTGAAATGAAGTGCAATCCATGAGAGATGTTAGCCTAAGATCTAGGAACATCGTGATATAAGCTTCATAGTTTCACCAATCGGGAAATTACTTTGCGAGATCAGAAAACTCTAACTAACCATTAGAACATGAAGAACACACAATCCTGAACAAGAAACTGAGAAATCTTCATTGCGAAGTATCAAATTGAGGTGCGAACCTAGACTTAAGTAAAACATATGCCAAGAACAAATTCTGAGGTTCACAGCAGCATGTGAGCCAAGTCAAAGGAAAACTACAGGAAACTTAGAAACTAACTAACAAGAACAAACTTAAAAGGAAATATTTTTGGGTGATGCGAGATTGCCAACCCCCCAAGGATGCTCTTGCATTAGGGAGACATATAGATAAGTCAGATTATCCCAAGTGTGACAATTGTAACGTATCTCCTTATACTCATGATATGTAAGCTTTGGCATATGATGCGATGTCATGCTTAGCAATGTGACTTAGTAGAGGTAGGCCAAAGAATTGCACCTTCATTTGATATTTATTTTTTGGGATACTTATGTGGGATTGTGTATGGTTGTTGTTCTTAATGGATAAGGGTCAGTAAATGCTGTTATTGGCTCGCAGTTGGGTAATGATACTTGGGATGATGGTCTATTTTTTACGGACAACAAATGTTTGGCCAAAATTGGGTAACTTGATAAGCTACTACTTTTGCACCTTATATGGTTGGTTTCATATTGTGGTGTGGGATTTAGGTGTTGAATAGTGGAATGCATTGTCACACTTGCGCCCTATTGAGTTGCTTCATGATTTGTGGTGCTTAGGCAAGTATATCATAGTGGAGCAACAAATAGTTATGCGGTTACTAGAGGATCGACATTCCCAAGAAGGGAGAACAATAATGTCCCCAAGAAGGGAGAACAATAATGTCCCCATCCTAGTGATGGTTAACAGATAGGAAACAATTAGCCTATTCCATTCCCTGAGGCTAGAAAATTAATTATATAGTAAGGGAAGGAGAGAATAATTAAATAGTAGCCCCAAAAGATAAAGTTATTTGCAATATATTTAATGACTCATTATGTTTAATGTTGGGGCCACACTTAAGTTATAACTTCAAATTATAACATTTTTAGACCTAGTAAGTGCCATGGTGGAGATTTAATTATTATAAAGTGAGTATTAATTAATGTTAAGTCTAAAGGCCAGAAATAAAGAAGGGGTTCAAATTCCTTTTGGTTGGAGAATTTTATAAAAGGATCAAGTAGGGTCTGAGGCTCATTCATGAATCATTATGCTATTATGTTTGATTTTAATCATATCTTTGCAAGTTTCCCAAGAAACTTTCTTAGGATGCAAAATTTGGAGATTCAATGCTTGGACACAACTTTAAGCCTTAGCAAGTGCTATTTCATTTAATCACAGGTTACAAAGCAGCCTATCATAGTGTTTGTGATAGATTTTAATTTAATCTTGAGCCAAAATCAGAATGTTCAGCTTCAGAATATGAAGGTATCATTCAGCCATCAAGTTGTGAGGGTAAATCACAGTCTACTGTTAACAATCTATCAGCAAAGGTACCACAATGCATGCATCCAGTTTATCATTGCTATATGATTGGTAAAGAAACAATGGGATTCATTTTAATGGTGGTTCGATGAGGTATGGAGTTTTTTGTGTATATTCTTTGTAAAAACTCCAATTGCTGCGATCAGTAATAGATGGTGAATTCTTTTAAACATTTCAAGTTGTTTAATGTAAGTGTGTTCTAAGCAAGTAAAGGAAACCTCCATAATATTTGCATAAGGTTCAAATATCTTATAACTTGCGTGATTTTTGTGAGAAATCTTTGGAAATCTTTGTATTTCTCATAAGGGCTGCTTGTTAGGATATTTCATCCCATGTTCTTGAACTTTCTAAATTGTTGACAAGCTAATAGAGAAAGATGGAATTGTTGGCAAATTAGTTCCTTAAATTTGTTGTCATGTTGACAAGATTTGCAGTTGCTAGTATCCCAAAAGTTTCTAAGTGCTGTTTTATATGGTCATTTCTCTAATTGTGTGCAAGGAGTTTCGTTTTCCACCATCCCAAATTTTGGAGTTTAGTGTAATGTCCCCAAATTATGAATCCAAATTTTTTTCCTAGGTCACAATTTTTTATTGAAACAAGTAGGGTTTAGAGATACCTTTTACTTTGATTGAGAACCTGCAAACAAGTAAAGAATCAGTTATAATCATGATTTGTGAAATAGATCTCTTTAATTAGAAATAAACATATATTAGATGTATAGGTCTACTCACCAGATTGCTTAAATCAATTTAAGAAAACTCAACCATAGAAGAAATGAGATAGGATGACTTGATAGGGTGCCATAGAGACTCACTTCTGTAGGCCCAAGAGCATATATACCATCACTCTTGGCCTCATGTGGCCAATGCCATCTGCATGAGGTGGATTACCAAGTGTGATGTCCTATAATCAGTCTCCTCAATCTTGTCACTTCTATCTTATTTCCAATGATTGAACATCCTTAATGCATTTGCTTGCCATGATAGAGAGCATGATGAGTGTTCACAATAGGGTGCTTGAAAAGTTTTATCCTTTATAAGTACAAAGACAATACTCTTTGTACCCCTCTGGCACCATTGGACTCCCCATTCATATACCATGAGGTGACGTGTCTAAAAGATGACCCCATCATCGCTCACCTGCTTTTAATCCTTTATTTCCCCTACAATGGCTAATTACAACAGTCAGAGAATATAAATATATATAACATCTTATACACATTTTCTATATTAAGCTATTTTCAAATCATCAACATATTCATTATGCTAAGTCAGATAATCATCAAATGCATATTAATATAGAGGTCTGTAGATGCACACAAAGTTAGCCTATTATGTATGGATACCCATATCACAACATATAATTGCATTGTAGCTCCACAATAAATAATTTGCGCTATAAGTATATTTGCTTTGCTTATAATTCAATTTCCTTATTTTGATTGATGTCTTCCACTAAATGAATTTCTACCTTATATAGCCATTGGGGGAGGAGAATAAGTCGTAACCCAAAAGAGGTGTCTTCTCCAAACTAATTGTTGTCACCTCCAGACTTATTATGTGCCTCTTCATTAGTTTTTGTCATACTTAATGATCGGTTAAGGGCTAAAGATAATCGATAACAAACAAAAGAATATTATGGACCATGAATTCCTTAATTGGGCTTCATGAGTAAAAGACAATTTTTGGCAATATATATCTGATCTTGTTGTTTGCTTCAGATCTTCACTTCCTCCATTGACAAGGCTTAATCAATATGACAAAGGCTTCATTTTCTAATAACAACAATTCAATACAAATGACAACTTTTGGTTCCAAATTATTGATGAGGATGTAAAGGTATATTTTATTATGATAAAATATTGTAAGTCTCACTATTGTGAGGCAATTTTCGATCAGCCCTGGTCAAGGTCATGACAGTTATCTCCTTCCAAATTTGCTTCTCCTCAAGCAACTTTAAATTTGGCTGATGAATATGTAGTAAAGCCTTTCCACTTGACAAGGTACTTGTCAATATTTTGGAATAGAACTGATTATAAATTTGATAAAAGTATTTTATAATAGAATATTATAATTTATGAATCTAATTACAATCCTTGATACATTATTTTTTATTACTTAATAATATTATAACATTAAGAAAGAAATAAAACCACAAAACCTGTTTTTACTTTAATCCAAAACATTAAGAAAGAATTATTATTCGGAAAAATATACCACAAAAATAGTAGATAATTTTTACTTACAGATGTGAAAATAAAATAGTATATAAGGTATTTTCATCATCGATAAAGTAGTGTGTGTGTTCCTCGCAAGAATGTGGTAGCATTTTTCTGCTAGGCTGTAATTAGGATTTCCATATTGTTAGTTCACCAGTAGTCTTGTTCCTTAGTCTTTTTTCTTGTACATTATCTTTGGTTCCAAGCTCAATTTGCCTTCATCATCAAGTGGTGGTGATTCTAGGCATGGAATCATATTTTTCCTTAATGCCTTTTTAAGGCAAGATAGCTGAACACATTGTGAATTCTGCTATTTAGGGTTAGCACCAACTTGTAAGCCACTTCTCCAATCTTTCTCAATATTTCATATGGCCCTTAGAACTATGAGTTAATTTGCTCCACTAACTTTGGGTGATGTCTATTTGCATGGATGCAACCTCACAAAGACCAAATATCCAATTTCAAATGTTCGTTCAATTCTCTTCCTATCCACATATACCTTTTTGCTAGTTTTGTGCTTGGTGAAGGTTACTTTTAAGTGCATTCACATATATTCTGTAAGAAATCCCTAACTCTTGACACTTGGCCTTCTAAATGAAGTCTTCAAAAGATGTTTCTATGTATCCATACAATGCTTGGAAGAGTCTAATTCCTACAGACATATGGTGGGTGTGTTAGATTAGGGTGACTGATCAGGAAAGTACTGTACATACTTCATAAATAGTGGGGTTCAGGGCATTGCCTCGAAAATAAATTTTGGCCATGGCCGACATGGTAGCCGACATATTATGGCCGACATACATATGGCCGACATGTTGTAACTCTAAAACAAATAAAATACTTGTATAAAAGGGTTTAGGGTTAGGTATTTTTCATTATGTTGTGATGCGAAATTGGTTCTTGCGGTGGTATTGAGCTGTAAGGGATTACGGATTGTAATCAGGTTGTAATCACTGGATTGTATTAAGATCGGACTTGCTGTTTGGTGGACGTAGCCCAGGGATTGGGTGAACCACGTTAAATCTTGGTGCCTTGTGTTCATTTCTGTGTGATCTATTATTCTCTGTTAGTGATTATATTTGCATATAGTTTTTTATTTCTGTCTGTGGTTTATCCTAACAAGTGGTATCAGAGCGAGGTTGTCTTTCAGTTATCCTCTGTAGGAAAGTCTCACGGTTGAGTGGGAGCAATGGCAGATGAGGGTAAGCTAAGGGTTGACAGGTTTAATGGGCAGAACTTCCAGTTATGGAAGATGCAAATGGAAGACTATCTATATCAAAAGGATTTATGGAAGCTGTTGGACGGCAAAGCCAAGAATCAGGGAACTATGTCAGAGGCTGAATGGGATCTTTTGGATAGAAAGGCACTCGGAAGCATTCGGTTATGCTTGGCACCATCGGTGACATTTAATATTACAAAAGCAAAGACGATAGAAGATTTGATGAAAACCCTAGCGATACTGTATGAAAAGCCCTCTGCTTCAAACAAGGTATTTCTCATGAAGCGTTTATTTAATATGAAAATGGCAGAAGGTGGATCTGTTGCAGATCATTTAAATGAGTTTAATACTATTACTAGTCAGTTATCTTCTGTGGGTATCAATTTTGATGAAGAAATTAGGGCTCTCTTGATTTTGTGTTCTTTGCCTGAAAGCTGGAATGGCTTGGTAATGGCGGTGAGTAATTCTGTTCCCGGATCTAGTACCCTAAAATATGATGATGTGATTGGTGTTGTTTTGAGTGAGGAAACTTGTAGGAAATCCTCAGTGGATCTACATCAGGAAGTGCTTTGAATGCACAAAGCAGGGGCAGAACAACTGAGAGAGGAAGTAACTCTAGAAATCGTGGGAAATCAAGAGGAAAGTCAAAGGGGAAGAGGTCTCAATCGAGAGGACCAAACGATTGCTGGTAATGTTGGAAACCAGGTCATAAAAAGAAAGATAGCTGGAATCGCAAGAAAAATGAAGGAGATAAATCAGATGGAGACAAGGAGGCAAATGTGGTAAGTAACAAATCTGAAGAGGATGCTTTGCTTCTGTCTTTAGAAAGTGTTGATGATTCATGGGTTTTAGATTCTGGTGCTTCATTTCATGATACACCTCATAGAGGTTATTTCATTGATTATATCCAAGGGGATTTTGGGCTTGTTTATTTGGGGGATAATGAACCCTGTAAAATTGTTGGAAAGGGAAAAATTAAGATTAAGTTGCAGAATGGGAATCATTGGCTACTACATGAGGTAAGACATGTTCCAAAGCTGAGTAGGAATTTAATTTCAGCAGGGCAACTCGGTGATGAGGGTTGTGTAGTTACTTTTAATGATAAAAATTGGAAGGTTTCAAAAGGTTCCCTTGTAGTAGCAAAAGGTGTGAAAGTAGGCACCTTATATCTTTGTATAGGTCATATTGTTCCTTTTACTTTGATTGTTTCAAAGAAAAATGAACGTTCAAGAACAATTGCTGCAGTTGAGTAGGGAGAACAAATAGCTGCTGTAGATTCTGATACAACGCTGTGGCACAACAGACTTGGGCACATGAGTGAGAAAGGTATAAAAGTACTTCATTCAAAGAAAGTTTTACCAAGTCTAAAATGTGTGAATATGGATTTCTGTGAAAGTTGTGTGTATGGAAAACAAAAGAGAGTGAGTTTTGTAAAGACTGGGAAGGAAAACAAAAAGGAGAAATTAGAGCTTGTGCATACAGATGTATGGGGACCAGCTCAGGTATCTTCCCCTGGTGGCTCTCATTATTATGTTACATTTATAGATGACGCAACTAGAAAAGTATGGGTTTATTTCCTTAGACAGAAATCTGATGTATTTCCAACTTTTAAGAAATGGAAATGCTTGGTTGAAAATGAGACTGGTAAAAAATTAAAATGTCTCAGATCTGATAATGGTAGTGAGTATTGCAGTCATGAATTTGAAGATTATTGCTCCACTAATGGTATTCGTAGATAGAAAATTGTTCCAAGGACTCCACAGGAAAATGGAGTGGCTGAACGCTTGAATAGGACTATAATGGAGCGCGCAACGAGCATGAGGTTGCATGCTGGGTTGCCCTTACACATGTGGGCAGAGGCTGTCAATACTGCAGTATATTTGATTAATAGAGGTCCCTCTACTCCTTTGGGCTGTGGTATTCCAAAGGAGGCATGGACTGGTAAGAAGGTGAGTTATTCTTTTCTCAAAACCTTCGGTTGTGAAGCTTTTGCTCATATAGATGCTGAAAATAGAACCAAGCTGGAAGCTAAATCAAAGAAATGTGTCTTTGTTGGATATGGCATTAATGAATTTGGTTATAGGCTTTGGGATTTTGAAAATCTTAAAATTGTTAGAAGCCGGGATGTCATATTCAATGAAAAAGTGTTGTACAAAGATCTGTTGCAGCAACATGAGAAGAAAGAAGATGATTATGTAGTGTTGGATGATACTCCAAAAGTTGATGTTCCAACCATTCCTCATGATGTGCAACAATCTCAACAAATACCACACACACCAGTGAATGTTAGACGGTCAACGAGGCAAATTAGGCCTCCACAAAGGTTTTCTCCCTCTTTGTATTCTATTTTACTTACTGATGTTGGTGAACATGAAAGTTATGATGAAGCTGTGCAGGTGGATACTAAGATTCAGTGGGAGTCTGCAATGAAAGATGAAATGGACTCTTTGCTGAAAAATAAGACATGGGATTTGTGCAAGTTACCTGTAGGTAAAAAGGCTTTACAGAATAAGTGGGTTTACAGGTTGAAAGAAGAGGAAGGAGGTAAGAAAAGATTTAAGGCCAAGTTAGTTGTAAAAGGATTTGCACAGAAAAAAGGAATTGATTTTGATGAGATATTTTCTGCTGTTGTTAAAATGACTTCTATTCGTACTGTTTTAAGTCTTGTGGCTATTGAAGATTTGCATTTAGAGCAGTTGGATATTAAAACAGCCTTTCTTCATGGTGATTTGGATGAAGAAATATATATGGCTCAGCCACAGGGTTTTGAGGTCAAAGGTAAGGAGAACTTAGTGTGCAAATTGAAGAAAAGTTTATATGGCTTGAAGCAAGCACCTCGGCAATGGTATCTGAAATTTGACAGTTTTATGCACGAGCATGGATATAATAGGTGTCATTCAGATTATTGTGTTTATTTTAAGAGGTTGGATGATGATAGCTACATTATTTTATGTTTATATGTTGATGATATGCTTGTAGCTGGGTCTAACATGGATCATATTATTAAGGGGCTAAAACGCCAGTTAGCACATGCATTTGCTATGAAGGATTTGGGGGCAGCAAAACAAATCCTTGGTATGAAAATTTGCAGAGATAGGAAGAATAGAACATTGACGCTATCTCAGGCTGATTATGTTGAGAAGGTGTTGCAACGTTTCTTTATGGAGAATGCTAAAGCTGTCAGCACACCTTTACCTGGTCATTTGAAATTGACTAAGGAGATGTGTCCTAAGACACAGGAAGAGGAGGATAAGATGTTCAAGGTACCCTATGCTTCCGCTGTAAGAAGCTTGATGTATGCTATGGTATGCACTAGGCCAGATATTGCCCATGCAGTGGGAGTTGTTAGCAGGTATATGAGTCATCCAGGATTTGAGCATTGGAATGCTGTCAAGTGGATTCTCAGATATTTGAGAGGAACATCCAATAAGTGTTTACACTTTGGGGGCTCTACTACTGATTTACAAGGCTATGTTGACTCAGATTTGGCAGGGGATATTGATACCGGGCGGAGTACTACAGGTTATGTCTTTATTGTTGGTGGGGCAGCCGTGAGCTGGGTTTCTAGGTTACAAAAGATTAATGCTTTATCCACTATAGAGGCAGAGTATGTTGCTGCTACCGAGGCAACCAAGGAGATGATATGGCTTCAGTTCTTCTTGGAAGAATTGGGACATCCTCAGAAGGATAATTATTTGTTCACAGATAGTCAGAGTGCCATTCATCTTGCAAAGAATTCAGCTCTGCATTCTAAGACCAAACACATACAGTTGCGGTACCATTTCATTCGATTAGTTTTGGAGGATGGACAATTAAAGCTGGAGAAGATACATACAAATGACAATCCGGCAGATATGTTGACAAAGGTTGTAACAAGGGAAAAGCTGAACTCCTCTTCAGCTTCGGTTGGTCTTTTAGACTGAATATGAATAAAAGAACAGCAGAGTCCAGGGTGGTTTGATCCAGTGGGAGCCCCATGTGGTAGTGGTATTGCTACAGGATTAGTCTCCAAGTGGGAGATTGTTGTTTAGTGTGGAGCCTGATCAATCCCGAAGTGGGAGATTGTTAGATTATGATGATTGATCAGGAAAGTACTTTACATACTTCATTTTTGGCCATGGCCGACATTGTAGCCGACATATTATGGCCGACATACATATGGCCGACATGTTGTAACCCTAAAACAAATAAAATACTTGTATAAAAGGGTTTAGGGTTAGGTATTTTTCATTATGTTGTGATGCGAAATTGGTTCTTGCGGTAGTATTGAGCTATAAGGGATTACAGATTGTAATCAGGTTGTAATCACTGGATTGTAATAAGATCGGACTTGCTATTTGGTGGACGTAGCCTAGGGATTGGGTGAACCACGTTAAATCTTGGTGCCTTGTGTTCATTTCTGTGTGATCTATTATTTTCTGTTATTGATTATATTTGCATATAGTTTTTTATTTCTGTCCGTGGTTTATCCTAACAGGGTGGTATTATAATAGTACTCCCCTAAATGAAGCCATTTTATCCATGCATTATGTTGCCTTGTGACATATTTCCTTGAATACCTTTCCAATATTTTTTTAATGATTTCTTTTTGTCCATCATTAAAAATGAAGCCATTTTTTTAATGACTTCTTTTTGTCCATCGGTCTACGGATGATAACTAGTATTGGGAGTTAACTTTGTTCTGAATAGTTTGAGTAGTTATTGCCAAATAGACTAAGGGAACAATTGTCTCAATCACTGTCAATGTTTCGGGGTAGTCCATGCAATTTGAAAACTTCTTTAAATAAAACATCAACCACTTGGGGGCTCTAAGTTCTGTTGATATATCTATTAAGTGTGCATATTTGGTTAGATGATCAACCAACACATGGATGCAATTTTTTCCTTGTACCTTGGGTAGCCCTGTTATGAAGTCCATAGATATGCATTCCTGTTTTTGATTGGGTATAAACAAGAGTTGGAGTAGTCGTATTGGATATGTGTATTCCTCTTTGTTTCTTTGACATACCAAACATTCAATGACATGCTTTAATACATCTCCTTTAAGGCTTTTACATGAAAACCTCTCCCCAATTTGTTTGTAAGTCGTGTAATACCCTTGATATCTAACTGATGGATTGTCATGGTAATTTGTCAAAATTTCCTTCTTCACCATTGACCTAGATGTGATGTATCTTGTTTTTATAGAGAATGAGTTCATCCATAATTTGATACCTCTCATCTTGTATCTTCCTTTCTGTTATATCACTTGAGAACAAGTCTTTAGTAATTCTTTAAGTATAGATGTTTTCCTTTTTGTGGATGTAGTTGTCATGGAACCAAGGTGGGGTCTTCATGACAAGGCATCAACTATAATGTTGCTTGCGCCCTTCATGAATTCAATGTCAAAGTTTTATGCTTGCAACTTGCCCATTTTTGTTTTCTATCATTTAAGTCTTTTTGGCTTTGGAAGAATCTTAGAAGATTGTGGCTTTACTATGAACCTTCTGCAAATCAGTTATTGTCTAAGACTTTATTGTCTAAGACTAAAGTTTACAAGGGCATGCATAATTGCTAGCATCTCCTTGTCGTATATTGAATATGTCCTATGTCCTTGAGTTTCCTACTTCAAAAGGCTATGGGGTGTTTATTCTGCATTATTACATCCCCAATGACTTACCCTGAAGCATCACAGAATGACTTAGAGGGTAAGGAGAAATATGACATTGCCAACACGAGGCAAGAACTCGTCACCTCCTTGAGTTTTTTAAAGGCTATTTTCACTCCTTCGGTGCAAGTAAACGCTCCTTGTTAAATCTATGAGTGGTGTAGTTAGCTTTGAGAATCGTTTTACAAATCATTGTTAATAACTGCATTGTATAAAGAACTCTTTGAGGTGTGTTAGAGTCTTGGGCTTTGGCTGACTTTGAATTGCCGCAATCTTTTCTTCCTCCACTCTTACTCCTGGAGTACTAATTTTATGCCATAAGGACAATATCTCCATACCAAACTCATATTTAGATAATTTAGCATATAAGGAATTGTTACCACCCCATTGCAAATGGGTACCCCCTCTTTTTTCTTTAGCAAGTAGGAGTCATTGTCTTAGGTGGTTTCAATTGGCAACATTTTGAAGTCTTTGAGTTGGAGGGTGAGTTTGAGCAATTTTGGTTGTTGAGAAGTAATATTTGTCTAGGGTTTGTGTGAGGGCTTTGATGTAAAGGTAGTTTCATAGCCTAAGTCCTAGTGGAAGGGTAGAGTTTTAGTATAAGTGGGAAAGGTTTACATGCTTGGGAGATGGGAGAAGGATTTGAGCAAATTTGGAAAGTGGTGGAAATCCTATGACTAGAGGATTTCCCTTGTGGAAATCATCTCCAAGATTTCCATCAGCTATCATTTCTCATCAAAATCTCAAGATTTCACCTTAGGACAAAGGGATGTTGTGCAAATTTGGGTTGTGAGAGATCCTTACTAAGGTAACAAACGAATTGATGCAATGTTAAAGCGATGAAGAGAAGGGAAAATGGTAATTTTCCTAAGGATAATTGTTGTAGTCATGTTTGGTGGAAATCCTCTCACCTTAGGATTGCCACCCAAGAACTTTTTCGTTTAGGCCTCCAGAAATACCCGAGACATCGATCATTTCAAGAAAATAGAAAGGCTTAATCTTGATTAAGAGAAATCTATTTTGTTCATTATTGATATGAGTTTATTTTTAGATTTCTTTCACAAACTTAATGAAGCTTTTTTTTTGTTTTGCAAGGTGAAAGATGGAGATAGTGTCAAGGATGAGCTTGAGACTACAAGTAGATGGCTCGAGCCCAAGGACTGAAGTGAGAAGGAAGGATTCATGTTCAAGCTATCAACCTGCAAATTCAGATTGAAATCAAGAGGAAATTTAGGAAAGCATCGAAGATACAACTACATGAGGACATATTCAAGGAGAATCAAGAAAGATCAAGTTCATGGGTTCACAAAGATGCAAGTGATTCAAGTCAATTCCATGAAGAAATTTAAAAGGATGGAGAAAATCTCAAATGTTGAGAGATACTTTCTAACAATCGAGCAAGAAATATTTACAATTTTAATGAACACCTTCTATAGGTCAAGACTCCAAGCACAGGATAAGGATGATGAGGTGGCAATTGTTTGTCTCCTCCAATTAGAAAATTTCACTTTCAATTACAATCAATCACAACATGCTAAGTGTCCTATTTTCTCATTGGTTGGAAAAATCATTGTAATTTTCTTATTAACCCATGAATTGGTGCCTTCAAGTAATTGGTCGTAAATCTGGCAACCCTAATTAGGGATTTTGGGAAGAAGTCTTGGTCTTTGATCTTGAATGGATCTTAGCCCTTTGTTGTAATGGAACTTCTACAAAAGGCCAAGGCCTTCTTGTTTGTAATTCATTAGCTTAGAGATTGGAGGTAGTAGAGAATTATGAGATTAGAGTAGGCTAGCTAAGGGACATACTTGATGAAGTTGGTGCTATTATTTTTGTCAAAGTAATTGATAATTCATTGTTGGTTCTTTATGGTAGATTACTTAATATTGCTTTGTAGTATTGCATGGTTTCCTCAATCTTTCACTTGGAGTAGATTTCTTTTCATGTTGTAGTAGTTTAGTTGAATGCAAGTTGAAGTGGATTTTTTCACTTGACTCAAACAAATTTGAAGCAGAAGTCACCAATAAAATGTTGGTGTTAGTACTTCACAAAACTTGTGTGGTTGAGAAGGCGACTGGGAGGAAAGGCTACCCTCAGTACAATGGACATATCAGACCGCATACAAAGGAACTATAGGACATACACCATTCTAGATTGTAACATCCACTTTTCCCAGGTCTTAACTAACAACTAACATATTATAGAAATACAGTTATTACTTCATTTTCAAAGGAAGACAGTTATATTCAAGTGAATGAGATTAACGGTTACAATCAGTAATCGGAAATTTCACAACTAACAATTGAAAACACCATCAAGGAATTTACCATGGAAATTAAAATCTACATACCATGGAATTCAAAACCAAAATAAATCTAGGGATGCTTCTGCACACACTTAGGTTAGTCCCCAGATACCACTTAGGATCAAATGACGATTACCATCCAATACCACTATATCAAAATCAAATGACGATTACCATCAAATACCACTATATCAGTTAGGGCATTGATTACCATTGGATCATTTAGGGCATCGCATACCATTGTATCAATTAGGGCATCTATTATCATTGGATCATTTAGGGCATCACATACCACCATGTTAATTAGGTCATCAATTACCATTGAATCATTTAGGGCATCAGATACCATTGTATCATTTGGGGTGTCAGATACCACTATATCATTTAGGGCATCAGATATCATTGCATCATTTAGGTCATCAGATACCATTGTATCATTTGGGGTGTCATAGACCTTTGTTTCATTCCTTTTCTTCCTATTGCTAACTGTGGCAATAACATAAGATTAGAAGATATGCTCATAATTATTATTCTTATAAATGAAAGATTGAAATAACAATCCTATAGATATATTCCATATTCAGTTGGAAGGTCAACCGATCTAAATAGTTACCAATTATATTGACAAGAAGAGTTTCTTTCATTAAAGAAATAACATAATCAATGATATAAATCAATCCATCATACCTTCTACTTGTATAAACATCATAAAGGTAAAATACCTGTTTCCATCAAATGTTTGAATGCTTATCTTTTCTTTGTCTGATGCATGTCCTGACATCTTGAGGAGAGGGGAAACATTGTCAGGGGCTTAACCTCCCAACCTCGGACCATAGCTTATCCCCACACAATCTCTAACTAGAAAGGTCCTCCCTACCTTGAAGTAGACATGGAACAACTTAACTAGCCACTTAGCATCTTGGTACTAAGGTATCATTCCCACTGCTCGACTAAGCATGAGGATTTGAATATTGGACTACCATGAGCTGACTCATGTTGATTAATATCTCTTTTCTTTTGATCTCACAATTATTATTAATAATGGTTCATTTCGTTTCATGCAGGAAATAATTCTATGGTTCAAAGATTTTCAACTCACCCTTCATCTCAGCCAAGATGACCCTCTTGGATGAATTTCCTGGGTGTATGCCTAAGTGTTCTTTCAAAATTATAGTCAGTCAATTTCTTATGTCCCTTCTGGACTCATCATAGAATTATGAAGTATACTTTACTTGCATCTTCTTATGCTTATTGTCCTTATATAAAGTGTATTTCCCAGATTTGACTAAGCAAAAACATATATCATTATACGATTAATTTCTAAGTGGAAATCACCAGCAAACAATTGTAACTAATTATTCAAACTGATGAATGTACCCTTCTGTGGATATCAGTCGGATATGAATCAACGTTTGCCATCGAATTGGCATTCTGATTCGATATCAAATCTCTAAGAAAAGAAGCCTTATTCACTTACACACTCAACCCTCGAGTGGCTGCCTGCACTGCCCGAGCCATGAAATGACTTCAATTTTAGATGCACATAGTTCAAGTCCGCATAAAGATTTAAACATGAAATGCAAAACATGACTTGGATGGTGCTTCGCCTGGAGTTGGTTCATACAACTTGATGCCGTGTTTTGTCAATCCAAGGTGCACGACAAGCATCACCTTCCACTGACTCTACTCGGGTCTATGCGAACTCAGAATTTAGGAAGAATTCGTATCTAGTAGATGTAAGAACTCCGGCTATAGTTCTAAGAAATAGCGATGCATAAATAGAAGGTAATCCATCTTGCCGAGGGTTTGTGCCTTGCAAACAATTATAGACTCGGACAATTTCGAGAGGAAGAGACCTTCCCAGGCAGCGGGGAGAATAATAAAGAAAAGTCATATGTACGTTAATTACAAGAAGAGGGTGGCGGTGAGAGTTACAAATGTAAACAAGAAGTCATTGACACCAACATTTTAAAATGGCCATCTCAAATTATAAAGCCCGATGGAAAATAAAATAGAATATGAAAGGTTGTCACGCATGAAATAATATTAGGCCATAGCCAAGGCGAAAGAAATAATATTGTCTTAGTATTTAGCATCATGGTATCTATAGATACCTATATATGTCTGTATGCATATACTTGTACATGTGTAAACCCCAACCATATATTTCTTATGTATATGCCAAATATCAAGTATGCGTATACGTCCTTACATATATAAAGTTGGTTTACGTATGTACGTATATACATGTATGTACATGTATAGATATGTATGTATCATGATGTTGATATGATAAGACATGATTATACATTAGAAGGCTCCAACCAACAACACAATTACAAAGGTACAAACTCGTTCAACTTCCAATTCATGCTTAGTGATCTCGTTTACTATTAAATGATATGTGATTTAATCAAGTTAGCTCATGGTCGTCCAACTTAAACTCTTGCCTGCCTAGTCATTATCCTTAGCCCTGGTGTTTCAGGGCTTGTACCTATTTGCTCAGTGATGGTGGTGCCCCTCCATGCCCAATTCCTTTCTGGAAATGCTTCCCCCCTTCGACATGCTCCTACAAGGGAATTCTCCACGATTATATTATATTCTTCAATATAATAACAATTTACCATAAAAAATTATTATTTATAAACCACCATAATGACAAACCACCATCCCATGTCCATGATGAATAACCATCCCACTTCCATGATGAATAACCAATTTTCTAAGATTTCAAGATAACAATATAATAACATCATAAGGATTAACTAGCATGCCATCTTCATATGAAATTATAATGATTAACCATCTTACCATTTCACGTGATTATAACAAATTTCAACTGTCAACTAACTTCACGTGACACCTCAACAACTATATGAACATTTTAAATTAGGTCAAAAATTGGGATGTAACACAGATGATGTATGGGCAGGAGGCGGTAGTACCAATAGAGTACATAGTGCCAAGCCTCAGAGTGGCAGTAGAAAATAGATGGGGAGAAGATAGCCTGAAGGAACAATTGAATAACTTGGTAAAACTAGAAGAAAGACGAATGACAACTTAGTGGGCGATAGAAGTGGTACGACGGAGAAATTATAGTATGATAAATACCTTCGAAAAATGAATTTTTGACTAGGACAGTTAGTTCTAATATATAATGGTTACAACAAAATCAAGTCATGGAAATTCAAAGTTCGTTGGTTTGGACCATATAAAATAAGGGAAGTTGGCAATAATGGAGCAGTGAAATTAGCAACACTTGATGATAGATCTATCAAAGAACTAGTGAACGGGTCGCAACTAAAAGTTTATCAAGAAAGAATAGGTGATACAATAGGAATCAACATGTTGGGATATGCTACTAAAGGTGACTGGACTATTTGCTACGATAACGAAGTGGAGGAGGATCCACTCATCACGGAGGAACCCTACATACTCGACAATGATTGGAAAAACCCATGATGGATCCAAAAGAATGGTTGGTTAGAAAAAGGGTAGAAGGAACAACAATTCCAAGGATCCACAAGCACCTCACGAACGCCTTGTTTGGGCCACTGACACTCTAGCTAAGGATTAATGGCTACTGGAAACTAAAAGCACCCTACGAAGGGAGAAGAGAAGAATTTGTGGCTTATGACATCGATAAGGAGGCACAAAAGGAACAGAGGAAGCTACAACTTGGAAAGGGTGAAGGGGAGGAAGATGTAGAAGAAGTTGACTTGGAAGAGTACGGTGCAACATTGGGACGCCCCCTCAAGGCGACACTAGAAACAAATGACCTATTTATCTATGAAGGGGATGGTTATGTTAATGAAGTAATTGAAAAATGCGAAAAAGAGGGAGAAGAAACACCTTATAAAAAGAAACCCAATGCACTATGGAGGGTAATGCCGAACCTGACAGAACGACCAATAAAAAAAGGAAAGGAGGCCACATGGTACCAAAAGTATAGAGGAAGGTATGTAGATGATAGTACAAGGGTGTGGGACCTGCACCCCTGGTGGATAATTTTTTTGACTTGGAGTATTTAGGAATATGTTGTGAAAACAAATGCTACTAGTCATATCTGGGTACCTGCATGTGGCAGTACGCATTGGCAGTAAAAGTCCAAGATAAAAAAGAAAGAGGCGGGAAACGAATGCACACACAGGAGGAAAGACTTCCAAGGAAACATAGGAAAGAAACACAAGTCGAAACCACAAGACAGAAGATGTACGACACTTAAGAAGTAAGGTAGGAATTTCCTTAAGAAAGAAAATAAAAGGAAGAATAGGAGAAGTGAAAGAAAAGAAAGGATGGAGAAAACAAAAAATCATGAAAAGTAGCCCAACCCTAAAAAGAATTGATAAAGTCACCACTAAAGGAGGAAAAAAACATAGCATTGCATTTAAGGAAGAAGGAAGCATGCACCTAGGAGAAGTACGGAGGAAGGAATAAAATCTGACAGTGACAGGGAGTCAGTTTGTACAAGTACAAAATTGCACTGTAAAGAAGCTAACACAATGCGTACGAGATTCTACGACAAGGTAAGGAGAAATGACCATACACGTACGACACTGTATGGTACAAACGTGGATGGAAGGAAGAACTCGTGTATGACCAGTAGAAGGCCATCTCGTACGTCAACAAAAGGAGAAAAAACCACCACGGTACAACATACGGATGATGCCGTATAACATACAACCGTACAAGAAAGGAGTGCATCCAAGGATAAATATCACGTGGGGTAATTGGTAGGTACATTTAACAAATTTAAAAATTGGTACAAAGTAGTAAAGAGGATATATATCATGGTAAAAGGTAGCTTCGACAACCCTAGAAAAGGAGCATTGAAATGGGCTATAAAAACACAAGAGTTGGGAAGAAAACAATAGCATAATGGAAAATGGCCACGACAAGCAAGAGCAAGAAAAGCAAGGGTAAAATAGAAGAGGTTTCAGCAGCCAACTTCACTTTTGATGGAGTTGTAGGTGCAAAATGTAGGAACTGGTGGTAAGGAATAGATGATCAACATCCATTGAAAGCAACCCTAAGGAAAGCAGAGGTAGATAAAATTGTTTTCATGCCTATTTTTGATTTAAGAGAATTCGAGCTTGTACTTATAACTATGGTCCATGGGCACGATAAAAGACCCACAAATCTACCATTTAGTATTTACAACAAACTGTAGTGGTTTTCTTTGCACCCAAGGAGTTTACAAGAGTATTTGGAGTACCTAGCAGAGGGCATTAGGTAACGAAACTATCTAAAATGACTACGGAAGAAAAGATCTAATTATTAAAATTGGCGTGGAGAAAAGACTTAACAAAGAAACAATGGGCGAGCATTTGGAGCTACAATAGAGGAGCAAAGAAAACTCTCATTATTAATGTTGAATGGAGATGCATTTTGGACATGATAACAAGAAAATTATCAGGAGGAAGCCACACTTCAGACAAGTGCTATTTCCATGCTTCCACGGGTAAATGACTTGAACTATGGTAGGGTTTATAATTAGGCACAATTGTTGTTAGAGGGAATAAAATAATTTTTGTAGCTGAAGCACCAGACATTCAATATGCCACACCATGCAATAGCCCTATTTCTTGAAGCATTGCATACAAAGATTGAGCCTGAAAATTGGGGCAACTTTGTTTCAACCAGTAGAGTAGAGCCGTACAAGCTCTCCATGTTCTACTTGCTATTGTTAGAAAGTAAAGTCCACCAAGATAACTGGGGTGGGGGGTGACTCAGTAATATACTTAAAGAAATGCTCAATATCTTTATTAAGTCTGAAACATGTAAACAATAAATGCAACAATCATAGAAAGATACACATGTACAAGAACATCTGATATGTTAACTAGGGAAACTCTTGATCAGAGGAAAAACCTCAATGGGAATGATGCCCACAAGATGATATACTAATATAAAAGTTCCTTGTGAAAGGATAGACTCTGTTAGGAGTCAAAGGAATACAATCAGTACATATGAGTCCCTGTTAGAAGATTCCAACCCTGTTAGGAGTTGAAAGGAAGTCAGTTGGATTCACTGCCCAAACAACTTCAATATTATTCCTTCTGAATAATATAGTGTGAAACAACAATTGTACAACCAGTAACTTGTCTTGCTAAATACAGTTTCCTTGTAAGTTCCAAGAATACCAAATAAATTCCAAGAATACCAAATATACTTCTTCCTCATTTGCCTTTGTTCCCCCATTCATGCTGCCCATGAATGTCACCAACATGCATAAGGAAGGTGTTAATCTCCCCCATACATCAACATCTCTTTTTAAATCCTCTTCATCAATCAAACATATCTCTCCCAAACATATCTCTCCCATGTACTCATGTATTCATCTCATCTCTTCCCTAAAGGATATATTAATTATATATATGTTGTTCATATACTAATCTCTCCCCCATTGACATCAATGACAAAGGTATCATTATGTCAACTTTTGAAGTTCAATCATTTCTAAAACAATTTGTTCAAGCTCCAGTGTCCAAAGACACTATTGAATACCAATACCAAGAGTCATTAATGACTCAGCTCAAGCACAGATGCTCCCCCATAGGAGAAGCATCAAGCATCTAGTCCAAATAATAATAGTGCTTTGCTACCAGCTAGACTGATGCAATCTTTGCATCAACTACTCTGAAATAGGTTGGGGCATGACCCCAAGCATACCTCTCATATACTCAAATGTGTCCTTAGCCAAAGGTTTTGTGAATATATTTTCTATTTGCTCCTTTGTGCCAACATATTCCAATCTGATCTCATTTTCTGCAACTTTCTCTCTCAAAAGTTGATAATAGATATATGCTTTGTCTTTGAATGTAATATTGGATTCTTTGACATACTTAAAGTACTTGTGTTATCACAATGTATGATAATAGGCTCAATGAATTCTATCCCAATGTCTTTCAACATTTGCTTCGTCTAAATAATCTGATTACAATTGTTTGCTGCTGCTACATACTCTGCTTCTGCTATACTTTGTGAATTGCAATCTTGTCTTTTTCTCAACCAAGAAACCAATCTTCCTCCCAAGAAGAATACTCCACTGTTGGTGCTCTTTCTATCATCTACACTTCTTGCCCAATCCGTATCAATGTATGCACATAAAGTGAAATTATGTGATCTGTCATACCATAATCCATAATCAGGCGTGCCTTTCAGATATTTGAAAATTCATTTCACTGCTGCATAATGTGTCTCTTTAGGATTTGCCTGAAATCTTGCCAAAACTCCAACTGCATTACCTATATTAGGTCTAGTGTGAGTCAAATACTGCAATCCACCAATCATTGATCTGTACCTTTTCTGTTCAACAGTAGGTGATTTATCTTTGCTAGATAACTTACATCTAGTTACCAAAGGTGTTCCAACAGGTTTACAACTTTTCAGTCCAAATCTTTTCAGCAAATCTCTATGATACTTCGATTGTGATATGAAAATGCCATCTTTGTTTTGTACAATCTGCAATCACAAAAAGTATTTCATCTTTCCAATCATACTCATCTCAACTTCTTTCTTCATTTCTTCTAAAAATGCCTCGCTTCATCATTACCTCCCAAAATAATGTCATTCACAATCACTACAACAATCAGTAATCCTTTATCATTCTTTCTCAGATACAAGTTACTATCAACATTACCTTTCACAAATCCCAAGTTTGTCAAATGTTTGTCCAATCATGCATACCAAACTCTAGGTGCTTATTTCAGTCCATACAATGCCTTCTTCAATCTGCAAACCATATCCTTATCATTTGTCAAAGGAAAACCATCAGTCTGTTCAATGTATACCTCTTCTTCTAGTTCTCCATTTGGAAAAGCTGATTTGAGATTTGACATCCATTTGATAAACTTTAAAGTTCTTGTTAGCTGCATATGCCAAAAACATTCTCACCGTCTCTAGTCTAGCAACAGGTGCAAAAGTTTCTTCAAAATCAATTCCTTCTTGTTGCGAGTATCCTTTGGATATCAATCTTGCTTTGTTTCTCACAACCTCACCTTGTTCATTCATCTTGTTTCTAAATACCTATCTAGTTCCAATAACATTATTATCTTTAAGTCTAGGAACTAATTCCCAAGTGTTGTTCTTTTCAATTTGATCTAATTCTTCTTTCATAACTTTTATCCAATAATCATCTTTACTAGCTTCATCAACATTCTTAGGTTCAACTTGAGTAATTAAACATAGTTCTTCATGTACCTTGTTCCTTGTCATGATTCCTTTGTCTTTGCTTCCAATGATTTGTTCAATAGGATGATTCTTTGCCACATTCGCGTTAGGCGTCACTTGTTTAATTCTAATTTTTGCTCTTGGTTCTATTTTAGGTTCTCCCAATTCAGCCTGCATATCAGTGTCAGTTTGATAAAATAATTCTTGATCAACATTTTGCTTGTTAGTTCTTGGATTAGTTTCCTCATTAGAATTATAATCAAGTATCCTTTCGTGAATTCTAATATTTTCATGAACTCTCTCAATAATATTCTTTATCTCTGATTAAAATATCTACATGCTTTGCTTTTCAATGAATATCCAAGAAATATACCTTCATCACTTCTAGAATTAAACTTTAGAATATCATCATCTCTTTTAATAGAACACTTACATCCAAAAATTCTAAAGTACTTCATAGTAGGTGTATGTCCAAACCAAAGTTAATAGGGAGTCTTACTAGTGCCTTGTCTGATCTGCACTCTATTCATAGTATATACTGCTGTATTCATTGCTTCTCTCCAAAAGATATGTGATACATTGTTTTCCAACATTATTGCTCTTGTTGCTTCAGTCATTGCTCTGTTTCTCCTTTCTGCTATCCCATTTTGCTCAAGTGTTTTTGTGTTTGAAAGCTGTCTCTTTATACTATTATCTTCACAAAAGTTGTTAAAACTCATTTGAAATAAATTCTCCTCTATCAAATCTCAAGCATTTAATCTTCAAACCAGATTCATTCTCAACTATACTCTTAAATATCTTGAATTTCTCAAAAGCTTTAGATTTTTCTCTAAGAAATGCAACTTACATCATTTTAATGAAATCATTAACAAGAATCATAAAATACCTTTCATCATAGAATGCTCAAGTCTTTGTAGGACCTCTCAAATCTATGTGCACAATCTCTAGCTTCACTGATATAGTGAACTTTTTGCTTGGAACAAAACTTTTCTTCTATTTCAACATCACACATTTTTTACACATCATGTTAGTAGGTTTTACAATCTTAGGCAAATCTCTCACGGCAAATGTAGTACTAACCTTCACAATGTTATCAAAGTTGATATGACAAAATCTCTTATGCCATAGCCAATTGTCATCCACCTTAGCAACTAAACATGTCATTTTAGTAGGATTCAATTGAAATACATTACCTCTTCTTGTACCAGTACCAATCAATATTCCATTTTTATCCTTGATAATGCAAGTTGTCTCTATAAATTGCAATTGATATCCCTTGTTAACAAGTTGTCCAACACTCAAAAGATTATAGTTCAAACCTTCCACAAAGTAAACATCTTCAGTATTAGTCTTTCCATCAAGTGTAATAGATCCTTTCCCTTTTATGTGACATGCTGCATTATTTCCAACTCTTAACTATTCCACCATCATAACTATTGAATTCAACGAACTTGTTCATGTCTCCTGTCATATGACGAGAACAACCACTATCTATAATCCAATCAGATTTTCTCTTTTCCACTTGTGATACTAATGTTCTTTCCTCTTTTACTTCTATTATTTCTTCTTTTTCAGGGCTTTCTTCTTTAATAGCAACAAATCCAATTTCATCATTATTCTCATCATCATCATTATCATTCAATAAATCTACCATTTTGAAATCAAAATCTACATCCTCATTAACATAAAATCAATCTTTAGGTATTCTTGACTTATAGGGCTTCTTAGATTTAAACTTCTTCTCTCTTTAGTACATTTAGAAGAATAATGATCAGATTCATTACGCGTCCAACACTTACAATGTTTGTTACCTTTAGGTTCTCTCCTCATAAGCAAGGCAAGTCTTTCATCTATCTTCTTGTCTTCTTTTCTTGTTTGGCTGTTACTAGCATAGTCTCCACTTGTACTTGCACTTCTCGTCAATATAGGTCTATCTCTTAGTACATTGAAAACAGTTTCCACTCTAGGCAATTTTCCACTTTGTTTCATCCATATCTCAAATGTCTGCAATCTCGCAAGAAGAGTCTCTCTTGTAAAGTTAGGTTTGCAAGGAATAACATGTTCAATCATTTGTGTTGTTTGTTTGTAAGCAGGTGTCAAGGTCTTTAATATTTTCCATACAACTTCATCTTTTGATTTTTTTCCACAATTCTTTATTCGTGTGACAATCTCTTATATTTTAAAAATGTATCCTCTTACAGTTTCATCTTCCAACATCTTAGCATCTTGAAATAAGAACACCCAACTCTATAATCTAGCCTTCTTAGCATGATTGTCACCTTCAAATGTAGTTTGTATAGCTGTCCAAATCTCCTTAGCAAGTCTTAAAGATTTTACCTCTCCATATTCAACTTCAAGAAGGGCTGATAACAATGCTTCTCTAAGAATATTTTGCATGAAGTGCTGATAACAATGCTTCTCTAGCTAGCATATTATGCATGAATAGATCCTTCTGTTCTTCTTGACATCGCTCAAGCTTGTCTTCTTCAATCACATTCTTAGGCTTCACAGTAACTAACTGGAATTCTGAACCCATCCATAACAGGTGTATCTTCATCTTTTCTTTCCAGCTGTCATAGCGAATTCCATCAAATTTTGGACTATCTTTCTTGAAATGTGCCATAGATCTCCTTAGGTTTTTAAGCTTTTTCTTCAAGGACCTGATGCTCTGATACCAATTGTTAGAAAGTAAAGTCCACCAAGATAATTGAGAGGAAGGGGGGGGGGGGGGGGGGGTTGAATCAGTTATATACTTAAACAACTCTCAAAATTTTGAAACATAGTAGACGCAACAACCATAGAAAAATACACATGCACAATAACACTAGATATGTTAAACTAGGGAAACCCTTGATCAGAGGGAAAACCTCAGTAGGAATGATGCCCACAAGATGATGTACAAATATAAAAGTTCCTTGTGAAAAGATAGACCCTATGAGAAGTCAATAAAATACAATCAGTACATATCAGTACTTGTTAGGAGATTTTGAATCCCTGCTAGGAGATTCCAACCATGTTAGGAGTTGAAAGGAAGTCAGATGGACCCACTGCCCAAACAACTTCAGCACTATTCCTTCTGAATAATACAGTGTGAAATAACATCTGTCCAACCAACAACTTGTCTTGCCAAATACAGTTTCTTTATAAGCTCATCATGCCTCAATTGCACAGATCTCTGCTTTGCTTTTCACAAATTCGCATATCAAGCTTACATAGCCAAACATCACAAAGCATATGATCGCACTGATGATTACAACCAAGGAAACAACCTTTCCTTTATACCAAGTCCTAAAACAAGTTATTAAGTCGGCCTTGAGGCTTTCCCAATTTACAATAATAATATAGGACCATCTTAAGGTATTATAATACATGTTACATTACAACTTCACATTTCATCCAAGATTACACACAATTGTCGACTCATAGTCTTCTTAACTTTTCAGTCGATGATCTTTAGATTATACCTACTAAACCATGAGATCTCTAACATGTCTTCAACCTTCATCCATTTCTGTTAGGAGATAAAATCAAATTACTAGTAACTGCTCATTGTAAATGCTGCCTGAAACCAGTGTTCACTAAAATCCTCATAACTTGGTCTAGTCTTTGTATTTCCATACGTGCTCTTAGTTGTAGTCTCTAGACATATTGTAGAACATATCCTCGAGTGTGCATAAGCTAATCTTTAATCCTCGAGCCGTGTGAAGTTAATCTCTCACTGCTAATCTGCTAGTCTCACGAAAAGATAATTGTGTTTTCATCAATGACAAACATAGTCATGAATGCAACACATATGTTCTAAATCATGTCTCCAACACTGCTAATATGCTCCCCCATAGGAACCTCATCAACATTCATGCTAACAGTTGCATCTGGACACTATGGTAGGAGGAAGTACAGAGCCGTGCAAGAAAAGGCTTAGGCAAGACATATTGGTTAATACTAAGAACACACAGGAAGAAGAAGGTAGTGCTGAAGAAGTAGAGGAGACAAAGGAAACATTATCTGCAAAAACAAAAGAGTCTAGCTGGGATGAAGGGGAAGAGTGTCATTCTTCCAAGAACGCAAGTGAAGAAACATCAGAAGACATGGAAATGGTACAGGTGGTGGAAGGATCACTTTCAGGTATGAAAAACCAAAATTCAGCAAGGGTTGCACATGTCACAAATGCAGAGGTGGAAATAGGTAGGGAGGTTTTTCGCACAACAACAAGTACAAAAGAAACCATAGGAGATTCCCGCATGGAACCTAACTGTACGGATAAAGTAGGAAGCTCTCATATGGAACCCAACCGTACAAGTACAAACAACAAAGAATGTTGTACGTGCACTGACAGAGAAGGCTGTATGAACAACAATGATGGTCATACAAATGTCAGAGAAGGTCGTACGAACATTGGCAAATAAGGTTGTACAAACAACATAACTGATAGGATAAGAGGACGATCCACAACCGATCGGGAAAGAGATGGCGAGGGAGGAGTTGGCAACAGACTAGTTCTAGATTGGGGAGCAAAAAGGATAAGCTTCACATCCTCCCAAATCCCACCAAGGACCCACCTAGTCGTTGTAGAATGAATTCCAAATACCAAAGTAGTGGATCTCAGGACTACAAAGGGTGTGGATCGCACTATACACATTATTTTGTCTCAAGGAATTGAGACTACACAACCAATTGCACTGGTATTGGAACTAATAGGAGTACCTGCCACTAAAACAACCTCGACACCTACACTGTCATAGATTATTCTTCTAACACCCATGCCTACAATGGATAGCAAAGGGTGACAAGACTAATAGGACCTTGGCACCATGGATACAGAGGCGGATAACCTACTCGCCAAGTTTCAGCTGGGAGTAGAGGATATGCCACCACCTTCCCTTACTTTGATAGGGTTACCTTCCCTAAATGCAATGGGAAGACATGAGGGTATGGACTGACACATGGAGCCTGCAGGAATGGAAGGTGAAAATCAACATATGGGAATGGCCACACAACCGATACACATTGAAGAATGCATTCAATGGTTCTTGGTTGAATTGGAAGCCATGACTAGAGCCACACATAAAATAAGGAGAGAAGCTAGGGAGGCTGACGTGACAACAACGGTTTTGGCAATAGAGTCTCTCCTGCACTTTATGAAAGAAGTATGCCACACTGAGTTCAAAAGAGTATTTATAGAGCAAGGATGACCTATCAAGGAGATGGAAGAGCAGACTCAACATTGGCTAGGGCCACAAATCGTATAGGCACATGGGCCCCTCATGACCATTTTATCTCAGATGGAGGGAAGTTTCAGATCCGCCTTCATGAAGTTACAGAAAGTTATCTAGAAATTGATGAAGACAAAAGGTGATTGGAACATTCTTGGAGAGCGAGTAGAAAAATTGGAGACTCAGCTAGAATAGGAGAGGGTCATGCATACAAAGAAGCTAGCAGCAGCCAAAAAAAAAAGGATGGATGTGCTCAAACTCTTACAAGGAGCACGAAATAAACAATTCACTGCAGAGATGTAAAGATTTTGAGGCAGCGATTAGCACGAATCACAGCCACGCCAGGTACTTCCTGTCACTCGTCTCATTAGCCTACTGTTTTGTTTAGTTGTTTGGAAGATGACTTCTTTTGGGGGGATAATGTAGGCCGTAATAAAGAACTTAAGGTAATTATTATAGTTGTTAGGTAAGCAATGCACCAAGAGTTACTCCTATTGGTTCTCATATCCAACAGGAGCGCTCTATTCAGGGATCATTGGGAATTATAATGGTGTGGTAATATTGGAACATTGGTATAATTCCTTGGTACAATCAATAAAGTGATATTTTGCCATCTTTGTGTGATATGTATGTTTCAGTTATTACTGTAGCGTTATGGTTGTATTGGCATATAGTTTCTATGTATAGCTTTCGTACTTGGCATAGGAACCTCTTTGTATTTGGCATATAACTACTTCTATACCTAGCATAGTACATAGGTATAAAGATGTCTCTCGCAGCCACTATCTTCAACACTCCCTCTTAGCAAGAGAGAGATCTTCAAAGTGCCTTCACATGAGAAGTGCATATAGCTGCAACCAAAGATAATGTCAAGACAAAATCTTGTCATGGATTTTCTCAATGAAATTGTTATCTCAGCATAACAATATTCACCATAGCTACTCCAAGAGAGTGAACCATAATAGCATAAAAACAAAGTCATGGAGTTGCACACGACTTCCACCATATCTACTCGTAGAGGGTGGAAAGAGGGATTTCACCTCAGACTTATCCTAGAGAAGAATGCATTTCCACTATGCCTACTCACAGAGGGTGGATCAAGGGATTTCACCTCAAAATTCTCTTGCATAGAAGAACTCATTGACAAGGGATTTCACCTCGAACTTCTTTCACAGAGAACTTATCAACAAGGGAGTGCACCTCGAACTTCTCTCGTAGAGAACTCATTAACTAGGGATTGCACCTCGAACTTCTCTCCTAGTTAAGAACTCATTAAAGTACAAAAGATCATTTGAATGCCAAGACTCCCTCTCAAGAGGAGCAGCAAACTCACAGTTTGAATAACAAAATAAATTGAATGACTCCAGTTATTAACTAAGCAAAGAGCTCTGCCACACAAGCTCCCTCTGAATATCATTTCTTCCTCTTTAATGAAGTTTTATATCATCAATTCAATCTCATAACTGCAAGCAGCGTCCCCATGTTTATTTCGACAGCCTGCACAACTTTTGCATATAATCTCGCATCATCTTGTTGCTTCTCGTCCGTCCTACAACCAAGAGAAACTAAGAATCAACCTATCAAAAGAGAAAATATTGATCAATGCATAAAAGCATACACTGTTCCAGAGTTGTAACGACAACTCATGATCAATATTTAAAGGAATACTTATCTCTTTGTTGTATGATCTTCCTCAAGAAGGATCTCAGCACACACATAGATATGGGTCAATACACAACTATCTCTTTTAAAAATATTGAAGCCTTCATACGATGATCATAGCACTGCATGCATGCTATCTCACACAATGAATGCCAACAATCATCTTCTTGAAAACAGACCGATATAACTGAGATAAGAGCTGGTATATATACTTCTGCTGGTAGAATAATTCTGGTATATATAACTGAGATAAGATCTGGAATATATACTTCTGCTGCTAGAATAATTCTTAGACCCTCTCTGATACCATGTTAATTTTTTTGAACTAGAATACAAGAATGCAATATGCAGAAATACAAAAACAGAAGACACGAATAATTATCCTGGAGAAAACCCTCTTGCCTGATGGGAACAATCCAGCCCACAGAAAGATAAGATCCTTTATTAGAATTGCAAAACCAATTACAAAATCTCTGCTCCCCTTTTATGACTTTAACACTTAATGATCTCTCAAATATGAGCTGATCATAATCAACAAAGTATTGCTCCAAAGAAATGACAATACACAAATATATATGTCTCAGAATGTAACTCTGCTACATATACATGAGATTTAGATAAAACACTGTAGCTGCTCATTCACAGAGCAGAGATAACAGACATGATTGATTTGGAGGGACTAGGTAATCCACCAACTACACCTCTTAGGGGTTATAGATGAGCCAACACAAACAAACAACCCCCTTCTCTTATGATGTGGTTGGTCTCAGATATCAAAGATGTCTTCAAGCCAGACTCTAGACTTCCAATGTGATGCTTTCAAACCCTTCTTGGATTCCTAACTCTCCTCACCTATTGAAACCCTTTGAAAGTATGCATTCTCCTTAAGGTTTTAACCTTAACAGCCTTACTAAACCCTCATCCTGGGTTTCTACCAATTGACATGGGTGGAATGGACCCCTGACATCCCCATATTGCCAACACAATTCATTTGGGTGAGTTCTACCCATTACACCGTTTAAAAATCAAAACTGGCTATATTAGATCCAGTAAGGAGGCCTAATTCCTATTAGGTCTGCCTATTCAGTTTTCAGGGCTTATCTCCAAACTTCTCCACTGGACCCTGCAACCAGATGACCTTTTCAAACACCCTTTTGGGAGTTATTTCAGATGCCAAGAGATTTATTTCTAACTCTCTCAACAACCTGCCAAATGCTCATAGGGCTAGTTAGGTGATTAGGCCTAATTAGGTCAAATTTGCAAAGCAAGTACTAGGGTTTTTGACTCCAGAACTTGGCCAACACTTAAAACACCTTGGGGTTCTTCTACAACCTCCAAATCCACCATTAGATTCAACACTACTATTCCACCCTTTCATCTACAATCAAATATGCATACTGCTGTAACCTATGCACATAGAGATGCAGGGATAGGGCATCACTTTTCTTGCATTTGCCTTGACTTCTCTATCTGGAACCAAATGCATCTTACAGTACCCTCTCATAGTTTGAACTTTGAATTCTACCCTGGGCCACAAGTTTACAAGGGTGATAATTCAAACTAGAGACATTTTAAGTTGAAACCCTAGGATGTCTGTCTGATCAGACCAGTGAGTAAGTATAATTTGTAGCCTTCTTCAAATGACTCAAAATGGATTCAAATGAAATGCAATAGAAGGCTAATTCAATCTACTTTCTAACCATGCCCACTTACAGTACCATGCCAATCCTATATCTGTACACAGTCAGAATGACAGAGACACAATTTTTTTTTATTGCTGTCTTTATTCCAAATCCTTCTAACCAACCATCTGAATCATCCAAGACCCTTTTAGGAGTTATTTCAGATCCCAAGAGATTTATTTCTAACTCTCTCAACAACCTGCCAAGGGTTATTTCAGATCCCAAGAGATTTATTTCTAACTCTCTCAACAACCTGCCAAATGCTCATAGGGCTAGTTAGGTGATTAGGCGTAATTAGGTCAAATTTGCAAAGCAAGTACTAGGGTTTTTGACTCCAGAACTTGGTCAACACTTCAAACACCTTCTACAACCTCCAAATCCACCATTAGATTCAACACTACCATTCCACCCTTTCATCTGCAATCAAATATGTATACTGCTGTAACCTGTGCACATAGAGATGCAGGGATAGGGCATCACTTTTCTTGCATTTGCGTTGACTTCTCTATCTGGAACCAAATGCATCTTAAAGTACACTCTCATAGTTTGAACTTTGAATTCCACCCTGGGCCACAAGTTTACAAGGGTGAGAATTCAAACTAGAGACATTTTAAGTTGAAACCCTAGGATGTTCTGTCTGATCAGACCAGTGAGTGAGTATAATTTGTAGCTTTCTTCAAATGACTCAAAATGGATTCAAATGAAATTCAATAGAAGGCTAATTCAATCTACTTTCTAACCATGCCACTTACAGTACCATGCCAATCCTATATCCGTACACAGTCAGAATGAAAGAGAAATCAATTTTTTTATTGCTGTCTTTACTTTAAATCCTTCTGATGCATCCAAGGGACATTTATGTTGTTTATAACTTTATACAACTACCCCATCTGGTCTCAACCAATATTTTAATTGGTTAGCCGTTGGGAACATAATTTGTGAAAAGTTGCAAGGACAAAAATGCAACTTTTTGCATATCGAGTTTTGACACTTATCAAACCTATTCAAAACCTATCAAATGGCATCATTAGGCCACAATACATCAGTTTAAGCCCCTAAAACCATTATATTGCAAATTCACCCTTGGAGCAACATTTAAGCCATTTTGGCCAATATGGCCCTAAATGTCCCTAATGGCCATTTAGGTCCAAAATTTGACTCTTTCTATTTTCCTTATTACATGATTACAAAATATACCCTTGGGGTCTTATAGAGCTTTTTGGCCTAAATTTAGACCACCCCTTAGATAGGGTTTTATTCACGATCCTAAGTGCTCTTGCACCAATGATACAATGAATTTTTCTCACTTCAAAATTGCCATAACTTCATAGTCATCTCCGAAATACACCAAAAGGCAGAAAAAAACACTCTGTTACAATTATCATTCATTCCCAAAATGGTGACAACAGACTATATAAAAATAAGTAACAGAATGCGAACAGTCGCCTCATCAATGAGCCGACACATATGAAGATGGCAATAAGGATATGAAATGTTAAAGATAAGAAAACTAACGATAACATTAGAGCATTCATAAATCAACTTGCTGCGATATCAAAATGGTAGACAGTGTAGTGTTGCCAGCAGTAAGGCCAAACTGGTAAGCATCGAAGATGATAGACATCAGCAATGGTGCCAAGTAATCATAATGTCAAGTAAGCATGATTCCAAGCGGTCATGGTGCCATGTAGACATAAAGCCAACCAGTCACGGTGCCATGTAGACATGAGGCCTCTAACATACGATGCTGTATATACGATACACAACAGAGAAAAGGGAAAGAAACACAAATCTTTGGTAGTATGTGAGGCTCTTCCATTTAACAAGCCTGATGCACAACACGAGCAGAGAAAAAATAGAGATAATAAACAGAAGCTAGAAGAAATATCATCAGCCATCATGAAAAAATAGTTTTTCAGCAAGTCAAACACAGGTATAAAGATCTCTCTCGCAGCTACTATCTTCAATAGCCTTGAATTGGACTTTTATCATCCTATTAAGCATGATGAGTTGGCATTTGCGTTTTGATCTCGCCATATAAAAATTGAACGCCTCACAAGTCTCACACCCTACTAATAAAAGAGAGCAAGTGAAATAACCTTCAAATGTTGTCTCCAATTGTTAATATTTCTTCTCTCCCAACAAAATCCATTAAGCCATATGAATACTGAATTCATTTCCTTTCATTTGTTTTGTAACATATAAGTGGAAAACCAAAAAAAGCAGTAACACTGGTAAATGCTTATTTGGAAGTTGTTGATGAAAACTGTCTCACCTTCTTTATGGTTTGAATGCTTTTTACACATGCTGAGTATAGAATGAAGAAAACTTTTAGGATGGCAACCTTGTTAGATTCAGGAAACTCTGATTTGTAAATATTTGTTTGCCTACCTTGGATAGATGACAAAGGTGTGTCTCATTAATGTTTGAACTAATGTATTATTTTACGTACTGCTCATGTTTAGATGCCATAATCAAGGGTCATATAAAGTGGATTTTAAATGCTGTGTAAATCTCCAACAAATTATAATTTCTCAAATAGTTAAATTTAACGGTTGCATTGAGCTTATTAAAGATGAAGAAATAATCTCTTCAATCTGGTTTTCTTAGCACAAAAGGTCTGTGTTCAAAGCTTATTGAATAATCATTCTTCGAGCAAGATTGAAGATTATTAGCCAGAATTTAGACTGTTGTATTGTCAATTCATGAAATTATTAACTGATAATTGTGATTGTATTCTCTCTGTGTTACGCAGCCAACTCCATATTGGCACGAAAAGCTGGTAAATCAAAGCCTTTGATTGCTCCCGCTTTTGGCACAACCTCGATTCCACCATTTTTTAGCAGCCCATCCTATGGAAGTAGTCAATCTCCTTTTGGTGTTCAGAATTCAACATTTGGTAAACATGACTTTTGTGTGCCTTTCTATATTGTATTTCAATATATGTGTTGATCATTGAATGATCCATTTGTGTAATGTCTTTTTGCTTTTGATCTAATTAATTGGATTTATCTACAACTTGTATATTCTCTATCATTGCAATAACAAATGTGAGCCCATGTACATTTCTAATTCAGGGCTTTTGGGTATTATTATTACTCATTTATACAGATTCTCATCGTTTCCTCTCATTATCTATTGCTCAGGATTTCAATCTACTCCTACATTTGTCGGCCCTGGTTTTCAGCAAACACCAATTGGTAGATATCATGGAGGTAGCAGGGTAGCGCCATACACTACCACAGATGAGACAGATGGTGTTGGCAGTGTAAAGCTCCTTTCTATATCAGCTATACCAGAATACAAGGACAAGAATCACGAGGAGATAAGATGGGAGGACTATCAATTAGGTGACAAAGGTATTTAGCAAGAATTGTGTTTTTGTTTTTATATTTGGTATTGGCTATGCAAAAGCCACTCTTAAACTAATCAGCTGTATATCGCAGGTGGTCTTTTTCCTCGGCCAACACAATCCAGCCCCTTTGGCCAGACATCTGCCTTTGGTCAGACAACTTCTGCCTTTGGTCAGACAACTTCTGCCTTTGGGCATACAGGAACATCTTCTTTTGGTCAGACTTCTGCTTTTGGGCAAGCGTCCCCTGCAAATTTATTTTCTGATATATCTTCTGGCTTTTTTGGAAGTAGATCAAAAGGATTTGGTAACACACCATTTGGGTCTTTATCAGGTGCTGCCTTTAACTCACCTTTTGGGGCCACCTCCTTATCTAGCTCTTTTGGTACAGTTTCTTCATCCCCATCTCTTTTTGGATCACCTAAACTGGACTTCGGATGGGTATCTTCAGCCTCTCCTTTTGGCACATCGAGTTCTTCAGCATTTGGTTCAACCCCCTTTGGCCAAGCTTCTCAGCCTGGATCATGCTTTGGTTTGACTCCATCACTAGGATCAAGTCCTGCTTTTGGTTGTAATACCTCTTTTGGAAACAGTCAGTCAGGATCATTCAAATTTCCTACACATGCTTTTGGCCAGACTGCAACAGTCTTTGGTCAGACCACCCCTGCCTTTGGACAAACGACAAATGTTTTTGGCCAGGTTACACCTGCTTTTGGAAGCAACTTGTTTTCTAACAGTACAGCATCAATGATGTTTCAGAGCAAACTGGCAGGGCATACACAGTCACAGGTACATTTATTGGATTTTTCTGTTCAACCAGCATCCTTTTTTTTCCCTTCATGTATTGTCTTTTTGTTACGTTCTTTATGCTTTGAACTGCAGCTTGATTGGCCAATATTGTGCATTGACTGTGGTATGGGTCGAGTTGAGTTTGTTGTAATGATTGGTTTTATATAAATTACAGCCTTCTGCGTTTGGTGGATTCCAAAATCATGCTCCCACCCAGACACAAGGTGCTTCATTTTCCTTTGATTTTGGCCAGCCACAGCCAACAGGCATGCAAATTTTCAATATTAATAAGCACTGAGATATTTTGAGTGTGTTGTTGGATTCATGGTTCATTCATTCATTTTTTATTGAATCATGAGATTTGACACATTCTTTTTTATGTAAGTAGAAATGGAAGCCTCAAAAATTCAGACCTCCAAGGCGGCACTTGGGAAACATACAGGGGAGGTGGAGAAAGAAAATTCTGAGTCTTCTATACCATTGATTTTACAGAGAATGGATAAAGATAAGGAGAATATGGAGCAGCTCAAAGAAAAAGTGGAACAACTCACATCATATGTAGAAAACTTTGTTGGTGCTATTCAGTCTTCTGCGCTGATGTCTACACTTCCACTTGTTAATGTTGCTGATAAAGATATGCAACCAGCTGGAGAGATTGGTTGCATTGTGAAGGCAACCATGTCTTGGATGGAAGAGCTAGTTGCATTGGGGTCAAAACTCGTTGATGAAGCTGTCATTTTATATCATAAAATCCAGGATGAGTTGAACATTTTGGCAGATATGAACAAGAAGTTTGATGAAGAGTTACAAAGGTTAGAATGGAGTCTACCTCAAATTAAGGAGATGATGAAGATCGACTTTGATATCCTTGTAGCAGAGGAAATTTTTGGCAGATCAGGTTCTAGCTTACCTATTGAATGGCTCAAAGCTACTGAATGGAGAATTAAGATCTTACAGGAAGGAATAACTGTATTCAAGGAGGTTGAGGGCATAGCTCATGATGCCTTAGCTGATATCCAAGATTTCATAGTAAAAATACCATGTGATTTTTATGATGATCAGAGATCTATCAACTCAGCAGGTGTCATAAAAGATCAATTAGCAAAGTTTATAAAGGAGTTGTCGTCAATACTTGATATTGCAGCTATTGATAGGCTCATGAAGATGAAGACTTTAAGCAGGAAATTTGAGAAGAAATTGATCAAATGCCGGGAAGTGCCCTGTAAAGTGTCGAATATCCACATATCCCAAGATATGCGTTTCAGATATTCCAAAGGCCCAAATCAAGAAGCAGTAAAGGAAGCAATTGATAAATTTAACCAATATCAGAAACGAGTTTGCAATAATGAAAAAGGAACCATCAATAGTGGAGATAAGGGGAAGGCTCTCAGTGAGGGCAGATGACTTTCAAAAGATCATCAAAGTTCTGCTCAATTGTAATGATTTAATTTGTGAAATTATAATGTTTCATTCTATATAGTTTGGAATGCAATATATTAACTACCAAAAATCCTATCCTTGATAAATAATGCATCTTGTTCGTCAAATATTTGTGAAGTCTTAAACAGTAAGATAAATGGTTATTACGGAAGCTGAAAGGTTGTTTTGTCTACGAGCAATGTACCTTTTTTTGAGTTGATTTTCACCAAAATTATATAGATTGAAGACTTCCGGGTTCTCATTTGAATGAGTGAAAATGAGATCTGAACTTTGTGGTGGAAATAATTTTGTACCTCGTTTTTTCTCTCCTTACGTTCGTGTGGAGTTCATTTTCAAATCTTTTATTATATAAATCTGCTAGATATAGTTTCTTATGCTAGTTAAATTAAACTCTTTGTATATGTAATTTGATTTGTGCTCATTCTTTTATGCATTTTTTTTTTCCATTTTCACATTAGTTTAGACATTCTATTCCCTAAAGAAAAATTTGAACAAGTTGTAGGTAATCCACTAAAAAGAGGGCTAAAAATTTATTTAATTACAAAAGAGACAACAAAGTATCTAGAAAATAGAGCACAAGAGAACCCCATCACTATCCAATAGCTGATCAAATGTAAGAACCAAATCAAGAGGCAATTGCTCCTTATTCATGATATTCCAATCATGTATTTGAGCTTATTTTGGCCTAACAATTTGCAATTGGGTATATGCCTAAAAGTATTTGAATCAAACGGGTTACACAACTGAAGAATGTTTGATAACTAAATATAAGTGCCAACTAATATCTCCATGGTTCTTTCGTAGTTAACAAGTTCACCATCATCTAAGAATCAGAGTCACAAATAGTCTTGCACCAACCAAGAGCAAGACAAAGATGAACAACATACAAAATGTCAAGAGCCTCCATTGAACTATTAGGTTGAAGGCCCTTGTAAACATGAATAAATTGGACCTCACTAAAACTGTCCCACCCAGTATCACTATTGCCAACATGCCTAGGATCTTCCGACATGAACCATCAATATTAGTTTTAAAAATGTTTATAGGATGGGGTGAGCAATAACACTCATTGACTTGTAGTACCAGGTGTCTTCATCTACCATTTCTAACTTGTTCCCCAAACATCAGAGCATCCCTTTAAGGAGGAAAATTAAGACATGTAAAGATGGCTACATCACCAGGGTCTTTACCTCAATCAAATCACACTTAGCTACAATCGTCTCACAAAGAGAATGCATAATTTTGCACCACATCACAGGTGTATAACATCCATCCTAACATCGTGAAAAATCCTTCTATTCTATTCCATCCAAACATGCCAAATGGTAAAAGGACTAAGATCCAAAGCAACTCAAATAAAAGAAGTTTTAGCATGAGGCTTGCCCAACGAGCCTAGAGCTTAGACAGAGAGGAGACATGGAAGCATATCTAACCCCGCACATCCCACCAGTTGGTTAACAATTTGTCCTCCTATTAGATTTTATAATCTTGACTATTTGATACCCAATGCTTGGAAAGACAAAAGGATGTTTACCAACAAATGGGTCAGTGTATGTGTTCTATCACTGCCCTCTAAATTGATTAGGTACAACTCCCTATGATTCTTGCAATAATATGTAATGAATGTCTTTATGTGATAAAAAATTCTTGATATTATAAGCTCTTAACCTGAGATCAGTAAAGGATAAGCAAATTGTTTGTAGGCACAAACAATTCAGGCAAGATATATATGAATAACCTATCACACTCAATGGAATGATTGCAATAGATTCTCTTGATATTCTCTAACTTCTAGTTTTATTCTAAATGCATTTACCCATCTATATGTAGAAGTTGGAAAGAAAGAATTATACATATGAAGGCAAGTGGAATTGCATTATCTATTAGCCTTGAATGAAATGGAATTCAAAAAGTATCTAATAGATTCACATACATTATCCTTCAATTTTCAATGGATTATCTAATATGTACGAAACTATCAAGAGAAGAAACAAAATTATATATGAAACAACAAGTGGAATTATTGTACTGCAAATATCAAAACAAAGTGGAATCCATCTGATTATTTATAGGATCATACATAATTTTCTTTCAGCTCTAAGTGCAAAACTATCTAATGCCTGGACCACAAAACATGAAAAGCAAATACTGTAAATGGAATTACAAAACCATTCACTCTCAAGTTTTTCGACCCTTTGTTATGTCCAATGAGATTACATTTATAGCTCTCTATCATTTTGAAACTCTGGTAGAGCAACAGTCACAAATAGAAAATAAAATGAGGATAAAATATGACGTTATCCAATAATATGACCAAATGGCATCTTCTCCATCAATGATTTTGGATCAGAGATATTCTTGAAAACACTCCATGACCTTTTAGCTTCTTGCGATCTTAGAAAACCCTGTGGAAAATCACTGTTTCTTTTATTTTCTATTGTTTCTCGCAAAACTGCTTATTTCGTATTCCAATGGTCACTGCATTTTCAAATTCTGACTGTCGATGTTAAATCAACAATCATGATTTTAAACGTTGAGACTTTCCTTTATAATTTCCACTACAGATCCCTCCTTGTACACGTGTTGAATTGTCGCTTTGTCACATAGAATAACGACCGAGCAACTTTTTATAGCGAGATAGCGACGACGGTGGATCCATCTTGATTTGGCGGTGGTCATAAAATGATGTTGCATCTCTTGTTTTATGGCGTGGATCCACTTTCTAGCAAAGCATGTCGTGGTAAACAGGTGGCAGTACCTTATTGACCGGAGAATCTGACGTTGACTTGTCTGTACCCCATGGAACTTCATGACTGAACTATACCGTGTGGAATAGAATGGGTCCCTCCATATACATGTTTCATTTTGTCACTTTCTCGTATTATGTCAACTTCGTGCAACTTCAAAATGCCACAAAGTGATGGACGTCGATCTTCTTTGATTTGACGGTTGAAGGCATCCAACTTTCATTTAATATTTGAAAGGGACCCGATCTAATAGGTAAGCATTTGGACTTTTTGACTAGCCAATAGCATGTGTTTTTTCGTTCAATTGACTTTTCGACTTGGTGATGTGGAAAATTAGATGTGTTTGATTTGACGAATTGATTCCAACTTTGGTCTTCACCACCTTTGACCGTGTTCTTTGCTGTTTCTGCATTTTGAACTTCCACTCTGTATTTAAAACAATCGATCTTGCATCTATCTTGTGCTCGTGATCCACATATCAACCTTTAGCCACAATCTTCAATGTTCTCTACTGCATTTGCCTTGTATATGTCTGTGATTTCTTTAAATGTATCCTTCTTTTGGATATAAACCTTTGACCATGAAGTTAGAAACTCTTAGAGATTTAGAAATGCTTTCATGAAGAACCATTTCTCGACATGAGTCTTTGTCTTCAACATGTTTAGGAACAAGAAATATGAATCATTAGAAACATCCATACCTTCTTTTCATTAAAGAAACACATAACAAACCCTCCCAAAACCCTAATCACCTAGCTTTGGACTGATGCATTGCTCACATGATTTCCCGCATTAGGTTAGCTCAAAGGAATGAGAAGAAAGGTCACCCTAAGGCAATAGAGACTCAGACTCAAGACATTGACTTTTGACTTGACTCAAACCCTAAAGCAAAAAGATAGATTGAAACTTGGACAACAACTGGCTCTGTCTGGGGATTTAAGCATGACAATGCTTAAAAGAACTCTAGCAATCTCTGGTTCCACACAAAAAGGTGACAACTTAGAAACAAAAGAATGGGCTACACTATGAAAATAACAACAAACTACCTAGAAAACAACAACTAAACTTAAAACAAACAACATGAAAGGAAAACCTACCTATCTAGCTACTATGCAGGGGTTGCTTGCTTTCAAGTTTGCATTTGATACAACTTCAAATCTTGCCCATTATAGGAACATGGCAGGGTTTCTCCTGTAGGATATGCCAACTTGAAGGAATTATTTTGATTCACTTGAATGATCTAAAAAGGTCCTTCCACAAAGATTGAAACTTTCTAGGTCATGCCCTTTTATCAAACAATTCCTTTACCTTTCTTTGATGTTCAGTAATTTTGTCAACCATTTCTTCCCTTTCTTCTTGTAGTTTGGTGAGATACATGATTCTCTTCTCTAATCCATCTTTGAAACATCTTCTTCAATGACAACCTTTGATTTATATGCAACAAGCTCTAAAGGCAATGGCAAATTAGCTTCTACTCCATAGACTAATTCAAAAGGTGAGATACCAATACCCCTTTTAGGTGTGATTCTATTAGCCCATAGAGCATCATGGATCTTCTCATGCCAACTTTTTTGATTATCTGAGAGCAATTTCTTCAAAATATTAATCAGGTTCTTATTACTACACTCAGCTTGCCCATTTCCTTGAGGGAAATAATCAGAGGAATGTCCAACTTGAATACCATTATCATAACAAAATTCAATTAACTCCGAGGAAGAAAAGTAAGATGCATTATCCATTACTAATTTAATAGGAACTCCAAACCTCACTAGAATATATTCTTTGAGAAACTCACATACCACTTCTAAGGAAGTCTTCTTCATTGGCTTAGCTTCAACCCATTTATTGAAATAATCCATGGCAGTCAGTATATATGAATGTCCTTGACTAGAAGGGGGATTAATTGGACCTATAAAATCTAAACCTCATTGATGGAATGGAACTTCAATTATTACTGGCCTAAGAGGTAAGGCAACAAGTTGAGGCTTACCAGTAAACATCTTGCATTTCTCACAATTAGCCACCCACTTATATGCATTTTTAAACATACCAGGACAATAATAACATTGTCTCAGTATTTTGAATGCAGTAACAGTGCTAGAAAAATGTCCTCCACGTGCTTTATCATCAAAAGATCTTAACAACTTCACCTACTATTCCTTATCCACACATCTCAGAAATGTTCCATCAATAGCTCTCTTATACAAGACATCATCATGAATTACATATTTCAAGGCTTTAGTTTTTAGATCTCTCCTTTTCTTAGTAGTTAATCCATCAGGGCATTCACCATATGTCAAAAAATAAGCAATGTTTGAGAACTAGGGATCTTGAAGACTTACCATAAGAACTTTTGGAGTATCTTCTTTTTTGAATTGTTGATCCTTTGCTAAGGCTTTATAGAGTGCATTCCCTCTTACAAGTCTAGTTGGCTTAATATCTATATCATATTCTTGAACTTTGGCTATCCACACTCCTTTATTATTCCAACCAAAATCTTGCTATGTCAAAATACTTTTCACTGCAAGATCTAGCACATATATTACTGAATGAGAATGCAACACATAAAACTTGAAAATTTTAAGGCTCTCACCATTGCATATGCATGTTTTTCAATATGTGAGTATCCCAATTCTTGATTTTTCAATGGTATACTCATGAAAGCCATTGGGGCTTGTATTTTCTCTCTGTTCTCTTGCATCAATATAGCTGACATGGTATGTTCTAAGGCATAATAGTAAATGATGAATTCCTTAGCATAATTAGGATGGACAAGTACAGGGGCTTTTGCAATAGCATCCTTGATATCTTCAAAAGCCCTTTTTCCAACATCACTCTATTTGAAATTTGTATTGCCTTTCATCATATCAACTATACATTTAACTATTTTAGAGAAATCAGGAACAAATTTTCATAAGAAGTCTACCTGGCCAAAGAAAGATTTTACTCCTGTTTTGCTAATTGGCAAACTCAGTTGCTGAATAGCTCCAACTCTGTCTGTATCAATCTTCACTCCTTCTTAGGATACAATATGATCAAGCAACTTGCCTTCTGTAACACAAGATACTAATTTCTTTGGGTTCAGAGAGATACCATACTCTTTGCATCTTTGCAACACCTTTTCTAGATCTCTGATATGATCTTTTCTCTTTTTGGAAAAGACTGTCAAATCATGAAGATATATGACAATAATTCTATCTTTTAAACCTTCAAAATCCAAATTCATTCCACACTGAAAATTTGCTCCTGCATTGATTTAGCCAAAAGGCATTCTATTGTAGGCAAAAGTATCCCATGGTGTGGTAAATGGTGTCTTGAACTGATTTTCTTCATTTACCCAAATTTGATTATATCCTAAAAAACCATCTAACATGGACATCAAAATTGATCCTACAACAGTTTGTAAAAGATGATCCATATTAAGGACGACAAAATTATCTTTGAGTGAGGCTTGATTTAGATTTATGAAATCTACACAAATCCTTATCTCTCCATTCTTCTTCCTCAGTGGAAAAATATTGGCAACCCAAGTGGAATGATGAATAGGGTATATAATCCTGGCCTGCAACATTTTGTCAATCTCCTTGAAGATTGCCCCTTCAACTATAGGGTTATAATTTCTCTGCTTCTGCCTGAATGGTGTTGAATCTGGTTTGACAGGGATCTCATGTTTAAAATTCCCACCCATGAAATTCTTTAGGTCTTCATAACTCCAAGCATATACATCTTGAAATTCAATAAGTAATTTCTTGATTTCTACCCTCTCCTCTGGTGTGCAACACTTGCCTATGTTTATCATCTTTGGACTGACTTCTGTCCCTATCTTGATTCCATCATATTCACCACATGTTTTTTCTTTCTTATCTCTTTCCCTCTTTATGTATGCATCATGCCTATCAAAAAGTTTTTCTAAAGAGATTAGGTGGGGTGGAATCTTATTACCTTTCAATTGAACCATATCAAGTTTTGCCTTCTTTCCATCACCTGTCACTGAATCATCACCATTTGTATTAGTGCTTCCTTCAAAGTACAAGCATTCAAAATGATCTTCCCCTTCAATGAATTTTAATATGTGTTTATCATCTTCAAACACCTACCACGAATCTTCATTATCAGGGACATTAGGCTTGAATAAAACTTTTACCCTATACTTTTGATCTTTGAAATCAAGGTGTGGTAAGAGCAATGATGCAGACATTGCCAAAGAATCAACTCTTGAATTGAACTCTCTGAGTACTAATGTAATTGAGAAGGCATCCAAACCCTCAATTTCATCTCACACTTTATTACAATAGTTCTTCAATCTTGAAGTCTTAATTGCATACTAATCTCTGACTTGTCTTACTACCAACTCTGCATCTCCTTGTGCTTTAATCATCTTGACTCCCTTTTTTTTTCCTTCCATTATACCAAGAAGGAGAGCTTCATATTCTATAGTATTATTAGTATTTTTTGAAATCCAACTTACAAGCAAAACAAGTCATTTCTTCATCAGGTGATATCAACACCACACCTACACTTGATCCAACATTTGCACAACTACCATCAAATTCTAGGGTCCACAATTGATCACCTTTATCTTGTTCTAGTTCTTCTAAGATCTTAAGGGTATCATAGAACAACATATAATTTCCAAACTGCATTTCATGATACAAGAATTGGGATCTAGGATCATCTGATTTTAAAACAATGAATTTCACTTTCTCTTATGGTTCTAGCTTCACCTTTTTGTCTCCAACTTGTATAGTGACACTAGACCAATCTAATTTTTTTTCTCCCCACATGTCTTTGCAAAACATTCTACTCAACAACATTCCATAGCTTGCATGGATTTCTGCTGCTAGAATAGTAAGTTTCAGTCTCTTAGAGGGTGAGTAGCAATGACAACTTGAGCATCTTTAATCTGTCCTAGCAAAGGCACTTGTTTTGCATCCATTGAATAACATCTTCCAAAGGTTTTAGTCAGTGGAAGTCCTAAATATTTTGCTATAGAGGTAGACATTACATTATCTGAAGCTCTTGAATCTATGATGCAATTACTCAGCCTATTCCCATTGATGAACAAAGAAATATAGAAAGGATCTAGTTTTTGATTTGGGCATGTAGTAAAAACAATGGATTCTTCTTCTTGAAACAACTTAGGGAGTGCGTGATCTTCACCAGTTAAAGAAAATTCACTAGTACTAGCTTTACTGAGATAATGAATATTAGCATTAATATGTTGTTTATCTTTATTGCAATGCTCAACTAACCTTTTCAATTTATCAGGATTAGCTTTCAAGTAATCTAGTGGAGAAATCTGAATTCTTGTCTCTTCACAGTATTGTATTATGTCAAAAGATTTAGATGATTTACCTTTGTGTTCCTTCTGTGAAGCTGAAGTTACCATGCCTTTATCTTTATCACTTTTGTTTGATGGTGCATTATTTTTGACAGGGATTGAATTGTTGATTTGATTTTTATTCTTCTAACCTCTAGTCATTACTGTCAATTGAGGTCCTTCTAAAGTTGCAAAGTAGTCACCTACTGTCTTTGAATCTGATTCATACTCTAAGAATTATTTTTCAGAGTCCAAGAATTATTTTTCAGATTCGCCACAAGGAGCATGATCATCCTCACTTTTAGGATATTCAATTGTTTGTTCTTTATTATCCACCATCTTCCTATATCTGATCATATCAACACATATATCTCCATCATGATCTATCCTTGAGTGAAAATCACACATATTTTTTCTTTTGGGAGCCCATCAATTGCTAATCTCTTTTGAATAGGTAGTATTTGCAATACTTTACTTCCATTTGGATTTCTATAACCTTCTTGATGAGGTTGATGAAAAGAACTAGCAAGCCTATTAATTTGTTTCTTCAATGAAATGAGCTCATTGGACAATTTTTGAAGCACAACTTCTGAATTATTAGAAGTACTAGCTATATTGCTGACAATTCTAGATTGAAATTCTCTCTTCCATTTACCAGAAGCAATCATATCATCTTCCATCTCCGCAGCTAGTGTTTGAGTAGCTTGCAAGTTTGCTACATTGGCTCTTCTAATTTGATATCCCAAATCAGGAGGCATAGAACTAATGTAGAAAGTCTTCTTATTATCATTTGTAGGTGCACTTGCAACATATATTCTTTTGATTTGTTTATTGAATCTTGCATTAAAATCTCTCATGGAAACTGATGATTCTTTCTTAATCTGTGCTAACTGCAACAACAATACTTGTGCATCCTTTGTACATTTATAACATTCTTCAAACCTTTCTTTCATAGTGTCCCAAGTTGTGAGGCATCCTATAGGAAGATCTTGGAACCAATTAGTTGCATTGTCCACCAATGTATCCACAAACATCTTGACTTCCACATCCTCATGTTGAGGGTTTACTACATCACAAACCTTATGGAAATCACTTAAGTGTTGCTCTGTAGAGGTGGTACCATCACCATTAAATCTTGGGAAGTTCTTTCTTGATGCTCTTGGAAAATCATTATTAGTTGTAAAGGAAAGAGGATCAATAGCATTACCCCATGGTTGTGCCATAATTGTTGGTACAGTGATTTGATTTGTTTGAAAAGTAACACAGAGTGGAAGTGTTGCACCGATTAGCAATAAAGCATCAAAAGTAGAAGGGATGGAAGCCCTAGCAATAGGGGGAGCAAAAGATTGACTTCTCTATGTTTGATTAGGAGGAACAATTACAAACAATAGGGTATCTTGAAGTTGTTTGGTTATAGATTCTCTTGCACATTTTCTCCCTCTTCTACAAAGATCTTCTAGAATAAGAAAGTTAGCCTTCTTGAGCTCTTTGTATATTGGGTCAATATTTCCTTTATCCTTGGCACTCCTAGTATGTTTGGAATCCAGAGTGTATCAAATTTTAAGAAAAATGGTGTTTGAAATTATCTTACCAATCTTCAACTTTGAATTTGCTTCTTCTCTTCAGCAGGTTGAGGTTGTAAACTGGCATCAAGTTCTTATGGAAACACCTAAATACCACAAGTCCTTTCTTGCAACACAAATATATGTTAAGAGTGAAAATTGATTCTGAAGAGGGATTTTTCAGAATTTTCTTTTGAATTCTCCTTAGTAGAGTCTCCAAAAACTGTTGGTTAATAGTTTTTCCTCCTATTACATTTTATAATCTTGACTCTTTGATACCCAATGCTTGGAAAGACAAAAGGATGTTTACCAACAAATGGGTCAGTGTATGTATTCTTCCACTGTCCTATGAATTGATTAGGTACAACTTCTTATGATTCTTGCAATAATATGTGATGAATATGTCTTTATGTGATAAAAAATTCTTGATATTATAAGCTCTTAACATGAGATCAATAAAGGATAACAAAATTGTTTGTAGGCACAAAAAATTCATGCAAGATATATATGAATAACCTATCACACTCAATGGAATGATTGCAATAGATTATCTTGATATTCTCTAACTTGTACTTTTATTCTAAATGCATTTACCCATCTATATGCAGAAGTTGGAAAGAAAGAATTATACATATGATGGCAAGTGGAATTGCTTTATCTATTAGTCTTGAATGAAATGGAATTCAACAAGTATCTTATAGATTCACATACATTATCCTTCACTTTCCAATGGATTATCTAACATGTATGAAAGTATCAAGAGAATAAATAGAATTATATATGAAACAACAAGTAGAATTACTGTATTGCAAATATCAAAATGAAGTGGAATCTATCTGATTATTTACATGATCATACATAATTATCTTTCAGCTCTAAGTGCAAAACTATCTAAAGCATGGACCACAAAACATGAAAAAAAATACTGTAAATGGAATTACAGAACCATTCACTCTCAAGTTTTCGACCCTTTGTTATGTCCAATGAGATTACATTTATAGTTCTCTATCATTTCTTAATTCTGGCAGATCAGTAGTCACAAATAGAAAATAAAATGAGGATAAAATATGACGTTATCCAAGGATAAAATATGATGTTATCCAATAATATGACCAAGTGGCATCTTTTCCATTGATGATTATGGATCAGAGATATTTTTGAAAACACTCCATGAACTTTTAGCTTCTTGCACTCTCAGAAAACCCTATGGAAAATCATTGTTTCTTTTATTTTCTACTATTTTGCACCAAACTGCTTATTTCGTATTCCAACGGTCAATGCATTTTCAAATTTTGACCATTGATGTTAAATCAACGATCATGATTTTAAACATTGAGACTTTCCTTTATAATTTTCATCGTAGGTCCCTCCTTGTACACGTGTTGAACTGTTGCTTTGTCACATAGAATAATGATCAAGAAACTTTTTATAGCGAGATACTAACGATGGTGGATCCATTGTGATCTAACAGTGGTAATAAAATGATGTTACATCTCTTCTTTTATGACACGGGTCCACTTTCCAAAAAAGCATGTGGCAAACAGGTGGCAGTGCCTTATTGACCGAAGAATTTGACGTTGACTTGTTTGTACCCCGTGGAACTTCATGACTGAACTATACTTTGTGGAATAGAATGGGTCCCTTCGTGTACATGTGCCACATTGTCACTTTATTGTATTATGTAAATTTTGTGCAACTTCAAAATGTGACAAAGCGATGGACGTCAATCTTCTATGATCTGATGGTCGAAGGCATCCAACTTTTGTTTAATATTTGAAAGTGACCCGATCTAATAGGTAAGCATTTGGACTTTTTGACTAACCAATAGCATTCGTTCTTTTGTTCAATTGACTTTTCAACTTGGTGATGTGGACAATTATGTGTTTGATTCGACGAATTGATTCCAACTTTGGTCTTCGCCACCTTTGACCGTGTTCTTCGCTATTTCTACATTTTGAACTTCCATTCTGTATTCAAAACAATTGATCTTGCATCTATGTTGTGCTCGTGATTCTCATATCAACCTTTAACCACAATCTTCAATGTTCTTTGCTGCACTTGTCCTGTATATGTCTGTGATTTCTTTGAATTTATCCTTCTTTTGGATATAAACCTTTGACCATGAAGTTAGAAACTCTTAGAGATTTAGAAATACTTTCATGAAGAATTGTTTCTCAACATGAGTCTTTGTCTTCAACATGTTTAGGAACAAGAAATATGAATCATTAGAAACATCCAAACTTTCTTCTCATTAGGGAAACACATAACAAACCCTCCCAAAACCCTAATCACCTAGCTTTGGACTGATGCATTTCTCACATGATTTCTTGCATTAGGTTAGCTCAAAGGAATGAGAAGAAAGGTCACCCTAAGGCAATCTAGATTCAGACTCAAGACATTGACTTTTGACTAGACTCAAACCCTAAAGCAAAAAGATAGACTGAAACTTGGGCAACACCACTGAAAGTGCCACATTTCCCTAGCAAAGGAGTACTAAAAAAAATACATGTTGTAAATGTTGGTCTATTGTATGTATTTACCTTTGGTTTCTAATAAGGACAACATAGCTATTCTCAAAGATGAATTTATTCATGAAGTAGTATATTTGATTACACTCATGAAGAATTGTTTTTTAAGTATCATCTTCTTCCTATTATAAATATATATTAGTCAAATAAATATATGAAAAAGAAAAGAAAATATATCCTTGCACATAAAAAGGTAACTTTATCTCAACTATTTAGAAGTGGTGTAATTTCAAGCTTTCAAAATATTTCATCAGAGCATTGACAAAATACCAAGAGTTGCAATTCAATTAGATTAATTTGAAGATATGTAGGTGAAGTATAGAGGGTTGCAAATTAGAAGCTTTAAATAATTCATGGTGATCAAATTGTGAGAATTCAACATTCAATTGAAAATTTGATAAGTGATTTAACCATGGGGTCGAGCAAAAGGGTATCACGTATCTAGTTTTTGAATTGCAACAATCCTCAAGGTCAAAGTTTAAAGAAAAAATAAAAATATCTTAACAACCTTTAAGTTTCATAATTTTTTTTGAAAGGACAAATTATTCAAAGCTTGAGTAATTTTTAAATATTATTAGGTGTTGCCTAATTTATTGTGATAAGTATGCAAAAAATGGTTGTGGGTATTAGTTTCCCGACTTAACTAAATTTGGATTAATGGAAGAGCTCATGAGTATAATAATCTAATTAACAAGACAAAAAAGCTTGAATGAGAGATAATTTAAAAATAACATATTGTTACATGACAATAAATGTAGTATGATACCCATGACATGATTCAAAAACACATCTTTTCTCCATAATTAGGGATAAAATTCTAGATGAAATCCTAAGACAAACTACGATAATCACAAGTGTCTTAATCTTATGCTACGTAACATAACAGGTAAATGACCTAAATATTATTAAGTAACAAGGGGGGAGTAGGTCCTTAATTAAATCTAGACAATTAATGCACCTTATTTACATCAACACCCATCATAAGTGCAACTTGGAGGTACAAAAATATAGATAAACAAGTAAATGCAGGGTTTGACAAAAGGGCTATTTAGGTACCCATTTACAAAATATATTTCACAAATAGGGAAAAAGAGAATTATATGGAAAAGGTCCTATCTAAATATGAAACAAACAAGAACATATGCAAGTGATGGAAGGAATACTCAAGAAGGATTCCCAAGGGAATTTTTTTTCACTCTAGACATCAAGCATAGTTGAATCTAAGGGGAAATGGTAAAGGTTTAATGAAGACATCCACAACTTTCTCCTTGATAAGAAAATACTCCAAGCCAAGAAAACCATCCTAGATAGGTTACCTAATGAAATGCACATGGATCTCAATAATGAAATCCACATGGATCTCAATATACTAGGTCAATCAATGTTTTCGCAAGAAAAATGAATGTTACACAAAATAGTAGTTGGATGATAAAAACAAAATCTAAACTCATCATTGATTGGCAAATCCAAATAATCTTTTGACTACTCAAAAATACGCCTTAATTCTTTTACTCTATAGATGATAATGTAATAGTAGGCTATTCTCACAAGAGCGTTGAATGGGGCTAAATGAGGGCAAAGTGCAAAACTGGAACTAAACTTCCTATTTGTCAATATCATCAACCTAATTAAAATCAACAAAGATAACAAACTAAGAGTTTCTTGTATAAAATAACTAAATTGTAAGGTGCCATGAATATGTCTCAAAATATTTTTGGAAGCCTTCTAATGAGTCTCACATGGATCTTGATGGAAACAAGAGAATCACAAGATAAATAAGATTAAAAAGGGCCAGCTACACAAAACTAACAAATTTCTTTTACAAATATGACATTAGTTGTAGCATTGAAGCAAATGGAAGACATTATAAAACCTAATTAGAGTGGGTTGGGGGTGCAATTTCAATCAAGAATGTCAAATATATGAAATAAAAAAAGTTGCACTTTTGTTGAATAAAATGAAATCCCTTTTAAAGATTAAACAACTAGTAAACCAAGAAACTGAATGTAAAACTCCAAGATCTATGAACGTGTATATATATATATATACATATATATATGTATATATACATGTATATACATGTATATATATACATATATATGTATATACATGTATATATATACATATATATGTATATACATCTATATATATATACATATATGTATATACATATATGTATATACATATAGATGTATATACATATATATGTATATACATACATATATATGTATATACATATATGTATATACATACATGTATATACATGTATATGTATATACATATATATGTATATACATGTATATATATACATATATATACATATACATGTATATAGATACATATATGTATATACATATACATGTATATATATCTATGTATATGTATATATATGTGTATATATATGTGTATATATATGTGTATATATATATATATATATATATATATATATATCAACTTCATCATCAAAAACATTAATTAGGACAATCAAAACATAAAAAAACATGATTCCAAAAAAGTCAGGCACGAAACTCGATTGTAGTGAATGCAATTCACTTCAAGAGATAAAGGGGACCTCAAACTATTGTAATACATATTTCTAAGTAGATTCAAATTTTTTGCATGCACTAATACAGTCTCCAAAGTTGACATCAATCATAATGTTGCGATAAACAATATAATGCAAAAGTAGTCAACCTAAAAAACATAATTCAGCATCGATCGTCACATGCCATGATAAGACCCAAAAAATTATTTGAACTCAATTTATGACACAAATACAGACCAAAATAGTATGATCCAAACAAGAAAACCAAGCGAGTCAGCTAGAGACCAACACAAATCACACTACCAGAAACAAAATATCACAACTCTTCTTGTTGAGTAAACCAAGAATGAATACTGTACAATATATTTATGGAAATATGGTAGCACACCATTGAGATGGTGGGGGGTGTGGGGGGGGGGGGGGGGGGGGTGGGGTGGGTGGGGAGGGAGAGGGTGGTGAATCACTTTTGTCCCAAAATAACTAAATTTTTTTTCTAACCTCAACTTTTGATCTAATAATCAAGTAATGAAGCATAAATCCACAACACATTAAGAATGCACATAAAATCAATATTTTTTGCATGGAAAACCCTATTAGGGGGAAAACCACATTGGAGATGAACCCACAAGATGATGTAATTTATTAAGTGCACTATATCATGTTAGAAGTATTACAATGAGAATGCACATGAATTCTAACACACTAACTAGAGCTCACTATTCAAATACAAACAAGATTATTTCCTTGGGAGGGATCACTACCTACCATGATTATAGATTGCAATCCACAAGTCATGAAATGTACATTATAATCTTCAACATTCCTGGACTAGCTCCATTGAAGTACATAATATAACGTTCTTTGGCACATCATATTTATGCATTGTTAAACATCTCATCCATACATTCCCTCATTCACACAATTACATGATCATTACATTTATGTAAATCATCAACCTTGAATAAATACATAAGTTTGACTATACCCTCAAAAACTAATTAAAAAAATACAACCATGCATGGTACAATATTCAATACAAACTAATGAATGTTGGTTAGGCCAAACATGGTCCCAAATCACACACCTTGAACATGAAACACCTTGCCTTAATTATCCCATGACCAAGTTAGCCAGAAACATGAAGAGCACAAAACCAAAAAATGGAAATAAACAAATACAAACATCATAATTAATGAGAACTAGCAACATAATAGGAGCATAGTCTAGAAACATCCACTAGCATCATGAAATACCACAAGTACGTCCACATCAACTCAAATCTTTAAAATCATTAGCATCATCAATAAAACCTCAATAACACCATCAATGACTAGTGTCAATAAAAAAAAAATCTTGTAAATCTCCGAATCATGAACCACTTGAGATGAGGACACACATCAATATCCCAAACACATGATACTAATCTACTGACAAAAATATTACAATGTGGATCACTACTAATTATGATATTATCATCATTGAACAATTGAGAATACCCATCTCAATATAGAAGCCCATAACTCACTCAAATCATCATGCAAACCTCAATAAGTTGAGATGAATTGACTAAAACCATTTTGTTTGACATCTCTTGCTCTCTTCATCCCGATGATGGATCACTTGGTGTGATTCAAAACGTTGATGGTAAAAAATCTTTACACAATCGAATCCAAAAATATATCAGTTTATTTTTGCTACAGATTGTGGAAATTTGATCTCTTTAATTAAAACCATACCTATAACTAAGTCACATATACATGTATTTAGATCTAAAATATACTATAGCTATTGAACAAATGAACTCATAGAATAATATAGGAATACTATCACAGACAAAGAGATATATTGACATCAATGAGCACATATTTGTATCTTATTCCAACATAAGCCACACTATTATTTTGAACATGTCCTCCAAATGACAAAACCAGAAACATCAATCCAACTTAGTAGTGTTTTGTAGTGCCCACCCTTAGTTGCTTTTAATATATATTGTCAAACTCTTTAGACCAATTTTCATGCATAAGTTATTTGATTTAGTGATACTTGATATCTTAGTTGTTTGACACTACATGTTAGATTCACATATATCATGAGCTATTGCGTACTTGAGACATTACATGTGTTTATTGTTGATCATGGTTATTTATTTCAATGATGATGTTTTACATGCTTGCACATAGTGATTAGGGCGAGTGCACCAAGATGGTGTGAAAAAAAGCATATACCATAGGAAAAAAGTGAAAAGTGCAAATAACGCGATCACATTATGTGTACTTTTCATAAAATTTAAAAATGGGCCTGGCTTATTACCGAACCAAGCAAATAATAATAAAAAATATCACTAAACATAATGTGATTTCATTTTTACTAACCAAAAACATGATCGAGTTTTTACTAGTAAAGATAATTTTTTATTTGCCCATGGACTGGCTGATTTTTTATGCCCAAATCTGTGGACAAGAAACCACAAACTCCAAAAAAGACCACAAGCACAGTCAAGTTCACCTCCCTTAACCTCAAAATCATCTTGTTTGTCAACAATCTTCGATGGCACCTCCACGAAAAGGTTAGTTATCATTTTTTTGGTATTGTATGTTTATTTTTTTAGATTTTTTGTATTGATTTGTGTTTTTTATAATCATTTAAAAATAAGATACATCTGGACCCAGTAAACACAAAGGAAACTAAGGGTCACCTCCTGTGGAAGAGGCAAATAGTAACCCTAAACAAACACCTCAAAATGAACCACAAAACTCTCAAGGGCCAGCCCCAAACATACAAAACCCTCAAATGGTTGCCCCTCAAAAACCACCACCATGTCTAGGGCCTGCATGAATCCCATCAGATCATGTGAACTTTAGTCAAGAAGACCTTGTTAGTCGTCTCACAGTAAATAGTGCTAGGATAACTAATTTGGTTACTAGGTTGAGGACTTCTAGCTTTGGCCACCACTCCACCCTAGCCGACACATTAGAAAGAATGCCCACTAGTGCCAATGAGGTGACCAAGGAGGTGACTAAATGGGGTTCATGGAGGGATAGGTGTCACACATATTGTGCGGATGGGTTATCCTATGACTAAGTGAAAGATAAAAACATAAAAAAGGTAACATATTTTCTATTTTCACCAATTTCGAGACTAGCCTCAGCATAGAGGAAAGCACATCTCGATTTCCTATTCATTGGTGCACTCATAAGGGGGATCAAATCAAATTTTTTGGATAGGTGGTATTGTTGAAAAAAATTGGTCAATTGTGTATTGTCTTTGATGTTACACAAAATGTCATATCTTTACCAGTCAGTGTATGTTGAGTTTAGTCAAGCAATGAATATAGATTCCTATGTTTATGTAGCATTCTAGTGTTTTCCAAGTTTAGAAGAGAGTGTCTACCAAGTTCACTCGAGTGTCAAAGAGAAGTTCATAGAGGTTGAGTGTTAACCGAGTTCACTTGGGCAACAAAGGAAAGTTGGATGTAACCAGTGTTAACCAAGTTCACTCAATTACCAAAGGAAGTTTGTGAAGTTGCAATGTTAACCGATTTCACTTGGTTAACATAGGAAAATATTTTCTAAGTTAGTGTCTACCAATTAGGGTCGGCTAATGAAGGTTTTATTGTGTTGGCATATTGAGTTTAATGGATTTGTTTGTTGGTTCTAGCTGACTAAGGAGATGAATATTATTTATTTTAAGTTGTATTCAAACTGACTTGACAATTCATTAGGTATAAATATAAGGTCAAGTTGAGGATTGAAAGTGTGCAAGTGTATGGAAGAATAGAAGATGCTAAGAGGAAGAAAATTAAAAGGATAAGTAGAATATCCTTGAGGATCTACAAAGATAAAGTCGATCAGGAAGGATCAAGTATTTGAGCCAGAATTGAGATCTTAAATTAGAAATTCAGTTGTGTTAGAAATCAAGTCATCTCATTGTTACTCTCTAACCATTGTAGTAGTGATCTAAATCTCTTAATAGAGTTGGCTTAACAAATATTTGTAAATCCTCTAACAAGGTGGTGTTTCTAGATTGAAATGTCTAAAGGCCTCTAACAAGGATACTTCTAATAGGATGATTAAATCCTCTAACAGGATCACACCTAAAAGTGTGTTTTGTAACCTTTAATAGGGTTGGTTCCTAATAGGGCTCACTTCAGAAGAGTGAAAATCAATAACTAGTTGCAATTGGTGGTTTTTCCCAGATTAGGTTTCCATTTTAAATCTTGATGTCAATTGTGTTCATGCTACCTCTTTCATGTGTATGCAACTAATTTAATTAAGGTTAATCATAGATAATACCCTAAGATTTGCAAGTTAAGCATTTTCTGAGTTACAATTGTTATTCCAGTGGTGATCGAGTTACATCATATTATCAGTATTAACCGAGTGCCTATGTGTTTACCGAGCAACAATATTTTTAGTAGAGTTTATGTTATATGTTGACATCTAAGGGATTTGGGATTTATTTTAGTGGTAACTAATTCACCCCTCCCCTCTTAGTTACTCTTATATTTCCAACAATTGGTATCAGAGCTTTTGGTGCTTGCAGAGAAGGTTTCAAGGACCTAAGCTAAAAGATCAGGATGTCTTATAAAAGAGAGATTCCCAAGCTGAACATAGATAACTTCGAGGCATGAGAGGAACTTATGAAGTTTTACATGGAAACCATTAGTAATTCAGGTTGAAATATTTGGAAAATGCTTACAAGGCTCCTACTAGAACATTGAATGTGGAGGAGATTGATGAAAAGAAAAATCATAACATTATGAGGATTGACATTTCATTAGCTCTTAACTATGCTGAATTTGATGAGGTCAAAGGATGTGCTATTACTCATGACATGTGGATTGAACTGAAGGATATCTATGGAGGTGATGATAATGTGAAAAGAGCCAAAGTAGAAAGCTTGAGAGGTCAGTTTGATCAGATTAAGATGAGAGAGGATAAAAACATTACAAAATATGTTGAGAGAATCAAAGCTAGTGTTAGTGCAATCAAAGCCTCTGGAATGAAAATTGGTGATGTAACAGTGGTAAGAAAGCTACTCAAAACCCTTCTTCCTATCTATGCAATTAGAGTGTCTGCTATTGAAGAGATGAGATGTGATCCAATAACAAGATAACTTTGGATGCTCTAGTTGGAAGATTGACAACATTTGAGCTAGATAACTATGATAATTATACTCCTAGTTCTAGCAATCTTGAGTCTGCATTTGAAGCCAAGTTATCACTGAAGAAGAAAACTACAAAGTCTAAAGGAAAATAATCTGAAAGTGAAGAGGAAGATAGTTCTGACAGTGATCTTGAAGAAATTGATGCATTTCTTGTAAGAAGGTATCCCAAAGGAAAAGGAAAGTACATAGGTAAAATTCCTTTAATCTATTTTTCTTGTGAAGAAGTTGGTCACATTACTGCAAGGTGTCCAAACAAAGGAGACAAAGATGAAAATAAGTAAAAAAAAGTATAGAGGAAAGAAGGATTTAAAGAAATTCAAGGACTTTAAAGAAAACTGTAAGAAGTCTTGTTTTATGGCTAAAGACTCAGATAGTAGTGACGATGATGAAATGGTCTATATTACTATAAAAGATGAATCTAATGATGACGAAGATAAAATGGAACTTATCTCTCATGTTAGGAAAAATGATCCATGGATTATTGATAGTGGTTGCTCACATCATATGATTGGTGATAAAACAATGTTTGAGCATTTGGAACATTGTGATGCTGGAAGTGTAAGACTTGGAAACAATAAACAATGTTGCATAAAGGGAAAATGTTGTATCTCACTAACCAATGAACTTAGATGTGATAATGCTTATTGGGTTGAAGGACTAAAGCATAATCTACTGAGTGTGGAATAATTGAATACCATTAGATAGGTAGAATTCATGAATTGAAAGGCCAAGTTGCTAGTTGGAAAAGGAAATCTAGTTGGGTCTGGTAATCAAACACAAGGTAACCTATTCTACCTAGATCTAAGAGAAATTTCATGTTTCATTGCTCAAGTACAAGAAAGATGGTTATGACATAAAAGATGGTGTCATGTGAACTTTGATAATCTGATCAAGATAAGAAAAACCAAAAGAGTGAGAGGTATTTCTAGCTTGAGGAAACTCGATATGGGCTTATGAAAAAATTGTCAAATTGGTAAGATGGGAAAAACACGTTTCAAAAGCAAGAACTATCATTCTGAAGAAGTCTTGGAGCTAGTTCATACTGACTTATGTGGACCTATTGGAATTGAGATCTATAATGGAGATAAGTACTTTATTCTTTTTATTGATGAATATTCTAGAATGATGACTGTAATGTATCTAAAAGATAAGTCTGAAGCCTTTCAAAAGTTTAAGTCGAATCTAGCAAGAGTGGAGAAGGAAACTAGAAAGAAGCTAAAATGTTTGAGATCATATAGAGGAGGTGAATTCATTTCTAATGAGTTCAATGAATTTTGCACTGAAAGAGGAATCAAAAGACAAGTATCAACCCCTAGTACACCACAAACAAATGATATAGTTGAAAGAAGGAATAGATCCATCATGGATTGTGCAAGAACTTTGATGATAGAAAAGAATATTGCAATCAAATAATGAAAGGAAGAAATTAGCACTGTAGTGCATACCTTAAACAAAGTACAATTGGAGAAACACTCAAATCAAACTCCTTATGAACTATGGTATGGCTACAAACCTAATGTAAGTTACTTGAAAGTATTTGGTAGAAAATGTTATATTCTAAAGGAGACTAGAAAAGATAAATTAGATGTCAAAGGTGATGAAGACATATTCCTAGGATACTGCAATAGAAGTAAAGCATATAAATATTTGAATTTGTATACTCATAAGATCATAGAAAGTGCACATGTAAGAATTGATGAGTTTGTAGAAAAGTGTTGTGATGTGGAGCCTAATCAGATTTAGAGGTTTATTCAGTGTGGTTTCCCTCTAGATTATTTCTATGGGGGTTTTGG